>JBAMAW010002683.1:1200000-1902801 GCA_037043295.1 Amiota minor
TGTTAATGGTTATGTTTATGTTATATTTTTTTTAATTGTTATATTTTTATAATAGAAAAAAACCACAAAAAAAAAACACACACACAACCAATAAAAAAAACTAAACATGAAACCAAATTCTTTTCAATTGAATTTAAAATGACATCTATAGAAACGCAAATCTTCTTCTTCTGATCCGAAAACAACAAAAAAAAAAAAAAAGTCCACACACACAGTGAAAGGAAAAACTTGTGTCCTTTAAGGAGGACCTACATAGGCGTCGAGGCATAGTGACTCACATAACGATAATGATGATGATGATGATAAAGAAATGCGGAAGTACTACGACGACGTTTAAATGTTGAATATGAAAAAGAAGCCGATGAATAATAGGACGATGTCATTGCATTGCGAGGACCTCCACGACGACAGGCAGGAGCATGAGCACCACCACGCCCATTGCCACCGCAGCCGGCTGCTGATGAATATGATGACGACGATAAACGATTGCGATAAAATACTAAACGATGCGGTTGAAAGGATATACACGCGGGACGCGTATAACGATGAAAATCTGGATACATTTTTCATATACTTTGGTTGCTGGCTTTTATTTTCTACTATCGCACGAAAATCCAAAACAAAACAAAAAAAAAATAAATAAAGTATTGTCACAAACACAATTACAAAAACAACAAAAAGGTAACCAAACGATAAAAGAAGTAAAATCAAATGAGAAATCGTGAAAAGTCTTAAGGAAAAGAAATAAATGACCAACCGACAGACAAATTCGACACACAAAAAGAAAAGCGCGAACAAACGAAACGAAAGAAATCATAAAAGACCCCCGATTTATTGACGAACGAACAACAAACGGACGAAGAAACAAACAAATGAACAAAGAAGAATCAAAAACTCAACTGCAGAAGAAATGAATGCGTCACAACTGCTGTCTACCATCATCCGATCCTTGCTCCAATTTTATCACGTTACTGCCATGTTAGACCCCTATGGCGCTTCTTATATCCTTTTGGGTTCATCCATTGGTAGCATCACTGAGGAGAGGAGATGGCAAAACTCTGACAAAGGCAGGTGGACCCATCAGCTCATTAACAACGTCGAAGAATGGGTGAACAGAAAGTTTGGAGAGGTTAACCATCACCTAGCCCAGTTCCTGAGCGGTCACGGGTGCTTTAAGGAGTATCTGTATAAGCGGGGATATGATGATGATCCCTTCTGTCCGAGTTGCACAGGCGAAAACGAAAATGCAGAACACGTCTTCCTGCATTGCCCAAGATTTGATGTTGCCAGATCAATGATCTCATCTGCGTTTGGTGAAGTGCCGACTGTGTCGAACTGCATCCGGCATATGTGTGAATCACAGCTGAATTGGGACGTGGTAAGTCAAGCTGCAGCTCAAATCATGACAGAGCTACGGCGTATTGAACGATTACGACGAGTTCAGACGAACGAAGGCGTGATAGGTCATTAGTTTGTTATTGACAAGAAGTTTTAACGTAAATTTGTTTTGATTTACATGGGGTAGAAGCAGACTTTGAGCTGTTATGCTCCCTCTTTCCTCCTTGACGTAATGCTTTGCGGTAGTGCCAGGTGGACTGTAGGACTTGGGACGGTAGGGTTTAGTGGGTGCAAGTCCCACACTTCGAATAGTAGATTCGTTCGGCTTTGAATGCTTCCCCATCGGAAAAAAAAAACACACACATACACAGTTACTTTCACGCACATTAATAGAAAAAATTATTCTAGAAAGAAAACCCAACATGATTTGCAATATAATTTTCTTATTGTTATTAATGTCAGTGCTCTGGTTAATGGCAACCAAAAAAAAAAAAAAAAAAGAAATTATACCTAATCCCACAACAAGATATAAGTATGTTTATATCAATGAAAAAGTCAAAGGAAAAACTAAGCTACAAAAACAAAACAAAAAAAAACAAAAAAAAAGAAAAAAACACAACCAAAACAATAATAATTTCAACAAAAAAGTTCACCTGTCATTTTGGGTTTCATAACAAATATAAAGAAGAAGAATTAATATGCTTAGGTATAGTAATATAAGGAAATATACAGAGTATGAGATAGTAGTACAGTATGTAGAATTGTGTCTCTGCTTTTGTTAACAAATGCGGTTAACCGAACAGATTTGTGGATACTTTGGTTTGGTTGGTTTGGTTGGGTTAGGTTTCTATTTGAAATGAAATCAAACTATGCCACAAAAAAATACAATAATATGCGTGACAAAATCAAATTTATATATTAAACAATGACAATTGAACAACAAGAACAAAGCAAAGGAAAAACAAGGAAGACAACAAATAGTGAAGATAGCAAAAACCAAGTGAAAAGAAGTGTAACTTCGCCCATGCCGAAGTTGATATACTCTTCATGCACCCCCTAGAGAACGTTTTTACCTACGCTCCTGTGATAGAGCATTCAGAAATATTTGATTATTGATTTGACTTATGTTTAGGGTAGAGTCAGTACACATAGAGCACTTCAACACTGAGACTGAAATATTTGTATGGCAGCTTTACGATCCAGTAACTTTAGGTTGTTGAAATTTACGTCCGATCGACTGAATGACTTCATGTTTTTGCAGATTCATTCTGAGGAGATTTTTGTTAAGGAGCAGACGAATGCACTGAAATTGTTGAATTGTGAAAACTCAAAGTGCGTGGAGAAAAACAACATTAAGTGAAAAATGCGCCATCAAAGAATAAAATTATCAGTTCAAGGCCACTGAAAACCCTTAAATTATTGAAGAAATACCTATTCCTATATCTCTTCATGACACAAAAGTGATAGTGTGGTGTGGAATTTGTGCATATATGATCATAGGATCGTTGTATTTCGCAGACGACAGTGAACACACAATAACCGTAAAGTAGGAGTGTCATCGGGCTATGATAAACAATTTTTTGATGTCGATTATTAAAGAAAATTATATAGAGCATTTCTAGTTTTCAAATGATGGTGCACCTTCTCACAAAAGCTCGTGAGAGAATCGATTTTTTTTAAGCCATTATTATTCCCCGGCCACTTAATATCAGCTATTATTTTTTTGCTTGGCCTTCGCATTCACCGAACTTTTCCCTCTGGATCTACTTGAACTCCATGACCCTAGACGAACTTAATGGCCATCCGCCAGAAAATAACTCCACTATATCCGCCAAAACATCGGCAAATACGAAAATGAAATATGCCGAAACACAATCACATTGCGCCATTCGAGCTCAGGGAGACTATTGCCTAATATCATCTTTAAAAAGTCGTATAATCGAACAAATTAAATGACTATTCACTTAAAGAACCAAAACATGTTGTATGTTGTTCTATTCCTCAAGTTTGTCTTGATAAAAATATTGTAGTGGTTAGCAAAATCTTATTAAAATTTGAACCTCCAAATGAAGTCTGTTTTTTTTTTTTACAAATGTTTTTTATAATCAATGAATGATTCCATTTATAAATCGATTATGCGCTCTCATGAAAAACAAACAATTTAACAGTCCTTTTAATTGAGAAAAGGATTTTCCCTAAATATGCCACAAATAATTTTGCATTGGATTCAAAAATGTTGTAAAGCTCCGCTTGGAATATGCCAAATTGATGGGTGTTTTAGCATGAAAATTAACTAAACAATAGAGTTAAAGTTCTTGATTAGACTGCCATTGGAAATAAAAATACATCAATGTCAATCAGATGTACAAAGGTTAGAAATTATATACTCGTACTGATGTGTTGCTTTTGTTTTGCTCAGAACTGTAAGCAAAATGTATAGAAAAAATTTGACATAAGTTTTCAATGGGATTTTGGTCTCTCCATAATAAAGGAAATATGAGTATCTTGTACATATTCCTATTTACATTTTACATTGAAAATAAGTTAGTCTATTTATTATTGTGCATCAAATAATTTATAGTGAATTTCTTTTCTCTCCTCTGAGAACAATAGAAAATCCTTTCATAATCAAACCATATAAAGGTATGTGATGTGTGCAAGATTTCATGAAATATGTACAAATACAAAATATGGACTCTCACACATTATTTTAAATAATTTTTACAATTGAATAAATAAAAATCATTGCATACATCAGGGCGCATATTGGAAATTTGCTAACCAAAAAGGAGCCACATACTCGGATTTTTTTGTAATAAAAATGACTGTTTGGCAAAGTAAATTTGAATTATATGACCTGCTAACCACATGTACAATATTTCTATTTATTATCATTCAAATCAAATGGTGGATTTTTTTTATTATTTGAATACTCACTCGTTCGTATCTTCAGAAATGTAGTTTTCTTTCTTTCTTTACCTTTTTCATATAAACTTTAGTCCACATGGGGTCTTTCATGAACTAAACTATGAAATATAAACATTTCTCTATTGTAAAAGGAAGAAAAAGTTTTTACATTTCTAGTTTTTAAAAAGAAATCATTGCATACGTCAGGGGGCTCATATTGCAATTTTCTATAAACAGATTGCGATGCAGGGCATGTGTATATATATGTATTTTTAATAAAATCAAACTTTGACAATGGAAAGAAACAACAAGTGGTAAAATCCAAACAGAAAAACTAAGTTACAGAAAAAATCACTCAATACATCCGGGCTCATATTGCAGATAAACAAAGAGATTGCAATGCTGGACATCCAAAAATCAAACTTTGTCAATGCAATATTACATCTCGTTTTTTTATTTTTTTTTATTTTTTTGTTGATTCTCATTTTAATCAAATCAAACGTTGACAATGGAAATCAACATAATACAAAATATAAAATGAAGCCACCAAAGAAACAACAAGTGGTAAAATCCAAAAAGATAAAACAAGTTACACCCAAAATCCCTACATACATCCGGCATATATGAGCTATTGCAGATAAACAATGATACGAGTATTGCAATGCTGGACACCTATGCATTTTCAATAAAAATCCAACTTTGTCAATGCAAAATTGCATCTTTTCTTTTTATTATCATTTTGAAAGGATTTTATGTTTTGTGTATTTAGTTTTCATAGAAAATTTTATTAACACACAACAGATTATATTTAGATATTCATTCATTCTCCTCCCTTTTTCATAGATGGCGATCCACATGAGATCGTCTTTGATGATGATGGATTCCATGCAATATAAACATTATGGCTTTCAACACTAGTGTCAAAGGTTTTAAACAAACAAAAGTCTCTTTTAATTTAAATTTATTTATAATTTTTCTTTTTAAATCATTGCATACTTCAGAACTCATATTCAATGTTCACAAAAACAAAGGGATTCCGGTGATGCGAGACATATTTTTAATAAGCTTCCAACTATGAAAATACTTTTTTAAGAAAATAAGAGAAAAAACTAATTAAATTAAATTAAAAAAAAAACAACAACTCCAACCCCCTCAAAAAAAAAAAAAAACAGAAAGCATATTAGTTACCATGATCACGTATCAACAGTGGTCACGCAGCCTCAACGTGTTATGGTAAAACTAATCAATGTTTTTATTCTTTTCCTAAACATTCAGTATTCCAGGACTTTGATTTTGATACTTTTCTTTCGGACATCGAGCCCAAAATTAACTCCTATTCATGACGGAGATGAAATCATTTGGTAGGACCAATGAAAATTTTAAAAAATATTTGGAAATTGTGGACAAAAGCTACCCATAACCCTTTCAAAGATGGGAATTGTCCCGACCATGTTAGAAAAATATAAACTTCACAACATAAATGATAAGCATTCCACAAATATGACGATGATTTGGTGGAAGATCTTGTTAGATAATAGTGCCATATGTTTTTTGGTCAAATATCCTAAGCTTAGTTTACTTTATAAAAAGAATATCCCCAATTTTCTTGTTGAACATAGTGAGAAAAACTTTACAGATAATATTTTTATGTAATATTATTAGCGATCACAAGCTACAGCGTGACACTTATGTCGGCCTTCAGCCCGTTGGGATCGCACAATGCCGCATTTAGCCAAGCACCTGGAACACTTGGTAGTAGTCGATGAGAATGTTAATGGTATCAATGATGACACAATCACATTGAAGACAATGAACGACAGCGGAAAATGCATCACCGGAATGTACCTTCTCACCTAAGTTGTTCCCCTTATAGGATCCAGAAAGGCATCTTGAAGAGAACGTTCATCTCGGTCACAACAAAGCTTCATAATATCATAAGTCATCAATATATTCTGAGCTTGCTCTACCACAAAAAATTGAACATAGATAACCTGCGACGAAATCTAAGAGGAGATCAACTATATCCGGATTCCATATAACGACTTCACCAGTGTACGCTGAAAGCGAAAGAGAACTTGACAACACTGGATAACATCTGGAAGACCGATGACAGCCTTCACTTAAGTGAAGGAGGAATTAACGTAATAACTTAACAGTGGTGGACATGCGGCCCCAACGTGTGAGATGCACCATATGGGCGACTTGGAACTACAGTCGATGCTACGTTCACTAAGCTTCCTGAAGTAGTCTACAACGATGCGCGAGACAGAAACTTGAAGTTCGTACAAAGTTAGTGTTAGGTTAGTCGATAAGGAAACCATTTTTCGACAGTTAGTTCTTTTCATAAAAATAATCTGAACAGCTCACATAAATAAGCTAAAAAACAATGCCGCGCTACAATATGCTTGACTGACGCTCAACTGAATAGGTTCAAAACTGCTTAAAAAGTACAATGGCCAATATCTCCTCAACCAACTTGCTTGATTTTAATGAAGTATTTTTTTCTGTAGAAAATAATTAATTGTTAATGAATCACAAAAGTTTGCTTGTCTCTAACAGAAAATAAAACACCAAAAAAATTCCCATTTATTTTGGTTCAAAGGCAATGACTTAAGTTTGTGACTTACAGTGATTATGTGCCCTCGTCAATTTTTTATTTTTATTTATTTTATATTTTTTTTTTTTGGTTAATATTGAAAGTAATTACAGCTATTGTTTTTGTAAAATGGGTCGCACTGGACATCTTTGAAATATGCCAAATAAAGAGATATGTCGAATTTGGTCTTAAGCAGCATGAAATCGTTAAAGAAAAAAAAAAAAAGGAAAAGATTGGCCTAAGCAAAAAGGTACGTGTAGTTGTCAATTTTTATCGAAATGAATCAATGCACAACAACAACAGATAAAGATAAATTATTTATCATCAGAACTGCTTCAAATTCCCAACGTTTCACTGTCAAAATCAGAAAAGAAGGCTTTGTTAATGCAAAACTGGTAACTGTAAAACGCATTATTCGGAATGCCAATCCATTTGAAGAAACTACAAGTAAAGAAAAGAAAAACCCTTCTCAATGAGGTGCGCTAAGCTCATCGCATTCGTTTTGCTTAAATGCATATGACGTGGGACAAGGAGTGGCATGAGTAGAATAGAATGATGAATAGAAGTTCAACCTGGAACTGGACCTGGCCCCGATGGCTACAATCATTACTTATTTCATGACCTGCGAAAAGTGGAATGTTGTGTAGTGCAGTAGGCATAACGGGGGCATATCATGTTATGAGACTTGTATACAAAACTGTTAAACAAAAGACTTTTCCAAAATACTCGAATATTTTTGTATGGATTCCATGGACATAGCAGCAGCCTTCAGTGGATGGACGACCAAAATTTGAAGTTAGTCAAGTGGCCGTCATACTTCCTGGTCATAAGTACTTGTTTCATAGAAAACGTTCCGAAGAGTGGGAGATATTGTCATTTGACTCATTAAAAAGTATAAAACATATTCAGTTGAGCGGCACATAAATAATGTCGCTTTTTGTAAGTGATTTTATTCTGGGCGTTCGTTTACACGTAAACGTCGCTGACACCTTCCAGTTAAAAATAAGTACAACAAACTTTACTCGATTCGTTTGGGTTTGAACATGAAATAATTGTATGCATGGAAGCACAAACAACAAATGGGTGGACATCGATGATTCTCTTTGTCACTTTTTTCAATTCTTCCTCCCCCAGAACCACATGCACACTTTTGTTAAAATGTTTGAAAACAGCAAAAAGTCTCTCTATATAATATTCGATAAAAATTCTCCGCGTATTGGAAATAAAACAAAAAACAATAACCTCCTCTTATTTTTTCGAAGTCTTCAAAAAAAAAAAAAAAAGAATGTGTTTTGATAAAAACACAAACTTTGACAATTTAATTAATTAATAATTAAATAAGTTGAGTCAAAAACAAAAAAAAAAAACAAATTAAATCCCCGAAAATAAAGTTGAAGTCAAAGAAAAAAAATCGCCCAGGTGCGAGTCAGACTCGTACAAGGAAGGTTCCGTACCAGATTGGGGTTTGTATGGGAGGTACTCCTCCTAGTTGGCCGATTTGGCTGATTCCAACAAATGTATCGCGTCTATATTAAAAACTTCAAGTGCCTGAATTTCAGTTCAATAGTCTAAAAAACAAAAAAGTTTTTCTAATACAAACCTCAATTTTATTATGGGTTTGTATGGGAGGTACTCCTCCTAGTTGGCAGATTTGGCTGATTCCAACATATGTATAGCGTCTATATTTAAAACCTAAAGTGTCTGAATTTCAGTTCAATAGTCTAAAAAACAAAAAAGTTTTTCTAATAAAAACCTCAATTTTAATGGCGGTTTGTATGGGAGGTACTCCTCCTAGTTGGCCGATTAGGCTGATTCCAACAAATGTATAACGTCTATATTAAAAACTTAAAGTGTCTGAATTTCAGTTCAATAGTCTAAAAAACAAAAAAGTTTTTCTAATACAAACCTCAATTTTAATGGGGTTTTGTATGGGAGGTACTCCTCCTAGTTGGCAGATTTGGCTGATCCCAACAAATGTATAGCGTCTATATTAAAAACTTAAAGTGTCTGAATTTTAGTTCAATAGTCTGAAAAACAAAAAAGTTTTTCTAATACAAACCTCAATTTAAATGGAGGTTTGTATGGGAGGTACCCTCAAAATCGTGGGGTTACTAGATCATATAGCTCCCATACAAACCAAAATGTTTCTTTGAATTTTTGAAAAATTCTTTCTAGCTATAACGGTTCGTGAGAACGGACGTAAGGACAACAAAGTCTCTGCAATATGTTTCCGTTTGTTACCCTTTGAGTCAGGAACCCTAAAAAAAATAAGCCACAAAATACAAACAAATTAAAGTCCAAAACAAAAATAAAACAAAATACCAAATTAAAGCCCCCCCAAAAAACCAATTTAAAGCTCACGTTAAATCCATATTGAGCATATTGGGGCGGCACAAGGCAGTGTTGCGTTGCAAAATGTTTAGCTGCACTTGGACTTTTGTATTTGTTTTTCATTTTATTCTTAAATATTCACACAATCCCATCATCTTTCTGACCAACCTCACTTCTGTGGGTTATTTCTTTTTCCATATGTTTGTAAATTGTATCTTCAATAAAGTTAAGTACTTAAATTTGTGTTGCTCATTTTCTTTTTGAAAATTCTTTAGTTGCAACGAGATTCCGCTTCCATTGCCAACAAATGTTCAAATATTTATGCAATTTAACTGTAGTCACATGGAACAGTAACAGAAAGAAAGTTGATGCCTTTCTCTCGGATTCGATGGGATGGATGGGATGGGATGCGATGGGATGGGATGGGATGGCGTAAGTTGACTGAATCACTTATAGTACCAAGTACTTGAGAGAATTTTAGATTACTTAGCATGCAGAAGCAGTAGCAGCTTTGAAACTTTAATAAAGTTTTTTGCCACCCAGAAAAAGAATCTAAAATCCAAAAATGAAAACACAAATGAAAAAGGGAAATACATTTTATACAGAAACAAAAACCAGAAATATGGGAATGGAAAGGAAAGGAAAGGAAACAAAAATCATATAAAATTTAATGTGGCACAACGAAAGATGAACGAATAGAACAAAAGGCATTCGCAATGTTGCCACTCCTTAAAATAGAATGAAAATGACAAGGAATTCGCTGTCAAAATTTTTGTAGTCAGGTCAGTTTAGGTCAAGGCAAACACACACAAATATATGTATACTTCCTGTGTATGTGTATTTGTGTATGACCTCGCTTTCTAGAAATGCCGATGTGTTATTTCCTCCTCTCATTCCCCAACTTAGAGGAGAGAATGCGATTGTTTGCTGCCATTAAATGGCATTATGTAAGATAAAACAAGGACCATAAAAAACGGAAAAAAAACAACAACATAACATCATAAACAAAATGAAGTTGTAGAGATGGAGGCTGCTGCCACTGCAAAAAGGAAATAATAGTCGAAGCTACCAAAAACCAAGAGAGAACAAAACATTAATTTCAATTCAACGACTCTTACATACCTTTTACACTCCAAATTTTATACAAAAAAGAGAGTTTATTTTCATATTGAATCATATTGAATGGAAAAGAAATGACCTTAATTGTGGCTGGGTATGGCAATAAAACGTGTCTGATAATCAGCTCAACATGGCTAACTAGATTCTCCCAATCATGCTAATAATTTCCAGATATTCTACTTATACTTATATAATTTATAGAGACGAAGTATTAAAACCAGTTCACAATAGTTTGAAAGGCATAAAAAACCAACCAAATCAAGGTAAGAAAAAAATATGATTGAGATGATGTTGCTGAAATAGAGAATGGGTGTTGATGGCCAATTAGTATTTGGAGAAAAGTAAGTAGGGTATTCAAAAAACAAATAAAACCAGAAAAAGAAACAATAGAATGAGTAACAAGATGGTGAAGAATTTCTAGAAATATGAGAAAAAGCATTTAATTGTGGATAAGGAGTGGTAAATTTCAGTTAAGTTTTTGAAAAAGACGAAAAATTTGAAGTGGAGGTTATGGAGGTTAGGATTATGAAGGTGGCAGTGATGTGTGGCAAATGAAAATAAAATTTTTGACGTGTGTGGTTAAGGACATACCTAAGGATGAGAACATGCAGCATGTGTGGCATGTTTAAGAATGAAAATGTCAAGAATGTCATAAGATGACAATCATTTAATAATTTAAGACTTAGTAGACACACACTTATTTCAGTACAGAAATAGATTGACAATACATTAAATATTATTTTAAAAAGTATTTTCTTTTTGGTGATCCCAGAGGATTTTAATTGCTAGACGTCATCTTCATCATTATGACGGGTGTTGTGTTTCTTTGTTCTTTCCAATACAAGTCAAAATGTGATTTATTTTCATTTTTAAAATTGTAAATTCTATCAAAAATAAGAAAAGGAAGATATTAAGAAAAAAAAAAAGATCCTTTTTTAAAAATGATTTCATTTTATTTTAACTAAAAGTATTAAAGTAAAGTTTTGAAGTGAAACTTCTTTAACGAAGAGGAGTAAATCCAAAAAATATGAAAACGAAATGTGACGAAAATCAAAATTTGACAATGTTATTATTATATTGGAGCTATTTAGGCAAAAACAATTGAAATGTCTCCGTGATGTAGTAGTTAGAAAGTAGGAAGAGCGAGGGTTCGAGTCCTGCACTGGGATTTTTACTTTTTTTTATTTTTCATAGTGACACTTCTTTAGCACATATAATATAATATAATATAAATATAAAATATATATATAATATTTTTTAATTTTTTTTTTTTTTCCTCGATTCGCTAAAGAAGTTTCACTTCTATGAGGGTGAGGCCAAACTAGTCAAAACGCGGACGCCAACTGACCATCATCATTCATAATGAAAAGTCAACATTTATTTATTCTCCAACTATTTACTTATCATCTCCTTAATCCATTTGCTTTTTTCACTATTAGTTCCTTTGGAAGAAGTCCCTTATTCAAATGATATCATTCAACATTCAACTCTTTAAACTTAAGAAAAGATTAAAGTTCAAGCATGACAAGCAAGAAAACAAAATCACGATAAAAATGATACCAACAAAAAAAAATATGCACAAAATAAAAAAAAATAGTAAATTAAGCGCTTGAGAAAATTGGTATTAAGATTAAAAGAAGAACAAGAAGAATGAAAACACCATCACATTGTAGTTCATTTCATACTTTCATCCATCAATCCATTCATCCATTGAAGCAATCTTCGTAAGAAACCCATAGTAGGAGAATAAGAAGAGTAAACAAACAAAAAAAAAAAAAAAAAGGATAGCAACGAAAAGCAAAAAGCAAACAATCTCATTCTTTAGTGTGCAATTAATCTACTGCTGTAAATTGATTTCTTTGCCTCCTCCTCGTCCTTCTCCAACATTTTTCTTTTTCTATGCTTCATCATATGCTATACCACTTTTCCGCTACAAGAAAACTACTACAACAACCATAGAATCTGACACAAAACTAGTTTAAAACTATTGCAGAAACAAACTAAACAAAACAAAAGAAGTCTAGTGGACTTAACAAATAATCAAATACCCTATGCATTGTAATTAAATTGAAACCTAACTAGAAAGGAGGAGAATCCACAACGATGAGTTTTGGATTTGAGTATATTTCTAGTGCGAGTCTCCAACTCCATAATATCAATTCTAGCTTATGGTGCCCAGAGCTAGTAAATCAAGGCTCGTGAGCTCAATTTGATTTGATTTTAGTGAAATAAAATGATACACAGTTCGATTAGCAAATACAATATCAAACTCACTTTGATATTTGGCTCAAATTATGAGTCAGTTATCGGTCCACATGTACACAACTGATTCATGGTCACTAACTAACTAACTTTGGTTCGAAAAACTGTGATAGACCCCAGGCTGGGTAAAAACTTATGTAAGGAACTTTTCTAATTTATTTTTAAACTCTCTTTCTCTCTCTGATCTGCACAATTAATAAACTTCCTTGTTTAGTCTCTACATCACTTAGCATATGTCTCATCTAGCTGGTAGAGGTTTCAACTATTATCCTGTGGATTAATTTATGACATACTCACATAGCTTCTTATACCGAATATACCCTACTTTAAAACAGGGTATAATAGTACAA
This sequence comes from Amiota minor, assembly GCA_037043295.1. Taxonomy (NCBI): domain Eukaryota; kingdom Metazoa; phylum Arthropoda; class Insecta; order Diptera; family Drosophilidae; genus Amiota; species Amiota minor. Next base: position 1,212,904 of record JBAMAW010002683.1, read on the forward strand.
ATCAAACTCAAGAATACAACAAACATTTAAACAAAAACAATGTTAATGGTGAAAGTGAGCACACAAAGTGACAGATAGGAAGATAGAAAGATAGAAAAAGAGAGGACGAATGCTTCTATTGCATCATAAACGTACGCTAACCCTTTAGTCTCATCCATCTTGTTATACACTTCATTGCATATAAAATTTTTATTTGTACTTTCATGATACGTAAACCTAGATCAAGTTAAATTCTAATACAATTTTAATATGCATTCAATTTGGATTAATCGTCTATAAGTTCCTATAGAAATTTTATGTTTTCCACCCTTGAAGATATGCAGGAACCAACTTTATTTGGGATTTAGTTGGAAATGAGATCGAAAACTTTCAGCAGACGGAGGAGTAGGATGATTCGATTGAAGATGGTGATCATGCCGATCCATCAATCAAATCTTATTATGAAATCGTCCATGGTACTTTGGTCTGTATGTTACAAACATCAGACTGAAGTGATAATATTGGTATTATTCACATTGGTGGGAAGTGTATAGAAACAAGAAACAGAGGAAACAATAAGAAATGGTTAATGTATGAGTGAGTGAGTGAGTGAGTGCCTGCTCATATCTATGTGAAGGTAAGTGCATGTATGTATGTAAGTGTCTGTGGCTGTGTGTGTTTAAGTATTGCAAAAATTAGCCAAGGAAGTTTACACATTCGTTTAAAATATGTAGACTATCTGGGTTTTTTTTCCTTTGTAGGGTTCCGTACCAAAAGGATACCATAAGTAGAACATTGAAATTTTCACAGAATGTGTAGTTCTATCGGGGCTACAGCAACAAATACTAAAACTGAAAGAAAATAAAAATTGAAAGGGATCGCTATACAAGAAACGTAATAAATCCAATAAACCTAAGGTCTTGAAATTTATATGGTTTGTGGAAATGGTTAAGAAAATTATAGTGTTGAAATTTCACTTTGATTAGACCACTCCCATTAAAGTTTAGGTTTTCGTTAGAAAAACGTTTTTTTGTTTTTGTAGTAACGAATTGAAATATAGACACTATAACTTTTTGATACTGGATCAGTCAATCGGACCACATTTGGTACGGAACCTTCCGTATGCGATTCTGACTCGCACTTGCCCGATTTTTCTTATTTCTTTTCTTTTCTTTTCTTTTCTTTTAATTTTTTTTGTTGTTTTTTGTTTTTTTTTTGTGGTTTAATTCTATCCTTCATTCATTCATTCTCTCATTTATTGCACCCAAAGCAACCTACAACAACATTTGAGATTAGCTGAGATTAACAGCAATGCAAGCAATGCATATTGATTACACTAAATCACAAAATACAAGAAGATTGTTGTTTTCTCTAGTACGATAAAATATTGTAAATTAAATGTCTTAAAGTAAAGAAAATCTTTACGAATAAAATTTAATAAAACTTAATACAATAAACAAAAACAAAATAAATCCCATTACTCTTCCATGAATATTAGACATGAAATTCGGAAATAAATAAACTCTATTTTTAAAACAATTTAGACTTTATGTTAATTGAAATTATACAAAGAGGTCAATCCAAAATCTTTAGAACAATCACAGACACTCCTTATTATTGTATATCAGAAATGAAGGGCATCCATAAAAAACGGCCTTGCTAAAGATGATGATTCTACTAAATGGTTCCCTATCTACTATCTAGCGAAACCACAGCCAAGGGAACGGGCTTGGAATAATTAGTGGGGAAAGAAGACCCTTTCGAGCTTGACTCTAATCTGGCAGTGTAAGGAGACATAAGAGGTGTAAAATAAGTGGGAGATATTAAATTTCGGTTTATTATCGACAATGAAATACCACTACTCTTATTGTTTCCTGACTTACTTGATTAAATGGAACGTGTATCATTTCCTAGCCATATATAGGTTATATTATTTATAACTTTTGGTATTGGGTTTTGATGCAAGCTTCTTGATCAAAGTATCACGAGTTTGTTATATAATTGCAAACAAATTTATTGATGAGAGAATGCGCGTTAGCGTATTTTTGAATTGATAATTTGGTATAACTCCAATTACTCAGGTATGATCCAATTCAAGGACATTGCCAGGTAGGGAGTTTGACTGGGGCGGTACATCTCTCAAATAATAACGGAGGTGTCCCAGGGCCAGCTCAGTGCGGACAGAAACCACACATAGAGCAAAAGGGCAAATGCTGACTTGATCTCGGTGTTCAGTACTAAATGGAACCATGCGTGATGATGAATCAATTCACTAACAATAACTGTTGTTCAGACAATAAATTCATTCCATCTGCTTTGTAATGTTCATTGTTCCAACCTTTCATTTAGTCATGTGAACCGTTTCCTTCAGTTCATAGGAAGGAGAATTATTATTTTTTACCTAAAAATATAATAAAATTGAAATAAATAAAGCTAAGCAAAGCAAATCTATGGAGTATATATTATTAGTATTTATGATTATATTCTCCACTCTTCAATTTCTATTCTATCTTGGGGCACCTGAGTCTCAAGAAACATATTAAATGATATTTAAATATTTCAATCGATTTAGTCTATGGGATCCTAATACGCCTCATCTTACCCATAAATGTTATAAATTTTGTTGATTTGTGTTGTTTTTGCTACATTTTGTGTTTATTGTTGTTGTGTCATTTTTTTATTTATACCCATGTATTTATAAATTAATTTTGTACACTAAATAATTTTCACAAAATAAAAACACTCGAAATCTCACTGTTTTCATTTTCACAATTCTCTTGTTTTTATGGCATTTTCTATTATTATTATTTTTTTTTTTTTTTTTTTTTTTTTGCAGTTCTTTACACCTTTTAATTAAATTAAACTAATTTTTATCTCAATTTATTTCAGATATTTTTGTTATGAAATGCATAAGGAAAACAACAAAACTATCGAATATCAAATATCAAATATATTTTGTATAAAAACGTATTGCATATTTTAAGGCGTAAATGAAAAATGAAAATCATGGAAAATATTTTAAAATTATTTAATTAATTTAAAAGATATTGTCAATATTAAATTATGTTAATTAAATTAATTAATTAAGTTAAAACAAAAACCAACAAAAAAACCAAATATTCACAAATCACTGTTTTGTTTTTAGTTTTAATTCAATTCTATTGTATTTCTCTCAATAATTGGGAATTTCTGTGTCAAATTTCATTTTTGATCAAAATCAAAAACTTAGTTACAATATTAACTTTTATAGAATCTCCAAACCGATGGACATGACTAGATAGACAAGTAAGAATTCATCTAATCATGCTAATCATTTAAATATGTATGTCTGTATTTCTATTACATACATCATTATGTAGTCTAGGATGCATAGTTTCATCACAGATACTCGATTACACCCGTGTCTTTTGTGATTACACCACAATGGTCTATAGCTTGCAGATCATAAGACGGAGGTGGTACTTATAAGAAGCAGGAAGAAGATGGAATCGCTAAGCATACGGGTCGTGTCACAAGAATTAATGTCAACACCGTGCATTAATAATAATATCTTGGGGTCATCCTGGAATGCAGGCTCAACTTTAGGGACCATCTAAAGTTTGCAAGCGAGAAACCATCAAGGACACAGGTTGACGGGCCTAGACAACCGGTTCGTGAGCTACTTGCGGCTGTCAGCAAATCCATCATCCGGTATGCTGCGCCCGTATGGTCCAGTGCCACTAGACACAGATCTTACATGAAAGGAGCAGCCTCCGTGTATCGTCTCAATTTCATCAACGAGCTAGCGGCAATATATGCCCTAAGAGGCGCGGAGGTTCTTGTAAATGACCAGGCAGTCTCGCAAACGGACTTGTGGCCGCAGCGATGGCAAAGCACGGCAAAGGGACGGTGGACGTTTGAGCTTGTACCGAACGTCAGCGATTGGGTGTCTTGCAAGCATGGTAGGCTCAACTACCATTTGGACATGGTTGTTTTCGGGAGTATCTGCACAAATTCAGACATGTGGATGATTGTCATTACTGCATAAACAAAGTGGAAAATGCCCTTCACATTCTCATGGAATGCACCCGGTTTGTACATCAGAGAGTCACAATAACGTCAGAAATGGGTGAGGTGCTTTCACCATACATTTGTTAAGTACATGCTGAGAGACGAGGATGCTTGGAACACCGCTTGCATCATTATCGTCAGTATTATGTAACAGGTCCGCAGAGACGAAATATTGAATAGAAGTGGGGTCTAACCTACTCTCCCTGGCGAAGTATTACCTCAGTTGTTAGTTCCGCCAGGGTTGAAAAGTGAGCCAGTGTGGACCTGGGGTGGTTTTAGTACGTTGGCACCATAGTGCCTGTTTGCCCGGTGAATCGTGCCTCCTAATAGGTCGGTCTATTAGGATCTTTGAAGATTTGCACCTCCATGGCGAATCCAAAAAACAAAAACAAAACCCATGTTTTTTCATGTTAGAAGTAAATACATTTTGGTTGGAATCAGTGACAGCATTTCTTTTTTCTTTTTTTTTTCGTCGCGTCTGTTTCTAAATGTCAAATTTTTGTTTTCTTTGTCACATTTTTTATGTAAATTACCAACTGTAATTTTTGCATTAATGTCACATCAATTTTTGATACCCGTTAAGTCGAGGGATGAATTTTCTGTCCTATTTGAGTAATAAAAAAAAAAAAAAAAACACAAAAAAAGTATTTTAAAATAAACAAAAAGTATAATTAAAGTAAATATGGATAACTATGGTGTTAATCAGTTCCCCGAGCCGAGAGGCTTTCAGCAAGATGATTACAGTGCATCTGAATTGAATGGAGACTCTTTGGTGGCTATTTCCTGTGATGACATTAGTGGCTACTTCTTAACTAACACACATCTTAAAGTTATGTCCACAACAGCTGTGACTCAAATGCTCTCGATTTTACGACAACAACAGTTGCGTTTTCCCCTCCCCCTCTTACCATAATTTCGAATACAATATTTGGAAGTTAGGGAAATGGCTAGCTGAGGAGGTCACTTGAACTTCTTTCTTCCTTCATTAGTAATCGGCACCAATGTAATTTAATTTCCAATAAATATAAATATATAAATAATTTCATACAATTTATGTCTTCAATTTTTAAATTTAAAAAGATACCTTAAATTTGAACATCCTTTATATATTTATATATTAATGATATTTAGAAAGGCTAAAGGCTACAATAATATAAATTAGCTTATTAACACTTAACTAAAATAAAAAAAAAAAAAAATACCAATTACTTTACCCTTTCAGCCTTTCACTTTTGATCAAATTTAAATATATCATCCACTTTTCCCAAATCTAAATAAATAATGAGTGGTTTTTATGTTCATTTATTATAATGAGTTAAATGGCAAACGAACCATAATCAGATTTTGAAATGAAAATAACATAAAATTCAAATTTTATATTGTAATAAACTTCACCAACTTAAGCACCAATTTGGTGTGGTGTTGGTTGTAAACTGTAGTATTATGATGATTTCAGTTTGATACATGTAATTGCACACAATTTTGATCACCCGGCGAAAATTGTTAAAGCTTAGTTAGTTCATATGTTTGTTTTTCTCTCCATATTTTGTTATTTATAATAAAAACAAAAACCCTTGAATAATAGAATGTTTTTCTCATAACAAAATTTTTCAGAGACAACAAACTCGACATTATGATGTTGTCAGAGCAATCGATACATTATTGTTTAATGTATATCAAATAATAATGGATGCTGCTCTACACAGATGGGTCAAAAACACAAAACAATACTGCATCCGCTGTTGTCGACAATTCGGAAAAGATCATAGTTGGGGGGTCTCTCCCATCTTAAAATTCGTTATTCACCGCCGAAGCCTTTGCCTTACTAAAGGCCTGCAAATTTTCAATAAAAGAAAACGGTAAATTTGCTATATGTTCTCGATATTAGCTATACAAAATCGAGAGTATAACGATCACACAATTCGGGAAATCCAGAAATTATGCACTATACACCATCACAAAATCACCATTCTTTGGGTTCCCAGCCACCAAGGTATTCGGGGAAACGAATGCACCGATGAGGCAGCCCGGCACATCAGCTCTGCCCCATCATACGTCTTCACTCCAACCAGCTCTAGAGATTTAAAAAACCTGGCTAATCGTCATCTGCATACGAAGAAGTTGACGGACCAACATCTTCTCAAAGCTTCAGTTCGTCCACCATGAACTTTTTACGGAACCGATCTCACCGCAAATCATCTACTGGACTCCTGCCAACATTTGGATAGCTTAAGGGTCTCCCTTTTTGGTTCCATAGCCCCATCCCAACTTTTAAATACTCCCTCACCATTAAATATCTCCAACATACATTATTTCTGCAAAAAATTCCAACCTTACAGTTTAATTACTGTTCATTAAATCTTTTACAAATTATTATTAAATTGCGAGTCGTAGGCCCCAGCAGCTAGTCACTCGTATTAGTATTAAATTTAGTATTATATATATAGATTTAATTATGATAAATAAAAAAAAAAAATAAATAAATAAATAAATGCAAACTCAAATATACTAAACACGACTACAACGGACATCCTTTTAAAAGCAACACAAGAGTCTTAGAAATTTCCATTTCATTTTATTTCAGTACTCGGATTTTTTTTTATTTTTTTTTTTTATTTTTTTTTTCTTACTTTCTACATGAGCAAAGTGCTTCATTTTTCAGTTTCTGATGATATCATCATCCCTTATGGGGCAAAGGATAATTATGTTCAATCAGTTGCCATAATTTTTTAATAAGTAGTAGTACATTTCACTTCTCTGTTTTCACTACTTTTCCATCGACTAGCATCAAGTCATCGATAAGGCATTGTACTCTTATCTATGTCATGGTAAGGAAAGGGAATAACTGGAAAAAAAAATAATATTGTATGATGATGAAGAATAATATTGGACTAATGTACAGTGTATACAAATTTTGTATGAGATCTAAGTAGATTGCTGTATATGCAATAAAAATATATACGAGTATCTCGTTTAATGCAATTTTATTTGAATTATGTTTTCGTTGGTTGGTTTTTGATCTTTTTTAGTATTTTCAGTTGTTACCCATTTTAAATAATTTTGCTAAAAACTATAACAACAATTTGTTGAACAAGTTTGGCATAAAGATTAAATTAATGTGTGATGGCAACAACAATCAGAGACCACAAGTCACTAGGTATGATGACAATGACATGAACACATGAACACATGAACAAGAACAACGAAACGATACAAGGAAAGTAGAAGAAAGTATGTGCGTTTGGCGTTGCCAATTAAACAAAATGCAAATGAGTAAAAATTTTTAACACAAAAATAGTTCAACAGACTCATCATCATCATCATCATCATCATCATTCACATGTTTGTCAGTCTGTCTATCTAGCATTCTATACATACATATATGTATCTCATTTTCCATTTGTTATTGTTTATGTGTTTATAATTCAGTTTTTATTTCAGTTTTTTTGTATTTTTTTTTTGTTTTAGCTATTTAAGTCTTAATTAATTAATTATGAAAATTGTGCAGCACGTGCTCATCAGCATTATAGTCAGCAAAAGTGAAGAAACACCAAGACAGAAGAAAGACAGCATCATCAGCACAATTTGACCAAAACGAAATGAACAAACAAACAAAACAAAAAGTTTTTTAAACAATAAAATATCGCGTATACGCGCCGTTTGCGAATAATGTGTACGGGTAAGCAAATATGAATATAAAAATAAAGGAATAAATATTAAATAAATATTTTCTTTTTAATTTCCTTTCCTGCTATAAATTCATTTAGATTATTTTCGTTGAAATTTTAAAATTACAATAATATTATTGTTTTTGTTTTAATGTTTTTATTACTCAATATTCGCTGAGTTTATCATTAACATAATCATAATCATCATCATCATCATCATGATCATCACTGACTGATGACTTGACTGTTCTTGAGATACTATTTAGTACGTGTATATGTCTGTTTATGTTGCATGCAATTTCTTGTTTGATTCTCATTATTTTGAATTGAGATGGATAGATAGTAAATTTTGTTGACAAATTCATAATTGAGAATGACACTCTATTGTATTTTAACATAAATAACAAAAAGCCATAAACTTTCTTTGTCTTTGGCATTGTCACTTCTTCACTGTCTTGACACTTGACAACTATGCACAGATAGAAAGACATAGATAGATTGAAGGACAGACAAACAGACGGACGATAGACATAAAATACAAGACGCTATCTAATTGACCAACTTAATTTATTTTACCATGCAAATGACACATTTCACATTAATTGACAATGACATTAAATCACAAATTAAACAAAGAACTTCCATTATCCAAGATTTCATTATCTTTTCCAAGGCCAAAATTTATAGCATTACAAATAATTTGATTTTCAAAATTTAATATGGTTAAAAGTGGAGCTTGGCATAAAAACAATACAAAATAACTCATTAAAATCAGATCAGATCGTCGGTCGGAAAATTCTGTCAATAAAACTAAAATTAATAGTTGTGAGGCTCCCGTCATAGACTTTCTAGTGGGTATACACGGCGATACTAAACACCTGCTAATTGGCTCCCCAGAATTGTAAATGTAAAATGTAGTTAATGTGATGAAAACTTTTTCATAAATTTTATTTATTTATTTATAAAGAAGAATCTGTAAAAGAGCAAGACTTTAATTTGAATTAGAGTTTCGATTTTGAACATACATATGCAGATGATTAGTACAATTTCAGACTATCGAAGAATTTGTCTTGTCTTTCATGCTCGTCTTCAACTTTAACAAACTATGCAGCAATTCATTCAATCAGTAAATATGAAATATACAATAGAATAAATAAAAAATAAAATCTTAAACGTCATTCTCTCTGTCTAGGCTAATCTCAGAAACGGCTTAACCAATTTGAATGCGGTTTTGACAGGTTTGTTGTAGCAAGCTTCCTGTAAAATATATCATTTATTTAAACAAAAACTCGACCAAATCAAAGAGTATTTTTTTTTCCGTTGTTTATGCTTTGCTATTGTTGTATTTATTCCTGATCAAAGTGCCGTTTTACATTTGCGATTCTGGAGAAGAATCCTCTCTCGCAACTTTTGTTTTGTTGACGAGGGATGCGTAGTGAGCAAGGGGTAGTCAAGTTGCTTGTACCAGCATCAGTTTGCGATTCTGTCAACGTTTTTCGTTTTCTTTTTTCGCCTTTTTCATAATTTTCGTAGAATGAGGATGGATGAAATTGCATTGTAGAAGCAACGGTATTTGAATTGCGAGTCGCAATCGGTCAAAGTGATCGGGGCAACAGAGAGAGACAATCGTGTTTCATTGTTCATGCTTTGCTGCTTTTTGAATGTTGTGTTGTTGTTTTGTCTTCTTGCTGAGAGAGAGAGAGTCTGTATTTTGTTGTTGATATTGTATTTTTTCCTCTCATTTACTGAGACGCAGAGAGCAAGAAAGATAGAAAGTATACTCATGACTGTTCATGGCATTCTTGTATACAGTCAAAACCGGTTAAATGCAAACGTTTTTCTACATTTCCCCAAGTTAAACTTATGGGGCGCATTTCTATTCCCTATTCGGTCAAGTACCATAACTGAATTTTTGCTGATATTGGCTATAGGTTTTTCAGTCCGGTTGAAATTCAACGTAAACTTGAGTGCTGAATGCGCTGTACATATGTGGGCAATAGAGTAGTGTTAAGGCAATTCCCAATGATGCGACCAAAATCAAAGCAATCAACTGTGTAACCCACATAAGATTGATTTTTAATGTCTATGACATTATCGATGTGGTAAACACAGTTCATGGTATTATTTTTTCTGACATTTTGAACAGTTATCGTCATATTTCAATCAATTTACATAAACCACGTTCGGTACATTTTGATTCTAATGCTTTTAGAAAGTCAGACGCAGCCAGGAGTCTAGGTATGTATAAATTTAAAAAACTATAGGAAGTTTATAGAATTAAATAAATTGATTTCTGTCTGTCTGTCAATTAAACAAAATCAAAATATAGTCGACTTTAATTTTCAACAACAACTGTCAAATCATGCAACCAAACATCTATTGCCTCCCAAGAGAAACATAAAAAACATAAGTATGTAAGCTATGATAAAACATTGCCAGAGTTATGGTATGGATTTCATTTCTGTAAGTACGAGTACATAAGTTGATTTGTGAACATTTTTTAAATTTCCTTTTTCACTTCAAGCATCGAAATAAGTGGTTCCACTTGACTGCATAATGCACCTGAAATCCCAAAGTCCTTAAGTTCTCATTCATGTTCACGAATAGTTAGAAATTTTCTCTCTCGATTCCTTTCCGTCTCACTCTCTCTCCTCTCACTATTCATATTTTGCATGATTGCACAAATTTACACCTAACATATACCACACACGCAGCACTGAAATGCATGGCCTATGTATGACCTATGAACCACCTTTTATAAACCAATTTCATTTTTTTGTATTTTTTTTTTTTTTTTTTGTTTTGAGGCCAAGTTACGTTGCAGTTAAAAGTAAAGCACACAATTTTTCAATCACAAAACTTGTCATTAGAGTTCATATATCAAATTGAAAGCTGACAATTTAATATGATTAGCAATAAATTATTGCAAATGTCAGTCAATGGTAAACAGAAAGCGCAGCAACCCGCCAGAGAGACTCAGACTCAGACACAAATATTATAAATATGTAGAACTGGAACGGAATATGTTTTATATACATAGATTGTTATAGGATTATAGTATGAGTGGTGCAAAGACAATGTTGGGTAGTCGCATACCATGACAGTTTATACTTCTTGTAACATTTAGCCCTCAGTGGAGCAGAGTTTAAGCAACTCTGATATACATATAAAAAGTCGTCCTACGTTAAGTCAATTTATCTTCACAGAAAATGGAAGAAAATAAAATGAATGGAAAAACTTTGCGTGTTAATGAAACATAAAACAAAAACAAAAAACAATGCAAAATTACAATAACAAAAAAAGGTAAAATGAAAATCGAAGAGAGAGAGAAAACAGAAAAAAATCGGCCAAGTGCGAGTCAGACTCGTACACGGAGGGTTCCGTATCAGATTGGGGTTTGTATGGGAGGTATTCTCCCTAGTGACACTTATAGTGTCTAAATTTCAGTTCAATAGTCCGAAAAACAAAAAAGTTTTTCTAATAAGAACCTGCATTTTAAAGGTGGGTTTGTATGGGTGGTACCCTCCTTAGTTGGTCGATTTGGGTGATTCTAACAGATATATAGCGGTTATGACAGAAACTTATAGTGCTAAATTTAAGATCAATAGTCCGAAAAACAAAAAAGTTTTTCTAATAAGAACCTGCATTTTAAAAGTGGGTTTGTATGGAAGGTACCCTCCCTAGTTGGCCGATTTGGCTGATTCCAACAAATGTACCGCGCCTATGTCAGAAACTTATAGTGTCTAAATTTCAATTTAATAGTCCGAAAAACAAAAAAGTTTTTCTAATAAGAACCTGAATTTTAATGGTGGTTTTGTATGGGAGGTGCCCTCCCTAGTGATCCAATCAAACTGAAATTTCGGCACTATAAGTTTCTAATCTATAGCCACCAATCAAGCATATTTCAAGTTTGTGGGGTTACTGGATCGTATTTCTCCCATACAAACTAAAATGTTTCTTGTATAAAAATATTTTAGGTTTAGTATTTGTTGCTGATGCCCGGATAGAACTACACATTCTGTGAAAATTTCAACTCTCTAGCTATTACGCTTAATGAGACATGACCCGAGGACGAACGGACGGACAAACGACGAAGTCTTTGGGTTCGGAACCCTAAACCAAAGAAAAACTTTACAAAAAGATTGAAAAAAACAAAGCAACAATAAATAAACGAAATGAAGCGAAATGAAGCAAATAATACATAAATACTTTTGGATTTTTTTTGTGCACTTGATATCAAGATGATAATAATAAAAAAAAAAATATTGATGGAGGTGAAATGATGAAACAAAGAACAAAAAAAGAAAAAAAAAAGGAACATGGGGAAGAAGACAATTAAACCAAATTGGCGTAAAAAATTGAAACAATAAGCAAAATGTTAAAATAAATATTGTACTCTTACCATCATTTTTATTTAATATTTTGTAAAAACACAAACACACACACACACATACACCAAATTGTTCTTGAACGTTTTATAAATGATATATTGAACATAAGAATATGTTACTTCAACCGATCCGGCGTAAGTTATGTTGAACACTAATTTTATGACAAAATTCAATTCCTTAAGCCTAGTTGTATAGTTGCACAAAGTGAAGAAATGCCATAAACTCAGAGCTCTCTCTGCTCTTGTACTCTTTTACTCTCTTCTTTTGCTTATTCGATCCGCATTTTGTATGGACTTATGAGGATGATGTTTTGTCGTCTGCTGCTGATGTTGCTTTTACTGCTATTAAACGCACCAATTCAGCGAAAAAACTCTCTCTTTCTCTCTCTCTCTCTCATTAGTTGGTTTGTATGGTTTGTGAGAATGGAAGCACGAAGCTTACGAGTTCGGATTCGTGTAACATGTACGAGCGACACAAGCAACTCCTCTGACGTTTTTCTTTGTCTTCTGACGCGTATTTCGGCTTTTGTGGAGTCAGCAATATCAAAATAAATGCTTCGGTACTATTTCTGAATGTAAACAGAAGCAAGCAATACCAAAGGAGAGCCCACGAGAAGAAACTCTCTCTCTCAATAGTTGGTTTGTGGGGTTTGGGAGAATGGAAGCACGAGGCTTACGAGGTCGGAGTCGTGTAACATGTACCAGCGACACAAGCAAGTCCTCTGACGTTTTTCTTTGTCTTTTGACGCGTATTTCGGCTTTTGTGGAATCAGCAATATCAAAATAAATTCTTCGGAACTATCTCTGAGTGTAAACAGAAGCAAGCAATTCCAAAGGAGAATCCACGAGAAGTATTGCAAGGGAGTTGCTAGATATAAAAGAGGTCTATCCTATCACAAACCAATTCTGTAAATACCCAACCCACCTGAAATGGCATAAGCTAATCAGATTGGATTCGTCTTTAAAATAAATATCTAACTCTTCAGTAAGAAAAGTATCCAGACATTACAAATATACGAGTATATGTAGTATAATTTATGGAGTCTCCGATGTCTCCGTTTGTTTGTTACAAACTTCATGACAAACTTATAATACTATTCACTGCATGAAGAGTAGTATAAAAACTAAGGTTTGCAATCATATTAATATAATTTTCATTAGCACTGTAGTAATTAAATTAGCTACGAGTTGTTGACTGAAAAAAGAAAGATTATTAGATTATAAAATTTCAATGATGCCCCCAGCAAGGGGGCTAATTTCATTGGTCCGTATTCCTGTGGTCATGTGGCCTTGTGACTGACTCCATGACTAAGAATCATTATAATGATTCATATACTCAACAACTGAATGTTGATTACTGTGATGATTAAAAAAAAAAAAAAAATAAACTACAATCAAATTATGTAGATGCAAAGTTTTAAATGAATAAATGATTGCATAAATAATAAAAATCTGATGATGACATCATTTTCCTTTCAGGCTTCTATAAAACGTAGTGTAAAATATAATTTGCTTTATAAAAAAAACATGGAAACTCTACAGAACAACGGGAATATAATGTGCTTTCAACAGCAAAATTAAGAAGGACAATAAAAAAAAAATACACTATAAAAATACACACTAAATGATAAAAGATGAATAAGCATGTCAATGTAAACAAACAACACAAAAATGACGACTATAACATAAATAAAGTGGATCAGTGAAGAAACAAGGAAACCAATGTTGAACCACAAGTACAAAATAAAACAAAAAACAACCAAAAAATAAAAAATATTGTAATGTAGCAGTATGAGAAGAAATTATACAACAAAGGAAAAAGTATGAGATGAGAGCATCATGTAGTACTACAACAATAAAAAAACCAAACATAAGAAAAAATCGTATTACTACCCTAATATGTTTTGCATGAAAACGTTTCAAATGAACCAAAAATACTCTTATAGGCAACGTAGATTCCTCTATTTTCAGAATATATCAATTACTTGGCGCTACGACTTTTGAGTCACGAGATATATTAAAAGTATTGACAAAGCCAAAACCATTTCAATCGAACGCAGCGTTTCATTTTGACATCGCTATGGAAGCATTTTAAAGATTTGAATCTTCTCAATTTATTTTTTTAGTGCTTACAAAATTTTTTATCACAAGTTTGATAAAATTATTGTTCTGAAAACTCTTCCCTAAGAGTGTGAGAATTTTAGTTTAGAAGAACAGCTTTAGGCATTATGAAGTTGAAACATCTTAGACAATTTGACTAATCTTTAAGCGACCATTGTCAGTTGAGTTGATAACAACTTTCCTAGCAAATTTACAAAATAAAATAGTGGAACGATATTTTCTAGTGGGCACAATTAGACATCGATTCAACTTTTATAAAATACAAAAAAATTAAACCAATCTATTTTGTATACATATAAATATTTTCAAAGGAATCTCTGATAATGAATCAAGTCTTACAAATAGTTAAACAACAACCCAATTAAATAAACATAATCATTTCTTTTAGGCCCCTGAATTTGATGACTTATTTGCAATTAAGATCTACTTTATACATTTAAGATCTTTCACAAGACTTTTATGATTTTTGATTGTGCAAAGGACTTTGATAATACTAAAATCCTTGGTCTAGAAAATTGAAACTCTTGAAGTTCATCTGAGCTTATTCTTATTATCATCAACTTGATTACTAATCGAATAAATATGTCTGGTATCTCTTAACTCTAAGGCTACTTTGAAAGCGCCAAAATCTAAATGGATTTTGAATGTAATCAATAAATAGAAGTCTAGGAAAATTCTGGCTTAAATTAATTGTGCTAAAGACACTTTGCAAGCAACTGTGCTGTTCCGACAATTTGACCAGGGCTGCATCGTTTTTGGTTAGTACTGCATACTTTTAGGTGTATCGCAAAAGGCTCGCTAATCATATCTTTTGCGAGTGTCTTGCTGTCACAAACTGAGCGACATAAGTATGTATGTTTTGCCAGCAAAACTCTCAGAAACGATATCAGTTACGAAGATCTTGACTATTGCCCAATGTGTTAGATGCAAAAATTTGAAAGAAACATAAAAATGGATGAATGAATTGCGACAAAAATTCCAAGTATTGATAAAGCAAAAAGTGATACTAAAGTAAAATCAGCGCAGCAAAAGGAGAAATGATAAAAACACAAGAAAAAAAAAAAAAAAACTATAGACGAGTTTATACATAAATCAAATGTGAATGTCAAGGTAAAACGAAAACGACAACGACAACGACAATTGTACAATATGACGATGAATTAGTTGCCTTTGGTATTGCTTTTGGCATCGCCTTAAGTGACCACGAACGAAGTCAAGTACTAAATCAACATCATCAACATACAACAACACGAATACGACACCCACGCAGCACATCCATGGATGGATTGGATCATTCTACCAACCACCAAACCACCCAACCACCCAAACACCTACGTAAGCACGTAATAACGGAATGCAATGGAAAGCAACGCAACGCTTTGATTAAATCAACTTAATTTAACTCAACGCAGCACAATACAATTTTCATCAGTTGTCTTCTCTATAAGTATAACTTTTCTTGCTTGGTTCTACATATATTTTATGAATGAATGAGTTACTTTAACTACTTTACAACAAAAATAAATTCACCATCATCATCATCATTATTATCTTTTGCTTTTTGCTATCTCATTTTCATTTTCTATTCATTGACAAATACAATACTAAAGTAACATTGAGTTGACATGACGTCAATTGGGAAAACAACTGGCAAACTGCTGCTGCTGCTGTTGGTGCTTCTGCTGCTGCTGTCCTGACTCTGTTTATAAGAAACACTTCGTCTCTTAAGTAAATGTTTGTGTATCTGGAAAAATATCTTCGTGTAATTGCATTCATAATGTTGTAAATAGAAAACAAGAATAAAAATATACTATACTATATTATACTTAATACCATTAATTCATTACTGTGTTGACATTCTGCGTGTACAGTATGCATAAAAAAAATTCTTACTGGGGCGCCGCAAATTTATTAACTTAAATAGAAAAAATATGACGAGAAGGTACAATTCAATCGAACACAAAAACTAAAAAAGGATCGATTAATGCCAAAAATTGTTTATTATCCCTCTTCATAGGAGAAAGTTCTTAAATATTCTGTCAAGTTTAAAAGTAAAAATTAGGAGAAATTGCTAGGCATAAGGTGGGCAGGCAAATGAATACATAATGCCTTCTGGACATTCTGGCCTGACTACCAGCCGAAAAGGACGTCTGAACATCTACACTTTAACAACAACACGATATAGATCGTATGTTTCCAAAGGCGCTGGAGGTTTTTCGGGAGCAATGGATGGCTCAGAGCAAACCGCATTGCACCGCACTGATAATTGCCTTGGGCTGTGGGATGGACAGCCCTGGTTTCGAAGATAGAATTTGCCCCTTTTGATTGCCTTAATAGGGGGTCCATCCCACAGCCCAAGGCAATTATCAGTGCGGTGCAATGGGTTTTAAATTATTATTATTATTTTGGAGACACTAGTATTTTTTTTTTTTATTTACAGCTTAAAGTAGGCGGTATTCGAAATAAGTTTGGAAAACACAACTTTATCTCGGGGAACCTTACATGGAAGCATTCTGGCATTCTTGCCACTAGGGGACCATGCTGTTTTTGTTGATTCTGCTTGATGTATTTATCAGCCTAATACCAAGGGGCTATGTACTCTACCACCAGCCCGGTTCTTCTTTTTCAGGCATGACAATTAGCAGTAAGTATTATATCCTATCTTCAGACTAATCTACCAACTCCTGCAATCATAGTTTGGCAGGCACCTTAATGGGCATTAAAGCTTCTAACATATCCTATCTTAAGACTAATTTACCAACTCCTGCAATCATAGTTTGGATGATCCATTTTTAAGTATATTAGTGAGATTAAGTCTTTCAAATTAGCGAATTATCGATTTAAGAAGATCAAAAAATTATATTAAAAAACTTATACAATTTCATTTATGTGATTTCTAATCACGGTGATGACAAAACCCCAGAATAATTGGGCAACTTATAATAATATTCACTACGAGAAGAGTATAAATATTTACATGTCTCGCGTACTTTCAATTCTATTTAGTTTGATTTTCAAATTCTGATTCATGTAGTTCAATTTCAAAATCCATTTCAATTCTATTCAGTTCAATTTTGATTTCAATTTAAATTCCGTTCAATTTGAGTTCAATAAGTTTAGTTCAATTTGAGTTGAATGAGTTCAGTTCAATTCGATTTCAGTTCAATTTATGTTCAATGAGTTCAGTTCAATTTGATTTCAGTTCCATTTGAATTCAATAAGTTTAGTTCAATTTGATTTCAATAAGAGTTCTGTTGAATTTGCGGCCAATTCATGCTGAATTTTCATTTACTAGAAATGTAATTCAATTCAATTTGTATTTTTCAATTTTCAATTTTTATTTATATTAAATTTTAGTTGAAATTTTTTAACAGAATTTCAATTTAAAACGCCCCACACAATGGAAATGTGCCGCAATTGTATTGATCTCGAAACCTGGAAAGCCGGAGAACCTTGTCGCGTCTTATATATTCTCCAAAATATTCGAAGGAATATTTCTTGGTTATTAATGGCTGTTATGGGCCCCCAGAACGCCATTCCAAATCACCATGGCTTCCCAGAGCAAGTTCAGCGAGTCGTTCATCACATCTTATCTACACTCAAGGGCAATCATTACTGCGTTGGCACTTTTCTGGATATCGAAAAAGTTTTTGATCGAGTCTGGCTACAAGGACTACCCCACAAAGTAAAGAATATCCTATCGTCTGCTCCTTTTAAAATTGCAGAATCCTTTTTGTCTAACAGAACGTTTTTCGTTAAGTACAGAGAAGCAAAGTCTTCAATCAGACCTGTTCAGGCTGGTGTTCCCCAAGGCAGCGTATTAGCTCCTGTTCTTTTCACCATTTTTAAGGCAGATATACCTCTACCGATCTCCAATGCTTAGCTACATACGCTGTTGACACTACGGTTCTCTGTTCTAACAAATCGCCAAAAGAAGCCGCTTCAATCCTGCAATCATACTTGAATCGTATGGAAGCCTGGTTCACTCAAGTAAATCACAACGGTGTTCATTCACCCTCAGGAGAAGTAACATACCTCCGGCAACGATTGGTGGTCTGGCAATACCACAGTCTTCAGTTGTGAAATACTTGGGCTTTTTCCTTGATAAACGCTTGACATGGTAACATCATATCACCACCATTGCTCGATCCTGTTCCTACAAAATAAAAAAGTTGAACTGGCTTTTGTGCAAAAGATGCAAATTTAGCTTGCAAAAAAAGCAAATTGTTGTTCCATCCTGGAAATATGGTATCCATTACGCTCTTCTCATCGCAGGAAAATTCAGGTCATACAAAATAAGACTCTCAGGACAATCACCAATGCCCCCTGGTTCCTTAGGAACTCAACGCTTCATTACGATTTCAGCATGCCTAATGCTGCTTTCACAGCAGCCGATACAATGACAGGTTTCTCTCCCTCTAAAATCTTCTAGCCGAGTCACTAACCGGGACAGTACTTCATAGACGCCTAAGAAAAACTCCAACCAAACGACTTGCTAATAATCAATTAAAAAAATTGTTTCTATTTTTTCAGTAATTTCTCTCAGTCCTCACAAGAATATTTTATACCTAAAAGTGGTTTAATGTTCCTAATAAATGTAAACAAAAAAAAAACAAAGAATGAGTGAACTAATAATTCCTTTCCTTCTTCCTCTAAGTACTTGTATAATTTTGTGAAATCCTATTGGATGGTTCATTGATTTATAAACAAATTCAATTGGCATTTTGTTGTACTAAATTATATTGTAGTTTATATACACGTAACTTACATAAACAAACAAACAAACTACATAAATAGGTGTACACTGTACACACATAAATATATAGATAAATCCTCCTATTTCTTGGATTAACGTATTGCATTGTGGGTAATAAATATAAATAATCTTTGACAAGAAGATACCCTACATACGTACATGCATTCATGTGTCTACAGTTTCATTCTAGTTGCTTATTTATTATCATTGGCAACTTTTGCAACAAACACGTGTTTCAATCTAAATTATTTTCCACACACACACACACACACACGTAGAGATAATTTATCAATTTTATTAAAGCATCTTTCGTCGTCGCTTCCTTTGCATTTTCTATTGTAATATATGTAAATCTCTGTTAACATTTTGTATTTTATAAATTAATATATTTTTATGATCACTCAATAAATAATAATAATAATCGATTGTATTTTTCTTATTCTGAAATATATTTAAACAAAAAAAAATAACGATCTGTTAGACCTCAAATTTAAATCTTTTGAAGGTTTGAAATGCATTAACAATTATATTGTATATTATAACTATAAGACTATGTTGAGCATTTGATGAAATGAACCTTATGGACCCACAAAAAAAAAACCAAAGTTTTGTAAAAAAAATCGATCGTTTCTTGTACATATTGCAAACACCATGTTTCAGGCGTCTATCACCCAACATTTACAATATACATTTATATCATCAAATTTCCCAACTTTGAATTGTTACACTATATTAATCTTTGATGACTCTCTCGTTTCCTATTTCTCGCAGTGGAAAATCTTAGTGAAATCCTATAAAATGCACGACATATTTTCCACCAGAAAGCTTTCACCTTGCTGAATTCAAATGAGAAAATAGCGTTAGATATTTTTAGGGGTAATGTTAGATAACCAATAAACCAATAAAAGAATTAGCACTTTGATCTGCAGTCTATGGACTCCCTTTCATCAACAGAAACTTACGCCTTCACATAGAAACGAAATGTACTTATTTACGTTCATTTCTCAAGTAGTTTTCTTTTACGGGGCCCCAATTTGGGCAGATGGTGTTGTGTTAGTAAACTTCAAGACAACCAAAATAAAATATTATAAATGATTTTCAATTTGCCCTGACACCTGGTCCTCTATTGATTTGCATCACAAGGCAAACAATAAATTCATAACAGACACACGTTCTCGATGATTTTACTAAAAATTGTAAAAATAAGTTTGTCTAATAATAAAATAGCAAAGTCTTAGATTAATTTTAAATTTTTTTTTTTTTTTTTAAGGGTTGTTGGTAATCTGTTTTTCCACTTTTTTTTCTTTTTTACTACTTGGGACATATTGCTCAACCCCAAAGTTATGAATCCCTTATACAAATCTAAGTAGCATAGGAAACGTTTCCTGATCTGAGGTGTGAACACATGTTGGGCTTCGATGCTCTCAGTCATTGCAAGTCTGATAGCCCCTTACAAATGTGTGGAATGAGTATCTTTTTTCAAATTTTGCATTCCATATAGAATATGCTCAACTGTCACTAGCAGATAAAGAAAATTCCTGTTTACTCCTGAGTTCTGATAATCAATTTGAGTTTCGAACTCTGAAGTAGTTGCATAGGATCATCAAATCTTTTGAACAGAAGCAGTATTGCTCAGCTATGTTACTTGACATTAAACAAGCCTACAAATTAAAAATTTTGATATCTACAGACATAAAGGCCAAATCTGTAATAAAAAACATCCAGTCAGGCCTTCCATAAGTAAGCGTATTGGGTAGACTCTACAAAGCCAAACTTATGTTTGGAATTATTCCTTTCAACTATGGGTAAAAGCTGCCGAATGTAATATTGAAATAATTCAACGTTACTAAACTATAACATTAAGAAAAATGACATGCGCCCCTTAGTACATACTACATACAGTACTAAGATCTCCTAAAGTCATGGAAGCCACAAGGAGACACCGCATAAGGCACACCGAAAGGCTCAACCAGCATTTCAATAACTTGGCCATGAGTCTTCTTAACAACTCTTGAACAACGAGGCGGCTCAAAAGATTGCATCCGTCAGATCTTCTTAACCAAAGAACATGATCAGTTAACGTCACAGTTTGGACTATGATGTAATAATATAAGACTCAAAACAAAAAAAATGTGTCAATGTAAAATTTAGTTAAGAGAGATAATAATAAAGAAAACACATTCCTCCAGAAAAGGTTCCTATTGAGTCGTAGTTTTAAGAATTTAGGATTTGCATTTCATTTAGAATCAATCCTTACAACTTTTGGTGCTTAGGCTCTTGCCCCTAGTACTTTGTGTGGCTATAATAGAACCAGAGCCATGATATAGTCTTACATGTGACTTTTCTATTTAATCAATAGTCGAAATATGTACAATATTATTGATGGTCTTCATCTGTTATCGCATTTATAACTACTTACATTTAACGGCTCTAGCAATATGAAATACTTACTATTGTTCTTTTTAATGCAAATTCAACCTTGACGAACAGATAAATGTTACATTATACTAGGCCTATGTTCCATGTATTGGCTAAAAAAAAATTTTTTTGATAGACAATATTATGAAAGGTTTATACTATGGCGTTAAGCCAGTAACATAATCATGATGATCTGAACATATTACATTGGTTCCATCTATGCTAATTTTGTAGTATCAAAACAATGGAAAAACATGAAAACATCTCCGGTATTAATATCTATGGAAAAACTATCCTTCCTAAGAAAACAGTTAACGCTTTGACACACAGCAGCTCTGACGGGACTCTGCGGCAGAACTCCCTCTCTCTCTCTCTCTCTCGCATTATTTTTTATTGGAGAGTAGTGAAGCATGACAGTCGTAGGATAGACAGAATTCAGATGCTGAGTCTCGGCAGAGCCGCTGTGTATAAAAGCGGTTAATGCTGTTTCATGAGAAGAAACAGTCAAACTTTTGTAATTATACTTAAGTGGATATTATGAATCAGAAAGAGTTTAACAAGTTTCAATGATGGTGATATGGAAAAGAATTTTCTTTAGGATTAATTTTCTTTTTTTTTTTTAATTTTTGTTCTTGTATTGCAAGTTACATAAATGACGCACATGTTCAATTCAATCATTCGCTTGTTTTAAGTTAAAAATGCGTTTTTGCAGTAATTTTTTTCTTTTTCTTCTCATTTTCTTACTCACTATCATTATTTTCTTTTTCTCTGTTTCTGTATTTGTTTCTTTTGTTTTTCCTTTTGGTTTGATTTTGGCAAAATGCCCAAATCAATAGCATTTAGTGGTAGTGGATTGTGGCTAGTGACGCTTTAAGGGGTTCCACCGATATCACAAGCAACCTACCTCACAAGTGCGCATAAATACAAAGCGAGCCTAGGAAACCAAAATATACAATATTTCAACTATTGTATGATGATGATGATGATGATGATGATGATGATGATGATGATGGGGTACTACTATAACAATGGCCAGTCCAAAGTATTAGATGAGAATGTGAAATGAAATAAGACAACATGAAATGAACTAAACGAACAATGGAATAGAACGTGGCGTTTGATTGGACATTGAAATGGGAGGCAGGCAGCTGGTAATGAGAAAGTGGATGGGATGGGTTATATAGTTGGGTTGTATGAAAGAAAGCGACTCTATCCATTACAATCTCACACCATTCTCTGTCTCTCTCTCTTACATACACACACACACACACACACACACACACGCTTCACTTACAACCTACAGCACTTTTGTCATTTGTTTCTTCAATCTATTGTATTTTTTTCTTTTTTTTTTTTGTGTTACATCAATTTGTTTGTTGTTAGTCTTTCCAATTTGAATGTAAGTATAAAAAGAATATGCATTCTTGCTTTTCAAACTCTTGCTATATATTTCCCCTCTGCCCCCCTCACTGTCTATCATCTATGTATTTGTCTTCACCCTTTGGCTGCTTGACCTATTCATGCTGTCTAAGTTGACTTTCAGCATTGCCACAAACCAAAAACAAATTCAAATAAAACAGCAAGCACACTGCAAAAACCTTTGAATTTGGGTTAAAAATATTTCTTACACATTTTTAGATGTTAAATCCCTACACCAATAACAACAACAGCAACAACAATATCGAATTGCAAGCCACTCAAGCTTACAAATTCTTAAACCATTTTCATGACTAACATTCGTTTTATTTTCCTCTATTGTTTTTTCCCCCACGTCTCCCCTCATTGATACGAATATGAACTAGTAAAACCAAACCAAACCAACGACAAACACCTTACCGACCATCCCCCACCATCACATTACACATCACATGAACTCCTGATATCATTGGAAAATTTGAAAGGCAATTTCATAGTAAACCAAAACTAACAAATTGAAAAAAATTCAGAAATCCTCCTTATCCTTATGTACTATGTATTCCATAATGGACACTATAGACTTTAATTCGGTTATCATGGAAACGAGAACACACAGTGCAGGAAATAAAAGCATTGAAGAAGAAAATTGTACTTTCACAATTGGACTTTGTGAAAAATTTTAGTCTTGTCATTTCTTTTGTTTTGCAAATTTTGTGAATCCAAAATTGAAACTCATGTTCATTAGATGATGATATACGAAAGTGTTTTTTTTTTTTTTTTTTAATTGAAACTATTGTGAAGTGTCCAAATATCAAACTAATTTTCAATATGTGAGTGGAAGATATAATGCCCATGCATCAAAGAATAATAGAGAAGACCAGACCAAATGAACACAATTTCGAAATCTAAATTTGCAATTGTTCAAGATTTAATACAAAAGGACAAACAAATTGTTTCCAAAAAAGATCTCTTAAATGTTATAGTAACATCCTTACCTATATACATAGAAGTACAATAGAATGGGGGAACAAAATAGATTTATTGGAAATAATGAAACGAATAAATATTGTCTAAACAGCAAGTTAAAAGCTGAAGATAATCAAAACTTATTAATTCTATCTTATTATAGATACGAGGATTACCTTTTATAAGTCGGGAATGAGTAAATCTCTGCATGGTAAAGTTTGACATTTTTTAGCCTAAATATACAAGATTTTTTTTCATTTACTTGATTTGTTTGATGCAAAGAAAAGTTGAAGAAAGACACCCATGCTTCTTCAAAAGAAGACGTTTATACATATAATAAATTCCGTGACAAAGGTTAAATCTATGCGTATGAACTCGAAAACAAACCAACAATTGACTTCGAAAATGAGCCAAATCCAACAAAAGTTGCTCACGGGCCAAATGATTGCCTATATTTTCACAAAAACCGTCGAATTTAAGGATCATCTGCCATAAAGTTCTGAAAAATGCCATAAATATAAAAGGTAACCCTAGTAATATAAGATTTTAAAGAAGATATAGCACTAACTTCAATTCAACTGATTGACATATTTTCTGCATAAAGAATTAATTTTAAATTGTGCGAAATCGTGTGAGGTTTCGTTTAGGTATATTAATATATAGAAATGTAATTTCAATTCTGAAAACGAGAAAGCCGAAACTGTAATACTCTCAGATATATTGAACATTATTGATTTGACTTATGCTAAGAGAAGAGTCAGTATTCATACTGCATGTCAACACTGAGACCGAAATATTTGTATGGTAGCTATACTATCCAGTAATCCTTGGGTCTTGAAATTCACAAGGTTATGGATCAGACACTTAGAATGTACAAATTTCACTTCGATAATACAAGAAATTAAAATGTTTTTCTAATAAGAACATGAATTTGAATCGGGGTTTGCATGGGATCTATACGATACAATTATCCTAGGATCTTGAAATTCACATGGTTAGTGAATATAGATCACATAATTATAATGTCCAAATTTCAGTTGGATACTATAAAAAACATAAAAGTTTTTCTAATGAAAATATGAATTTGAATTTGTATTTGGATTTGGGTTTGGGTTTGTATGGGAGGCACCCCACCTAGCGGTCCAATTCGGCTGATTCCGACAAAGGTACAACATCTGGTGAAAAGAGTTCTCTAGCTCAAAAACTTAGAAAGTAATTTGCATACATACAAACAAACCGACGGACATGGGGCTTAATGAACTTATCTCGGCGAGCTAATCAAGAATAAATACTTGTATAGTTTATGGGGTCTTCGATGTTTCCTTCTGTTTGTTACGACTTCATGACAAGCTGATAAAACATACTATTCACAATGTGAAGAGTAGAATTAGTGTATTTTAGGTTTATATATATATATATATTAGCAGCATTAGGTGATGTTGAAGTGTCTTGATTCAGAAGAACAGACAGACAGATTGATTCCTTTGACAGTTGAACAAATGTGGTTTTTGTATAGACACATTTACATCTTTCAATAATCGGGGGTATTTCGGCTCCTTTCTTAAAGATGTGGTCTCTGTAATATAGTATAGACTTAGTATAAAAACGAATTAATAGATAGAGACAAGATTGGTCTTATCGATCCATCCTATCTACAATATATTCTTAAAGGGTTTCCGACGCACGATTCTATAAGTTACAAATAGCACGACAAAGCGACGTATAATACACCTAATTTTACCAAAACAAATTTAAATTGGAATGAATCTTAAAGAAATGCATTTGTTGGCATTTAATTTACGCTCAATCAGAATTCACTTAAATTATCTTCTTGTAATGTCCAATTCGTTTAGCATACAAATTTGGTATGTTTGATTCCAATGAGAATATACATATAATACATATACATATATATATATATATATATATATATATATTACATCGTTCGGTGACTAAGAACATATTTGGACTTCATTCAATGCTGATTTCAATACAAATGATTCTGTGGTATTCTTATGCGAATTTAATTTTATTTCAATTTGTATTCGATTGAACTTGTTTTTTAAACATTTTCTGTTTGCTTTTTCTTTCTGTTTCTGTTTTATTCTCAATTTTGTGTGTTATTTATATACAAATACAACACAGATATGTATATATGTATAAAAGATTTGTATCTAAGAGCATCAAAAGATAGATTGTATTTCCCGACTATGTAAAATTTATGTGTAAAATTTGCTGGCAAGACAAAAACAAAAAACAAAAATCTATTTGGAATTGGTTGCAATTTCGTCGTTGCAAGCCCTCTTACTTTATGTATACCCTACCCTACCCTACACTACCCTACACAATCCATCATATTATTTATAATGCATTTTAAATTTGGCATAATGTTTGTTCAATAGTAAATTGTTTTCTTGGTTTTTTTTTCACATGTCAAACTAAAATTATGCATTCTCTGAGGTGAACTTTAGTTTTCCCGAAATAATATATTTTATTTATATATAATTTGTGTCTTATCTGGCCTTCGTACATACAATATGTAAATATTTCAATAAGAAAGTGTTTCTGTACTGTACTCATATACAATAAATACAATAACTAGTAGTTCAAATCTTTAAAAATTTAAGGGAATTTTAGGCAAAAAATTAAAAAAATTTTGCCATCTGGGAAACAAAAAAAAAAAAACAATGAATAGATCTTTTTTTAGAATTATACAATACATAATCTTATTTTAAATTAACCTCTTCCATGTATGTTGTGCATCAGGACCCTCAAATCCCAGGAATATTAAGGTCCTTCAATACATGGCCTCCTTTAGAATAATCACGAAACGATCCCTGCATTTCCACAAATTTTTCTGGACTAAAACTCTCACAATAGCCGTTACAATAACAGACTTCACACCCACCCAACTCCGCTTACAGATTCACTAACCAGGACGGTGATTCTTTAAAGTACAATACCTAGAAAAATCTGCATTTAAAGGACTTACAAACAAATATCCAATAAAATTCTCCTTCCTTTTGTAAACTAATTTAATTTTCCTAATCTACATAGGTACATATACATATCTATATAAAAATGGGCGAAAATAAATTGTTTGTAGGTGCTAAACTCCAACACCGTGTGACCGATCAACATTAAAGTTGCTATGTATAAGTATTTTTTCATGGAGAAGGTTTTTACACTATCAACTTTGTTGAAAAACTCCAGTTTTTTCCTACAATATATTGTTTTAATGAAATGTGCATCTATTTTTAATCTACTGTAATTTTTATTATGTCAAATTAAATGCTATTTAAATTGCTATAGAACTCAGTTGATTTCTCTTCGTTATTTTAAACTCAGCTTTATTGTATATTTTAAAGTTTGATGGTATATGGCGAAACGAAAACATTCAAAAACAACAACAACAACATACAATAAATCAGGAGTACTGACAGAAGTGCAGATCGATACCAATCGAGAGAAAACATCTATATAATATTGGTGACATACAATCATGACTAGAACAGTGACTACAACAAACACTCACTAACGTAACGCTAGTAAATCTATATAAATAAAAGAAAGTCGTGTTAGTTACACCATTTATAACTCAAGAACGGCTGAACCGATTTGGCTGAAAATTGGTGGGGGAGGTAGCTTCGAACCAGGAGACGGACATAGGATACTTTTTTTTGTCCGTCCGTCCGTCCGCCGTTGGGTCATATCTCATAAACCGCAATAGCTAGAGAGTTGAAATTTGCACCGGACATCAGCAACAAATACTAAATTTAAAATATTTTCAAAAACTTAAAGGGGTCCCCAAAAAAGAAACATTTTGGTTTGTATGGCAATCCTACGATCTCGAAATTTCAGTTTGATCGGACCACTAGGGAGGGTACCTTCCATACAAATCCCCCATTAAAATTCAGGTTCTTATTAGAAAAACTTTTCTGTTTTTTGTTCTATCGAACTGAAATTTTTTTTAATAACTAAGCAAGCACAGAGGACTAGCAACGCACGCCGGGTAACGCTAGTGATATATAAAAAAAAACCTAATTTTTTAGGAACTTTTTAGTTCCCCTATGAATATGGTCTTGTCCGCTCTGCACGCTTCAAACACTTCAAAAAGCTAGCAGAAATTTCAGAAGTGGAGCTGCCACTTATATATTATATAATAACTAGAATTCTTAGGAACCCATATGAATGGTTCTATGACGATAAACGATCGATAGTTATTCGACTACCATAAAATGGACGAAATGCACGATAACTTTGATGAACAAAACCATTATTTTAATTCAAAATTTCTGCTGTAAGTCTATCCATAATGAAATGCTAAACCCACTTAAAACAAAAAGCAACTGTCATCTGTTAAATCGGTTGGCAAATAAAGCAGTGTTGCCAACTCAAAGTTGTGAACATCTAAAACCTTTTACATACATACATGATCCAAATTGGCGGCTAACCACTTTACAGTTCATTTATAATTATTCACAGACGAGTTAATAGGAAAATTATGGCACATAATTAAATAATAAACTATCACTTAGTAGTAGGCAATTATGTCATGTGTTCAATATCCAAAAAGTTTCTAAAACAAAGCATTGCATAAACGAATTAATCCAATAAATATTTAGTCAGACTACAGGCAGGAGGAATACAACATCAAACATTGTAGAAAGTAACAAGCAACAAAAAAAAAAAAAAAAAGAAAGGATTTAATAGAAGTGGGGTATGTAAGGTACTTTCTTTTGTGTTGTACAAGTATATAGTATAACACACTGGATGAATAAATATATAGTATGTACTATACCGATGATATCATACTATAGAACCATAGAATGCAGACACAAATTTACTACGTAATTGAAGAGACACAGATAAATTGATATACCAGAACGACACCGACAGCAATTTCACAGGAAGACAAGTGAATATGAATCGGACACATAAACATATAATCCATAGAGCAGATACATACATATGTAGATACATCATATTTGTTTGTTTGTTTGCTTGTTTGTTTGTTGATTTCAATTTATCCGATTCGATTGGATTTGATTTCATATCAATTGATATGAAAATATATATTCTTATTGTTGTTGTTGTTGTTGTTGTTGTTGCATTCCATCTGACATTTGGTTCATCTTACGTCATTTATTGGAATGAATTGGACATAACACCCATGTATCTTTTTACCTATCTATCTGTATCTATCTATCGGTTTTGAGATTGCAATGTAATTGATTAAGTTTAATATAAAAAAAAAAAATCTTGTTTTTTTTTGGCATCAAGTTGAAAGTGTGACTACTAGTTTCTCTGCCTGATTGCCTCTCAATTTCGCAGTCTGTCTTGTTTTCTGTCTTCCTGAATATGAAACCCTGCTGCATGCAAAACACAAATGAAAAACAACACAGAGTAAATAAAGAAAAGTCAAATAAGATAGACGCAGCAGACAAACAGATTGAATAACAAATAAACGAAACTAAAATAACCAAACCAAACCAAAGCAAATCAAAGGAAAAGAAAACAACGCAGAAATTAGAAAAAAAAGTATTTGGATTCAATAAACGAAAAAAGTTTTTAATTAGATTAAAAGAGTTTCAATTATCAGGTGTATTGAATTTTCATTTTCATTTCTATTACCAAATGAAGCAAACTAAAATGGAGAGAGAGAGAGAGAGTTGATGATGACGATGAGCCCCTTGGATCTAGTACACTATCCAAAGATAGATCTTGATATAAAATAAACAAACAAAAAGCAAACGGACATGATGAACTACAATCGAAGATTGATTTAGAAATGTTAGCTAAAGAATTTTTAGTTTTCCATCTTCAATCCTCAGATGGAAAATGATAAACTAATATTGGACATAATCATCATTGCCAGCAATTGATATGGAAATGATTGATCAAATTTTATGTTGTACTCATGTACATGCAGTGTTGAGTATATTGAGGGACAACAAAGAGATGGTTATGTGTTTTATATATAATTGATATAAGCTGTTATCTCTTTAGAAAAGATTAGATTAGAGGAACGATGGAAATGGGCGTATTGTGACAAACTCCCTAATTACAGCTCTTGCGAGATCCTGGTATTCATCCAGAATTCGAGAATCTTTTTTAGAGGCCACCCAAATAGCGGAGTCTGGTCCAGATTAGGACCTCATAGTTGCATAGCAAGTGCTTCGCTGTGTCCTCTGTTTTGTTGTAAACTCTACACTGATCATTACGATTGAAATTCATATTATATAGATGATTCATGACTCTGCACTGCCCTGTCAACCTAGTTTTCCATATCAGTCTCAGTAGTGAGATCTAACTAACTCTAATAAACCATTGTTTGAAATTTGAATTTCATGGAACTCCAAGGCAGCCGGCAGAATTGCTCTGGACGTTTGCAAATCCTTTCCTGGCGAGTGCATCTATCTACCCAGATTAGCTTTACAAAGTTATCAGGCAGTCCAGTTTCCAAGTTGAACTCGAAAACATTAAGACCTTATAGTGCGGCCCTGCTGTCATAGTGAATAACTTGTTGACAGTTGCATACTCGAATTCTTTCCTAAAACACATTTCTATAGCATGTATCTCTGTCTGGAACATGCTGCAGCATAAGCTCTTACATCAGTGTCAATCTTAGAACCACCCGTAAACCACACACACACATGGGAGCCATGGATGGGCTTGGATCTTGCCTTTTCCCAGTTCACTCTTTCCGGGAAGGTAATCACAAAGTTTTTATGGAACTTAAATTTAGTCGGACATAGTTTGCTAAGGGTGAAGCTTTGTCAAAAATAACAGACCGACCCTCTTTCTTCATGAACAAGTGGGTTGGCGGTAAGTCCATAAGGGTATCAAGAGCTGTCCTCATAACTCGAGTCACATAGACACAGGCCAGTCTTTGTAGTCTAGCAATCTTCGACCGAGCTGTGTCTCTTAAATTGTAAATGCTAAAGTTAGGTAGGTGTCGATTTTTCGAGAGAAAGAAAACACAACATACTTAATTTATAATATTTTAAGGAACTGATTGGGTATAAATCAGTAAAAAGAAGACAGGCAGCAAGTGCAAAATCTTCGTACCACTTCCAGTCATTTCAATAGATCGCATGGTAAATCTGATGACAGAAAGGGCTTGCAAAATGACTTCAACCAGAGTAAGCAGCTCAAAACTCAATTTTATCAATTTTGTTATTTTCTCTGTTGTTATTGTTGTTGTTGTTGTTGTTGTTGTTGTTGTTGTTGTTGTTGATATTGTCGTTCGCTTTTGAATCAATTGCATAATGAAGCAGCTTATGATTCCCGCTAAAGAAGCAAAAGGTAAATTTTATTATATTGTAAGAATGATGATGATTTATTTATACAAGTATTTTCAACAAATAAATTTTCTATATTGTTATTTTCATTTTTGAACAATAAAGCGATTTTTTTTCGCATAAAAGAACAATGAAATGAATGAATAAAAGAAAACTCTGTACATCATAAAGAAGCTTAAGATGAATCAAATTGAAAATGAGTTTAAAAAAATATTCGCAACAAAACAAACAATATACACACAATATACTTATAAAAAAAATAAATAAAAAAATACTTAGATCTAAAAATAAATTTTTGTAAAATAGTGACGACAACAACAAGTACAAATAAATAAAAGAATTATAAGAAAATTATATAAAGAATGAATAAAATTCATCATACTAAATACAATAAGAAGAGCTAAAGGGGAAAATGAATGAAAGTGGAAGAATAACAATGATATTATTTTGCTTTTTTTTGTTTTTTTTTTACTACTTACATGCATTGAACAGAAAATGTCTAAGGCGCTGTTTATCATGATTTTTCCAATTATACTTCTTCTTCTTCTTCTTCTTGTTTTGTGTAATTTCGTTCGTAATTTTTAAGTCTTTTCCTTTTTTATTCTCAATTATATACGAGTATTTTTTTTTTTGGTTTTTTCTTTTTTGCAATAAAATTTTTATATTTTCTGTATGAAATAAACAAAAAATAAATAGATAAAAAAGAAAAGGAAATAAGAAATTAAGAAACAAATAAACTTATTAAATAAATTAATAAAATTAAAAGAAAATCATGTTGTTTTTTTTTTTTTGTTTGTTTTTTTTGTTTTATTAAGTTTTTTATTGTAAAAAAGAAAAAGCAGAAGATTCTAATCAGAATGCAATAATGAACCAATGTGCGTTGTTTTTGGTAGCAGAAACAATTGCTTATATACAATACTATGGTACTATATATTGTACTTACTTTCTTATAAAGATTTGTATTATCAACAATAGCAAAATGCCAAAAGAACAAACAAATATCGGCCAAGTGCGAATCAGACTCGTACACGGAGGGTTCCGTACCAGATTGCGGTTTGTATGGGAGGTACTCCCCCTAGTAGTCCGATTTGATTGATTTCAACAAATGTACCGCGCCTATATTAAAAACATATAGTGTCTACATTTCAGTTCAATAGTCCAAAAAACAAAAAAGTTTTTCGAATAAGAACATGAATTTTAATTGTGTGTTTGTATGGGAGGTATTCCCCCTAGTTGGCCGATTTAGCTGATTCCAACAGATATATAGCGCCTATATCAAAAACTTATTGTGTCTAAATTTCATTTCAATAGTCCAAAAATCAAAAAAGTTTTTCGAATAAGAACATGAATTTTAATTGTTGGTTTGTATGGGAGGTACTCCCACTAGTTGGCCGAATTGGCTTTTTCCAACAAATTTACAGCCTCTATATCAAAAATGTATAGTGCCGAAATTTCAGTTCAATAGCTCAAAAAAAAATCCAAAAAGAAACTGAATTTTAATGGGGGTTTGTATAGGAGTGGTCCGATCGTACTGAAATTTCGAACTTATAGTTTCTAATCTACCAAGCAATTTTCAAGATCATGGAGTTAATGTTTCTTCCCTTTAAATTTTTGAAAATATTTTAGTTTCAGTAGTCGTTGCCCGGATTGAACTACACATTCTGTGAAAATTTCCAGTCTTTAGCTATTACGATTCAAGAGATATGACCCGACGACAGACGGACAGACAACGAAGTCTATGTAACAGGGTTCTGCTTGGTACCCTTTGGGTCCGGAACCCTAAAGAAAAGACACCAAATGATCAAAAGAGGCGAGGGGAGGAGAATAAAAAAAAAAGAGAAGAAATGAAAAGAAATGCATTTGCATTGAGAAGTGAGCTGATTGATAGAGGACACAAAATGAAAAAAAGAATATACAAAGAGAAAGAGAGAAAATACAAAGACAATAAAACAAATAGCAGTAGACTGAACTAATTGCTAACGAAATCATAATTTATAATTAATAATAATGATTACACACAATTTGTTGTTGTTGGATATCTCGAGAATGGAAATTGAAGAGAGACACACGATACACATATCCAGGTTGTCCCAAAAGTCAACGATATCCCTTGGAACGCTGATACATAGAGCAGCTCATAACAAGCCAGAATAGCTAAATATGAAGTCAGTGAGAATTGCTTGGTTTCCAAAAATGAATTTTTAGAAAATCTACTGTTAAGCTTAGTTTTTCGAGTGTCACAGCTTAAAAATCTGATAATTCAAGATTCTAATTAAAAAGAACCCCCTAGTGGTCCAATTCGGCTGAGCAAATGTACTGCGTTTGGTAAAAGGAAAAGTTCGTGCAAAATTTCAGCATTGCAGCTCAAAAACTGAGGGCTTACTTTCCATATATATAGACGTACAAAAGGACAAGACTTAATCAACTCGTCTTTCCAAGATAAACGAGAATATATGTATGTGTGTATGTATGTATATACTTTATGGGGTCTCCGATGTCAACTTTTATCTATTATAGTACAAACTTCACACGAAACTTATTATTCAATTTACGGGATTCTACTTCTTCTTTGCCAGCGTCCATTTTTATGATTCTCTTTGCAAATTAAAAATCAGAACATCAGAGGCCTAGGGGATATTGCCTTTTCAGGCGTCGCGTTTGCCTGCTGTTCTCCAACAAGTTGATTGCCAGGTGATTGACATGGGCATCCAACCTAGTCAAGTATCTGATGCTGTATTTCATGATTTGTTCGTTTATCGTTTGGATTTGCCAATCCTACAATCCTCCGCAGTAGCTTGAACTGAAAACCTATGAAGGATTTCTATGTACGTTTAAGTAGGCTGCCTAACCCCAAAGCTGTATATCGTAAGTTCATACCAGTTTCAGTATGGCCTTGTATAGTAACAGCTTATTTTGCAGGTTCAGGTTCAAGTTTGTACTGAGTAGCCACCTCATTCTTCGAAGTTTTAGGTCCCACTGCTGGTTTCCAGGTGAGGCGCCTGTCCAGTGTCAGTCCCAAGTACTAACCAGTGTCGTTGTTTGGAATGATGAAAACGGCAGAGCATATCGAGAGGACTTAAAAACTGTGGGAACTAGTAAGTTTCTACGCCATAGTAGTAGGCAAACAAAACATAACAAAAAGAACAAAGTGATTACTGTAATTTTAATATAATGGAACTCAAGTGCACAAGACTGCATTATCTTTTGTGGAATATTTTTTGGGACATTTTTGATTGCATTTGAAAGGAACTAAACCAATGGTGATGATAGTTGAATTTTCGGACACCTTGTTAATTTTATAGTCTTAGGTGTATGAGTTTATTTGTGTTTATAAGAGAAATTGATCTGCATTCAAGTCAAAGACTATGAAATTTGCTCATGAAATTGATCAAAATCTAACGTAAAAACTTGTTCCAGTTAAGATTCAAATAACGAAAACTGTGAAACTTAAAGTTCCGTGAGAGAATTGCATTGTATTTCATAGTCTTCACATACATTCATGTAAAACAAAAGAGAGCGTAAAATGCAATATTAAAAGATTAAGAGAAGCATATTTTATTTTAAACTGTTTAGCTGTTGATTGATCGATTTGCTTTAATGATGAAATATTTTTGTTTTTTTTTTTTTTTTGTTATTTTAAGTCTTCATGACTTAATGATGAGCAACTATAGAAACATAACATAATTACCACCAACTCAATCTCAACCCATCCCAATCCAATCCAAGCCAACCTACCCAAGACCAAACCATACCATATCATATGATACCAGACCACAAGGCTTTTTCAACCTTTAACACTTAAGAACCACCAGCAAAAACCAAACCAACCCACCCCACACACACAGACACACATATACATACATACATATATCTAGTACCAACCAACCAAGCTTGCATTGCATACCCGCAAAGAAGCACAGCACAACACAGCAATGCATAAGTAAACATTGCATAAGCATTAAAAGAGAACAAATAAAAATAAATAAAGAGGCAGGCGAACAAACAAAAAGCCAGAAAGGCAAAGTGGCAGAGATGCAGATAGGCAGATAGGCAGAGAGAGAAACGAGACTCGCTCACTCACTCATTGACAAACTCATAGATTCTAGCAAAAAACAAAAAAGAAAAATTCTTTATAAAAACTACATTATTGGAATATTCAGATGGTGCAACGCACACATAACTCAAACAAACTCAACTGAACTGAACTCACTCACTCAACTGCAATTTTGAAGAATTCCAAGCATAAACAGAATGACGAGAAGACTCCACAAAAAAACAGAAAGACGGCATGCGACAGGCGATAGACATGGGATGAATAGAGTTGAGTCGATTGGAGTTGAGTTGAGTTGAGTTGAGTTAAGTCGTCGGTGGTGTATTAAAAAGGTGACATTCAATAAACAGCTGCTGCTGCTGCTGCTGATGCTCCTGCTTCTGCTTCTCCTTCTCCTTCTAATGGCACATAGAACCATAAATGGTATATGTACGTACATATGTATGTAAGAGAAATGAAGGAGAAAAGAAAAAGGAAAAAGAAAGGAAAGGAAAGGCAAAAGTAAAATAAGCAAGCAAAATGCAAGAAATATTCGCATGCCGCATTGCGGGGAAAATTCAAAATGCAGCCGCCAGGAGTCGTCAGTTGGCATTGGCATCAGCATCGGGGCATCGCCAGCAACTTGGCATCAGCAACATCATCAGACGCGTAAACGACAAGCATGCGAACGAGGAGCCAAACGAACAAACGAGCGAAAGCTAACAAAAAATAAAATTACAAAAAAAAAAGAAAGCAAAGAATGGAAAAGGAGTGCGGCAAGCAAGCAAAGTACGAAAGAACGTATAAGCGACCGACTTAACCGGGCCACCGACCGACCATCCATTACCCATTTTCCACTAACTATATAATGCCATGCTGGTTCTTCTTCTTCATACTACCCCATCATCCTATCTTCCCCCCCAGGCAAGCACATGCTTTCTTTTAGACCGCAAAAGGGTAGTTACAAAACAGATACAGAGAGTAAGAGAGAGAATTTATGATAACGAGAGCAATTTAACACATGCGACGACCGTTGCAGCCGTTGCCGCCGTCTCTGTCACCTAAGTCAAGCTCCTCTCTTAAACATTACATCGCACTGTGGTTTAATACCAAGAATTAACAACACAAAATACCAATATAAAAGACTTGGAAAAACGGCAAAATAAAAAAACTCCAACATTGATACAATACACGTAATACAAAGATAAAACTTAGCAATTGGTAAATAATTTGGAAATTCCGAAATACCTAAAATTAGGGATGAAATACTATTCGTATGTAAGTCGAATGCCAGAGAGTTAAGTACAATATTTGATTGTATAATCATCATATTGTATCATACCAATGACCTAGCAATAAGTCAATGTTAGACAACAACAGTATGAGGGATGGCAGGCAGCATCTCATCTGCTAGATCTTCCAGTTTTAGAATTTGTAGAAGTAAAATTTAATAATAATACTAAGTATAGATAAGCTCACTTTAGCTTTACCAATCGCGTTATGCAAAAACACTCACACAATTTGTTTATTGCCTTAATATACTTCACTCATAATTTGTCATTTTTATGGTTCCATAACCGAAGGATGCCAAAAGGAACTCGTTGAATGTGAATTTCCATTGCGGCAACTACAACAGCAAATAATATAAATAAAATGAAATAAAATAAATAAAAAAAATTAAAGAGAAACGTATTTTATCCTTTTTTAATTTATTTGTAGTATACTTTTAGGTGTCGCTTGAATATATCAATTTTTGTGACAAACAAACAAATGAAGGGAAAAAAACCTAATTAATTTTATTACATAACTTGGTACTCGATTTTTCGATTATTTTTCAAAGTTTCATCTTTGAATAGAAACTTTTTTTCTTTGATTTTGCAAATGATCATCGATAACAATCACTTATCGCATTCAGCCTCATGCCCGCACATCGCTATTTGACCAACAACAAACAACAAACTTCAATTAATGACTAAAGAAATTAATCACTATAATTTAATCAATATGTGATTGATTACATTTAATTAAGAATACAGAAGGAACGAAGAGCATTAACCACATGGAATATTACAGTGCAAGTTTCTTATGAAGATAAATGTGCCACTATGAAATATTTTAGACTAAAGTAAAATCGAAACGTATGATTAAGACATTTATTAATTAGAAGATATACATAAGTATGAGTATATATACATATATCCCCCCCTTTTATGCACTTGCGTATTACACAGTTACAGAAATAAAATCAATTCCAAATTTAATCAACCAAAATAGTCCAATACACAATAAATGATAAATTACAAAGACAAAATTCTATTTTATGATAAATTTAAATCAAAAATTACCAAATATGTATATGAACAAATCTTGATTAATTAGATTTATGTATTTATTATAGAAAAGAAAATATGTAAATAGAATTCTGTATTTGAAGCCAACACAATGATTTAAAAAAATTAAATTGGAGTAAATTGAATTGTTAATTTTTAAATAATTTTATTTATGCAAGAACAACACTTTCATCCAAGTACATATTTCAAATGACGATTAACACAATATGGTAGATACATATGTATGTGTAAGTAAAAATTGGCAAGGCAAACTGATTTTAATGTTCCGTCTTGTTTTTCTGTTTAGTTAGTTATTTATTATTTTATTTAACAGATCACAAATTTGACTTCAGAAGAAGGTTTTATATAATAAAACCATGTCATTTTCTTATGCAATATATCACCTAGAAAAAGATAGGCAGGCATTTGATAAAATCTTACAATCAGGATTGTCATTGTCTTCATTGTACCCGAATTTCTTATTCAGACGTGAATATGTGAAATCAGATACATGTCTCTATAGAAGTCTTTCGACTTGTTCTCTTCTCTAGCTATAAAGTCAAACGAACCCCAATTTCTCGAATGATAACGCCCCAGTTGCAGTGATAACTTTCATGGAAAAAAAAACCTATCTCACCCAGCCCCTTTGGTAATAAATATTTGCATATGACTGACCTCACCCTTAGTCACCATTTCTTTCTTTTGTATCGGAACATCAAATACAACTTAAAAACATCTTCTATGCCTAAAATTTTACTGAAAACTTAACTGATAGTCACAGATTAGTCCGACTCAGACTTGTACACGAAGGGTTACGTACCAGATTGGAGTTTGTATGGGACGCCTATGTTGAAAACTTATAGTGTCTAAACTTCAGTTCAATAGTCCAAAAAAATAAAAAAAGTTTTTCTAATAAGAACCTGAATTTTAATGGTGGGTTTGTATGGGAGGCACCCCCTCTAATTTTGCCGATTTACCGCCTGTTTCCACCGGATTTATAGCGCCTATATCAAGAAATTATATTGTCTAAACTTGAGTTCAATAGTCCAAAAAACAAAAAAAGTTTTTCTAATAAGAACCTTAATTTTAATGTTGGGTTTGTATGGGAGCTACCCAGCCTAGTGGTCCGATTAAACTGAAATTTCGATAATATAAGTTCCTAATCCATAGCCACCAACCAAGCAAATTTCAAGATCGTGGGGTTACTGGTTTGTATAGCTGCCACACAAACTAAAAAGTTTCATTTGGAGACCACTTATAATTTTTGAAAATATTTTAGTTTTAGTATTTGTTGTTGTTGCCCGGATAGAACTACAAATTCTGTGAAAGTTTCAAGTCTCTAGCTATTACGGTTCATGAGATATAACCCGAGGGCGGACGGATGGACGGACGGACAACGAAGTCTCTGTAATAGGGTTCTGGTTGGTACCCTATGGGTCCGGAACCCTAAAAAAACAACTAGATTTGAAATTACATTATAGAAATTGGCCACTCTTGCGTAATTTCAATTTTAAGTAATCTTTTTTTGCTTAACAAAAATTAATTTGGACCCAATATAGAAAAAGAAAGAAAACATAACATAAAAACGAATAATTCAATACAAATTTAAGTCGGTGAACAATTTGGATCGATTTTCAAATTGGAATTTTTCAGATTTTACTTACGTAAAGAAGGAGAAATATTTTCGATTGAAAAAATTCTTTAAGTTCTTTAAATAGATTTATTGTAAATGGCAAATCATAAAACATCTTAAAATTTCATAGAAACAATCTTCTTTAGTCCCAAGAAATAATAAATTGGACCGCTCATGGTTAAGTTATGAGATTATGGAGCCACAAATATAAATAAATATGAGTATGTACTTGTATAATTTTAAGAATAAGAATGGATTAAAATGAGTGCATAAGATTAGGAATTTCTATTGAAAATGAATATGCTTATTAACAACAAATCATTTTGATTTATAAATGAATTTATCTTAAATTTTATACCATTTCTGATCACTGTGCACTGTGCTATGATGCTATGCCATGTGAGTTGTAAACGAACTATAACCATACGAAAAAAAAACAAAAAAGAGAGTGAGCGGCGAGCGACCCACAAGAGAGTGATAACAAAAGGAATGTGAGCAAGGACAGAGGTACGGTTGCATGCTGCATTATGCCGGGGCTGGCGCTGGCGCTGGTGCTAATCTTTAGCTGTCACTGCCACTACCGCTGCTGCTGCTGCTGCTTTTCCTGACTTTTCACACTTGGACCAAGGGAGCACAGCAGCAGAGTTGAAAATGTTTTATGATAAATGAATTTCGTTACCAATTATTGCATTCTAAGAAGATTTATTTTCTATGTTGTTATAAATTCGAATTTTTGTTTGTGGTGGCTTAAGCCCACTGATGTCTGATTTTGTGTGGTGTGTGATGTGTGGTGAATGTAAGTATGATGATGATGATTGCCTGCTTCTTTGCCTACCTTTTTGGTTTTTTTGAGAACGCGAAATCTACTTTATTGATTTTTGCGTTGCTTTTTTGCTTCTCTGCTGTTGTTGTTGTTGTTTTTATTGTTGTTGTAACTATTCTTAATGTCGCATATTTTTGTTTTCATTATGTATTTTTTGTTTCTACTTTGTTTCGTTTGATCATTTAAATTGTGACGTCTATTCAGAGAGAGCGTAAACGAGAGCAAACACCAGAACGGAGAGCAAAAGAGATTGTATTTCTAAAGAGAAACCGAAATTTGCCAAAAAAAAAACAAAAACAACAAATGCACTTAATTTGCACTCACTTTTTTTGAATAACTTATTCTTACTTTTTATTCTAATTATGTATTATTATTATTATGTATTTTATTATAATTCTTTTCGATGTTAAAAAAAACCGCGAAAATGTTCTCTCAACTTTAAGTTCTTTTATTTAAATTTTTGTTATTGTTATTGTTGGTGAAGCACGTTGCACTCTCGCTAGAGTGAACCAGTTGTAATACAATAATAATAGTGTAAAAAACAAAAAAAAAAAACCGACAAAAAAAACAAAAACAAATTTTGTTATCAAATCGCCCACCAATTCTTTGCGAGACTCTTTGGATTGAGCAAAAATTACGCACGCACGAACGGAAACAAAACAAAACAAAAAAATATTTACTTCTTGCTTATTATTATTATTTGGATATTATTAAAATTGGTTGGGTATTTATTCAAATAAAATAGGCACGCGCACCACCGACTCGCTCGTATTGAAATTTGCCGACGGCAAAAAACTGAAAAGCGGCGTGCGTAATTGTGCTTTCTTTAATTATCGAATTTCGAAATTAGGCAATTAAAGGACAAAATTGAAAAATTGGATGAACATTATTTAAAATGGTTTCCAAAACAACTTTCGTAAATTTGCCGACGGAACAAAAAAACAGCGCGTATAAACGTTCTTTCGTCAAAAGTCGAATTTCGACTTGATGGTAACGAGTTCAAAATGACGAATAAGACAAAAAGTTAGCGAGTAAATCAAAAAGTAGCGTGTGATTTAGACTGAATCGGAGTCGCGCGGTTGAATTGAAATTGCCGGTAGTGTAGGGTAACCAGTTTGGAAAATTTGAGAACACATTTTAATATGATTACATAGTTTATGTTTAAATATAACAAAATGATGCTTCCATTATTTGTATATATACTTTCATGTCATTGTAATTTTTGTATGTATGCGTTCGTTGAAAATGGTGGAAAATTTTTATTATATCGAAGACAACTGGTCACTCTGAAGTCATTTCCGGTTGGAACTAAGAATATCCGCCTGACCGGATCAACAACAGAAGAACATGACCATGCTTTACTACTACGAGATGTGAAATGAGCCGTTTGAATTTTTTTAAAACCGATTTCGCTGCCAGTGAGGGAGAGTGTTTTTCTGTCTTCTCTTGAGTTTTTCGTTATTATTTGGGAAATTTCGGTGATTTCGACAGCTGTTTTTTTTTTGCTTATCTTCTTTTCGTATGTTGTTATGCTATAAATCTTTTCAAATACAATACATACAATACTATTTAAGAAATATTGATTAAAATCGATATACATAGATTGATAAATTATAATAAAATTATTTTACATCTTGAGAAAATAATATTCCATTTTTTTTATTTATAAAAATTAATAATAATTATTTAATATTTATCAGCCAAGTGTCAGACTCGCACACGGAGGGTTCAGTACCATTGTACAAGATTTAACATGAAACAAGTTTTCTTTTCATAAGACGAATCCAATTACTTTTATTTTTTTGTATTAACGAACTGAAATAGAACCACACATTCTATGAAAATTTTAACCTGCTACCTTAATCTTTAACCTTTAATCTTTACTTAGTCAAATATTAGAAATTATCTCTTTCTTAACTTCAAACTTCAAACATTCTGAACTCATAGGTTCAATTATATGTATACAATACATACATACATACATATATGTATATACAAATAAAAAATTTGTTATAAGGAAGTAATACAATTTTGGTCAAAGTGAGCAAACTAGATAAGTGAGTTAGTATTGTTTGATTGACTAGAAAATCAGGTTAGATATAGAGTACCTACGTATTACATAAGAATAGAAACGAACTGGCTAAATTGCTTGTCATACTGAAAATGAAATAAATGAAAGTATGAAATGAATAGGCAATTTGCAGACGACATGATTTCGACAGATCACGAAACCTTCATATGACAGATATGAACACGAATATGATGATCATATGACGTTGGCGTTTAATGAAAATTAAAACAGTGAAAAAGAGGCTGAA
Organism: Amiota minor; assembly: GCA_037043295.1. NCBI lineage: Eukaryota > Metazoa > Arthropoda > Insecta > Diptera > Drosophilidae > Amiota > Amiota minor. The sequence continues at coordinate 1,255,106 of JBAMAW010002683.1, forward strand.
AATAATATTTTAGATTTAATTTTGGCAGCAAGAAGACAAATCATTTCGGCAGCGCAAAGCATTGGAGGAAAGATTGGATCGAGCGTTGAGATTGTAAAGGATTCTGTGCCAAAATTGATTGAAATTAAGGAAAATTAAAACAAGACATTTGACAAAATGACCATTTTCTCTTTCTTTTTTACATTTTTTTTTTTTTTAATAAAGAATTATTTCTTTAATAAATAAATATTTGTAATAATAGAAATGAAATAATAATTGCAAAAATTAAATTATGTCAATAATCGAATGCAAACAAAGTGGAAAACCATTCGATGCTTTAAAAAAAATATACTGACATATGAACAAACTTTTGGCATATTTGACGATCACTCTGGTTTCATATGTAGAAATTTGCACGGTGTGTTCATTTTGTCGCAAAAGAGTATCCAAACTATGGTTCTGTTGGAGGTGATTTTCCAAGCAATTTTTCTTTATTAACCCACCCTCGCATCCGCTTCCGATAACATCAATAACAACCCTAGTCCACACGATAAGACCATGACGTTTTTAAATGCGAACATTATCTCTGCACGATATGGACATGTTTGGGACAAAATTTGAAGCATATATGAAAACAAATAAGGCGCTAATCACAATTATAAGACACTTTGAAAATTTTACTTCTCACCCTCGCCAAATCTGTGTGGTTTATATTTTGTAAATAATTAAAAAAGCGAATGAATGTACAAAGAATAAGCCGCAAAAAAACAGTACAATTTCGGTTTTTAGAACAGCATGGGAAAAGAACCATTAGTTAGTTTCAGTTGGAATGTTCGCATTTTTGCGTATCTGCAGCCTTATCAGAATTATAAGACAGTTATTCAAAGGAGCATCTAAAGTGAAAGAATCAATTGAATTTTTAAATTTGGTAGCAGAAAACGTGTTTTTATTCGAACATATCGTCTATATTAAGCATTAGTTTAGCATAAGATTAGATATGTAAGTATAAAACCGAGAAGAGAAAACCAGTCACACACAAAAATTGATAATCCAAATGTTATTATGTATTTATTTTTAGAATTTAATAAAAAAAAAAAAAAAAAAAAAAACAAATTAACAACAAAACTGGCATCATTAAACATATCTAGAACTTTTCGCCAACAGGTTTGATTGTCAGCTCATGTACTTGGACATGCGGCGGTGTCGAAATCGCATAGTGAACTCCCTGAGCAATATCGTCAGCATTAAGAATAATTCCATCAGAAATTTTTCTTAACTCATCTGGCACTATTTCCGTGTCTACAAGACCAGGACTTATGCTCTGGAAATATTAAAGAGAAAACATGTTTGTCAAACAAGACAACAAATTTAATCCGATTGAACTTACAGTAATCTTCACTTTTGTGCCCAATCCACTAAATTCCTGACGATAGATCTCTGTTAAAGCGGTTACAGCAAACTTTGTTGGAGCATAAATATTACTTGTTTGTAGAGGACCGAAATTTAACACTTGGTGACCAAGCACACTGTTAATCAAAATAATATGACCATTGAAATTTCGCTCCTTCATTGATTTGAAAGCGCGTTGGGTACAGTAGACTACACCCATGACATTCGTTTGAAGAACACCATTCAGAAGTTCCGGATCTAGGGTAACCGTTTGACCATGTTGTGCACAACCAGCATTATTCACAAGTATATCAACAGCACCCAAATTCTTGATAATCCAATCAAATGCCTCATTAACAGATTCTAACTTGCTGACATCACATTTAATCGCATGCAAATTTTTTTTATGCTGCTCAGTGGTTAAATCATTCCTTAATGCCTCGACGCGTTCAATACGACGTGCCAAGCCCACAACAATGAGACCAGACTGGATGAGATCCTTGACAATGGCAGCACCTATGCCAGAACTAGCACCAGTAACTACAGCGATTTTATTTTGCCAACGTTCCATTGTTATTATTATTTCGTTGCTTTCTTCGTTCAATCAGTAGTTTTACGTGCGTTCTGAGAGAGCGTTGTTTCCCGGTCAACCGACACGATCAGAATACAACTTACCTGGCATTTCATGTTTTATTTCAACGATTATCATTGTGAGTTTCACAGCACAATAACTGAAAATATTGATTTTGATTACATATTTCGATGGTATAAGCATGACTTGACAAACAACAATAATTAATGTATACATACATATACATAACATATAATACATACATGCTTTAAATTTGTTATCAATTTCTCTAAACGGAATTACAAAAAAAAAAACTCACCCATATACAGTCACACTTCCATAATACGAACTTCTATAACTTGAATTTCTTCTAACTCGAACTAAATCGAGTCGCTTTGGCATTTAGAGCAAAAACCCTGTACAATTTTTCTTACAAAGCTCGAACAAAAAAATTGGAGTACGGTAGTATCACTATACTACCGTAATATTTTTTTGCGTGAAACATTTTCTCGAGACTATCTTATAATTTTTATTTCTATTTACTTAAACAATAAATTAAAATAGACGCGTTGAGCAAAAGCAAAGCAAAACAAGTAAAATTAAGTTTAACTTCGCCTACGCCGAAATTGATATACCATTTACGTACCCCCTAGAAAAATTTGTTGTCTAAACTCTGTGATAGAGTATTCAGAAATATTTCATTATTGATTTATATTTAGGATATAGTCAGTACAAATAGAGCATTTCAACACTGAGGCCGAAAGACCTAGGGTCTTGATCTCCACATGGTGTTGAATATGGGTCAGACACTTATGCCTAGTGGTCCGATTTGACTGATTCCAACAATTATACCGCGTCTATATCAGAAACTTATGGTGTCTAAATTTCAGTTCAACAAACCAAAAAAGTTTTTCGAATAAGAACCTGAATTTTAATGGTGGGTTATTATGGGAGGTACCCCTCCTAGGTGGCCGATTTGGCTGATATATAGCATCTATATTAAATACTTATAGTGTCTAAATATCTGTTCAATAGAACAAAAAACAAAAAAGTTTTTCTGATAAGAACCTGAATTGTAATGAGGGTTTGTATGGGAGGTACCCTCCTTAGCAGTTCCGTCAAACAGAAATTTCGACAATATGAGTTTCTGGTGTATAGCTACCAACCATCCAAATTTCAAGATCGTGGAAGTACTGGATCGTATAGCTGCCATACAAACCAAATTGTTTCCTTTTAAGTTTTTGAAAATATTTTAGTTTTAGTATTTGCTGGTGACGCCCAGATAGAACTACACATTCTGTGAAAATTTCAACTCTCTAGCTATGAGATTATTCATTCATGAGATATGACCCGAGGACCGACCGACGGACGGATGGACAACGAAGTCTCTGCAATAGGGTTCCCTTTGGTACCTTTTGAGTCCGGAACCCTAAAAACAACTTTTGGAAAGGTAGACAAACAGTCCAAGAAAGGTGTAGCGGATGCCTTATCCCTTGGAATATTGCGAAGCGTAAACGTTATGGAAGCGATCCAAGTATTAAGTAGTTCAGCGGAAGGTTAAAACTAAACTACTTGCAACAATTTATGGCGGTAAAGTTGACAGCGTCATTATTGACAGTCATTTCAAAATTGGACATACATACATATGACAATCATTTTAAAGAAATAAACAAATTAGAAACTCTTTTTACTGACACTTCAAAATATAAACGAAAAGCATGAATGAAATTCGCTCTCTCCATGGGCACAAATATGATTCAAGAGAAGAGCGAAAACGCAACAGTTGTAATTGCGGACAGCAAAAACAACAGCAACACATCGGTAACGACACAAGCAAAGTCATAGCCTTTGGTTTTACGTACGACGATTAGTGAGCGACTCGCACACTTCCCTTCTGATCAGATGCTCGGTCGGTCAATCGGCCACTTGTTCCGTACTCTCTTCGTAAAAACAGACATCAGTAAAGCATTTTTTAACTCTCTCTTTCTCTGTACACTGCACACGAGCACGCACAAGACAATGTGCACTGTTGGGGTGCTTCAGCAAACGTTCATTGCATCGCCTGCTGAAGAAATTGATTTCGTCGATCACCATTTGCATCAGAGGGACACGTTGTAATATGGTGTTCCTAACAAACCACGGTGCATCGGTTATGCACCGTAGGGCCTTGTTTCGTGTTGCTTGTAACTTTTTGATGTTATATGGAGCCGTGATCCCCCATATATGAATGCTGTATTTCCAAACTGGGACCACAACTTGTTTATAAATCGGCAATTTGTGGTTAAGTCTCAGTCTACTGTGCGCATACAATAGCCAGTCCATTTTCCTCATTATACTCTTCAAGCAGTGAATAGTATTATAAGTTTGTCATGAAGTTTGTAACAGGCAAAAGGAGACAACAGAGATACCATAAAGTATATACATTCTTGATCAGCTCGTTCAGTGTATTTGATTAAGCCATGTCCGTCTGTTCCTCTGTATGCATGCAAATTATTCCCTTAGTTTTTTTGTTTTTCAGCTATAAAGCTGAAATTTTTCACCACGCAGTACATTTTTCGGAACCAGCCAGGGGGGTATCTCCCATACAAACAAACCACCCATTAAAATTCATGTTCTTATGAGATAAACATTTTTGTTTTTTGACCTATCGAACTGAAATTTAGACACAAGAGATTGTGAAGGATTCTAGGCCAAAATTTATTGAAATTAAGGAAAATTACAACAATACATTTGGCAAAAGTATACAAGATGACCGACGACTGTGTGAAAATTAACGTAAAGCAAAGGTTTTCTCTTTCTTTTAAATGTTTTTTTTTTTTTTTTTGTTTTTGGTATTTCATTTTCTCTTTCTTTTTAACATTTTTTTCTTAATGAATGTTATTTATTAAAAAAAATATTTGCAATAATAGAAATGAAATAATAATTGAAAAAATTAAATTATGTCAATATTCGAATTCAAACAAAGTTGAAAACCAATCGATGCTTAAAAATAATATACTGACATATGAACACACATTTGGCATAAATGACGATCACTCTGGTTTCATAGTGGTAGTGTTCATTTTGTCCCAAAAGAGTATCATTAAACATATCTAGAAACTATCGCCAACAGGTCTGATTGTCAGCTCATGTACTTGGACATGCGGCGGTGTCGAAATCGCATAGTGAACTCCCTGAGCAATATCTTCAGCATTAAGAATACTGCTATTAGAAATTTCTCTTAAGCTATCTGGCACTATTTCCGTGTCTACAAGACCAGGACTTACGCTCTGGAAATATTAAAGAGAAAACATGTTTTTCAAACAAGACAACAACTTTAATCCGATTGAACTTACAGTAATCTTCACTTTTGTGCCCAATCCACTAAATTCCTGACGATAGATCTCTGTTAAAGCGGTTAGAGCATACTTTGATGAAGGATAAATATTAACTAATGGTTGAGGACCGAAATTAAACACTTGGTGTCCAACCACACTATTAATCAAAATAATATGACCATCGAAATTTCGTTCCTTCATTGATTTGAAAGCGCGTTGGGTACAATAGACTACACCCATGACATTCGTTTGAAGAACACCATTAAGAAGTTCCGGATCTAGGGTAACCGTTTGACCAGAATGCATACAACCTGCATTATTCACAAGTATATCAACAGCACCCAAATTCTTGATAATCCAATCAAAGGCCTCATTAACAGATTCTAACTTGCTAACATCACATTTGACTGCATGCAAATTTTTTTTATGCTTGCATGTGGTTAAATCTTTCCTTAATGCCTCGACGCGTTCAATACGACGTGCCAAGCCCACAACAATGAGACCAGACTGGATGAGATCCTTGACAATGGCAGCACCTATGCCAGAACTAGCACCAGTAACTACAGCGATTTTATTTTGCCAACGTTCCATTGTTATTATTATTTCGTTGCTTTCTTCGTTCAATCAATAGTTTTACGTGTGTTCTGTGAGAGCGTTGTTTCCCGGTCAACCGACACGATGAGATTAAAATTTACCTGGCATAACATGTTTTATTTAAACAATTCTCATTGTGAGTTTGAGAGCACAATGACCGAAAAAAATGATTTTGATTACATACAAAAAGAGTGAAAAGTTAGTCATCAAACATGAAAATTTTACTTATTTTTAGAGAACCACAACAAAATAAAAGTCTCATCAATTCTCAAATGTTGACTCAACTATACCTAAGTCTTTATGATGCAAAGTTTATGTTGTTTTTATGCTTTTATTTTGTTGTTATTTTCTCAACCTTATTTTGAGTAAATAGAATTGATGAGACTTTTAGTTTGTTATGACTCTATGTGTATTTCGATGGTATAAGCATGACTTGGCAAAACAACAATAATTATTGTACAAATATGTACATACCTACCTACCTACTTGTTACTTCACACACAGTCACACTTCCATAATACGAACTTCTTTCTATAAATCGAATTTCTTCTAACTCGAATTAAATCGAGTCGCTGTGGCATTTTGAGCAAAAACCCTGTACAAATATTCTTCCATAGCTCGAACAAAAAAAATTGCAGTGCGGTAGTATCGCTATACTATCGAAACATTTTCTCGAGACTATCTAACAATTATATTCTTCACGGGAGTGAATAGTATTATAAGCTTGTCATGAAGTTTCTGACACACAGAAGGAGACATCGGGGACCCAATAAAGTATATACACATATTCTTGAAGTAGTATATTTATCGGAATCAGCCGAATGGGACCACTAGGGGGTACTTCCCATACAAACCAACCATTTGAATACTACAATGAAACATTCTTCGGCATAGTCGAAAATAATGTTCTTTCTAGTCTTTAATTACTGTTTAAATAAACAACAAATTTTTATTTGTTTATTTATTAGAACTAAGATTATAATTAGAAATAATAACCTTGTATTTAATATGAGCAATAGCGACAGAGGCCTTCAGCTCAGCGGAAAGTTAAGAAGAAATACAGGAAATTAGAAAAGTGCAGGATCAGACTTGCCAAAAGCGGGAATAGAACCCGCGACTCTTGGGATGTCGGCCCAGCGCTCTAAACTCTGAGCGAACGAGCTGCTCAAAACAACAAATTAAAATAGACGCGATATGCAAAATCAAAGCAAAACAAGTAAAAAGAAGTCTAACTTCCCCTATGACGGAGTTGATGAGACACTTATACTATTCAAATTTCAGTTCAATAACACAAAAAACAAAAAGGTTTTTCTAAAAAAAACCTAAATTTGGGTTTGGGTTTGGGTTTGGATGGAAGCGATACGATCCAGTAATCCTAGGATCGTGAAATTTACGCATTTTATGAATAGAAACTTACATAAAATATAAAAATGAACCCAAAAAATTGTATGATGCCGCAAAACTCTAGAATGGCTGGATCAATTTTGATAATTATTTTTTTTTTTTTTTTTGGTACTCTTTGAGTTCAATAGATTTGGATCCAGTAGGTGGCGCTGTTGTCCAGAAATAGATAGTTTTATGTCATTGTTTTAGCAATTTTTCCATTTGGCGCAAAATATATTAAACCGATTTTAATAATTTTTTTTAAAAGGACCAAATGAATCTAAATGCAACAAAATGCATAGTTCTTTTTTTTAATTTTTAAAGTTAAATACACCATTTTTAACTATTAAATTTAAAAAAAAAAAAAAAAAAAACCTGAAGAAATTATGCTCGTCTTGTGGAAGTAAAGATCCTATGAGATGGTAAACTTATCTTAAAGGTTGGCATAAATGGCCCCTCCGTAATTCCTTTTGCCCCGAAAAACGCCATTTGAAATGCATAATCTGCATAATCTGGTGTGTTTTAAGAAGTGTTTAGATTGTGGATGTTGACCACTTAAAAGTGACTTCTTAAGTTCTTGATAGTCTAAGTTATCGATATAAACTTTTCCATTTGAAATTACAGAAATTAGAGCATATGACCATACCACCTATGGAAGAGGCTTCAGAATAGTTTATTGTAGATGAATACCTATATAAAACCGATTCTTTCTTTATTAGTCCAACGAACTCCATGAATTTGGCAGATGAATTTGACAATCTATGAATCTGATCAACATCTAATCGTAATTGATTTTGTTCTGTCGTTTCTACTTGACGTATTCCTTCTGCTCTTGGTTCTTCAGTTATTAAAGCAAGGTCATCAAAAGCTGTATCATTGATTTGATATTGACGATCTTGCGATAGTCGTGTATCACGTTCTTCATCATTTCCAAGTTCTCGTACATGTTCCACGGACAAACTCACTTCGCGAGTGGCACGCATTTCTCTAGCTGCAGTGAGTCTTAATTTCGGTCATCTTCAGATTCTTGAGACCTAATTAGTCTCAAACGTCTTGAATTTCTGGTAATCGCCGCAAGATTATTAATACATATAACTAATCTATAACCAATTGTCCAACGTACAGTGTAAATATAATGAAAACTTTTGCTGTAATTTTTAAGTTAATTCATTACAAACAAAGAAACAAAACAAGCAAATCCTTTCTTCTTTTTATAAAGTTAGTAAAAGTATAAAAGCATATTTAAAGTAGATGACAAATTTCAAATTTCATTTTTCAATCGCTTGTTGGTACGCGAAGAGGGTTTGACATGCCAACAGGTCTGATTGTCAGCTCATGTACTTGGACATGCGGCGGTGTCGAAATCGCATAGTGAACTCCCTGAGCAATATCTTCAGCATTAAGAATTGTTCCATTAGCAATTTCTTTTATTCTATCTGATACTATTTCTGTATCTACAAGACCGGGACTTACGCTCTGGAAATATTAAAGAGAAAACATGTTTTTCAAACAAGACAACCACTTTAATCGTATTAAACTTACAGTAATCTTCACTTTTGTGCCCAATCCACCAAATTCCTGACGATAGATCTCTGTTAAAGCGGTTAGAGCAAACTTTGTTGGAGCATAAATATTACTTGATGGTAAAGAACCGAAATTTAACACTTGGTGACCAACCACACTATTAATCAAAATAATATGACCATTGAAATTTCGCTGCTTCATTGATTTGAAAGCGCGTTGGGTACAATAGACCACACCCATGACATTCGTTTGAAGAACACCATTAAGAAGTTCCGGATCTAGGGTAACCGTTTGACCATGTTGTGCACAACCTGCATTATTCACAAGTATATCAACAGCACCCAAATTCTTGATAACCCAATCAAAGGCCTCATTAACAGATTCCAACTTGCTGACATCACATTTGATCGCATGCAAATTTTTTTTATGCTGCTCTGTGTTTAAATCTTGCCTTAATGCCTCGACGCGTTCAATACGACGTGCCAAGCCCACAACAATGAGACCAGACTGGATGAGATCCTTGACAATGGCAGCACCTATGCCAGAACTAGCACCAGTAACTACAGCGATTTTATTTTGCCAACTTTCCATTGTTATTAATATTTCGTTGCTTTCTTCGTTCAATGAATAGTTTTACGTGCGTTCTGAGAGAGCGTTGTTTCCCGGTTAGCTAACTCGATCAGAATAAAACTTACCTGGCATTTCATGTTTGATTTCAACGATAATCATTGTGGTTTTGATAATACAATGACCGTAAAAAAGTATTTTGTTATCTGTTATATTTGGAATTAACAAAGAAAAAAAAAAAAAGAAACACAATAAAAAAGTCTATCTTCCATAATTCGAACTTCCAAACCTTGAGTTTCTTATAACTCTAACTAAATCGACTTGCAGTAGCATTTATAGCGAAAACTATGTACGATGTGTGTAACCTTAAGTCAGAATTTTCCAGGGAGATCCCTTTTTGGGTGTTCGACACTTTGCTGATGAAGTAATCGTCTTCTGCTGAAAGACCACATCACTCTTTTCATGCGTTATGGTGTTATACATATATGAGTAAGTTATCACAACCCTGTTTATTATTCATGGAACAAATGGTTTGAATTATATACATTTATATACATTATATTATTTCTAGCCTAGCACAACTGAAAATCGTTCAGTTAATTTTAGTAAATAAATACATATTTATATTCCAAAACTAGCATTGCAATTTTTGATACCTCGATATACATTAATGTAAATAGTTTTCGTAGGGATCTCTAAATAAATAGAGCCCATGTTACTCGCTGATAATGTAGCTTTCTAATGGAGAAAGGTTTTTTAAATCAGTTAAGTAATTTTTAAGTCAATACAAGTCAACTTTTCTATTGTTGAATTTCTTGTTCGGGGAAGTCCGTCTTTGTTAAGAAAAACTCTTCATTAATTTTTTACGGCGTGGAGTAAGTTGAATCGCTAGTTAGTTTATGATAACGGACTACAATACATGGTAGTAACAAAATAAACAAAAACTTATTATGACCTCAAAACGTATAGTATATTAAAGTGTTTGTCATTTGAGGAAAAATTTGAGGTAAGTTTATTAATTAAGGAAGAAAAAGAAAGTGTATCAAACAAAAAGTAGTAGCTCTAAAATATAATGTACCGGTGAGTACGATTTCCACTTTTTTCAAAAATAAGGAATAAACAAACAAATGATTCGAAACTGGTACTTTTTTTTTCGAAGAATGAATATAATCAAAACAAAAAAAACAAAAAAAAAAAAACTTTTGGAAAGATAGACAAACAATCCAAGAAAGATGTTCAAAAGCACATAGAATGTGGTAGACAACTCTATGCAATTGTTCTGGTGTATCATGCTGAGCTCAGTTTGGCTAACTGACTGGGCGCACACCATCTCCAACACTCTACACAAAAATATCCTCTCAAATATTTTGGAGAATGTCGGATAAAGGCTTATCGGTCTATACGACGGGACAAGAGTTTCCGGCTTGCCAGGTTTCGGGATCATGATTATTGCAGTACAATTGTACTGATAGGAGAAGTGGTAAACCCTCAACATGGCATTGAACAGCATCACCAAGAATAAAACTTCTTTGTAAGGAAGGAACTTGGCCACATTCGCATCAATTTTGTCAAAACCAGGGGATTTTTTAAATTGCATGTTTTTGATCTACATTTCATCTTTTGCAGGAGTGATGTGTCTAATTGGACTTACATCCAATACATTCTCCGAAATGACTTCAGCGTACTACAGCATTTATTGGGTTGGGTGGAAAAGTAACTTTCGAAAATTTGAATTGCTAGATTTAAAAAAAGCGGCATCTCTGTAAGTTTTAATCCGATCTGGGAATGCTATACAACAATGAAAAGGTTGCCACCTTGGTAAAACCATGCTGCCAAAACAATGAACTAGATAAATCTACTGAATCTTTTCGTTCAATAGTTAAAGGAACTAAAGGATGCTTAGTTTTCATATGCCGAGTAAAATTTCCAATTGGACCTCCTGCAATATTGATGCATGACGAACAATATTTACATTTTGCTATTCTGCCGTCGGTTTCTTCAGCAAAATGCTCCCATATAGAACTGTGTTTACTTCTTGATGACATTATATTACTGAATCTTAAATAAAAATAAAATTTAGTTTTAGTAGAAATAACAGACCTTCCATCTCACGAAATGTCTAGACGTAGACGCTTTAAACGGAGCAGACCAGTCAATCTGACCTAACTTAGGTTACGGGTGGCGCTGAGAGGCATCTTGCGGTTGTTGGCCTGCCGCAAGTAGCTCTCAAAAATGAGGCCAAAGACACCCAGTAATCCAGATCATTATTCAAGAGACCAATCGAAAATGTTCGATATTGTCCACTGCCTTTTCCCTTCTTATTGTTAAAAATGTACTTAATGTTTTCTTTTATATTTAAGATATAAGATGTAGGAAAACAATAGTACATATCCAATCGGGAATAAAAAAAAAAAAAAAAGTTTTAGTACAATAATATTTATTAACGATTAATAAAGTTTATTTAAATCTTAAACTACGAACTACCCAACACTAAAACCAACTTACGAACTTGTTCAGAAATGCTTGGTCACGAGGCATTTTCGAAATTTTTCCCACCAACACCAATACATCATTTGCATCAAAAAAATTTCGAACATTCGAATTTAATATATAGAGATTTATTTGTCACATCAACACGTCAAATTCAATCAATAAATTATAAATTTCTTTTATTGAATTTCTCTTCATCAGAAAATAATATTAAATTATTAAATAATTTATTGTAATATCAACGTAGATTAACTTTTCTAATTTGTAAACGCAAAAAAGTGAGTGAATTAACGAATCTATTACTGTGTTGTTTGCCATACAAAAATTGTTTACATTCTAGCTATGGAGAACGAACCTAACAATACACCATCGGGTGATGACAGCAATGGAAGTAACATTGGTTCGCCTAATCCATCAACCACCGGTGGCAGCGATGCAGAGTTGTCAGCTGCTATGATGTCTATATTTGTATGTCCCGTCTGCAAGGATTACATGCTCCCGCCAATTTTACAATGCCCACGCGGTCATTTGGTATGTGAAATGTGTCGCTCGCAGCTCACACAGTGTCGAACATGCCGTAATCCGGTGATCGATATACGTAATTTGGCTATGGAGCAAGTCGCAATGTTATTAAAGTTTCCATCTGAATGCAGCGCCTCGTTAGCAGAAATCAATTATGAAGAAATCATAAAATGTCCATGCCCGGGAGTCACATGCGAATGGCAAGGTGCTTTATACCTAGTCCGTCATCATCTAATGTCGTCGCACATAACTACTGCACTTCTTGCAAAAAGTACTTCATTCTTGGTCGGAGATCTTAATAAAACAGGTGACAATAACTGGATTGCAATGCAAAAGTGCTTCGGCCTTCATTTTATGGTTGTTTTGCAAAGGAGCGATAGGAATGGACATGAGCAATTCTTTGCAGTCGTTCAATTGATTGGCTCCCGCATACAAGCTGACAAATTTATCTATCGTCTTGAATTAAAAGACATTGGCAGACGTCAACTGGCTTGGGAAGCACCACCTTTATCCTTACAAGACAGTATCACTACGGCCATGATAAATTCGGATTGTCTAGTATTTGATAGTTCATCTGCAATACCCTTCATCGACGATGAGGGCAAGATGAGTCTTAATATAAGCATTTCATTAGACGAATAAAAATAAGTAGATATTAATCAGTGTTACAAGCAGATAATTGTCAGATGATAGATGGACAAAGAATCGCAATAATGTTTACAATATATTTCATACGAGTGAATGATTTTTTTGTTTTCATTTTTATACTCTTCACGGAAGTGAATAGTATTATAAATTTGTTATGAAGTTTGTAACAGACGAATTAGACGAATTGATTAAGCCATGTCCGTCTGTCCGTCTGTATGTATGCACCTAGTCCCTCAGTTTTTGAGCTTTGAGCGTGAAATTTTTGCACGAACCTCTCTTTTTACCATGCGCAAGACATTTGTCGGAACCACCCGAATCGGACCACCACTCCCCCTGGGTATCTCCCATACAAACCACCCATTTAAATTCATGTTCTTATTAGAAAAACTCTTATATTTTTGTCCTATTGAACAGAAACTTGGACGCTATCAGTTTCCGATACATGTGCAGGACATTTGTCTGAACCACCCGAATCGGACAACTAGGGGTGTACCTTCCAAACAAACCCACCCATTTGAATTCATGTTCTTATTAGAAAAACTTTTTTGTTTTTTGACCTATCGAACTGAAATTTGGACACAAGAGATTGTGAGGGATTCTAGGCCAAAATTTATTGAAATTAAGGAAAATTACAACAATACATTTGGCAAAAGTATACAAGATGACCGACGACTGTGTGAAAATTAACGTAAAGCAAAGGTTTTCTCTTTCTTTTAAATGTTTTTTTTTTTTTTTTTGGTATTTCATTTTCTCTTTCTTTTTAACATTTTTTTTTTAATGAAGAGTTATTTATTAAAAAAAATATTTGCAATAATAGAAATGAAATAATAATTGCAAAAATTAAATGATGTCAATAATCGATGCTTAAAAATAATATACTGACATATGAACACACATTTGGCATAAATGACGATCACTCTGGTTTCATAGTGGTAGTGTTCATTTTGTCCCAAAAGAGTATCATTAAACATATCTAGAAATTATCGCCAACAGGTCTGATTGTCAGCTCATGTACTTGGACATGCGGCGGTGTCGAAATCGCATAGTGGTCTGAATGACGTGACAAGATTCTCCGGCTTGCCAGGTTTCAGGATCATGATTACAACAGCACACTTCCACTGACAGGGGAAATGGCAAATCCTCAGCATGGCATTGAACAACATCTCCAGGAACACAACTCCTTTGTAAGGAAGGGACTTGGCCACCTTCGCATCAAATTTGTCAAAACCAGGAGATTTTTTAAATGTGTTTGATTTGCATTTCATCTTCTGCAGGAGTGACGTGTCTAATGGGATTTACATCCAATACATTCTCCGAGATGACTTCAGCGGTTGCACTTACAATACATCATTGACATCAGCAAAATTTCGTACACTCGAATTTTATATATAAAAATTTATTTATCACATCAACAAGTCAAATTCAATCAATAAATAATAATATTTGTAGTTCCCTTCATCAGGAAAACAGTCTGAAATATTAATATTATTGTATATTTTCCACTTTCTTAACACAAAAAAGTGGGTGAATTTTCGAATCTATCACTGTATTACTTACCAAATAAAAATCGGTTACATTCTCACTATGGACTACGAACCTAGCGATACACAATCGGATGATGACAACAGCATGAGTGACATTGGCGCAAGTAACATTGGTTCGCCTAATCCATCATCCAACGGTGGCAGAGATGAAGAGCTGTCAACCGCTCTGATGTCTATATTTGAGTGCCCTGTCTGCTACGAATATGTACTGCCGCCAATTTTACAATGTTCACGCGGTCATTTGGTATGTGAAACGTGTCGCTCACAGCTTACACAGTGTCCAACATGCAGTGATCCGCTGCTCGATATACGTAATTTTGCTATTGAGCAAGTCGCAATGATATTAAACTTTCCATCATTCAGAGCCTCGTTAACAGAAACGAATTACGAAGAAGTCTTCAAATGTCCATGCCCGGGAGTGATATGCGAATGGGAAGGTGCTTTATACCTAGTCTTGCAGCATCTAATGTCGTCGCACATAACCACTATAGTATTTAGCGCAAAGACTACAATCTTCGCCACAGGTATTAATACACCAGGTAACGTTAACTGGGTTTTGATGCAAAAGTGCTTCGGCGCTCATTTTTTGGTTGTTCTGGAAAGAAATAGTCACAATGGACATGAAAACTACTTTGCAGTCGTTCAATTGATTGGCTCCCGCAAAAAAGCCGACAAATTTGTCTATCGTCTGGTATTATATGGCAAGGATAGACGTCAACTGTCTTGGGTAGCAACACCTTTATCTATACAAGACAGTATCTCTACTGTCATGCGCAATTCTCAATGTCTAGTATTTGGTTTTGCAGAACCCTTCATCGACGATGAGGGCCGTATGAGAATTTATGTGGACATTTCATTAGCATAAGCAAAATTGGGATGTCAGTTGTACAAGCAGATAATTGTCAGATAATAGATGGTCGAAGAATCGAATTACTGTATTCCAAATGTTAAATGCTATTTACAATATACTTTCAATAAACTATACGTTCATACGAGTGAATAATTTAATTTAATTTTGTTTTCATTTTTATACATTTACATTGTCAAAACTGCTACAACTTTCCGTTAAAAACTGAAGAAGCTTAACCGGTGTATTCGGCCCAGTAGTCAACTTAGCCTACGTAACAAAGTTACAATCTATAAGGCTTTAGTTGTCCCATCCTGGACATATGGTATTCACCTATGGAGCACTGCTGCCGAGTGAAACGTCTATCTCATACAGAAGATGCAGAACTCTGCCCTCCATCAGATAGTAAATGCTCCTTGGTTTGTGACGAATATTGTCATATCCAGAGATCTGAGAATCCTCTCAGTCCGTGAGCAGATCAACCTTCAAACAAGCCGGTATAATGACCGGCTAAAAACGCATGTTAACAGATTAAAATCTGCTCTTGCTATAAACACCGTCAGGAGGAGGCTCAAGGGCTTTTACCCTGATGATCTTTGGGTGCACGGACGCAAAAGTGGACGTCGCAACTTTGGGGCACTGCTGCAACATCACATATAAGGAAAATCTAGGTTTTGTAAAACAAAACCCTACGTCTAATAACTGGTGCCCCTTGGTTCATCCGAAATAAATCCCTTCATAAAGACCTAAACGTACACTTTGTCGACGACCAAATAAACCACCATAGCAGAAGATATAGTGAAAAACTATCAATTCATCCAAATCCACTGGCTAAGACCTTAGCAACTCATCGCCCGAGGAGAAGATTAAAAAAGCTCCGTCCTGGGGAGCTTAAAATTCGTTCTGTTATATAATATAAGTGAAAATTAAAAATAAAAAAATTTCAATTAAGATTTTTAATTTTTTGGAGATCCCCGTTGCATGAGGTGTCAATTCAAGCTGCAAAATTTTACTTATTGTATGGAAATTTATCATATCATTATAAAGAAGTTCGACTATTCGATATATGTATATTCGTATTAAGTTTATTGTTATAAAAATATTGAAAACATTACAAATAATGGTAAGAACTTAAAAAAAAAACAATACAAAAAATACTTCATACATTTGCTACACGTTCTATAATTTTCTCATAAATCTGAATACCACGTAAATATGTATCCGCACATATAAATTCATCGTGATCGTGCAACAATACAGGCGTGTTGTTCATTGGTGAGAAGCCCAAAGCTGGAATTCCCACTTCTCGCAAATAACGCGAATCGGTACCGCCAGTAAAAATTTGTAATTTGATTTTAAGGCCGCTGTAAGAAAACACACCACATTAGATTATGTATTTTGAAACAGGTTTATCATTTTAAACTCATTGATACTTACAGTTCATCTGTTGCACCCTTAAATGCCAACCAAAATGGATTAGTTGCATCGGTTGCTGTCGGCAGAACTTTAGGTCTCTTTTGTTCATACTCCAGTTCTATGCCTCCGCCTGCTAGATTGCACCATCTATGCAACTACGTATATATGTTTTATGAGTACCAAAAGTTGATAGAAATAATATAAGTAAGTAAATACACTAACCATCGCCTCAAACTCAGCCATATCGTGATCAAGAGCCAAACGTACATCGAAACAAGCACTTAGTAATGGTGGAACGACATTGCTCTGTACTCCCCCACTTAGTTTTGTTAGATTTACAGTAGTCACATCGCCAATGGTCAACGATGGATCATTTTCCAAACGATCTACCTGTTTACGACGCAACACCATCATTTTATTAATGATATAATTAAGTTTTTCACCAGCTGTATTTTTAAGAAGCAATGATCCATGACCAGCAGTTCCAGAAACATTAAACACAAAACCTAAATTATCAACAATCATTCAATTAATTTTTGAAAATTATAGAAGAAGAATTCTCTATCTATATACACTTACGCCACACACTTCGTTCGGCATAGAATACGGGAAATTCTTCAACTGGTGAAGCTAACCCTTCATCCAAGCTGAAGCCAATATTGAGTGACTTAAATTCAGGGGTACCAACAAAAGGTCGCATACCCAGAGCACCGCCCATCTCCTCATCTTAATCGAATAAAACATTTAAGATCGTCATCATCATCATCACCATCATTAGTTTTTGCATATAAAAGCACTACATACCTGGTACGAAAGATATATGTATAGTACGTCTGAATTGTGCATGACGGCGTTTCAGAGCTCTTATGGCACCCAAATATTGCATGCCGACACATTTCATATCCTGAGCACCTCGTGCAAATATACGCCCTTCTTCATCCATATCAGCACCAAATGGTGGATGTTCCCAATTTTCCGGGAATACAGGTACCACATCCATATGAGAGTTTAATAATATGCTCGGCAAATTTGGCTCTGTACCTAACAAAGTTAGGACTATTATTGGATTGTCTTCATTAGCTGGATGGAAAATTTTGACTGGCAAATCCAAAGAGATTGCTTGATTCACAAGAAAGTCCACACACGGTTCTTTAATAAAAATATTGAAATATTTTAAAGTTCTTTTCTCAATTTTACCTGCTTACCATAATTTGGCTTCGGATGAACACTTGGTATGCGTAGATATTCCCGGAATATTTTAATTTCCTCATTTGCTTCCCAATCTTGTTTCGTGGACATTTTCTTGGCCTTATGATTAAACGTTGACCTAATTTTATCAAACGATTTTAGTAGTGCACAGTTGAAGCGCTTTTGTTGCACTAACAATGTATTTAATATTGTCTGTCGTTGTAAACTCATGATGACGGTGATGCTGTTGATGATCATTAACAGCTCATGATAAGTTAAAACGATAATAGTCCAGTGAGACCAGCAGCAGCAGAAAACAACCAGTGCAGAGAGGGCGGCAGCAGTCGTAAGCGGGCTGACTATAAAAACAAAAAATATCACTATAATTGAAACTAATTTAAATTTTATTTTTTTATTTGTACTGACTATCTGTGTGTGTATCTATATATATAATGTTTTATTTTATTTTGTTTGACATAGATCAAATAAGATACTTGATGTGTTAAGCTTAGGTAAAACAAAAAAAAAAAAAAAAAAATTTAAAATAAAAATTGTCATAGAATAAGAAAACATTCTCTCTACAAGGTTTGTGCGGTTGATTCTATGTTCTGGAAAATTTTAAACCATTTTGTATTTGTGGTTTTAGAAATGATAATGATGCTGATATTGAAATTTTATTTCATAAACCAAAATATTTTAGATTTTATCGCATGCAAGAATGTTAACCACAAGAACTAATTTCATGCACAGTAAAAGCTCACAAATTACAACTTTCAAAAATTAAATTATTGTAAATTAAATTCTTCCTTTTAAAAAGTAGAACTAAAAACGTGTAGCATTGTTTTATTTATCCACTTTTGTTTATTCTTTTTTGTAAAAATTCGTGTGCGAAAGTTTCCTGGAAATAAGATGAATCTTTTATATACAAATTAATATTTGTTTGTTGGTTTGTTCTAGTCTTATGCGCGGCTATACCTTATGAACACATAAGATTGTATTGAAATGTTGTCTATGTATATGATTGGTTCTTACCTTGAACGTAGAATACTTTGGGATCCGATACTCTTCTTTTAAATATTATCCCTATAAAAAATCTTAAACAAATGTTCTGTCGAATTTGTGCTCTGGTGATAGCGACAGATATCTGCCACTGTATTTGAAAACTAGGATAGCAATACAGTTCTCCAAAACTCAAGCACTCTTGACACAATAAGTGATCCAAACAAACTCGTGTCTGCAGGCTAATGTTTGGAAGAACTCAGCCTTCAATAAAACAGAACTTTCTACTAAAAATAGTTCGGAATTACAAATTAACTCTCTAATACTTTAACATGTGAGCTTCTACTGTATTT
The DNA here is from genome assembly GCA_037043295.1 of Amiota minor. Lineage (NCBI taxonomy): Eukaryota > Metazoa > Arthropoda > Insecta > Diptera > Drosophilidae > Amiota > Amiota minor. The sequence goes on from JBAMAW010002683.1 coordinate 1,274,437, forward strand.
TTTTAAATTATCACCTTCCCAAACGCACCATCGTTTTATTGATCATCCTGAAGGTTATTAACATCATCATGGGAAGAAATTATGGTCGTGCTGGCTAGTGAAACCAAACTGAAGAATCTACAAAACAAGATCCCCCAATGGGACTTTCGCCACACCACCCAAGTCCTCAAAAAAGGGTCTTCCAAGAAATCGGCATCGCCTTTTGAGTAGTGCAGGGCAGTCACACAGGAGGTGTTGCATGATTTCTTCTTCTTCCTCCTTTTGACAGCTACAACAGAAGTCCTGATGAGGAACATGCAGCCTCCGAGCCATTCTTCTGACTGCACGTTAAAACTCCTGTCATCATCCGAATCCTTTTCTTGTTAAAGTGTAGGAGTTCGGATGTCTTTTTTGACTGATAGCACCCTGGCTCGTTCGCCCACTTCGTCTCTGCTTTCGTCCTTAACTGCCCTGGAGATGGGCAAAGCAGGCACACTCATCCGTCAAACCTTGTACAAGCTCACACTATTAGTTGTTAACGGTATCTTAAATCTTAAGTTAAGGTCATTGCTTGTTGTCTATTATTGTAATTTCTTAATTACAGTAATTTGACTATAACTATAGCTTTATCTTAGTTGAAAGCAAAACCATGTTTGCCAGGACAAGTAGTACACATATGTACATCTAAATGGAACCAATAGCAATTTATGACAATCAACAGAGCTACACAATCTTATGGTAGTCCTTATTTTTGAAGATCTACTGTACCAAAATGTTTTCAATTATTATTGCATGTTAGAAATTTAACCACAAACTTGTTTCTACATTTAATAAAATGAAAATTAATAAGAACGCGAACTGATAACACTGCCACAAAAAAAAAAAAAAAAAATCGGCCACGGAGGGTTCCTTACCAAATGAGGGGCTTGTATGTACAGCGCCTATATCAGTGTGTACAAAAACAAGCTACAAATTGTGCAAAATAAGATTTTAAAAATGAGAAACTCAACATCCAGGCTGCACTTCAAAACAAATGTTCAAATAATCCACGATCGAACATAAAAAAATATAATATTGCTCAATGATTGTGCTGTTCAGTACTTTACATATTTACTATCATTTTGGACGAAACCCTAAACTTACTGGATGCCAATGAAAATGTAAATTTTAAAAGGAATAAAGAAAGATTGAATTGAATTGAATATCACAAAATTATAGTGTCTAAATTTCAGTTCGATTGTATGGGAGGTATCCCCACTCATAGTCTGATTAAACTGAAATTTGAACACTATAAATTTCTAATCCAATTCGTCCAATTACTCTAAACTTACTAGATCCCAGGGACTCCTATAAATTTTTAACTTTATTTTAATTTTAGTATTTCTACGGGCAGCGTAGACTCAGTAATAGAGTTCCGTTTTGTACCCTTTGCATACGGAACCCTAGCAAAGAATGTACAATAATAATAAAAATAAAAAAACAAAATGGGGAACTGGGTAATAATAAAATAATAACAACAAATTATACAGTTTTTGCTTACTTTTGATGTACTAAAGTAATCAGAATAAGCTAATCGTTTTCATAATGAAAATGTAATGAAAGAATAAATAGCATTGTCGCCAACATTTTTAAACATTCAGCAAAAGACAAACGGCTCGGCGATCTCAAAGGTATATTGTGTTGGTTGGTTGGTACTTATATTGTTGAAGGCTCGATCAAATTAGGATCGTTTGTCACCTCTTAATATTGAGAGTGTGTGGTGAATTGGTAAAAAAAAAATTTTGTTGCATTTGGTGATGGTGTTGATGTCAAGTCAAGGTGTTGCGTTTCGGTTTCGTAGTGATTGTCAAAAACTCCACAAATGTAATGAGAAAAAAACCAAAACAAAAGTGCATTAAAGAATTTATAGTTAATTTTTTTTTTTTTTTGTTTTATTTTATTTTTGATCTCAATTCATAGTTAAATATATAAATAATAAAACAAAATGAGTGCTTGGGAGAAGAACGAAGAGATTCAATTGTTTCGCGAGTATCTACGCATACCGACAGTGCATCCAAATGTTGATTATAGTAAGTCCAAAATCTACTTACTTATACATATATAAATAAAGTAAAATTGCTGCCTATAAAATTATATATGTGTGTATACGTATCATGATACAATGGATTTTATTGTTTAATGACAATGATGATGATGATGATGTAGATGATTATAAAATCAAATAAACTAAACTGCTTATCAATGTGGAGCGCTTAACAAATTTCAATTTTAATCTACATGTTGATATATGTATGTATGTATAATCTCTCTCCTTCCCTTCTTTGATATTAGCAACTTGCGTTGCCTTCCTAAAGAGACAAGCTGAAAATGTGGGTTTGCCCGTTGAAGTTATATGCCCTGTTGTGGAGACGAAACCAATAGTGGTTATGAAATGGCTTGGCAAACAACCTGAATTGCCAACGATCATACTTAACTCACATATGGATGTTGTGCCTGTTTTTGCCGAGAAATGGACACATCCACCATTCAGTGCTGATATCGATGCAGAAGGAAGAATTTATGCACGAGGTGCCCAGGACATGAAGTGTGTGGGTATGCAGTATCTAGCTGCAGTACGTGTCCTCAAAAAGAAAGGTTATCAACCAAAGCGGACCATTTATTTGACCTTTGTTCCAGGTAATTTACTAATTATTTAGTTGTGTATTTAATACAATATTAAATTTCTTTGTCCTTACTTGTCTTTCTTTAGATGAAGAAATCGGTGGTCATTTGGGAATGCGCGATTGGGTACAAATGGAACATTTTAAAAAACTCAATGTTGGTTTCTCTTTAGATGAGGGCATTGCCAGCACTGATGATGGATATTTACTTTATTATGCAGAACGCACACTATGGCGTAATTATTTTTCCTGAGAATGGAATTGATTTGATTTCTATTATTATAAATTCTTTTAGATTTGAATTTTAAAATTAGTGGAACTGCTGGTCATGGATCATTGCTTTTAGAGAACACTGCCGGCGAGAAACTTCATTATATTGTTAATAAATTAATGTTATTCCGTGAGCAACAAGTAAAACGTCTTGCTGAGGATCCTAGCATTGATATTGGAGATGTAACAACAGTGAATCTAACAAAAGTCCATGGCGGCGTACAAAGTAATGTGATACCACCATTAATGGAAGTCACATTTGATATTCGAATTGCGATAACAGTTGATATTGCTGCATTCGAGCAACAAATACGTAAATGGTGCAATGAAGCTGGTGGTGGCATTGAATTGGAATTCGAAATGAAAAATCCTTTTGTTGAGCCCACAAAAACCGATGCAACTAATCCATATTATGTTGCATTCAAACGAGCTGCCGATGAACTGTAAGTTTATAAATCTAATCCAATAATATATTCATATAAATTGATTTTTTTTTTTTTATTTATTTAAATTTCCAGAGGTCTTACTATACGCCAGCGTGTATTTCCTGGTGCTACAGATAGTCGTTATGTGCGTGACGTTGGCATTCCAGCCTTGGGATTCTCACCAATGAATAATACGCCAGTACTTTTACATGATCATGATGAGTTCCTTAAAGCGGATACCTATTTGCGCGGCATTGAAATCTATGAGAAACTGATACCTTCAGTGGCTGATTCCTAAACTAAATGGAGACAATTATATAAACTGCCTTCGGTTTTTTTTTGTTTTGTTTTTGTTGCCGCTTTTGATTTTTATTTATTTTTTAATGAATTCGCAATTGCATTTATTTTGCTATACATATAATATACACATAGAAAAGCATACAAGTGCGCTTAATACATAGAATGATTGTTATTAGTCTTATGGCAAAAATATATTTATCATGAAACTCGTTAAATGGCGTCCTCTATTTTTCTTTATAACTTATATTTATTGCATTAATAAGAAGATTTTGAAGATGTGATCTTTTGATATACAATACATATAAGCAAAATATCAGCATCATAAAGTGTATTCAATTATGTAATTACATTCTTCGGGTTCTATTTAAAATGGACTCTTAGAATACAGTCTTAATATTTTTGTCAGTTACTAGAAGAGGCAGCCCCAATAGAAATTTAAATTTGAATATTTGTATTTATTACAATCACTTCTAGCACTTTTCAAATTCGACAAGCATCATCATCATCATGTGTATTATACAGATTGTTTCTACCATATATGCCATTCAGTCTCCATATGAACTTATGGTTATGTCAGGATACCCGGTAGGCTATACCAATGCCAGATCACTTGGGCAAGTTACAATGACGCGGAGAGGAAGTGGCGTCGGGTGAATGGTATGGAAATAAAAGGATACATCGGCTTCCGTTCGATTGCCAGAGCCTTATTTGCATTCACAGAGTGCACCAAGTGTCAGCGCGGTTGATATTAAGAAAGGAAAGTTTATGAGAACGCCACCATTGTAAGTAATTTTTTTTTGGTTTTAGTTTCACAATTTACAACGTTTTCACAAAAAATTACATTAATTGGACTATTTTGCAGACTTTGTTGGTGGCAGATGTTGCTTTGCCATGGCAGGATCAGTCCGAGGTTACGGACTTGGTCTACATGTAATATGATTTTGGAGACAAGTTTCAAGTGTCAATGTAAATATGCAGTTCGCCGATTTCTTTGCGTTTATTCTGATATTCGCAAGAATTCTTGTTATAACTCTAAAGCTTCTTGGGCCAAGTGAGTGATTACTAGGATGACTTGGTATAAAGAGGAATTTTTTGAAACGAAACTTTTCACATCATTAGTTTTGACTAATACAAGTATTTGTATTCGGAAGACGTAGTAATAGACCTCAGTCCTAGAAGCCACATATATTCATGAATACAGTGTATACTGCGCCATCTCTATGTTATCAAACCTGCATTCTATTCCAGAGAACCATGTTGGTTGGTTGAGACAACTTGTTAGTATCTCAGGTATGAAGTCCGGCCAGAGACTTTCTCTGGTCATATGGAAGTTGTTTCCCTCCTGGCCAAGATAACATCTTCAATATTCTTCAGTCGGAGCTTCTTGTTTGCTTGATCTATAAATATAAAATTGGAAAATAAGAGAAGCAATAATACATAACAAAAGTATTTCAAATGCATCGAATTTATATGCCATCCAATCTCCATATAAACTTATGATAAGGAATTTTTCCAAATGAAACCATGAGTTTTAACTGATGAATGAACCCAATGATAACATTCTATTTTAGCTTATTTATATTATAAATCTTTATTTGCACACTGCAAAAAGAAAGATATGGCTGAAAGTAAATATAAAAAAAGTTCTTTTTGACTGGTTGAGATAAAGATGTGATCACTAAGCAAATAAATCTGGCCAAGCTGATACAATGACAGCATTCAACAGAACTTTATAAAGAAGCTTCACTACGTGCGCATGATTTAGTTGCAAATGAATTTTCAAAAAGATAGAAAATCTAAAAATGAGTAACTGGGAACAAAATGAAGAAATTCAGATATTTCGTGAATATTTACGTATACCCACTGTACATCCAGATGTGGATTATAGTAAGTAATTTGTATATGTGTTTATAAGAAATTTTACAAAATCTGAGTATCACAATCAACGTCAATGTAGCGGATGCAATTGCATTTTTAAAAAAACAAGCTGCTTCCTTAAATTTGGACTTTGATGTCGTGTGTCCAGTCTTACCAACTAAACCAGTTGTAATAATGAAATGGTTGGGTCAACAACCGAAATTATCGACAATATTACTTAACTCGCATATGGATGTTGTGCCTGTTTTTGCCGAGAAATGGACACATCCACCATTTAGTGCTGATATCGATGCAGAGGGAAGAATTTATGCACGCGGTGCCCAAGATATGAAATGCATAGCAATGCAATATTTGGCTGCAATAAGAGGTCTTCAGAAACAGGGCTACCAACCAAAGCGCACCATTTATTTAACATTTGTACCAGGTGAGATTTGTGTTTTCAATTAAAATCTCCATTTTATCGAATGTTAAAATTGATTTCTTAATCCTGAGATGAGGAAATTGGAGGCTTGCTCGGAATGAAAGAATTTGTAGCAACCGATTACTTCCGACAACTTAATGTGGGCTTTGCCCTAGATGAGGGTATCGGCAGTACTGATAATACCTATTTAGTCTATTATGCTGAACGTACATTATGGCGTAAGTGCATCAGTACATACAATAAAATCAAGAAAATCTGTGTATTTTGTATATTTCTTCTTAACAGATTTAAATTTAAAGATTCATGGAAATGCTGGTCATGGTTCACTGCTGTTAAAGAACACGGCTGGTGAAAAACTTAATTATATGTTACAGAAATTTATGTCCTATCGGTCATTGGAGGTTCAACGTCTTAATGACGATGATAATCTTCAACTTGGCGATGTAACAACAATCAATTTAACAAAACTAAGCGGCGGGGTACAGTGCAATGTAATACCACCAATGTTTGAGGCAACATTTGATATACGAATTGCCTTAAATGTTAATATTGAAGCATTTGAAGAACAGGTTGCATTTCTTTATTTCACTATATTTTTTTTTTATACTCTTCATGCATTAAATAGTACAATATTACTATAAGTTTTGTCACATCTAAAGTATGCATATGTTGTATATATTATTGATCAGCTTGATGAGATAAGATGATTAAGCCATGTCCATCTAAGCATAAGTCAAATCAATAATGTAATATGTATATCAGTATGAAGAGTATAATCTTCAGTTTTCAATTTATTTTTTCTATTAAAGATACTGCAATGGTGTTTGGAAGCTGGTGGTGGCATTGATATGGAATTTGTTGTACGTAATCAACGTTTTGGCTCTACTAAAGTTGATGACACAAATCCCTATTGGATGGCATTCAAAGAAGTTATTGATAAACTGTAAGTGTAGTGTATTCAACCATCTCTCATTTTTCATATAGTTTTTTGTGTCTGAATAACCCCCAACTATAGTAATAATGTAAATTGTTTAAAACTTTTCTACTTTTCTTTTTCTTTTTTGTTTTTTTTTTTTTGAAACATATTCAAAGTGGCTTCGATATAAGAACACGTGTTATCCCAGGAGCAACAGATGTTCGTTATTTGCGTAATGTTGGCATTCCGGCATTAGGATTTTCTCCTATAATTAATACACCCGTATTATTGCACGATCATGATGAGTTCCTTGGTGCAAACACTTATCTTAATGGCATTGAAATTTATAAAAAATTAATACCCGCCATAGCAAATTTATAAATAAAGAAATTTTAATTGTGATTGTTTGTCGTTGTCGTTGTGAACTATTTTATTATGAGTTTTTTATTATTTCTTTAATCATATCAATTGGGAATGGGAATATATAAGCAGTTGTATCCTTATTTGAAATCGAAACGAGTGTTTGTAGATAACGTAACTGTAAGGAAAGATATAAATGGAAATTGATTAATAATAATGTCCTATACTATTCAATGCGAGTACTGTCTCTCTCACCTGTAAAGCAATGGGGTTTTCAACCATAACATCGGCAGCTTCTTTAAGCATTCTAACAGCGTCACGTTCACCCTCAGCAGCAGCAACTTTAGCCATTGCATCACGTATGGCCTCTTGTTCCACAGCCATGGCACGTTGCAATTCAACTGGCATATAAATCTCCTTACTATAAAGATATTTTGGAATATATTCATTTGATAAATGCATGTATGCAGTACAGTAAAAAATCCTTAATATTTCTTAGCTCATTTATATAATAGAAAATAAAAAATAATATAATGTGGAGAAAGGAGCTTAAATATAAAAGATGAAAAATTATCTGTGAACAGTAATGAATATAGTATGTAAGTTTGTAAACGAATGACTTCTTTTGGTGATTCTTTCTATTATAAGATCCTAATAAAATAATCTCTTAAGTAACCTCCTTATACCTTATATTTATTGTATTAGAGATGAATACAGATGGATGGGTTCTCACGTTGAATGCTTCTATCAAAATACCCTATTGATTATTCGTATTAAACCACACTATGCCTTATATTCATCTATATTAGCGAAATATATATATAGATGGATAGCTTCTTTTGGTAATTATTTACATTTTAAGACTCTAATTTTGTCCCTGGCTTCATGCCTCATATCCATATGTATATAAGTGATAAATATAGATGAATTGCTTTACATTTTAAAACCCTAAAGTTGTCTCTTGAGTAACCGTTTTAGTCCCAAACTATAAGCGAAATTTATAGACGAGTATGTTACATACAAATTATAAGTATAAAAATCATATTATTTAAGCAATTAAGTTGGTTTTCTATTTATAGAAACTTACATTTCAACACGCTCAACGCGTACACCCCAAGTTTCGGTGAACTCATCGAGAATTTCACCAATTTGTAGTGACAAAGTTTCCTTTGACATTAATAACTCCATTAACATTTTCGTACCAGCGACATTACGCAATGTTGTCTGTGCCAATAATTGTGTTGATTCCCGTTGATTTTCCACTTGTATGACAGCATCAAGTGGATCCTTTATATTATAATAAACGACTGCATCGACTTTAATGCTAACAGAATCCTTAGTAAGTATATCTTGAGGTGGCACATCAAATGATGTTGTCCGTAAGTCCACAGTCGTCCATGCATCAATGCATGGCAAAACAAAAACTATACCCGGACCACGTGCACCACCCTTTCTGTAAATTGACAAATTATGTACAACATATCATATATTGTATATTGTATAACAGCGTTATATGGATTTGAATAGGATCACTTACCTAAGACGACCGAGACGAAAAACTACCGCACGTTGAAATTCTGTCAAGACTATTAAACAACAGAAAATTGCCAAAGGAAATAAGGCAATCAATAAAATCCACGATATAATGAATAATGCGTTTTCAAGTATACCGTCTAGACCAGTTTCCTCTATTATACAAACAAAAGAAGAAAAAAAAAAAAAAGAAAAATCAGTAGAGTCTATGCATGGATATCTATAATACTATTCTATATGGATTAATATTGAATATTGAATTTATAATTTTCCAACTTACGTGGTTGAATGCGTTTGCCAGTGTTTCCTTTTGAGATTGGCATTTTTTGTTTTGTTTACTTCTAGAATTTGTTGAAATTTAATCGAATATTTTATTGTATGAAATTATTTGTCTTAGATTCAATATTTATATGTCGATAGATATAAAACATAAGCCAACTTTGATGTTTAAATAAATTTTTTCATAGTTTTTTTTTTTAATACCTTTTTTGGTATATTTTGTTTTGAATATTTTTTTTTTGTTTTTCTTGTTTTTTGAGATTTTTTTTTTTTGTTTTTTTTTTGTTTTTTATAAAAAATGTTTCTATGGTTGTATTTAGGTAACTGCCATCATATCGATGGGGAACGGGAATATAATCGTAGCATTGCGTTCTGTGGCAATTGCTGTTAAAGTCTGTAAATATCTTAGCTTTAAATCGCATATGTAAACAAAAAAAAATAAGAAAATTATAAATTAACAATTGAAGTTTAATTTTGTTTGAAAAATATTGGAATTTACCTGTAAAGTTAGAGTGTTATCTTTCATAATATCGGAGGCCTCTTTTAGAGCTTGTGAAGCATTTAGTTCACCTTCTGCTGAAACAATTTTTGCACGGGCTTCACGTGTAGCTTCAGCTTCTGCAGCCAAAGCTCTTTGTAAGGAAAATGGCAGCCGAACATCCTTACTAATATAAAAATAAAAAAAAGATAAAAGAATTTCAGAATAAAGAATCATTTAATAGAACATTTTTGTATAGCTTTCATATTCAGTCATTCATATCAATCTGAAGAAACATAATCTGGATTACTAAATACATGAACATAGACAGCAAAATAAGAATATACAACACTTGGGTGTCATACCCAACCTAATACATACATATATACATCTGAGACCCGCGCAGACACCACCACAACCGTCGATCCAATGAATAATTTAGAGAAATCTGCAAGGCCGAGAATATAAGACAAAAGGACAAGAAAACAAAGAATACACTATACGGCACAATAAACAACGCTAGATGACTAGGTAAACCAGCCATAAATTGCCATGAATTATAGACTTCGAGATCGACTGATAGCCGTAACTAGAATAAGGCACCTTCCCTACACAAATAGTTTCAGTCAGTAATCCAATTAACAAACTAATCCAGTATCAGTATGGAGTCTTCAAAATTTACATGGCTGATGTATATAGGTTAAACACTTATAATGTCCAAATTTCAGTTCGATAACACAAAAAACGAAAAAGGGTTTCAAATACGATGGGAGCTATGCGATCCAGTGATTCTAGGCTCTTGAGATTTACATGGTTATTGGATGTGGGTTTTATTTGGGAGCTTAATCAACTCATCTAGTCCAGCTCATCAAGAATATACTTATACACATACAAACTTCATGACAAACTTGTAATATTGTACTACTCACTGCGTGAAGATTATAAAAATACTAGCCTTACCCGGCGTGCGTTCCTACGTCCCCTGTGCGTGCCCAGTTATTAAAAAAAAAAAGAAATGGGCCAAGTGCAAGTGAGACTCGTACACGGAGGGGTTTGTATGGGAGGTACTCTTCCTAGTGGTCCGATTTGACTGATTCCAACTTTAAAATTTACCGCATCTATGTTAAAAACTTATAGTGTCTAAATTTCAGTTCGATAGAACAAAAAACAGAGAAGTTTTTCTAATAAGAACCTGAATATTAATGGGGGTTTGTATGGTCCGATCAAACTGAAATTTCGACAATATAAGTTTCTGATGTATAGCCACCAACCATCCAAATTTCAAGATCGTGGATCGTATAGCTGCCATACAAACCAAAATGTTTCTTGTATTGGGAACCCTTTAAGTTTTCGAAAATATTTTAATTTTAGTATTTGTTGCTGATGCCCGGATTGAACTACACATTCTCTGAAAATTTCAACCCTCTAGACTATCTGATGTCCGTTCGTCTGTTTATCTGACTATCAATCAGTTTTCCTTTTTTTTTTTGGTGTTCTTGATCTGTGTAACCTTACCAATGAAAGATTTAGGCTATCGAATAATCAAGGTCTAAGTTAGTTAGAATTAAATTGGTATATTACATTACTTTAGTTTTTAGAAACTGTAATAGTATATTCAAAATTTAATACTCCCCCTAGTGGTTCGATTTGACCGATTCCAACAAATGTACCGCGCCCATATCAAAACCTTATAGTATCTAAATTCCATTTCGATAGAACAAAAAACAGAAAAGTTTTTCGAATAAGAACCTGAATTTTAAAATTGGGTTTGTATGGGACGTACCCTCCCTAGTGGTCCGATCAAACTGAAATTTCGACAATATAAGTTTCTGATGTATAGCGACGAACCATCCAAATTTCAAGATTGTGGGATTACTGGATCGTATAGCTGCCATACAAATCAAAATGTTTCTTGTATGGGGATGGACAGACGGATGGACGAAAAAAAACCTATCCTATCCTATGTCCGTCTCCTGGTTCTAAGCTACCTCCCCACCAATTTTCAGCCAAATCGGTTCAGCCATTCTTGAGTTATAAATAGTGTAACTAACACGACTTTCTTTTATATATATAGATAATAGTAGCAAAATTACTCAAGGAATACTACGGCTAACATGGATATTCATATCCGCATAAAATCAAGCTGTTTAACAGGACATTATAGAGTTATGTAAATAAGTCTAAACTATCAATTTAGAGAAAACAGCAAAGCATTTGCTTTGCTACTGTGTTGATCATATTTGGACCACGCCCCGAAACGTTAAGGTAACCAACGGGGGGTGACTTACAATGGTCCCATTTGGGGCGCACATTCCTTCCCTAATCTTATCTAGTCTAGTCCATGAGCCTCTTCATTCCTTTAAATAAGAAATTTTATACAATTTATGTCAGAAACTTAATCAAAACAAAGGATTTAAGAATATTTTACAACATCTTCCTAATGCCAATATGTCAATAGATTAACTTACAGTTCAACACGTTCAACTTTGACACCCCAACGATCTGTGGCCGAATCAAGTACTTCACCAATTTGTTTAGATAGTTTATCCTTTGATGTTAATAATTCCATAAGCATTTGGGTTCCAACGATATTACGTAAAGTGGTTTGTGCTAGTAATTTGGTTGATTCTTGTACATTGGCAACTTGTATAACGGCATCAAGTGGATCCATAATACAATAGAAGACAACAGCATCGACTTTAATGCTAACTGAATCTTTGGTCATGATTTCTTGTGGTGGCACATTAAATGATGCAAGACGTAAATCAACCTGTGCATAAGTGTCAATGCATGGCAAATAGAAAACCACACCAGGACCACGTGCACCACCATTTCTTAATAGAACATAAGAGAGAAGGACGCAGAGAGAAAGGGAGAGAGAGAGTTAGATATTTAATTAGTTTGATAATAAACAAAGACTCACCGTAAGCGACCGAGACGAAATATAACAGCTCGTTGAAACTCTGTCATAACAAGGATACACATAAATATGGATAAAGGAAATGTTATCACCAATATTGCTACCGATAAAACAAAAACTACAGTTTCAGCTGCACTCATAGTATCATCTTCGGCTGTAACATAATGAAATATCACCATTTGTAAAAATATATGAAATTTAATGCCATAATTCATTTCTCTTACTCGTTTTAATGTTTCTATCGACATCTTTTCTTTGCTGATTCGATTGACCAGGTTGTTGGCTTGAAGCTCCTAGTTTCTTCATTTCTATCAACGTTTATATTCTATCTTATTTAGTATAACACACTTCTCAAATTTTGTTCCTCTTTGACTTCACTTCAAAGATCTGATTCTATTTATTCAATTTGTACAATATTTGACACTTAGTAAAGTAATAAAATTTAAGGTTACATTAACAAAAGGCTCCTTTGTTTGTTTATTTGTATTTTGATATCGAAGATCCGAGATTTTGTAATGAAATTAAGCGTCTGCAGTGATCCTAAAACTAACAGACTAACTAACAGCCATCATAAACTAAATCGAGAATTCCAAATCAACAATCCAATTTAACTTAAAGTTTGCACAGAATCTTCACTTGGCTTATCCGAATAATATGTTTCACACGCGACTTAACTAATACATTCAATACATGCGACTACTACTACGAATTCAAATTTAAGTTTTCTCAACATTCTTAAAGTATGTATAAACCTTCACTTTAGGAAACAGTTAAAAACAGATATATCCAGAATCAATTAAATAAAGTAAAATACATTTCCCTTTTCGATAAACCAAACGAGAAGCGACTACAATATTAACTACAAAAATAAAGCATATTAAACGAAATTCCAATAATACAAATGCACGAATGCAAACTTACTTGTACCATCAACAGGTCGCTTTGTTATATCGGGTGTAAACATGGCAGTGTCAACAGCATTTGGAATAACTGAGACCTGCTCCTTTGGTACACGCGCACGTAGCACAGTGTTTTCCTTTCCTTAACACAAATCATTTAAGATCAGTTAAAATTAAATAGTTTAAGTATGATGACTTAAAACCAAACAAATCTTACCAATATGAGATACACATATGCAATGATTGACAGATGACAAATTGATTTCCAACAACTTATTCGTAATCACAGCGGATAAATCAGCAAACCCAAACAAACTATGATCCGTAAAGACAGTCTAAACTTGTAAAGAATACTATGTCATAAAAATCATATAAAGCAAGCAAAGCACATGCACCTTTAAGCCCAATAAGGTTGCCACCAGAAGTGTCTCATGTGCAAAGGCACTAAACGCCGAGTGACCGTGCACAACACCAATGCGTTCGCGCAGCAAAACACATCGGATCAATGGCAAATTACAGAATGCGGTTGGTAGTATGCATTGATTGTAACAAACCTTAATTGGCAGATAGTAAACTTTTAGTCCATTGGTGAGATAGCGTACTCCTTTGCAATCCCCATAGGAATGGCTAAGAACGATAACCTACAATGACAATGGTTGTTAGTTCTAGTTTATCAATTGCGGTCTGTTTATATAAATTATCACCTTATGTCCTCGATTATAGATAGATGTGATCTTCGACACCGCCAATGCTTGGGTAAAAGAAATCGGAGAACATGCTGCTTATGGTAATAGTAAATAAACTATATGTGTATAAGTTATTAATCACAGTTTCTTATTATACATTGTATTTATTGCATCTTCATTTACAACTCACCATATTCGCATTGTGTTTATAGCGTAACAACGGCAACGAAATTAATTACAGTACCATAACTACATAAATAAGCATTATATTATATTTTTGCATTAATAAAATCAAAATCCATGATTTTGAATGGTTGTCAGCCATTGAATAAACAAGTAAATTTGCGCCTTCAATATAATGACAAAAAAAAAAGCAACGTTGCCAACTTGCGAAAAACGCATAAATGACAATGCTTCCATTACCGATAACAAATATCGATTTTTCTTTCAGCCACAAGTGTGTATAGATAATATTGCCTTTTATAAAGCTCAATTTCATAACTAAGCTAACAAAATATAAAATTACATTATAATAATAAAAATAATAATAATAACAACAACGCAAACATATTTTGTTTCGTAAAATAGTTTGATTTCGTGAATTAGTATATTATATATCTGTCAAACGGAGCTGCCAGCCCACGACATATAAAAGTGCTTTTTTCGTTCACTTCGTTAAAATCATAGTAGGCCGTTGTTGCCAGTCGCTTTTTTGACAAACGAATTTCAGCTTATAGAAATAATTTCAAGTGAAGCTACACAGGTGAATTTTGTGTATTTTGTATGAATATTTTTTCGTAAAATTTCGCGCTAATTTTTTATGAGCAAAACTAAATTTGTGAAGCATAAGTTTAAGTTTTAACTTAAAATTGTGTTAAGAAAGATTATTTAGAAGCCGACAATAACAAATTTATTAATTTGCGGCAGAATTAACAAGCTGAGACGCTTTTTGTCGTCTCCAATATTTTTTACGTGAAACTCTGGTGAGTCTATTTATTTAATATTTATATATTAAAATTTTAAAAATTTTTAATACTTTACACAAGTTTTTCGTTGCTTTCTTGAAATTCTTGCATCGAAAGTAAAGTCCAGTGGTTCATGGCGATCTGTTATTTCTAAAAGACTTTTTCCTTAGATTATTTTCATTATCTAAATTGAGCTTCTGCTGTCGCCATCAAAACTCCTGTCACATAGGCATAACGCAGTCCTTACACTTGAACAATCTTTGTTTATGTTCAGTGTAGGCCCATTCATTTTTCAATGGACGTCAATATAAGCCAGTAGAGTCGCTGTCGATCGGATCAGAAATCAATTTTATTACAGTAGAATCAGTAAAATAAGAGTCTGACCCTGACGGCGTTGCATATAGCGGACTCAAATGTAACAGTCTAAAGTAAAGTTGCCTTGCTTCAATGTTCGTATACATACTTATATATCAAAAACATGCTGCCCTGCTTGAACACACAAAACTATGTTTTAAGAACAAAGAATCATTATATTAAAAGTAACATTTTAACAAAAAAATACGAAAACTGCATGGTGTAAGAATTAGAAGATGTCGGCATTTTGTAACAGTTAGGTGTCACTCTTTCAAAATGCGACCCCATGAAAGAATTGGTCTTGGTTCGATTTTGGAGCTTTGACGCTGCACAACACTCATATGTACATTAATTTCATTGTTTACATATGTGATAATCTGCATATAAAACAGGCTGAGAATTGTATGAAATATAGAAAAATTGCTGTTTTCTTATTTAATATGTATATTATTTTATTCCAATTTTTAGACACTTAGTGTAGATTTCACAACCCTAATTTCTGCATTTTCACGTTATGTTCAACACTAAATGCGTGTTTTCAGCGTTTAATACACTGACCTTAATATGACGTCAAAGTAGGGAATGAGGAATTTTCGCGAGTGTAACAGGTTTGCTTCATCCCCTTAATTGTTGATTGTCATCATACTTATATATACAAATTCGCGTGTGTATATGAATGTTTATGTATCTCTATATATGTAGTAATAAATCGATTATGTGATTTTATCGTTGATAAAGAATGGTTTACAAACAAATTGTGAATTGCATTTACCATTCACTTTGATTCGTGAAACAAAACAAAGTTTGCAAAATTTGTGTGCAGGAAGAAAAAACAGCAGAAAAAAAAAAAATTTATCTTTCAAGCTGACCTTTTGAGATGAAAAATGAGAAAGTTTTACATTGCGCACTAGAAAATATATAAAAACAGAATTAAATGAGAGTTTAAGAAACCAACGTCCAACGTCGAAAAAAAAAAAAATGTAATATTTTACACAATTCAGAGCTTTATTTTTTTGTAGATTGCGATTTGTATTACAGTACCTTGTGAGCCCCCTCAGGGCATGAAATAAAATACATTTGCGAAGTGTAACCAATTTTTGATAAGAACAAATTTACAGTATATTCTTGGCATTGCTTTGCTTTGTTTTTAAAACTAAAATTAAGCACTTATGCCATATAATACAACAGTATAATTGAGACGATTAGTTTCACTGGCCACAATATCCAAGGATATAACACTTTGGCCAATACCACCATCGACAACATAAACTTGTGATTCCATTCCGGAACTGCCTTTTAGATAAATTTCAACTTTGGTTATGACATTATTATCATCGTCATCATTTGCAATTGCTTCGCCTTCTGGCGTCGAAGGATAGACAATTTGGACATTAATTTTGCCTGCAGTTGCATCGGCAGTGTTCTTTACAAAATAGAAAGGCACGGCATCTGTAAATTAATCATAAAATTAGACAAATATCAACTTGTGAATGAAATGAGTTTAGTTCACCTTGAACTTGTTCACCCAATGTATAATGCTCGGTGGCCGATTGACTTAAAGGATCTTTAACCGTTCGAGTATGGGATATAACAGCGGGACTCGCTTCTATTACCAATAGGCTTGCAAAGAATAAAAACAATGAAACACTTAACTTGACCATATTGCTTCCTAATTGCCAACTGTTGACTGACTGACTGAACTGAACTAATACAACGGGTTGTTCTGTTCGTTCATTAAATAGCATCTGATATTATGAGGATGACATAAACAAAAACAGAATAGCAAATTGATTTCTGTTCATTGTATGATAAAAAATCTATTGTTCCATTGAAAAGCAATTATAAATACTTGTACTTGTATCTACATACTTGATTTGATAATACGCAACGATGGTAAAACTGTGACAGGACCAGGTGACGCAAAGCAACAAAAGGTGAAGACAAATAAACAAATAAGATAAGAAATTGTTTTGTTTTGTTTTGTCTTGATGTTTTACAATTTCATAAGAAATATTAATATGCATAAAACAAATGTACTTTACCTACATATTATATGTATTAAAATTAGTTAACAATAATATAATATTTGGTGAAATTTTTATACTATACTACTACGATACTATTTTCTTCTTCTGTTGCTGTTTTTCTTACGGATCCCGTTGCTTTTGTCTTCTGTTGCTGTTGTTCGTGAATGCTTAGTTTTGATAAGTCCATAGATTTTTCCATATACCTGGCAGGTCGCCATAGATCAAGTAATTTCAATACAAGATAACAAATTGATATCGCAAGCACATATATCCAAACACCACTTTTGAGATAAGCATTGAGTATTTCACCAATTGAACGTTGAGGCTCTAAAGCAATACGTTCATATACTTTTTCAGTGCGAACTGCCACATCTTCCCAATTGTAAAGCATAGCGACAGTTTCATTACATTTAGTTGGGCAGAGAATTTCTTTGTTTTCATCTATTGTTTTTATCTGAGTTTCGCTAGGTGCGCTAACATAATCGCCGATTTCTTCATGCATTTTGGCTTCACTTTTTTGTCCATAATCTTTTTTTGTCATTTGATTGAGTTTGTGTTTCTTTGCTCTTCGCTTCTGTTTAGCACAGTAATTCTGATCTTCCTGATTTTCATGCTGATGTAGATGCTGGTCCTCATGATATTCTGTTGCTGTTGCAATTTTGTGTTTATTGGATACTTTTCGTATGCTTGGAATGTTCGATGCACTTACTCGATTCAATCGATTGATTGCCCGTAAAATGCCATCATGGATGGAATCAATTTCTGGCTCGGCAAGTATGATGAGACTTGGTGGTAACACCTCAGGTATGCCACCAACACGAGTTGAAACCACTTGTAGACCACACGAAGCAGCCTCCACAATTGCCATGCAGTACGCTTCAGTGAGTGATGTATTCACGAAAATATGACCAAGTACAAGCATATCGCGTACTCTGCTATGATCTACAGCACCAACAATTTCAACACGTTCCTGCATATTAGTTTTTTCACGAATTTCTTCGAGTAGGCCACGTTTAGGACCATCGCCTACAATTATAAATTTAATGTGCGTTAGGTCTTTGAAACGTGGTATTACACCAGCTAACAAATCAATGCCTTTGCGATATACCAAACGAGAAGCGACTACAATATTAACTACAAAAATAAAGCATATTAAACGAAATTCCAATAATACAAATGCACGAATGCAAACTTACTTGTACCATCAACAGGTCGCTTTGTTATATCGGGTGTAAACATGGCAGTGTCAACAGCATTTGGAATAACTGAGACCTGCTCCTTTGGTACACGCGCACGTAGCACAGTGTTTTCCTTTCCTTAACACAAATCATTTAAGATCAGTTAAAATTAAATAGTTTAAGTATGATGACTTAAAACCAAACAAATCTTACCAATATGAGATACACATATGCAATGATTGACAGATGACAAATTGATTTCCAACAACTTATTCGTAATCACAGCGGATAAATCAGCAAACCCAAACAAACTATGATCCGTAAAGACAGTCTAAACTTGTAAAGAATACTATGTCATAAAAATCATATAAAGCAAGCAAAGCACATGCACCTTTAAGCCCAATAAGGTTGCCACCAGAAGTGTCTCATGTGCAAAGGCACTAAACGCCGAGTGACCGTGCACAACACCAATGCGTTCGCGCAGCAAAACACATCGGATCAATGGCAAATTACAGAATGCGGTTGGTAGTATGCACTGATTGTAACAAACCTTAATTGGCAGATAGTAAACTTTTAGTCCATTGGTGAGATAGCGTACTCCTTTGCAATCCCCATAGGAATGGCTAAGAACAACAACCTACAATGACAATGGTTGTTAGTTCTAGTTTATCGAATTGTGGTCTGTTTATATAAATTATCACCTTATGTCCTCGAGAAAGTAGCACCTGTGCAAGATTATAGATGTGTTCTTCGACACCGCCAATGCTTGGGTAAAAGAAATCGGAGACCATGCTGCTTATGGTAATAGCAGTTTGTTGTTATACATTTTACTTATTTCATCTCCATTCACAACTCACCATATTCCCATTGTGCATGAAGCGTAAAAATAACAACGGCAAATTACAAACCATCGAAATAAATTAGAGCATCTTAAATACAAAAGGGTATTATATTATATTTTTGCATTAATAAAATCAAAACCTATCATTTTGTCGCCTTCAATATTTTGACCAAATGTAAAGCAACGCTGCCAACCTGCGAAAAATGCATAAATGACAATGCTTCCATTACCGATAACAAATATCGGTTTTTCTTTCACCGAGAAGTGTGTATAGATAATATTGCCTTTTATAAAGCTCAATTTCATAACAAAGCTAACAAAACATAAAACTACATGAATACTAACAAAGCAAACAAATTTTGTTTCGTAATATAATTTGATTTTGAGAATTAGTATATTTATCTGTCAAACGGAGCTGCCAGCCCACAACATAACCAAATCCTTCTTCGTTCACTTCGTTAAAATCATAGTAGGCCGTTGTTGCCAGTCGCTTTTTTTACAAACAATATTCCGGTTGTCATTGTAAATTTCAAGTGAAGCTACACAGGTGTATTTTGTGTATTGTGTATAACTATTTTTTCGTTAAAATAATAATAAAATCATTTATAAGTTTAAAATTATGTTAAGAAAGATTATTTAGAAGCCGACAATAACAAATTTATTAATTTGCAGCAGTATTAACAAGCTGAGACGCTTTTTGTCGTCTCCAATATTTTTTACGTGAAACTCTGGTGAGTCTATTTATTTAATATTTATATATTAATATTTTAAAAATTTTTAATACTTTACACAAGTTTTTCGTTGCTTTCTTGAAATTCTTGCATCGAAAGTAAAGTCCAGTGGTTCATGGCGATCTGTTATTTCTAAAAGACTTTTTCCTTAGATTATTTTCATTATCTAAATTGAGCTTCTGCTGTCGCCATCAAAACTCCTGTCACATAGGCATAACGCAGTCCTTACACTTGAACAATCTTTGTTTATGTTCAGTGTAGGCCCATTCATTTTTCAATGGACGTCAAGATAAGCCAGTAGAGTCGCTGTCGATCGGATCAGAAATCAATTTTATTACAGTAGAATCAGTAAAATAAGAGTCTGACCCTGACGGCGTTGCATATAGCGGACTCAAATGTAACAGTCTAAAGTAAAGTTGCCTTGCTTCAATGTTCGTATACATACTTATATATCAAAAACATGCTGCCCTGCTTGAACACACAAAACTATGTTTTAAGAACAAAGAATCATTATATTAAAAGTAACATTTTAACAAAAAAATACGAAAACTGCATGGTGTAAGAATTAGAAGATGTCGACATTTTGTAACAGTTAGGTGTCACTCTTTCAAAATGCGACCCCATGAAAGAATTGGTCTTGGTTCGATTTTGGAGCTTTGATGCTGCACAACACTCATATGTACATTAATTTCATTGTTTACATATGTGATAATCTGCATATAGAACAGGCTGAGAATTGTATGAAATATAGAAAAATTGCTGTTTTCTTTTTTAATATGTATATTATTTTATTTCAATTTTTGGACATTTTGTGTTGGTTTCACACTAGATGCGTGCGTCCTTTCCAGCGTTTAATAAACTGTCCTTAATGTGACGTCAAAGTAGGGAATGAGCAATTTTCGAGAGTATAACAGGCCGAATTAGCGCTACCTTTGTATCACTGTATCATGGGAAATTTGTATGAAACCTTCGATTGTCCTCATACATCTATATACATGTGTACATAATCGCGTGTTTTAATCAATTTTTATGAACTTCTATATATGTATTCGAAGGCCTAGTAGCTAATGCTGTATTGTCAATTATTATTATTTTTATTATTTTCTTTTTTAAGTGTATAATATAATTTAGTTTTAAGAAATAAAATAAATATATATTTATTGGTAATTCGATTACATGTCGGATTTTATCGTTGATAACAAAGAGTGTTTTGACAATCAAATTGTGAATTGCATTTGCCATTCACATTGATTCTGGACAAAAAAAAGTGTGTGAAGAGGAAGAAAAAGCAGCAGTATCACACAAATTTTATCGTTCAAGCAGAGTATTGAGACGGAAGATGAGAAAATTTTACATTTGGCATATATAAAGATACAAAATTTACATAGAGTTTAAAAAAACAAACGTTAAACGTCTAATAAAATAATGTAATATTTTACACAATTCTGAGAAAATATTTTTTTGGAGATTGCGATTCCTACTACTGACAGCTTCTGAGACCGAATGCTGTGTATTTTCTTTCGTTGGTGAACCATAACCCAAGAACAAGAACAAAAAGTACAAGTGCGTGGAACGAACCAAACCGAACGACGAACGCACTGCCTGCCTTGCCAGAATCATTACGTATAATTTGAACAAAAAGAAAGAAAAAAAATACACGCTAAAAAGAAGAAATAAAAATAAGCAAATAAGCACAGTAGTGAGACTAACCGCAGCTGCAGCGCAACTCCAATTACAGCGAAAATAACAAATTACCAACAAGAACAAAACAACAAAAGACAAAGGATTATTGTTAAAAACAAAAAAAAAAAATAAAATAAAATAGAAAGAGAAAGAGAAAAGTTCAACAAAGTGTGACAGCAACAACGCTGCTGTGCAGAAATTTGTATTGAACG
The DNA here is from genome assembly GCA_037043295.1 of Amiota minor. Lineage (NCBI taxonomy): Eukaryota > Metazoa > Arthropoda > Insecta > Diptera > Drosophilidae > Amiota > Amiota minor. The sequence goes on from JBAMAW010002683.1 coordinate 1,296,432, forward strand.
AAGTGTGGCGGGGTAAGATGGAAATAGAAACCGAACAATCGATTGAGGCAATGGACACGCAAGAGGTCGAAATATTTACAAGCGACCTGCAACAACAACAACAACAACAACAACAGCAGCAGCAACAACAATCACAACAGCAGCAACAAACACAAAACCAACAACAACAACAACAGCAGCAGCAGCAAACAGTGCAATTAAACAAACATCAGCAATTAATACATCATCAATTGCATAGTATCGGAGCTGTCACCCAAATTGCCCAGTGAAAACGGTAACGTGCACACCACAACAACTTCTTGCCGATAGTAGCACTTCGTCATCTTCCCAACGAACAAGAAATGACTCTCCCTCGATGAAACCATAAGCTACGATCAGTTTCGTTCAGAGACAACATTTTCGTACACAGTTGAAAATATCTCTCAACTAAAGTCACAGCATCTATCACCTCCTGTCTATGTACGAATGTTACCATGGAAAATCATGGTCATACCAAATGATCGAGGCATTGGGCTTGTTTCTTGCAATGCAATGGCGAAAACGATTCACCGACATGGTCATGCAATGCAATTGCTGAACTGCGTTTGAAATGCCATAAACCAGATGCTCCACCCTTTACACGTGCCCGCATTAAGCATTTGTTCTATTCCAAAGAGAATGATTATGGTTACTCCAATTTCATAACATGGCAGGAACTGCAGGATCCTGAAAAATATTATGTGCACAATAATAGCATTACACTTGAGGTTTATGTTATTGCTGATGCACCGCATGGTGTGCTATGGGATTCAAAGAAACACACTGGTTATGTTGGTCTAAAGAATCAGGGTGCCACATGCTATATGAATTCATTATTGCAAACTCTATATTTTACAAATCAGCTACGTCGAGCTGTTTACCGTATACCAACAGAAGCGGATGACAGTACCAAATCGGTGGGCTTGTCACTACAACGTGTCTTCCACGAGCTACAATTTGGCGATCGTCCTGTCGGCACTAAAAAGCTTACCAAATCATTTGGCTGGGAGACGCTCGATTCATTTATGCAACATGATGTACAGGAGTTCTTACGTGTATTACTCGATAAGCTAGAGTCAAAGATGAAGGGTACCTGCTCTGAAGGAACAATACCGGGTCTATTCCAAGGCAAAATGTCATCGTATATTAGATGCAAGAATGTCGATTACAACAGCACACACAATGAGACATTCTATGATATTCAATTGAATATAAAGGACAAGAAAACTATATACGACTCATTTCAAGATTACATTGCATCCGAAACATTAGAGGGCGATAATAAATATAATGCTGGTGTACATGGTTTACAGGTAAACAAACAAAAAATAGAAGTTTGAATGCATATAACTGATTGCCCTCTTATTTCTTTGACATACAATAATTTTGTTTTTTTATTTTTGCAGGAGGCTAGCAAAGGCGTCATATTTACGGCATTCCCTCCGGTATTGCATTTGCATTTGATGCGTTTACAATATAATCCATTTTCAAATAGTACCATCAAATACAATGATCGCTTCGAGTTCTATGAACACATTAATTTGGATAATTATTTAGCTGAAAAGGAGACAACACCAGCAGATTACATTTTGCATGCTGTTGTTGTGCATTCAGGTGACAGTGAAGGCGGTCATTATGTGGTATTTATTAATCCAAAGGCCGATGGTCGTTGGTTTAAATTTGATGATGAAGTTGTTTCCAGCTGCAGCAAACTGGAATGCAATTGAAGAAAATTATGGTGGCACGGATGATGACATTCTCACTTCATCCTAAATGCAGCAATGCATATATGTTGGTTTATATACGGAAATCCGAATTAGAACGTGTCCTCAGTGAAATTCCGGATTATGAGGATTTCCACTGATCTAGTTGAACGTCTTGAATTGGAAAGACGCAAACACGTCGAATGGAACCCAGCGAGGCTAATCTCTATATATCGGTACACGTTATTCTCGAGGAATATTTTGAAGCGCAACAAAAGAAGGGTCTCTTTGATTTGGATAAGATACATCAACGTTCATTTAAACTAAAACCGACTCAAACTGTTGATGAAATGATGGAGACATTCGTCAAAGCATTCGGCGTACCGAAACCACGTATGCGTGTCTGGAATATGTGCACTACGCAGACACAGAAATTCATGTTTTTTGATTTTCAAGCTGAAGGTAGCCGCACTATAGATCAAATTACTTCGTCACAGAAACCTTGGATCATATTTTTACAATTGGCCAGACCGGATGTTGTTGGTCGCCCATTGCCGCCATTCAATCCCATGACAGATGTTCTACTCTTCTTGAAGTATTATGATCCACGCTGTAAGCATCTAAACTATATTGGTTGCTCTCAACAGCCATTGACTCGAAAGCTTGCTGACATGGTACCGGAAGTGAATAAGCATCTTGGTTTCGAAATCGATACAGAGCTAACTGTATTCGATGAATGCGATGAGAAAAATATTACTAACTTGAATGTGCCACTCGAAAATGTTTTATATTTGAATCAAGGGAACCTACAGGGTTACATACTCATCTTTGAGAAGGTGAATGTCGATATGAAACTAGATTTACCAAGGGTTGAGGATTATTTGAAGGACTTGTTGTATCGAGTGGAAATAACGTTTTGCGATCGTTGCAATCCTAATGAACCGGATATCACAATGGAATTGTCCAGCCGATATAATTATGACCAAATGGCTCAGGCTGTTGCCGAGCGTCTCAATTTCGATCCACAAAAAATTCAGTTCTTCATGTGTATCAACAGTTACAAAGAAACAGCTGGCAATGCGATCCCCTATACTTTCAAAGTAAGTTCAAATTAACACATTGAAATTTGAATGTATTTATTAGTTTCTTATACGTGCATATATATTTTGTAGGGTACCTTAAAGGATCTTGTCGCTTTCAGTAAACAAGGTACATCCAAGAAGCTCTTCTATCAAAGACTGTCGCTGAATATACATGAACTTGACAACAAGAAACAATTCAAATGCATTTGGGTATCAAATGATTTAAAAGAGGAAAAAGAACTAGTCCTTTATCCAAATAAGAATGACACTGTCAAGGGTTTACTTGATGAGGCAGTCAAAAAGATTACCAATTCCACTGATAATAGCCGAAAGAAATTAAGGCTCCTAAAAGTGGGAAATCATAAAATTGTCGCCATGTATAAAGAGGATATACCACTTGATTCATTGCAAAAAACAAGCGAATCACTTTCGAACACAACACAAAGTACACAGAAAACCTACCGAATTGAAGAGGTGCCACCGGAAGATTTGCAACTAGCTGAAAACGAAATGCTTGTGCCTGTGGCACACTTTAGTAAGGAAATCTATAATTCATTTGGTGTGCCATTTTTGATAAAGGCTCGTCATGGTGAACCATATGGTATGCTCAAGCAACGCATCCAGAAACGTCTTAATGTCCCGGACAAGGAATGGGAGAATTACAAATTCGTCATTATCTCAATGGGTCAGTCAGTTGATGTCAATGATAATACACCAGTTGATTTCGAAGCATTTAGATCGTGGACTAGTTCTGAACTACCTTATTTCGGTCTTAATCATATTAATAAGTCACGAAAACGCACTTCCTTAAGTTTCTCTGAGAAGGCGATCAAAATCTATAATTAAATAAAAACAAAAAAACGATACAACAACAACAAAAAGAAAGATACAATCAACAATCTATGCAAAGGACGGACGGACTATTCATCATATTAAATATAATACTAGTTTCCTCTTCTCTTATATCAACAAATCGGAAGAGTTGTAAGCATGGTACATGGTTATACTCCTGCATCCATCCATCCATCTCGCTCTCATCTGCATAAGAAATGTTGTGTCTCTTTCTTTTATACCAATTCAAGGTCATTCAGAGATTCGTTTGTTCTCTATTTTTTTTCTCCAAAAATCAAACTCTCAAGCAACCAAATTCAAAATCAAAAAAAAAGAAGCAAATTCGCCGTGCAAAGTCCAAAAAATATGATTCGAAGACCGAATATTATAAAACAAACCATTGACGTTGCTTTAATCCAAGATGAGTGTTTTTGTTTTTTCCTTATATAAAATTCTATCAATCAATCACCAATCTGTCAACACATAAAAGAATGAAGACAAAGTTTCTTTGCAGTCGCAATCTAAAGTAAATGAAAAAATTTCAAGGCACCAACACACCTCCAACAATGAATGAATGGAAATAATAAGAAAGACGGATAACGAAACAAAAAAAATTTTAAAAATTTACTAATAATTTTATTTATATAAATAATAATACAAAAAACAAAAACAAAAAGTAAAGAAGAAGAAAGTTACATAGATTTATTTACTAACCAAACAAGCAGCAAAACGAATCAGAAGAAATAAGATTTAGGATCAAAACCTAACCTCCACTCCACTTATTATTACTCTTAAAAAGATTACGATTACGTTAAAATTTTATCAAAATTGTGAATGTCAGCAACAACACCAACAACATCAGTGTTTAGCAGTCCATATTTAAGACTCATCTGCGCTTACACACATCATCCTCTGGTAGGCGGGCACTCAACTGGAGAATGAAATGGAATGGAATGGAACGGAACAATTAATAGCATAACATCCTAGCCAGCAAAGAAGCCTCCAACACACATCATCCCACACTACCATCACCATCACCAAACATAACATATAACATGATGATGGCAACGATGATGACCCATCAAATGGCCAATTGCATATTATAAGAACAAATTACATCATGTGTTGTTCGATGTGTGTGGGATTTTTTATGAGATATGATGATATGTTGACACTTTTTCGTAAAAGACAAAAATTTAAAATTGTTTTTTCTGCAACAAAAATCACATTTTGTGTATTTTTTTAAATGTAAATTATAATTATATTTATAAACATAAACTCTATATAAAAATGGAGATGTAAACAATACCAAAAAAAAACATCTAAACCAAGAAAATCCACGGTGTGTTACTCAATTTAATTACTACAAATATACATTTATTATTATTTTTTTTTTAATATTACTTAATTCATTAAGGAATATTATTTTGTTATGAATAATTAAGACCCAAGAAAACATGGTAAAAACAAAAGAAATATTAACAAAAAGTAGAGAAAAGAACTAAAACAATTTTAAGTATTTGTAAGAATGAACACAAAACAAAAACTAAAAGAAAATGAGCTAGGAAAAGGAGTGAATTTTTTAATTAATCTTATTAAATAAATATTATTTTAAAATTCATTTTCACTTGTTTAAGTTTAGTATGAAATTGTTTTTTTCTATATACAAGATGCCATAAAGTTATTAAAAATAGAAATATAAATAAAAATTAAAACAAAACAAAACAAGAAATAAATGTAAATAAGCATTTTGTGTGCGATAAATAATAATTTTTTTTTTTATTAAATATATATGTGAAATGAAATTAAAAAATAAGGAAAATTTGCACACTCCAACACACAAATATAGAAAATTTAAAGAGATTTTTTACTATTTTCAATTAAATAAATAATAATAAATTAATTTTTGAAAACCCAAAAACACTTTACTAAAATAAATCATACAAAACTTTATTTAAAAATGATGAAAGAATTTTTATAAAATGGAAAAAGAGAAAAATTAATTGCTAAAGAAAATTATTTTATTTGTGTAAAAATATTAATTAAAAGAAAAACAAACAAAAAAAAAATTAAATTGAAAATCTCTTCAAAATTATAAAACACATACAAAAAATCAAATAATTTCGAATAAAATAAAAAATAAAGCTATATATTCTAAAAACAAAGGAAAGAATAAACTATATAAAAATATATGTGTACATTCAAACTTACAAATAAATAAACAAAAATAAAAAAAGAAAGAAATATATATGTATATTGTATTTATGTAAAATCAATAAAAACACTTTATGAATGTAAAAACTATGGACTTTTGAAAAATGCATAGACATGTGTACATACTCGTACTTATATGGTAATGAATTCTTTACCACCATACCCAATCACTCTGATATTCAAGTTATCGGCAGCGATTGACATCTCATACACACAGTGATTCCCCTGCTCGTATCATACATATTAGAGGCTCGAATTTGAATCTCCAAGTGACCGCTTGTTGCGACTATTGGTTTCGGGTCGTGACAATACTGTAATCTCTTGGAAGTTCTCTTGGGTCTGTTTTAATAAGATCGTAGCAGTGCCTCGCGTCCTGCCGGGACATTACCACCGCTATTGACACTGTACTTTTCATTGTCCCTTCAGTAAGCACTTCAGAACTCTTTTAGTCAAGCTAATAGCAACTTACAACAAGTCTCACACTCTATAATTGTACCCATAATTGCGTTTTGTTTGTTTTTATACTTTTCGCGCAATGAATAGTATTACAAGTTTGTTATGAAGTTTGTAACAGGCAGAAGGAGACAACAGAGACACCATAAAGTACAATATATACTCGTATATTCCTGATCAGCTTAATGAGACGAATTGATTAAGCCATGTCCGTTTGTCCATCTGTCCGTCTGTGTGTATGCAAACTAGTCCCTAAGTATTTCAGCTAGAAAGCTGAAATTTCGTACGAACCTTTCTTTTTATTAGACGCAGTACATTTGTTGGAACCACTAGGGGCGTACCTTTCATACAAACCCACCATTTAAATTCAGGTTCATATTTGTAAGAATTTTTTATTTTTCTGCCCTATTAAACTAAAATTTAGATACTATACGTCTCTTATTAATGTCCATGAAATGTGTAAATTTCAAGAGCCTAGAGTTACTGAAATTTGAACAGCATAAGTGTCTGACCCATATTCAACAACTGTGTGGATTTCAAGACCCTAGGATTACTGGATCGCAAAGCTCCCTTACAAATATTTCGGTCTCAGTGTTCAAATGCTCTATGTGTACTGACTATACCATAAACATATTTTCTTCAGTTATTTCACTCATATTCGTTTGATACAATCAGACTACAATCAGGTCTATAGACATTAGCACCATCATAGTGGCAAAAAACCGCGGAGACTTCTTATATGACCAAATATTATATTGGTTCTCTAAGGTGATAAGGAGTCTGTCCATACTATGTTATGGGATAATGCCATCTACCAAATTGTGATTTGTTTCATATCCCATTACTAAATTCTTTGTCTCAGTCAAGTGTGACATCCCTCATCATTATGGAGCTTTCAGGGAAACCAAATTGACAAGGATTATGTAAGTAGGATTTTTTAAAAATTTAGAGACCATCTGAGCCATCAAGATTTCACTTCTTTTGATCCAAACAATATATATCAATATTTAGATATTTTTATAAGTTTACAGCACAGCATAGCAGTTGCGGCGCCTACGCATGGACTTGCATTCAATGATATTAGTTTTCAAAATATTGTATTGTATCTCAGATTTGGACAGTCCAAAAAAAAAAAAAAAAAAAAACCATTGGTATGCCAATATATTCTATTCCTATGCTATGTTCATCTGACAATATTGTACCGTGATGCAAATATAAATTAAATCGGAATAATCAATTCAAGATTTTATAACTGGAATTATAATAATAATGATCCACTACATTTTTTTTTTTTTTTTGTAAAGGAGTGGTAATTCTCTCATGCCCTCCGATTTTAATTAATTTTAATTTGATGCGTTTCAATGCAAAAAATACAATGGTCGCTTCGAATTCCAGGCTTTTATTAATCTTGACAAATACTTACTGGTAAGTGGAATTCATGGATTCGTATAAATTCAATGACGAAACTGTAATGGAATGTACAGAAAAAGAATAGATTCAAAATAACTTCGGTGGTAGTTCCCATGGTTTTTCCAGTTATATTTGAATTATGAAACATAACTAACAAGAGGATAATAACAAAAATTTCAGTTTGATGTTTAATGCGGTAATGATTCCATTATGACTCCTCAGTTGCAGATAGTTTAATAAAACAAGAAGTTTATTCATTAAACTACATAGAATAAAAGCAGTTGGTTTGTTAAAGTTTAGAATTTTCTTCGCTTTAATATCTCTGGTCTCCAATTGATTGGATGGGAATCCTCAGTTGCTTCGTCATCTTCCTTATAAATTTTTATGTTTTATCTGCTTCGGCGGTAATAAGACGCGAACCAGATTGATCGAAACACATTGCAAAGACACCTGCCTCACTGTCCATTGAACCAGGTTGAACAGGAGCTTGAAACCGTTGGAAATTATACCCGGTACGCCAGTCCCAAAAGAACATGGTGCCATTGTCTCCGCCAGATACGAGAACACCGTCCTGATTGGCAGCCATACAATTGACAATTGCATTGTGGCCCGATACATTTTGCACAAAGTTACCTTCGGGGCAACGCCATTGTTTGATATTATCGGGTGATGCTGACGCAAACATATACAAGGATGGATGCAACACAACGCTACGAACTGATTTCTTGTGATTTGTAAGCGTGCAGACACTTTTACCAGCTGCCAAATCCCACAAGCGTACTGTGGAATCATATGAGCCGGTTATGATCTGAGGATTTGAGGCTTGTGCCACGACGCTGGCCACTGTATTTGTATGGCCAGTTAATGTGTGTATATTCGCTTTAGTGCGCATGTCCCAAATGCGTGCCGTAGAATCACGACCGGCTGTAGCCAACACATCAATGGTGGGATGCAACGCTAGAGAGTATACGGCGGAGAGATGGCCATGATAGTGTCGTATTACTTTGTTGTATTCTAGGTCCCAGCATTTCACTTGTCGATCTTCACCGCAACTAAACAAATAAGGATGTTTGGTACTCACAGCTAGACCACGCACAGTACTCACATGGCCAGTAAGTGATAGCTTCAATTTACCACTAGCCAAATCCCAGACTTTTATAACACGATCACCAGAACCAGTGGCAAACCATTCGTTACCTGGTTCCACAGCAATACAACGCACCCAACCAAGATGACCAGAAATCACACGTGTCAGTTTCCACGGTGCATGCCATTTTGGCTTTGGTATGGTGGGTGCCTTCTTTTGTAGAATTTGTGTATTGCTTCCATTGGTGGTGTTGGCGTTACCATTGCTCATGGAAGCACGTACCAGTGAGTTATTACCACAAAGTTATTTGCTTTGTCTATCGTTACATCTGATTTCGTCGTCCCATTTTCATCATTCATGCCGCCACCTGTTATGCTTAGTTGTTTATCTTCGCCATTAGTTATGGCCAAAAGTTCTCCATTTTTATTGCTTAGTTTCTTTGCTTCAATTCCCTTACCGATGCGATTAAAAACTAGACCATATGTGTCTCTGGATTTTAATAATTTCTGTTTCTTTTCACTGTTAACAAAAAATTTAAGAACTACTACTTAGTGCATTTGTTTGGTTAATGTAATATATTTTCTACTCACAGCTTTTCATCAATTTCCGGCAGTGTCCCTTGATTGGACACAAACAAATCATGTGTTCGTTTTAAGGAGCGAAAAATTAATGTATGCACACTGTGGCGTTGCACTTCCTCCATTTAATGTGATTGTGATTAATTGGTTTAGGCAGTTATAGAAATATTCGCAAAAAACAAAAAAAAAACAAACAAATATTTTTGCTTGGCAGCATATGCAAAACGTAATATCGATTATCTGACGGGTGCATTAAGCAACACTACAAAAGATTTGTTCACAACTGATTGATATCGGTTCGAAATTGCAAAATCTATTCGGTGTATTAATCAGCACTGGAAAAGATTTTCACAAAATATAGTTCCCGATTCGATGTATATCGATGAAATTCTAATCAATTTGTTGTTATTTGTTGTGTTATCTTAATTTAATTAACTTCGACAACGTCAGACGAGTGTCGGAATTTATAAAATTTCAGTTAAATTCTGTACAAATTTAATTCGTTGAAATGTCGGAAATATCGGGCCGCGCTTTGCATTATGTTTTCAAAATTGGTGACCGAGCAAAAACTATGCACTTTTTTCGCAACATTCTTGGAATGAAGGCGAGTGAATTGAGGGAGAGAATGCAAAACTTGCACCATGAATTTATCAATTTCTCTTAATTATTGTTGCTCACGCGTTTTATTTTTCCCAGAATCCATAAGAATCCATGAGTAAATAACATCAGATTAGATAAGAAGTGGTGTCTTCATTAATTGCCATTAAAAAGCAAACAACAGGTCATTCACAGCTTTTTTCTCAATTAAAGAAAAAAAAAACCCAAAATTAGAGTACATGACATGTGCATAATTAGACACTCACATAGAAATGTTTCTGTTCCGTATTTACCTGATCTGATCAATAGGACAAGCGTGTGGTCCGACCACCAGGGAGATAAAGTTAGTCCAACCGCAAAGATTTTGGGTCATTGTGATGCCTGGCTTGCATTGTTCTTAGATTTAGTGTCCGCCTTACAACAGGCGAGGGAATAACGAAACAAAACCATTCAAATTTAAAATATTTTGTAATTTGGAGACGATGCTATTTGCCACGTCGCGTGAGCAGAGTATTTATGTTCATACATTACTGTCCAATCGTAATTTGTGCACTTGTTGATTCCAAATCGTCTGAAGACCATCTTAACTTAATACTATCATTTAGCATATAATCAGATATTATTATTATTTTCCCAATTAGGTCTTGCGTCATGAAGAATTCAAAGAAGGTTGTGAAGCACAATGCAATGGGTAAGTGTTGTGGTTTCAGTTTCATTATGTGTATGAAATGATCATTGAATTGAATATCAATTGTAGACCTTATGATAATCGTTGGAGTAAAACTATGATTGGCTATGGACCTGAATCATCGCATTTTGTCATTGAACTCACATATAATTATGGCGTCAAAAGTTACGAACTTGGTAACGAATTTGGTGGAATCACTATTAAATCAAATGAGATTTTAAAACGTGCAACACAAAACAAGTATCCCATTACGGTAGAGAATAGTTTAAGTGTCTTAACCGCTCCTGACGGTTACAAATTCTATATTATCGATGAAGAACAAACAGACGATAAGGATCCCTTGCAACAAGTAGCTTTGAATGTCACCGATTTGGCCTTGGCGAAAAAGTTCTGGCATCAAACTTTACAAATGCAATTGCTTTCCGAGGACAAAGAATCCGTTGTACTGTCTTATGGTGAAAATCAATGTGCCCTTCGTTTGCAGCAACTTACCGAATCCCTGAAACGAGCAACAGCCTACGGACGCATTGCATTTGCTGTACCAAAAGCAACTCAAGAACCCATTGAAAAGATGATTAAAGCAGCCAATGGCAGAATTCTAAAGCCTTTGGTTGTCTTAGAAACGCCTGGCAAAGCAAATGTACAAGTTATTATTCTAGCTGATCCCGATGGCCATGAAATCTGCTTTGTCGATGAGGAGGGATTCGGTGAATTGTCCGCTTTTGATGAAACCAGCAATGCGATGCTCGACAAGTACATTGGCAAAGATCCATTCCAAGATAAGAATTAATAATTGTGATATACAAACAATGAATTTAAAATTTAATTATGCTATATTTTTGTTTCAAATGGGTTTCGGTTCCGGGTTTTACTTAAATATACATACAATGTATATAAAATGCACAAAACACAATCTTAAATTATCTGCAATAAAACGAATTTCTACAGAATAATAGATCGATTATAGTATTTGTTTTTGTCTTACAGCCAATATTCTCAAACTAAGGATTAAAAGAAAAACATTTGGGAAAGAGCAGTCATAGTGCTTAGTACTTACATAGGTATGCATGAAGTATTGACACGAGTCATGTGATCAACATGATCAGTATGAACCAATTGCTTGTTGCTCTACCAAAGCAACTGAATCATACAAAATCCGAGTAAATGGTCCGTCCGCCCATACTATTGCCGAGACACAAATGGAAACTACACAGCGACCAAATACAACCATAAACAAAGGAATTGAAACATTTTATACGAAAATTGAAAATGTGCAAAATTCTTAGTTAATCTTGTTTCTCCAAAAATTCTTCGCATGAGTACTAATAGAGCAATTGACTAGAAGTCTTGAGCAAAATAGTGTTCTGCTACTCCTTCAACATTTTGAGATATTCTCACATCCAAACCCAAATGAAGCCTGACACTGTAAACAAGAAGTAAAACTAAAATTTGCCTTTAGGAATTGAATTATATTCTATTCGAAATATAATTGATTAGAAAAGTTCTTAGAACCTACACAATATTTGATGATTGGCAATGTGAATGAGTGGAGTCTTATCTAGAATGTTGCGACAAGTAAAAAGAAATCCCATCAGCAGCTACTGGGTCATTCTCATTGGTATTCTGTGGCAACTAGCATAGTTCAAGGATGTCTCGATATTTGAAAATTGTATTGAAAGATAAATTTTTCTATCAAATGGACAAATTTTAGCTAGACTGTTTGAGCTAACAGAAGAAATGAAGGAAGTCAACTTTTTAGATCAATTGACATAATACATAATACTTACTTGAGCATGAACCCAATATTCCATATGGAAACCTTTCAGCTATATCACGTCATTAGACTCCATACATAGTTCGTTGTCCCCCAAATCATGATGATAATGTAAGAGAGAAAGGGTTTGGTAACAGTAGACTATTTAATCTGATAAAAGTGGCTTTAGGAAAAAAGAGATCAAGAGTCTCTAGTTTGCAAAATAAATAATTTCATTATTCGCACGCTATTCTAGACATAAGTACATGCATATGTATGTTTTCAATCATGAGTTCAGCAAAAGAGATTTGAAAGTCAAAAATAACTTCATATATTTAAAAATATAACTATTAAACGAGTAGTATTCATCCTCGGCGTACCCCCTCCCTCTCTCTATCCATCTTTCTTATGTTGTGCATACTTGTTCTTGTGAATTGGCACTAATAAAGTGCATCGCAATGCTTCGAAAAGGGACCCATAAATTTTGTTTAAAACGAAGGCATGCCCAGCCTGTTTTTGGCATTCGTTCGTAAACAAAATGAGCTTATAGTGTAGAAGCCCCTTAATACTTTAGATTAATACATTATTGATCAAGTTGGCAGTCCCAACTTCAGCTCTGTTCGGACTGCAAACAAATCGGGTTTGGAGTTTATACATCATTTTTTTTGTTAATCAATCGGTCGTTGTGAATTTTCGTGTTTTTTAAAATTTATTTAAAAGTTATTGTAAGAAAAGTAAATTAAAAATTATTCGTTTCTTGAAATAAAATTGCAAATGTGCATTTGGAACTAAACAAAAAAAAAATCAATCATCATTTGAAAATGGTAAACGTCAAAGTTCAATCAATCAATGCAAAAAGTTTTATGCGGCACTTAACACTAAACAGCGAAAATTGATTTTATTTTATAATTTATTTTTAATGTAATACTTTTTAGACACAAACAATCCGACAACATAACCGTAATGCAGGGTCGAACAATGGAAGGAATGGAACATTGGCTAATGAACAACGTGATATACGAGAGGGGGGAGAGTCTGAATCTGAGGGACCTCCTCGTCCTGAATCAGCAAATAGTAATATGAGTAACGCAGATTCGTTGCTGGATTCTTTGTTGGATGCCATGCAAAAGTTTTGTAAGATATTGTTTTTTTTTTTTCTTTTGTTTTACTTTATATACAATAAAATGTGTAATCATATGTATTTCTCTAATTGCCTATTCAAGGGATTCAAGTGCGACGCATCATAATGTTCATTATGATTGAACTTGGTGGTTATGAGCTATTTGATGCAATTGTACTTTGGTGTGTTCGAAATCCTACATGGGCTATTTGCCTTTTTGCTGCTGGCATAGTTTTTCTAATGCCATTTTTAATTATTCTCGGCTTTGGTATTGCCACCATGATAATGACCTTTACAGGAATCCTGGTATTAGAGGGTAAGCAACGCATAGATGCTATAGAAATAGGAACATGTTAATTTTAGAATATTTTTCTTGTGAATTCATCAGGTACTTTGCTTACAATAGTCTCAATGATGTTCTTTGGCTGCTTATCTTGTCTTGCTGTTGTTATCGTCCTAATAGTTGCCATCGCTTTGGCTACCTACTTTGGCTTTGCTCATCTTTATGATTTCTATGGTGGCATGGAACGACATCGTTTGACACTTTTGAATTATGTCCAAAAGCAGCGTGAGCAAATGAGACCATCAAGACCATCTCGTTCATCATCGGCTGCTTCAAATACAAGACGCGTAGTAACACCTAATGAATGACGGCGACGACATCGTTCATTTGGTTTCGGTATTAATACTTAAATAATGAATTTCCAAAATCAAAAATCAAAATTTTACATTTTCATTAATTTCAAGACTGCAAATATACAACCTAAGAAACTTTATAAGTAAATAGCTTCCCACATTCTTAATTAAGTTGCATGAAATTCTTTCTAGTAATTTTCATGAGAGTCTGACAGACTCGCCACACCACCAGAAATCAAATACAAAATCTTAATCTTTTTCAGTGGACACGTGACATATGAACTTTTCCATGAATTTAGGTCAATACATTTATATACTTATATTTCGTACTGTACTAAACTATTTATACATTTATTTATGCATATAGTAAAGTTTTTTTTATTCCGATAACGATTTTAACATGATGGATGATGGACTAAAGGCCTCGTCGTCGTTGTCGTTGGCGTTGTCGTTATAGATTAGTAATTATCAATTTGTAATGGATATAATCTACCAAATACCATACTCATATACATGCATATGTATGTATATGTACATATATATATACTTACCAATATACTTAATATATATACAATACATAAATATATAGTACATACATAAATTATAAGTACATTATAATTTTTAATAATAATAATGTTGATGAAGTTCTCTTGCCCTCTTATGAAATTTGTGTGTAATTTTTCCAAATAAATAAAAGGATTTTACTATTTCAACTTGAAATAAATATTTTATTAATAATAAACTTGGAAACAAATCTTCAAGCGAATCGGTCAAATATCTCGGGACGTTTTTGAATTGGAATTGGAAGACATATATTAAGGTGCAATAAGACAATTCTAAAGTATGCAACTTTGGTATTTAAAGTTTGTCTAGATTTACGCGTTTCAAATCTGAGGTTCTCCTGCTACCAGCAACATTCAGAGAGTTCAAGCTTGTCAAAACAAGGTGCTTCGGCGTATAACTGGCGCTCCTTGGTTTGTGCGCAACACCATCTTGCACAGAGACCTAAGGATACCCACGGTACATGATGAAATCCTGCAAATCAGTAAATGTCATCAATAAACGCTGCAACAAAGTCATCCAAACTGCCTGGCTTCAATCCTACCTCATGTTGTGAGCCGACGACGTAATACTTTATATTTTCTGATAACATTAATCAAGTAAAGTTTAACCAACCGTAATTCAAACACGTGTATTATCTCCGTTTCATATATTAGATGACGCAAACTTATGTACAATTATGCTACCATTTATTACTTGGGCAGGTAGACATCCCGCGTAGTAACTTCACATGCCTCACTACTTCTGTCAACTATTATTAGACTATTGTCAAGTTTTGTGCAATCTGCGTCATCTAGTTTGTGTTTGACAGCCATTGCCATTGATAGCAGAATAAAAAGAGAATTTCAACGAAAATAGAAAAAAAAGATGTGTTCTTGCGTATGAAAATCATACCGTTTGCGTCATTATTTTCATTGGTTAGTATTAGTTTACTGAATTCCATTGTGGTCTAGCAGCACTAATGATGCCAAACTGTCAGCTCTTTTAAAAGAGGTCGACATGTCGAAATATGATTAGAATCCGTCAAATGTTATTGTATGATCGAGGAATGTAATATTCAAACATAAAGTGCATCTGTATGATCATTTTAAAGGAGCATTTGGCAAGGAACAAGTTTTTGCCTCGTTTCGTAACCAAGGGCGAAACATAGATCCATCGCCAGAGGCCAAAATACAGTCAACATGCAACAAAGAAGGACAAGTTGACGCACATTTCTGCCAACAGGGGGGCCATGGCCACAGTTTTTTGTGATGCACGAAGTGTCATTCAGATCGATTACATTAAAATGAATAGAAATGGATCACTGTTCAGAGATGTTGGACAGATTTGATATTGATTTGAAGCAAAAACGGCTGCACAATGTAACGATCCAATTTTTGGTATGAAGTGCTGCTCAGACAGGTCATCATCAATGATATCATTGATCGGAACAAGTGTTAATCAGAAGGGACAATGTGTGCGAAATTTAACTGCCATCCGTGGACACTTATACAGTTAACAAACAGTACTACAAACAGCCCACATATAACATCAGCAAATATAAACCCCAATAGATTTTTAGAATGGTATTTTTCAAATACACAATCCAATCTTTTTCAAAACACTTCCACACACCTATGACCAATCACCATAATCTAAACCAATTTACATCCTTACAAAAATTCCGTACAGCTATGCCAAACGATCAATTTAGCCAATTCCTCTCTCTCTCTCTCCTCTGTAGACAACTTTCTAAGAATTCTAGACTTTCACATATAAAACTATAATTGTAACATTCATCAAGTATGTCCCTACATATTTATTATAAGCAACATTATATTGTATTATTATTATTATTATTACTATATTACTTTACTGGCCGAAGGCCACAGCAACCATTGCCACCTCCCCTCTTGGAACTTTACATACAAGATGTAATAAATTAGACTTATACAAGTACATAACTCCACTATTGAGCTTTGTTAGAACAGTCGATGACTCTAAATAATAATAAATTCATTATACAGAAGTCATCAACGGATGTTAGGCTTCTAGGAAGGATGGAGGTCTTGGATGTTGCAAATGGA
Organism: Amiota minor; assembly: GCA_037043295.1. Taxonomy (NCBI): domain Eukaryota; kingdom Metazoa; phylum Arthropoda; class Insecta; order Diptera; family Drosophilidae; genus Amiota; species Amiota minor. Next base: position 1,313,229 of record JBAMAW010002683.1, read on the forward strand.
TTTAAAAGTTTTACATATGTATATATGTAAGTATAAATAATGTTTTTTGTTTCGTTTTTCTCAAAACATTTGATTGAAAAACAAAATAAAATATTTCTCCATTTATTAATTCGCTTGGCTTTATCAAAAACCAAACACAAGTCTGATTTTGCTTGGTTTTTTGTTTTCAAACTTATACATATTGAGCTGTTCGCCATCCCTGGTATATTAATCTGTAAGCTCGATCGGCTCTAGTGTTTTAGTTCGTTTGAAAGAACTTTGGTCTTTTTTAGCCGACTGCGCTGCCGGCGATGTTTTTTGTTTCTTCTTTCGAAAGAAAGAAATGAAGCACTTATTACAACAATTTCATATCGTTGCTGTGAAATTATATTCAATCTCTTGGAAACTACCGAGCATTAGCAGGACACGAGCATTTTGAATCACATGCTGCGCAGCGACGTTTTCGCATGTGTTCATTACTCATTGCGCATTACGAGCATGTCTCTCCATTTTCGGTGATTTCGAACATTGCTACTAACTACATCTAGTACTAACCGCTACGCAGAACATTACAGCTATTTTTATTTGTCTTCTTTTGAGTATTTCGTATTTTGATGCTATAAAACCTTTCAAATACAGTACTGTCTTAAATAGTGATACAAATAAATAATAGATATCAACTAAGAATTAGAATGAAATGCAAAGGAAGAAGACAAATACATATTTTTAAAATGTTCAATGAAAACGCATTGATTGATAAATTTTAATAAATTACTAATAATTTAGATAGATGTTTTTACAGATATTCTATTTTATTTCTTTATTAAAATTAATTATAATTCATTTTAACAAATAGAAATTTATAAAAGTACATAATAGGAAAAAAGTTAAAAAAAATATTATACAATAAAAAATTATTAAGCATTAATTTCGATTAAAAAATTTATATAATATTCGTTTAATCTAAATTGTTTAATTATCTTACAAGTAAGAATTAATAACTTAAGCAAAAAAAAATCTCGTTTTCCAGCACTAGTCGTGAGGGTATGTATTGCATGACATCGTTTTCCAACACTAGGCGCCATTATAGTTTTCAGAGCAGGTTTACTGTGTTGTGTGTTAAGTGAAAATTTCAATTTTTTGCTATTGTAAAAGCAAATAAATTATTAAAAACTGCTTCAAAGCAGACAAAAATAAAACAGACACGGTAAGTGATAAAGGATTTTCACAAACATGTTGGAATTTTTATTAAAAGAAATGTGTTAAAATACAAAAAGGCTGCTTGCCGTCCGTCCGCTCCCTTCTTTTCGTTGATTTATTTTTGCTTGCTTAATATTCTCAATTCGGTTGAGTTCAGTTTATTCATTTGTGTACTTGTGCTTCCTAACAATTTTGTGGCCCTACTATTTGAGTGTGTGTGTGTGTGAGAGTATCTATGTGAGTGTATGCATTATTGGAATGGAATGAATGAATCTGAATAAAAAGGTCGGGGGTGTGGTGATTGACACACACACACACACACACACTTGCAAACAAACAAACAACACACATGAAGATAATTGTCTTTTTTTTTTATTGTTGATTTTGATACATTTGTTGGTTTGTTTGTTTGTGTATGTATGGATTCAGTTGCAATTTATTTTAAAATATAAAAGAAAGAAAGAAAAATTACTAATTAAAATGGTCATAATCAGAAAAGTGTTTTTATTTCATTGCATTTTTTTAATATTCCATTTTGTCTTTCATACATGAAAATCGAAAATTATGTTGTTGCATTTTGTAAAAAATTTATGTTGGGGCCCCTGCAAGTGCATGTGAAGTGTGTGTGTGTGTGTGTGTGTGTGTGTCGTTAAATTTTCCCCTTTTAGAGTTGCTGTTGTTGTTGTTGTTAAAATATGTAAACAATATGTTTTTTTAATAAATGAATTTTGTTTACCATTTTTTATTTCTATCAATTTGTTTGTGTGTGTGTTTGTGACAATAATAAAATTTGTTATCTGGCAAAAGTGCAGTCTGTCAGTATAGAAATGGCAGAGCAACCCTATAAATGAATGAATGCATTCCAAAACCTTTTTCTGTCACTCTCTCTCTCACACACACACACACACACACACACACACATCCAAGGCAACTCACATGCTCACAACTCTTGTTTTTGTCTCAGTCTCTCTTCATCAATTCTCGTTCCCTTGAGCATATAGAAAACATATTTCTCATTGCTTGTTTCCGTCGTTAATGGTGTCGTCGTATCTTGTTGTATTTGTACGTTGCACCGAGTTTTCAACATCCTCATCATCATCATCGTCTTCTTTAACGACACGATACAATTTTTACTAGCTTCATCAATTCACTTGTCTCTTAAGTTTCGTCGGCGTCGCAACACGATTTTTTTGTTAGTGCAAAATAAAAGATCCAAAAACAGAAGAGAAAGGAGAAAAATAATAATAAATAAAAATTATTTTTGGAAAAATTAAAAAAAAAATAAAAAAGTGTTTTGTTTATTTTTTTTCTCTCTTGTTATTATTGATGTTTGTGACTGTGTCTGTGTCGTCTTGCATTATTTATTGGGAAAATTGAAAGAAAATTCTTACATATTTTGTGTGTTTATTTGTTTGTTGTGCAAAAAAAAAGGTGTGTGTGCGTGTGTAAACTACAATATTATCTATCATCTTTCTTCCTTTCTTATTTACCATAAAGTTTTTGCAATCTGCACATAAAGGGCGCATATGAGAAAGGAAAAAGAATTTGTAAATAACATAAAAAATATAACAAACGGAAACGTACAAGAAATGAATGATGAATTTTACAATTGTTTGTTTTGTTTGCTTTTGTTTGTGTTTATGTTTGGCTTAAAGAAGATTGGATTTCAGTTCACTCATACAAATTCACTCGTTTGTTAAGTTTCCAATACTCTCTCACTTAATCTCCAGTTCTCATATGCTTTGCTTATTAACTACTTTGGCACAATGTGCAAGCTCCATTCTTCTATTCCCCCCTTTTATATGCAAATTCATGTGTTCTCATTTCCTGTTGTTCTTTTTTTTGGAGAGCATTTTAGCTCATTTAACTCATGTTTCTTTGGAAGCCATGATGTGTCAACATGATGATGATGATGATGATATTTTCAATGGATTCTTTTCTTTTAGTATTTCCTTGATCATATTTTAAAAATTTATGAAGTAACTTCGCCTGAAATCATTGAAAATAAAATTGCTTTCCAATAAATTGGATCTTCAAAAATTTTATGCGGCATTTTCTTCTCTATCATGTGCTGCAGGCACCTGCACATGCCATGACAATCTATGTCCTTTCTTTCTACTTCAAATGATCCATTTTCACTTCTTTCCTTTGCTATATTTTTGTCTTGATATTGTAGATTTAAAAGTTGGTTGTATGTATAAATCTTTTCATATATCCAAACCATTTATACTTATATATTATTGTATTTAACTACCTGCTATCGTCATCATCGTCGCTCTTTCTTTTATGTATGTATGTTCTTATATGACATGGAAGTAAAGAGAGAAGAAGCATAAAAATTAGTTTATTTTTTTTGTTTACTTACTTGCTTTTTGTTAGGGTTCCGGACCCAAAGGGTACCAAAGGGAACCCTATTGCAGAGACTTCGTTGTTCGTCCGTCCATCCTTGGGTCATATCTCATGAACCGTAATAGCTAGAAAGTTGAAGTTGAATTTTCACAGAATGTGTAGTTCTATCCGGGCATCAGTAACAAATACTAAAACGAAAATATTTTTAAAAACTTAAAGGGGTCCCCATACAAGAAACATTTTGGATTGTATGGCAGCTATAAGATCCAGTTATTTCACGATCTTGAAATTTGGATGATTGGTGCTTTTACATCAGAAACTTATATTGTCGAAATTTCAGTTCGTTCGGACTACTAGGCAGGGTATCTCCTATAGAAACCTCCATTCAAATTCAGGTTCTTATTAGGAAACCTTTTAGGTTTTTTGTTCTATCGAATTGAAATTTGGACACTATAAGTTTCTGATATAGGCGCGGAACGCTAGGGGGAGTACCTCCCATACAAATCCCAATCTGGTACGGAACCCTCCGTGTACGAGTCTGACTCGTATTTGGCCCATTTTTTCTATTTGTTTTATATTATTTTAACATGTAAACTAAGAAAATTTGTTAAACAATTTTACACATTTCTTAACTTAATTGTTTTTTCTTCTACTTATCTGTATTTTATTTGTATCTTTTTCTTATGGAATTTTTATCCAAAACAACCTTTTACATGTTTCTTTTTTTTTTTGTCTTTTTTTTGGTTTTGTTTTTTCTATTTCAATTGGCTTGCGGCGTGACTAATTCAAGAATGCATTTCTTGTTTTTTCATTTCGTTTCGACTCTTCTTTTTTCTTTCTTTTGTTTCTTCTTTATTGTACCTTCTATGGTTTTTTTTTTTTTTTTTTTTTGTTTTGTTTTGTTTTGTGTGAGCGTCTCTTGAAAAACTATTAAAGAAAAAAAGAGAAGAAGATGTGAAGAGAAGACAAAGACAATTCTTTCAAGACACGACGAAAATACTTCAATATTTATCTATCCATCTACTCATCATCTACCCATCTTTCTATCTCATCATATTTTGTTGTGGCATGCATGGCTTGGCCTTCTCCTCCTATGTTGTTGTTTATTCTCTTTTTAGTTCTCCTCTATTGTTGTTGTTTATATACAAAATTTATCTTTACCTACTTATGTATGTAGCATTCATCAAACCTAAATTTATTTATGTACAGATTTCTTTTACTTATGAATTGTGTTTGTTGTATGTAAGTAAGTACATAGATTGGTTAAAGGATCTTGAAAAGAATTTTCAATTCTAATGTAATCCTTTCGTCATCATCATCATCATCATCATCATTCTATTCAAATTATTTGTATAGCTAGGTCCTATGTAACATGTTTTCTACATTAAATTTATTCCAACTTTAAGATATTTGTACAATATTATTCTGGAAATATGATCTATTCTTTTTAATCCATTTTAATGTCAAAATGAATCGAATGTCCATAAATGTCTTTGAAGAATATTTAATATCTTATCAGAATAGAAATGATCATGAATTCTTGTTTGTCAATATCGGCGCTGTGGCCCATGAACGTGAATATTTGAATTGTGACAAATGTATGAAATTTGCCGAAACACCACAGAGATTGAATCTACTTGCATCCACCAGATCCGATTGTCATCAATCAGTTCATTGAAAGTGGTGCAGAGAATAAATAGACAGCATGTTAAGATATTGATGTTGAGGTTGAGATTGATGATACTATGAAGAATCAAATGAATAATTTAATTATGAGTATCGCCAACCAACAAGAGATCCAAGGTCTCGATGCAAAAACCATTGAGATGATTAATCGAATGAAAATTAATCGCGAATTCCATCTGTGCTTTGCCAAAAATCCGCAAACATTTATTAACCGTTGGATTACAAGCCAAGCAAGTGCGAGATCTTAAGAATATGCCTAAAGTTGTTGGAAATCCAGAAGAGGAAAGTCGTGCCGAGTTCTATTATCAAACATGGACAAACGAATTAGTCTCACGTTATTCCTTTACTAAAGTCATAATCAGAAGCGAGCTGAACTCGAACTGTTTTGCCTACACGCCTAATGATTTTACTTATGTTTAGAGTATAGTCAGTATACATGGAAAATAAAAATATATAAACCCTGTAGTAAAATAAATAAAATGATTTTAAATTAGTCTTGCTTCCTTCCCAATGCTCTTCGTCTATTTCAAACAAACAAACAAACGGGTAATGATAGGGTTTTCAGGCTTTCAGGCTTTTGTTTTTGATGGACTTTCATTTTGTGTTTGAGTCGTAGATGAATCAATCAATCATTCAATCGATTTTATACTATAACTTGTATGTAAATAAATGTCTCCTATTCTTATAGTCTTTTTCTATTATTCTTATTTATTTCAGGTGTGCTATTAAAGCGGCTAAACCATCGAAATGAGTTTCATGCCAGCGCAAAATCGAACAAGTAAGTTGACCTATCAATTTAATACTACTTAGATTTGTATTTCAAGTTTTTTGTTTATTCTTTTTTTTTTTTTTTGTCATTGGAACCTAAAATTGTTTATTCATATTGCATTTGTAAGAGGAAGGATTCAGGTGATTCGATTTGATGAATCTTTGACTACTTCAACTGCAGTAAAAATTTTGAAGGTTTCACTTCAGGACTTTAAAAGTATGAACAAAATTCTTATGTTTATGTAAATTAAAATAAAACATAGAAAAATACTTTTAATATCGATTAAATTGGCTTTATTGGAGAGATAATTTTATGACATTAATGATTTCGGCTGACGCGTAGAAGTCGCAATCTGAAAGTCCAATATTCACACACATTTCGCCAATAACTTTTCGAATGTTAATTTCCAAATGTTCAATTGTCTCTGGTGGACGATTATGATTACCATAAAATGGACAAAGTGCACGATAAGTTTGACGAACAGAACCATTATTTTGATAAAAAATTTCAACAATTTTTAAGCGTTGCTCTGGTGGAAGTCGTCTATCCATAATGAAATGCCAAACCAAACTAAACAAAAAGCAACTAACAGCTGTTAAAATTCAAAGTTGTGAACCTCTAAAAACAAAAAAAAAAAAAAAAAAACACCATTTATCTGTATCTAAATCAGTGAGCATAGATAGACTAGTATAGAGTTTGCTAAACCGCTCAACATTTCTATGTTTAAGATAATTCAGTGATTAGTAAAGAGATAAAATTTATTAAGTGCTTCGTGAGTGAAAAAGTTTATGAAACTGATACAGTAATTGATAGAAAGATAGGATATGTCTGTTATTGGATTGGATTGGAGTAGTTTAAATGTTTGTTGGTTAATATGATCAAGGCTTCACCATGGTAAATTGTTTTTATATGAGATTCAACCTTGTTCCGATATCTTTCGTCAGTAGGTTGGTTGGTATCATGATAGTCACGTCAATTGAGAGATTGTTGACACTGATGAATACTCAAAAAAATTAAACGAATATCCGAAATCAATGTACATTTAGAATGGCAAAAGGGATAGACAATTGGCTTCTCGCCACAATATAAAATTCACCCAGACTAATTTTGATACTAAACCAAGTCTACTCTTGGCGTTATTATTCGTCTAGGCTTCCAGCGCATCGCCGTCACCCTACTGTATGTATCCCAATCCAGTATGATCATCAGACTAAAGTGATAATTCCATGGATTAATAAGAGAAGAATTGCATTATATGGTAAAAATATATTGTAAAGGAATGAAATGATGAGAGGATTTAGTTATTATAAATTAAATTGAAAGTTTAGTTCATCATTCTCCTCGCTTCGAGCAACGGCAACAACAACAACAACAGCAACAAACATGGAGAAAAAGATGCTCAAATGATGATGAAGACTCATTGAAGTTTTTTAATTAAAACAGGGGCAAAAAATAAAGGAAAAACAGTATTGAAAAATCAGACAAGAGAGGAGAAAGAAAGTGGAAAAACACTTTAACATTGCTTGAGCATATTTCAAATGCAAATTTCTCTTTATTTTTTTTTTCACAATTTTTATGCTTTGTGCAAAGCAAAGCAACAACGAATTCAAACTAAAGCATTTTTATTTTGTATTTGTGTGTGTGTGTGTTTGTGTGTGTGTTGCGGTCTTCGGTTGTTGAAAGTTGCCTGCCATTGATGTTATTGCTGCCACTGATGCCTTGCCACTTCACAAAGTTGAGTCGACGAGTGCCTGATTGCATATTTTAACTGCAATTTTACAACTACAACAACAGCAGCAGCAACAACAACAACAACAACCAAAAGCAAGTCAGTCGTCAAACAAAAAGTACAAGAGGCTTTGTGGGCCAACGCACGCATTGATGCTGTATGACTGATGATGGATGATGACTGACTGACTGACTGACTGACTAACTAACTGACTGACTGAGTAGTGACTGACTTAGCTGGTCTTGCTGTTGCTAGAAATTGGATTGTGATAACCATAATGGTATGGTGATGCGGATGGGTGATGATGGCAGCGCAGTGTCGGAAAAAGGAAAAGAAAAAATCAAAATCATCGTTAACAAAGTAAAAGCAAAAATGAAAAGGGCACCGAACGATGAAACGGACAAGTATCGACCACCGGACCCACAAGCCACAATAAACTTATGCTGATTGATCAACCGACCAATAAAAATAATAAAAACAAAAAAAATAAAAAAATGGGACCAGAAAGAATACATTTTAAAAATAAATAAAATTCAGTAGTATTAAATATGTTTCGCGTTACCTTTCAAAAGATATTGTAGACAAGACCAACTAGAAAGAAATTTTAATCATCAAAAGTTCATCAAACCACAACACATTAATCATTAAGTCCTGGAACTTTGTACTGATTAAAATGTTTACAATTATCTTCTCCATTGATAATAATAATAATAATACCATTAAATCATTTAGTGTGGTTCTTTGTAACAAATCTATTGATTGATTACATATCCTTAAATAATATGGGGTCCTATAAAAAGCCTTCGCTTTTTTTTTTTTAGTGCATTTTTGAACAAAAATTTTTTGTATTCAAAATCAATTTTAATCAAGTACATATTGGTTCTTATTATCTATTATCTAACGTTTGCTATTTTCCGGGTTGCTTCCATCGGTGTAGAACTTCTGTGGTTTATCAGCGAAAAACTTGGCCATGTGATTTTCAGCAGCTCTTCGGTCGGCCAATTTTTTTTTATCATGAAGAGTGTTGCGCAGAGACCGAAACAAATGGTAGTCAGAGGTTGCAAAAAATGAGTAGCCTGAAAGGTGACACCTTTCAAACACGTGTTTGTTTGACACAATCAGATTAGTGGCAAAAAACCCGCGGAGTCTTTGTATATATGACCCAATATTACATTCTTTAACTCTTGATCTTAGGGCAGCTTCTGATGAACTCTCTCATCATTTATTATACAATTAGTAACGGATTGAGACATATATGGCGCCTCTAATGAAATATTTGTACTCTGTACTTTTATTAAAATCAATCCACCATATCCAATCTTCAAACGAAATGGATCAATATATTGTGACAATCTAAGCATTTGTTTCTTTACAAATTACACGCTACATTTTCTTTGTGAAGTACTTTGTTAAAATCCTAGGGACCTCAGTAAAAAATTCCCAAGGAATTGTTGTGCAACTTCAATCCAATGTATCACAGTTTTTTTTGCCATAAAATGATTTTCAACTTATTCATTTAATCGAATATAGGAAAATATACATAAATATGTTCAAGTTCCTCAATTTTGGACAAAACATCATCATTCATCTTCTTGTATTATTAAAATATAAAGTTGTCAATTCTATTTCATTTAAGTTGTAAAAGTTTCAATAACAAAAATGTTTCTAATTTATTTTTTTTTTTATTGAAAATTAAGACATTTTAAGGTCTCCATGTCTGTTTCTTTCAAAATCAAATGATTTATTTCTAGGATTTCTTTGAATTTTCCTCATTCTCTCAACTAAAAACAAATTAAAGTTCTTCGTACATTTTTATTATTGGCATAAAGTACAAGTAAAATGTATTTTTTTTTTTCAAAGGTTTTCTCTATCTCTAATCTATTTCAAATGTAGAAATCGCGTAATCCAGTCCAAAATATTAACAGAGCATGATGATTTGTACGATTGCTATGAATCCTTGCAAATTTAAATTTCATTAAATCATTCATTTGTTGTGCAGGACAGCAGGACTTTTGTTTAATACTCCCTCTCACATACTCCAAAGGAAGGAAGTCGGTGTTCATTCTTGAACAGTCAATGGATATTGATTGGATTGAATGTTTCTCCATCACATTTTAAGCGACTAGACAGATCTACTACATACCTAAGTATGTACATTTGAATGTAATCATATGGATGATGATGTGGATGTGAATGGCTAAGGGAAAAATAAAAATTGTTCATTCAAAAACTAATGTTCTTCCTTGTTTGTAGTCTCTCTTCTAGCACCTGAGTGAAGAAGAACGTGCGCTTACATTTGATTAAATTTTAATTGGGCGCAAGATTTGTGATTTTTCACATCTTCTAGTTGTTTTTTGTATAATCTCATCATGTATGAATAATCATAGTCTTTGTTAATGTACTGATTTGGTTTGGCCTTTTAAAAAGCACTTCAAATGAGGCATTACTTTATCAAGTGTGTGTGTGTGTGTGTGTGTCTGTCTGAACCACTTTTGGTTGGACATGGTTCCACATCCATTGAATTATTGTTGAACTGAACTGAACTGAATTTTGAATATCTTTGGATAATTACTTTGCACAGCTTCAAGTTGTTGCTGCTGTTGCTGTTGTTGGCACTTTGCTGGGTGTGTTACATGGCGTTTTTAGCACGTGTTCGTGATGCCAGACGTGACGTCGTTATGCCTTTTCAATGTTGCTGCAACCAATAACTAATACTCAACTCGTCGCTTCTCTTCCTCTCATAATTTTTTAATTTATTGCTAGTCTTTTGCAACGTCGTTTCTTTTCTTTGTGGCATCAAGTGCACTGTTAATGATAGTTTTTCCCCATTAAATCCTGCTGGCTCTGGCTGACAACTTTTTCCTTCGTCAGCATCATCATCATCATCATCGTCGTCGTCTCATTGAAGCTTATAAATTTTTCACTTTGTGCAAGTCTTTTTTTTTTTTAATTTTTTTTTTATTGAACACAGCAGAGGGTCCTGTTGTCTCCGGGCTTCTTGCCGCCGCCTTTTTCCTAGATTTGTTGATTGACGAGCTGAACGAGCGAACGCACTTCACTACTTCACTTTGAGCAAGCGGTGCTTCACTCCTCCTTTCTCTGCCAGGCTTGGTTGGGTCTCTTTCTTTTTGTTCATCCAGAATTTAATTAGTGTGCACTTTTGTGTGCATAAATTATGTTCACTTATGAGTTCAGTTCGATGTTGGGTTGAATCGGATTGAGTGAGTGGGTGTGTACTGTGTGCCCACTTGATGTGAGCAATGCACCACACAATGCCGCCGCACAAAGTAAGCCGTTAATCGATTGGGGAATATATTCTTTACTTTATCCATAAAATACTAGAAATGAGAAGTACAAAAAAAAAAAAAAAGGAACTACATAAAAAGGGTGGACTGGACGACAACAACTACACTCTCTGGATTGATGTTGAATGGCTTGGATGTCTTGGCTGGCTTTTTGCCTTAAAAATTTGTCAGCAAAACACAACATATGCACACTCTTTTTCCATATGCAAAAAACACACCACAATACTCACACAATAGAAATAAGGAGTCAACACAAATATTGTAAAATGAAACGCCTTGAAGGATGGATGATAACGAACGATGACGGTAACGGTGACGACGTATTTTGACTGTAAAACGAACGAAAAATTGGTTTTGATATTTTTGCATGCCGCCTTCTATTCTCTCGAATCCAATTCAATTCTCTATTCTGTGCTCTGCTATGCTTCAATGAATGACTAACGAACTGCCTGATGATGCTTTCTGCCTTGTGCCCTGTGCCCTGTGCCCTGTGTCCTGTGCCTTGTGTCCTGTGTGTGCCTTTTTGTCTGCTCTTTTGTGCCTTGTCTTGTGTTGTGTTTGACAAGTTCTGTCAACATACACATACATACATATGTAGACGTTAACGAAAGATGGAAAACGAAAACGAAAACGAAAAATGAGGAATGTGAAAAATTTTGTTTAAATTGCTTGGGGTTGGGGTAAATTTATGCCATGTCAGGCAGACCACCCACCACCCAGGCACGGCACGACCTATCCCGCCTCCTTTAATTGCAGAGTAACAACGACAACAACAACAACAATACATACCACTGACTATTACTATTACAGCCATTTTGATTCTTCTTGTTCATCACATTTTCTTGTGTTTCTTTACTTTAAATTTATATAGACGGACGACGAGGGTAGTTCAACAAATTTCTTCAAGGCTAAATTCCAATTTCCAATTCCCTATTTAAATCTCTAAATTTATACATTTAAACACATTTTCAAGTGATGAGATTGAGATAAATGATGGAAATTCTTCTCTTCTTTTCCCCTGAGCATAATTTAAAATTTTGTTAACAAATTGCCCTGTCATGGGTACCCTTAGTTCCAGTTCCAGTGAACAAGATACCAAATGGATATAGATAGATAAATGCATAGGTAGAAACATATTTGTATGTAGATAAATGAATAAATAGAAACAGGGAATACGTATGTAGATTGTGTGAAGGATATAATGAATATAGTACAATATTTGTATGAATGTACTACATATGTAAACCCATTACTGAACTTATTATTCGGAAATTAAAATCAAATAGAATTCCTTTAAATTTGATTTATCTTCAATTTTCACAAGTACCAAATTGTTGGTGTCAATTGTCATTTCAAATCGAAATCGTTGTGAAGTTGTTTCATTTGAATATCTTAAGAAATGGTAAAGTTTTCCTTATAAAAACTCTTGAAATAATCAAAGTTTTATATGGCAGTTGAATCAGAAAACAAAATGGGCCATAACAGAAACTTATATTCTTCAATAGTCCAAAAAACAAAAAAGTTTTTCTAATAAGAACCTGAATTTTAATGGTAGGTTTGTATGGGAGGTACCTCTCCTAGTTGGCCGATTTGGCTGATTCCAACAGATGTACAGCGCCTTTATCAAAAACTTATAGTGTCTAAATTCAGTTCAGTCTAGTTCAGTTCGATAGGACAAAAAACCAAAAAGTTTTTCTAGTAAGAACCTGAATTTTAATGGTGGGTTTGTTTGGGAAGTACCCTCCCAAGTGGTCCGATCAAACTGAAATTTCGACAGTATAAGTTTCTAATGTATAGCCACCAACCATCAAGATCGTGGGATTACTGGATCGTATAGCTGCGATACAAACCAAAATGTTTCTTGTATGGGGACCTCTTTAAGTTTTTGAAAATATTTTAGTTTTAGTATTTGTTTCTGATGCCCGAATAGAACTATATATATATTTTTTTTTTTTTTTTTGAAAATTTCAACTCTCTACCGTTCACGAGATATGACCCGAGGACGGACGGAAAACGAAGTCTCTGCAATACGGTTCTCTTTGGTCTGTAAATAGCTTAAAAGGATTTGGAGACATAAAATTTTGTTTTTAGGTACAATCTTTTCCATTCTTTTAGTTTTGATGTTTTTACTCCAATATTATGTTTCTGTACCAGAACCATTTCAATTGTTGATTGGTAATTGGACTAGGCTATAATTGTTTGCTAAGAAATAGATCGATAATCTAGACAACCATGACATGATTCTCAATCGATTCTCCTCGTCCGAAGCTGATTCTTTTTAATTGCAATCTGTCTTGTCAATAGACGCCTTTGAATAGGGCAAAAGAGTCACATGCTGTTAAATTAATTGTTCTTTGGATCACTCGGAAGAGGAACGGGAAATCCAGGCGACGCATGTGCCTGCTGTTGCCCAGCATGTTGATTGCCAATTGATTATCTTGTTCTAATAATTGTGAGATGTGTCTGTTGCAAAGCCTGACGAGCTCCTCTCTAATCGTTGGAATCTTCAATTCTCGCTGAATGACAGAGTTTCTGACGAGACACGGAGCATCGACAAACCTTTGCAGGAGTTTGGATTGATGGATTCAATATACTGACGTAGAAAAATCTCTGTGCTGTGAATATTGGCATCATAATTAAGATTGATAAACGATTAGACAATTAGATTGAAAAATAGATTAAAGCATATCATATTCCATTAAATATTGAATCTTAAATATTGATGTTATCAATATAATCATATTAGTTGGTTGCCAAGACTAAATGAGACTGTGCACCAAAGCGAATAAGCATGATGATGATGATGATGATGATAGACATTTATGTTAGCTGACACAACTATTTCTTTATGATTTTGATGGTGTTCAATTTGATTATATGTAGGTGTCGGCATATGACCATAACGTGTGGTCGGTCTATTATTATTATAATTGGATCATTTGGATTTGTGTCCTTGTGTTCTTTGCTACTGTTGCTTTATAATTAAATAAGTATGTTTATCGTTTTATAGTTAATTCTACAGCTCTTGAGAAAACTTAATGAACCACCCATTCATCCATCCAATCATCCATCAATTTAACCATCTATCCATCTATGTACAATATTTATAAGTATATCCATCAGTGCTTTCACATTGGTGGAAGTGATAGTGCCACCCAGCGTTGTCTGTTTTTAACTGTCACTTGCATGATGATGCTATACTATACTATACCATACTATCCTGTCCTGTCCTGTCCTGTCCTGTCCTATTCTATTCTATTTTATTTTATCTGAGTACTGGTAGCAGGATGTTTGCCGTTGTTATTCTGTTCTTGACGTTACTCGACACTCGAGTTGCTTTTTTCAATTTATTTCTTTTTTTTTTTTTGTAGTTGCTGCGCTCGATTTTACTGACTTTTGTAATTTGACGCTGCTTGTTGTGGTGTGTGGTATGTGGTGTGTGGTATGTGGTGTGTATCGTGTGTTGCTGCATTGCTCTCTTGCTGCTCCTTCAGGAGTTGTCACCGTCCGTCGTCAACACTTGAATAAATGTCGTCCTCCTTTTTTTTTCATTTTGTAACGTGTCATTATGTTCCTTTTTTTTTTTTTTTAATAAAGAAAGAAAAAATAGACAAGAATATTATGTATATTGTAATGTGTGTGTGTGTGTGTGTGTGTGTGTGTGTGTGTGTGTGTGTGTGTGTGTGTGTGTGTGTGTATGTGTGTGTGTGTAGATTCAAAGGCATGTCCTGTGGCATTTCATTTGCTACATGATAGCGTCCCTTTTCTGTTTTCTATTACAAAAAGGAAGAGGAGGTGGAATCCCTTCGTTTAGATGTTTATATTCATTTAAAAAATGACAACGATTTTAAAATGTTGTTAAGCTTTAAAAAGAATTCATCGAATGCCTTTCTGCTGATGATGGGGACTTGAGACGAAATGAAAACACCATCAGCATATCATCAACTCACCTCACCCCACATCACTCCACACTCTTAACTTCCATTCTTTCTATTCTATCTATGTGTGTTCAATCACTTTAATGTATTTTGAAAACAAACAAACAAACAAAAGAAGATAAAAAAACAGCTTTTATATAGAATGAAAGAATGTGTGGCGTGGTCGCATGGCATGGCATGGCATGGTGAAGTACTTAGAGACATTATCCTCTCCATCCACACAATCCACCACCCACACTACATTAATCACATAAGAAAATAGTAGAAGAGATGACAGTGTAAGACAGTAAATGTAATCCATTAAATTGTTGTGACTTATTTGTGGTATGTGGTTACTCGATAATATTTCTGCTGTTCTTACTACGTCGACCACCACCACCACCACCAGGAATTGATGTTGTCGTTTCATTATTTTACAAACTCCTCCAAACTCATACGCTTATGATTGATTTTCTTTTATCTTTTGCTTATACTTATATTATTATTTTTTTTATTGATTTTTTTCAGTGTCTCACAATAATCAATATAATCCACCGGATTTGCCACCCATGGTTTCGGCCAAGGAGCAAACACTTATGTGGCAGCAAAATTCATATCTTGGTGATTCTGGCATACACTCGGGTGCCGTCACCCAGGTGCCTTCGCTGTCCGGCAAGGAAGATGAAGAAATGGAAGGCGATCCATTGATGTTTGATTTGGATACTGGTTTTCCACAAAATTTTACACAAGATCAAGTCGATGACATGAATCAACAATTGAGTCAAACACGCTCGCAACGTGTACGTGCAGCAATGTTCCCGGAAACCCTTGAGGAAGGCATTGAAATACCATCGACACAATTCGATCCGCAGCAACCAACTGCTGTTCAACGTTTATCAGAACCATCACAGATGTTAAAGCATGCTGTTGTCAATTTAATCAATTACCAAGATGATGCCGAGTTGGCTACACGCGCCATACCCGAACTGATTAAATTGCTTAACGATGAAGATCAAGTTGTTGTCTCACAGGCAGCCATGATGGTACATCAACTCTCAAAGAAGGAGGCTTCACGTCATGCCATCATGAATAGTCCACAAATGGTTGCTGCCCTTGTGCGCGCCATCTCGAATAGTAATGATCTGGAGAGCACTAAAGCTGCTGTCGGTACTTTACATAATTTATCACATCATCGTCAAGGTCTCCTGGCCATATTCAAGAGCGGTGGCATACCGGCTCTAGTGAAGCTATTGTCTTCACCAGTTGAAAGTGTATTGTTTTATGCCATTACTACATTACATAATCTACTCTTGCATCAGGATGGCTCCAAGATGGCAGTACGCTTGGCTGGTGGCCTACAGAAAATGGTGACTTTGTTGCAACGCAACAATGTTAAATTCTTGGCCATTGTTACAGATTGTCTACAGATTTTGGCTTATGGCAATCAAGAAAGTAAATTAATCATTCTGGCTTCCGGCGGACCAAATGAATTGGTACGCATAATGCGTTCTTATGATTATGAGAAGCTATTGTGGACTACATCACGTGTCCTGAAAGTATTGTCTGTATGCTCCAGCAATAAGCCGGCTATTGTTGATGCCGGTGGCATGCAGGCTTTGGCCATGCATTTGGGTAATATGTCACCACGTTTGGTTCAAAATTGCTTGTGGACCTTGCGTAATTTATCAGATGCTGCTACAAAGGTTGAAGGCTTAGAGGCTCTGTTGCAGTCGCTTGTCCAAGTCTTGGGCTCAACCGATGTCAATGTGGTAACATGTGCCGCTGGTATACTGTCGAATTTGACATGCAATAATCAACGTAACAAGGCCACTGTTTGTCAAGTTGGCGGCGTTGATGCTCTCGTGCGTACCATCATAAATGCTGGTGATCGTGAGGAAATCACTGAACCAGCTGTATGCGCTCTACGTCATTTGACTTCCCGTCATGTTGACTCGGAACTAGCACAGAATGCTGTACGCCTCAATTATGGTCTGTCGGTGATTGTTAAGCTTTTGCATCCACCATCACGTTGGCCATTAATAAAGGCCGTCATCGGTTTGATACGTAATCTTGCTTTATGCCCAGCCAATCATGCACCATTACGTGAACATGGCGCTATTCATCATTTAGTGCGTCTATTGATGCGTGCATTCCAGGATACTGAACGTGTAAGATAGATAACCTTTTTTTAATTATTTCTTTCTTTCATCACAATCATTTAATAAACATTTATTTAAAAATATAGCAACGTTCATCCATTGCAACAACTGGGTCTCAACAACCCTCCGCCTATGCAGATGGCGTGCGTATGGAGGAAATTGTCGAAGGCACTGTTGGCGCCTTACATATTTTGGCACGTGAATCACACAATCGTGCCCTTATACGTCAGCAATCAGTTATACCAATATTTGTACGCTTGCTCTTCAATGAAATTGAAAATATTCAGGTTAGTAAATTTGCTTGCACATTTTTCTATAGAGTCGATTTTTCACCGACATATTGGGATGCCGTTAAGACTCCAGACGACGACATTCGAATCTTATTCTTGTTAAAATGTGGGAATTAGGAAGTCCGTTTAGGTTGGTTGATAGCAAGGCCAGAGTATCCGGGCATTATTACAGCTTGGCTAATTTGCCCAATATATACTTGCTAGCACCTTGGTTTTCTATTCTAAGTAGATCTAGAGTTCTGCAAATATCAGTAAATCCTAGAGAACTAGCTGCAACCGACAGATCCTTGACATAACATGTGCTTAAGATATATTTACACCCAACGATGTCAGATTTAGAATGATATTTATCGCTTTTTTGGGTGAGGATGGGAATAGAACAGATCATATAGTGATCCAGTTATGCCCAAGCAGGCTATTCTTACGACCGTATGGAGGTTGATAGATAGATGTGATTTGGTAGCAATCACTTGCTCACCAAACTAAATCAACTCTAGATCAACTTTTAATCAATTAAAATACTATTTCATATTTCTTAATTAATGTATGATTCTGATTATATATAGAGAGTTGCTGCTGGAGTACTTTGTGAATTGGCCGCTGACAAAGAAGGTGCCGAAATTATTGAACAAGAAGGTGCCACCGGTCCATTGACCGATTTATTGCATTCACGTAATGAGGGCGTCGCCACATATGCAGCCGCTGTACTTTTCCGTATGAGTGAAGATAAACCGCAAGACTATAAAAAGCGACTTTCAATTGAATTAACCAATTCACTTTTGCGTGAGGATAATAATATATGGGCAAATGCTGATCTAGGCATGGGTCCAGATCTTCAGGTGCGTACATTATTTTGTAAATATTAATAAGAATGACAAATAATAACAAGAACAAAATTATGTGTACATAAAAATAGATATAATATAATACCGTAGACATTCTAGTATGTTTGTTCGTACTACTACTACTAATACTAATACTACTACTTACTACTCTATTCAATCCTTCCCTCTATTCCCTTAAATTACCTACTATTGTTGTACGAACTTTACATAATATTTTGTACACTGAATACTGAATACTGTATGTGAACTCATTGGTATATAAAAATTTTGTATGAATAAGGAATAATCTATATGAACAAGTCGTGTGTTTTCATTTGCCGTTCCAGGTGTGTGTTTTTAGGAGCTTGAAAGTTGGGGGAAACTGTAGAAATTGTAGATTCGATTGATTGATATCACCAAGATACTCTAATTTTTGGGATATATAGGCAACGCTCTCAAGGTTCAAACATTTCCTGAGCGCCCTTAGCACGGCAAGGTGGCAATCCAGCAATCAATCTCCTGGGGCTTCTGGCGAATCACTAATGATATGCGTGGCCTGGCGTTGTCCTGATGTAACACAATTCCACTTCTATTGTGGGCGATTGCTTCCCTCAGACGATCTAATTGTTGACAGTACAGGATCGAATTAAGAGCAAATTATAATAGATGATTCACTGCCAATTCCACAAGACACACAGCAAAACCTTTTTGACTGTCAATCCTGGCTTGGCCAACGTTTGCGTTGGCTCACCGCGTTTCAGCCATGACAGTTTTCGCTTGACGTTGTCATAAGTGACCCATGTTTTATCACCAGCCACCAACTGCTATAGTATTGGGTTGATTTTGTTACATCGAGCTTTATTTTAAGTAGTTCCAAGCGGTTTTTGAGCGATGTTTAGCTCCTGGGCAAATGAAACAGTGCTTTCATGACAGTCGGACTTGACTTGGCGTGGTGCATCTTTAACATCAAAATTACCGGAACATGAATCGATGAAATCAAAGTTGCACGTGATTGATTTTTACAGGACCAGAAAAAAATTTTAAAATATGACGCGGTTCCTCTTTGCTGCTGTGTCCATCTTTGGACACGGACTGAGTCAAGCAATCTTAAGACTGTCTATATTGAAATCTTATCTTTTTAATGCAATCTAATGTAACCTGATCGCACTTATAGTTACAAAGCGAGATATAGATTAATAAAGCCTTTTGTTGAAAAATAATGGATATAAAGGGTGTCCCAAAATTTACGCTAGATTTGAATTAAACACAGTTTTTAGTATTTTGATTGTTATTTTTTTTTTTTTATTGAATTACAAATTTCATAGGTTAGGGTTATTTATGGAATAATACGACTTTCTTATCGAAATTTTCCATGACCATTTTGCATAAGTGTCGTTGAATTTCATTGATGCAGCGATAAATTTCCTGTTTTAATTGACTTCAAATAATCCCATAAAAATAAATCAAAGTTAGGGGGCCAATTCTGAACACCGGAACGAGAGAGAGAGTACGCAACCTGGAAATGGCCACATCAATATCATCCAATTTCGGATGTGTGTTATCATACTACGATTATCGAGCAACAGTAACAGTCCAGTCACTGCTTGAGCAGCCTCATTTTCAAACAAGTATGATGCCAATGATGCCTCCAGCCCAAAATCCACACCAAACAGTGACACTTTGTGGATGCATTTGTTTTTCGACAATCTGATCCAGTCGCCCTGAATTTTTCAAAAGAAAATATCATTCTAAGTTGAGGAAGTCAAAACACTATTCCGACCATATTTTGTATGAAATTTTTGAACTACTAACGTCCGCAAAACTTTTCATTTCATTATTTTTGTGATAATGTTCAATAATAAAGACACTTTTTTCTATCGTATGATGCTCCATTTTTTCCCAACCTTAACCTAACCTGTCAGCTATTAAACATTTTCTTTGTTTTAGGCTTTGCTGCACAAAAGATAACAAATTCAAATCTTGCGTCAATTTTGAGACACCCTTTGGAAGAAGGTGTGTGATGGTGATGGATATGTGTCTCATCTTCTTCTCTTATAATTTTCATACACTATTCTTAGTTAGATCGCGGTACATGGTAACATACAGTATTCGACAAAACTAAAGCACTAAACTTACCATGTGAAACCGATTGAAAATTCTCCTAACATGTTCCAAGAATAACGTAATATAATTCAAACGGCAATTTTCTTTCTTAAAAGTAATTAAATTCATGAATAGGAAAAAGTTTCCGTCGATTTTTTTTTAACAATTTTATTGAGCAAAGTTTTGACATGGTAAGATTCGTGTTTTGGTTTTGTCCACCACAGTACTATATTCCTAAGTATTGTAACATAATCGGGACAAATCGAACGACAATAGTGACTTACTAACTTTATTTTCTTTTCCTACCAAAAGAATTTTCATTAAAATTTGTAATTTGTTCTAAAGAAAAACAAAATTATATTGTGTTACATACTAGACAAAATTCTTTCCTAGTTGAAGTTTATAATAAATTAAATAATTAAAATTAAAATTAAATAATATTAATTAGCTTAGTTTGGCTTTATATCATGTTATTTTATTATTATTTTTATAATTTTTAAGTTACAAAAAAAAAAAAACGAAAAGTATAAATTTTAGATGATTTTTTTATTATTTTTATTTAACAACATTTTGCTCCTTTCTCAACACCACACCACCCTACCACTCCACCACTCACCTCTTTCACATATAATGACCAATAACATCATCAACAACAACAACAACAAAATATATATCTATATATATATATATATATATATATATTTTTTTTTTTAAATATAAAAATATAAAATTTAGTAAACTTTTAGAAAAGCAAGAAAAATAATTAAAATTAAGAAAAATACATATTGGGCAGTAGTTAATTAATTAATTAATTATGAAATTAGTTATTTTATATTTTATATATTTTGTTTTAATTTCAATTTTATTTAATTAATTTATTTTTATTTTCTTTTCTTTGTTTCATTTGTTTTTTTTTTCTTTTTTCTTTAATACAAATCACAAAAAAAAATCAACACGAAATAAACAAACAAATATAAAAATCACAACACCACAACACCATAAATCCACATAAACACATAAACAACACACAATCAATCAATCAATGAATCAATCACATCCAAAAACACCTTACAACAACGAAAACAACAATTATTTCACCATTTGAATTGAATGAATGAACGATGAAAACCAAAATGGAACAAAAATCAAATCAAAATCAATCAAAATCTGGAATGTGTTTATAATGATTGATGATTGATCTAATCTACTATTATGATTTTAACATCAAAAACCACAACTGAATCAAATCAAATCATATCAAATTCACCACACAAAATCACGCATGTTGTGTGTGTGTGTGTGTGTGTCTAAAATTGACTGTTTATGATTGACTTTCTTCTGATTAATCAATCAATCAATCATCACTGACACAACATCATCAACAACAAATTGAAAATTAAAATAAAAATCCAACAATAAAAAAAAAATACAATACGATAACAACACAGGATATGCTTGGGCCAGAAGAAGCCTATGAAGGCCTTTATGGACAAGGTCCACCAAGCGTACACAGCTCACATGGCGGACGTGCATTCCATCAACAAGGTATGTATTAATCTACACAACATTATCATATCTACCTCTCTTTCTCACTCTCTCACACACACTTCTCTTCTCTTTCATTATTCGCTGTGTGTCTCTATCTCTTTCTCTCTCTCTCTCTCTCTCTCTCTCTCTCTGTCTGTCTGGTTTTCACTACACAGAATATACAATATATTCCCATATGAAACCATTCACCCAATATCACCTACAAAATAACAGAAACTCCACCACCCCAAATCAAAAATCAAAATCATTTTAACCCAACTTCACTCAAGAAATTTATTCATTATTATTATTATTATTATTAATTATTTTAAATAAATTTAAAGAAGAGTTCATTCGTTCTTTCGGTTCATTCTTCTTCACTTGATGTAGTATGTGTTGTCCCTTTGAAATTGTTTTTATTTACCTTTATAGCATTTCAAAAAAAAAAAAAAAACAAACTATAAGCAGTCGTCAATAGAAAGAAAGAGCGAGTATCCATTCATCAACTCATCAATCATCATCGTTATTATTATTAAGAACACATAAATAAAAAAAAAAAAAATAGATAAGTTTGTTCCTCTAACAATTTTTATGTTGTATACACTTCACTTTACTTTAGTTTGAAAAAAATTTATTTGATTTAAGATTTTTATATTAAAATCAGATCAGAAGACAACTGACAACTGGGATAATATGAGAAAAGGGGCCTACCATTATTCCAATTGATTTGGTGGTGTATTTGCATTTTGTTTTACAACCATTTAAATACTATAGAAATGTCCATCAGCACTTGCCCCAGATCAAACACCAAAAAGAAAAAACCCAAGAGTAATGAATGAATATTTGTTATACCAGTCAAGGAACCACAACCAGCTACTACTATCAAATGGGAAACAAAATGAAGTAGAGGGAAAAGAGCGGTAACCAAAAAGAAACTGTAAATTGGCCATTATTATCTATGGGCTTTTGCCATTTTCCTGGTAGCCTCATAATTCCATCGGTGTATAGCTTCTGTGGTTTATCAGCGAAAAACTTGGCCAAGTGATTTTCAGCGACTCTTCGGTCGGCCCATTTTTGTTTTTTTTTTACAATGAAAAGAGTTTTGCAGAGACTGGTGGATACATCAAAACTTCCTAACCAAGCTTCGTCAATTTGTTTCGGGTCATCAAAGATGCTTGTTTGTGGCCTAGCATTGTCATGATGGATTGGCCCTTTCTGTTCACCAATTCTGGTCGCTCATTTCTGATTGCTTCATTCAAACGGTCTAATTGTTCTAGCAGCTCATAATAGACAATTCCTTTCAATCCCATAAACGTTCAACATAACCTCGTATATAATCCATTTTTCATCGCCCGTAAATGATTCGCTTCAAAAATGGTTCCATTTCGTTACGATTCAGCAGCGTTTCACAGATGATTTTTTATTCAAAGTATCGGACCTTCTTCTGGCCCAATCTAGCCGATTTTCGATCAACGATCGCATGATTTTAATTGTTTATTTTTTACTGCCGGTAGCGGTTGGTATTAATTGTGTTTCACCAGACTTGTAAACCTCATGGTACACAACACGCTTCTGATCCTAACGAAGGTTGTAACGGAACTTCGCCTCCTCCTCCGCAACTGCGGAATATCTGCAAAAAATCGTACCTCCCATCCGCCTCTGCATGTTCTTAACGGAGTTTTAGCGGACTTTAGATTTTTTTATTTGCATGCGACGCCACATTTTTCACTTAAAAAAAGCCACATACGCGAAAGAAGATAAAGAAAAACATCAGCAGAGATACACTAGACCAGGGCTGTCCGGATACCATCTTAGGTTTCCGAACCATCTCATACAATCGGTACGGCACCTCCCGATTTTTTAATTTTTTTTTTTTTTTGCACGCCAACTTAATTTATGGATCTTTTTTTGCTTTCCTATTTACCTGAAGCCCGAATTACCACACCTTCTTCTAATGTGACTCAGGAAACAAAGTAGGTTGGACAACCCTGGGCTAGACAACTCTCTATCACTCTGTTAATAAGTTCGTCTTATTAATCTTTCGCAACAAAAATTGCACATAAATTGTTCGTAGTTGTTGCTTCGAAATCGATTTTCTTCTTTGCTAACCCATCCGTGGAGTTCAAACTCTGGACCTCCGCATCCACGTCCGCTAAAATGTCCTCCGTTACAACCATAATCCCAATACATACATACACAAACAGCATTGCCTTCTTCCCGAAGCGATCCTGTTTTGGACTCGATGTTAAATATTTCTGAATGCTCTATCACAGAGCTTAGGCAAAAACGTTTTCTAGGGGGTGCGTGAAAATTATATCAACTTCGGCATAGACGAAGTTAACTTTTTTTTTTTTTACCTATTTTGGGTTGGCTGGGACAAATGAATTGATGGATGTATAGATTAAAGGAAAAGATGGTCCATATTCCAAATTTAATATGACTCTAATTTGGTACCTGCGGATATTTATCCAAGGGGACGTTGATTGACGTTCAATCCATGTGCTTGGCACCGTGTTCTTAAGTCTTCTTACAGACAGGCGAGCACGTAAAACTCCGGTACTTCATTGTCCCTATCTACTTCATTGTATGTATATCCGATGATATCTGCAGATGTCACATACATGTAAATCCATATACATATTCAATTATGTAATTGTAAATTTATCAGACTAAAGTGTGGTGAAGTATATAGAAATACAATAATTAGATGGCCAACAAACAACAGAATGTGTGTCCTTGTAAAAGAAAAAAACATATGTATTGCAATTATAACAATTAAAATCATGTTAAAATGTACATTTTGTACGTTTTAATATACAATTACGTTCGTTGCAGTTTCCATTGCCCCAATGCCAAAATGATGCACCACCTTACTTCCTTCCTTCCTTCTTCTTCTTTACTTCGCTTAGACTTCTTAGTATAGCCCAGCAGCCAAGTCATACAGCACACTGCAATCCCCTATTTCACCCCACCCCCCCATATATTTTATAATAATAACTACAAACACCAATCAATCAATCGCAATTAATACTATTACTTCTAACACCAGCAGTGCTCGTATATGCATAAAATATTATTCAATTATAGTTTCTAGTTCCCATTTATTACTTATTACTATGTCCCTCACCATTCACTTCCCTTCACTGTTCGATTGAAATGTACTAACATAACAAGCAATTACCATAATAACCAACATAAGGTTGTGTATTTGATAATAAAAGTAGGTGGTAAACACACCACAAGTGTCTGTTTGCAAACACAAATTAAAATTATCATACATGGTTTGTGGTTTGTGTTACATTTGTATTAATTTAAACCCCTAAATAAAAGAAAGCAACCCCCCCACCCCAAAGAACGTTCATTCTTCTTGAAGCAAAATAATGTTGTATCAAATATTGTTATAATTATTATTATTATTATTATTATTTGTTTTGTCAGTATTCCTTTTATCTACCACCACCCAACCATTTGCCTAAAGGTCAATATAAATCAAATTAAACATAATTCACCACATTCATTACAAACACCACTTGCAAATGCAAATGCAATTCACCTGAGTAACAAAACTTTTCCGCTTGCTACTATACACCACTGACACTTAAGCTTAAAGCTTCTCGTAAGCTTGACTTAACACATAATAAATTTACTTATTTTTTATTGACACCACTGTTTTTATTTAAAATAATTCATTATTATACGTTACATAACATACATATGTATGTATATATTGTATGATGGTACAGCGTGCACCATCCTTGACTGATATGGATATTGCCATAGGGTAGAATAGTCACGATCCATTGAGATTGAGCCTTCGAACTTACCCCGCATGGGGTATGGGTGGGAAGTTGTTACCAATAGCCTAGTCTGCATAGCTTTCAAAGCCTTTACCACGACAATATTGCAATATTTTTTAATGTTTTTATTGAAATATGTTTTACTATTTACCATTATAATATCTAGCAAGAACTGCCCGACAAAATTCATAACATAACTATGTGAAACTATACTTTAGATGCAAACGGACAGAGTCGTTTCAGGAACTAATAGACTGACATACAGTATACCAATTTTAAAGCTCTCTAGCTGTTATATAATTTGAACAGCAGGTATGTTATACCAAATGTAGACATGGACCTCCCCACCATCATCTGGTTGTTATTTTACTATCGTGTAACAATTTTTGTGTATACAAAATGTTTAGAAATTGAATTGATTTCAACCCAAAAAAAAAAAAAAAAATACCATTTAGAAACCCAACAATTTCAATAGGTGACCTAAACAAAACAATAAACCTTTGATGCGAATCCAATACTCTGGATCATGAACGCACGCACCCACATCTGACATTACTTTTCATGTTTTTATGAGACCTCTGTAATTAAGAATCTCCCAAGAATTGGATCGTTGGATGGGTAAAGCAAGACATATGTACATATACTCCCAATCTATCTGTGAAGCGTAAGTGTTTAGAGGATTGTGTCATTTATATCAAAGTTTGAAGTCCTTTAGTCTATTTGATTGATTGAAATATATAAAAAAAATAAACTTTTCACTTAGAACGGCTAATTTTTGTTTAGTTTCTTTAAGAATTGAATACGAATAATGCAATAAAAAAAACTATATTTTCCACATTTTTTTTTTTTTAGTATTTCGACTTGAAAAATTCTATATTCCATAAAAAAAAATAGAAACCTTAAGTCCATTTAATTGATCAGGAGTGTATATGTACAACTGCATGTGCATATTCTGATTTATACGAGGTTTTAGTATTTTTATAATTTCCGCCTTGAACATAACATAAATAGGAACACAGTTGGACTTCTCTATAACGAACTCCCATACATATTTCAAGAAAGTCATTATTGACTGCTCTCAACGACTTCGTTATTGGGGAGTTTGACTATAAATTAAAAAGAAAAAAAAAAAAAACTTAATACCAACATACAGAAGAAAAAAAAAACAAGGTATATTACGAAATCATAATCGCTAACATTCACTAAGCACCCTTTCGCTATTCCTCCATTAATCTTCCCCCTTTCCAGGCGTCTAAATCAAACATCATTTGGGTAGGTCACTTTACACTTAAGCATTTTCTGAATTTAGGGATTATTATTAGTAATAGAAATCATGAAACTTTCTCCACATCTTTCCTGTTCTCTCTCTCTCTCTCTCTCAATCTCTATCTCTCTCTACATTTCTCCACTTCTCCTAGTCTTTCTTTATCTCTCCTTCTCTATCTCTCTGTCTATGATTCAAAGGCTGCACTCTTAAACCTACGCTGCGCCGCATAGTTTTAAAATCTCTTACAATGCAAAATAAAAACAAACACAATTAACTAAATGTTCTCTCTTCTTAACTCTCTCTCTCTCTCTCTTCCTTTGCTTACTCTCACTTTGTGTAACTGTAATTTACTCAATTTTTGCAACAAAATGGAAAATAAACAAAAAGCTAAGCCAGCTTAACATTTACCAACACTAAAACTCAAATTTCAATCTGCAAAAAAAAAAATTTAATTGAAAAAAAATGAACAACAAAAAAAAAAGTCACAAAATAACAACAGCAACAACAAAAACAATTTTTAAATAATTAACACATTAAGAAAATCATAAAAAAAAAAAAGGAAAATTAACCTTTTTGATTTGGTTTTTTTTTTATTTAATTAAGTTTTTCATTAAATTTGATTAGAGTTTTTATATGAACACCAAAAAACAACAAACCAACTCACACTCACTTACAAAGACAACAAATAACAACAACATAACAAAGAAAGAAAGAAAACAGGAAAAAAAGCATAAAGGAAAATATTGAATAGAAAAAAAAAAAAAAAACTTTAATTCGAAAAAAAGGTGATTTTTTTTAACGAAATTTTGCTTCATGCTTGTTTTTTTTTTAACTTTTATTATTTATTAATTTTTTCCTTTTTTCATTTTTGAATTGTAAAAAAATTTATATAATGAAGATTTGATCTGTTTGATCGGTTGGAAAAGAAAGTGAGTGAGAATGTGTTGTGCGCCCATTTACATGATGCATTTTTGGTTTACAAACTACTCTGATTATAAAAATAGGCTTAAAAAGGATCTTATGGAAAAAGAATGGATCCTAAATAGCCAAAAGGACCTTCTAGATCATAGGGGGGCAGTAGAAGGCTCAACATTAAGGCAATTCAAAGGGGCAATGGCAGATGAATTGTATCTTCGGACTGCCAACTTAAACCGATGATCTTTTGTTGATGATATAAAATTCAAAATTTTAGGTGTTCCTAGATCCTTAGAATGAATTATTTTTTAATCTTGAACAGATTAGTTGTTGCTAGCCAATAGATTTGTATGTATTTTATGTTGGAATGAAATTTTTGCTTCACCCTAAATTTATCATATTGTACTTCTTCAATTGCCATTGGGATGAATGATATATGTATGTAACATAAGATCGTGGGCAATGCATACAGTAGTATAATCCTGTGGAATTTCTAGCAAAAGTATAACTTTAAAAAGAAAACGCCTATGCTTAGTTTCGTTATAATATCCCAATTATTCCATTTTCTTGTGTTGCATAATATGTTGTGTTTTCAAGTCCTAAATGTGTTGCACACGTTCTTTATGGGTTTCATATGCTATAAATTGTTATAAGACCCACAACCCCATTTAATTTGCTTTCGTAGGAAGATATCATCGCATATCTACTGACTTGTACTGATTTTCCCTGTTTTGTTTCATTAAGAAAAAGCTTTGATTCCTTAAATCACAAAAAAAAACATCCCGTCTTGCTGTGCGCAACTACAACTTCGAGCTGAAACTCCTGTACACATCATTACAGTTTCTGGAATTGGTGAATCTAATCTCGCTCTCAACAAGTGCATCGAAATTGTTATACACAATCGCAAAATGGTAGTTACTGTTCGGTTGCCTCAGCTGTTGTCATCCCAATCATAACCGATTACCACACGAGTTGTGCTTCAAATTCTTCAGACTGGATTATACCCCAAAAAAGTTATAATGTTGGCCGACCCACATAGACTAATTTTTTGACCTAATGTGTATCGGACAAATACGAATTGATATCATCTCCTTATATTGCAAAAAAAAAAAAAAAAAATGGAATGAACAACAGTCCCCTGTGATGATTCACTTCATGATTTATGAAGCGGTTCTGGGAAATAGAAAATTGCGTTGTCTTCGATGGTTTCTCTCTCTTACTCTCTCTCTAAAAATGATTTATTACTCGCTGGACACACAATTCAGCCAAAACTGTTTTAACTTTTCTTCGCTTCAGATTTCTTAAGGTTGCATTATGCGGAGACATGTAAAATATCCTGATGATAGCCTATGACGAGAAAGATGTCCAGATGATAAAAACAAGGTTTACAGATTGGGACACCGACTTTTATGCCTTATGGCATGAAATCGGCAATTAGAACTCTGCTAGCAGAGCCTAACTCTGACGAAGAGAACCTTTCTCGCTTGGATCAGAAATTGTTCGCTAAGGTTTCTATGTTCATGATATGATTAAAAATTTTCTCAAACTATGAGTGAGTAAAGAATGCATTGTGTAAATAATGAGGACAAATAAGAAACACTCAAAACCAACCCAGAGCCGAGACGCCTTATCCACTCTCCTTTTTTGTATATTGTTATCCTTTTTTTTTTTTTTTTGTATTTTTTAAATATATGTATGTATAAATTTTTATATACAAAATAGAAGTTTAAAACTTTATTAAGAATAAATGTTATATACCATAATAATTTATATAGGCAAACTTTAATAATTTTAATGTACAAAATATACAAAATAATGATGACGATTGCATGAGAGAAAATAGAAGAAAAAGAAAAAGGAAAAAAAAAAAACAAAACGCATGACTTTTCAAATTAAAATTGTATTCACAATAATCAAAATTATATGAATTTTATTTTATTTTACATAATTTTGATTTATTAAAGTTCAATTATTTATTATACCACCTCCTATGTACAATATTTAGAAGAGGTGGAAAATATTTTAATTAATTAATTAATTGTACTTACATATCTGATAACTGATATCAGAATTCTAATTTAAAATTTAATCAAGGGCATGTGTTGTTGTTGAATTCTCCTTTCTCCTTGCTCCTTCCTCCTTCACTCTTTTCTTCTCATTTGTTATTTTGTGCATGGAAAATTTTATTTACAATTAAATATATATAGAATAATTATTTTTATTAAATTAAAAATAATATAAATTTGATGAATTTTTTTTTTTATATACAATACATAAATTTGTAAATGGAAATTTTTGTTTATTTTGTTTTTTAAATTACAATAATTTATTTGTTTTCCATTTGAACAGGATATGATACTTTACCAATAGACTCGATGCAGGGTCTTGAAATTAGCAGCCCAGTAGGTGGTGGTAATGGCGCTGGTGGCAATGTCAGCGGTGGTGGCAGCAATGGTGGTGCCAACAATGGTGCCACCGGTCCAAATGGACCACCACCAAGTGGCGGTGCACCGACATCACCATATTCAATGGATATGGATGTTGGTGAGATTGATGCTGGTGCATTGAATTTTGATTTGGATGCAATGCCAACACCACCAAATGATAACAACAACTTGGCTGCTTGGTATGATACCGACTGTTAAACACAAACAGAATACAACATAATATAACAACATCAACAACAGAAATCAATCAATCAATCAATCATTCATTCATTCTATGAATTTATCTATCAATCAATTGTTCGTTCTATCATTTATTGAAACGAATGGTTGATAGATGATTGCATTGGATTGGATTGGATTGCATTGCATTGCATTGCATTGAATGGACAATTGAGAGGAGAATAAACACAATTTAATCTTAGAAATATCACACATACATACGCCAACACTAACACTAACCATCTACACACACAAACACAAACATACAAAATCGCACACTATTTACTGGTTAAATCATAACTGGATGATCATTCTCAAGCTATAATAATATAAGTGGCTAGCACGACGTCGTCGTCGTCTTCGACATCATCTTGTCTTACTTATCACATGTTGAGTGAGTTGATGATGAGTCTAATAGGAAATGAGCAGCAAGCAAAAGCGATCATATTAAAAGAATGAACGATAAGCATAAAGACGACATCAAAAAGTTTTAGTATAGAGAAACGAGTTTAAATTATATGATGATTGATAAAAAGCATTTTATATACTTATATATAAATATAAATATAATAACGAATACCGCATTACACAAGACGAAAAAAACAAAAATAATAAGAAAAACATACTAAATACTAACTTCGGTTATTTTCACCGAAGATTTGATTTTATAACTGTCTATTGTCATGAAGAAGGAACACAACCTACATAATAAGATGATAAATGAAAAACTACAACATTAACAAAGCTTAATTACTATGTTTGTATTATTATAAATATTGTATGTGTATTCATGACACAATATGTATGCAAAGGATTCAACATCAATCAAGTCTATGTACAGTATTCCTTCCTCATGTTTTTTAGTCCGTCAGTCAGTTAAATGTTTTCTTATATCTTCTTCTCGCTCATAAATTTCTCATTGACTTGACTTGATTTGAACAAACTCACCTCACCACACTGCCTGCCTATGATGATTGAAAGCCTTAACATAAAGCTTAAGCAAGCAAGCTCTTTATGCTAACTTACAGTTTTAGTTACTGTTGAGTTAACAGAATCAACACAACAGTTCATTCACTCTGTAGTTAACACAGAAATTGTTTCTATAACATAAATACATCTTTTGATTTCTGTAGATTTTGTTTAATCAACAATGTTAAAGTATCAGTAGTATTGGGCAATTTTATAAGGAAGGAAAAGGGGGTCATCATGATTGGGTTGGTCGGTTGGTTCATTTGATGATGATGGATAAAATTTATAAAAGGCAAAACAAAATAATAAAAGTAAAATACCTTAAAATATACAAGTAAATTTAATGAAATAAAAATAAAGTTTATATATAGAAAATTAAGTATAATCTATATAAATACAATTTATAGACACACACACATATATATTATTTATATGTTACTTGCACATCCATATAAAGAAAGAAAAAAAAAAAAAGGAAAAATCTTATTAATTAATGATAATGAAGATGTTGGGCACTTTTACACTTGACAATTGAGATATAGAAACATTTCACCTTTTACTTAACTAGGATGAGGATAAGAGAAAGGCAACAAAGGAAATGCTGAGCAAAAATTATGCAAATTAGCAAACAAAATACAACAAACAACAAAAATATGCATATGTGTGTGTTAAATGCTAAATTAAAATATTCAAAATCATATTATTATAAATAAAATAAATATTGACAAAACAAAAACAAAACTAAAATAAATTTAAATAATGAAATAATATAAATAATATTTTGCAAGTATTTTTCTTGATATTTTTTTTTTTTTTTTCTACATAATTTCTATTATTTTAAGCAATTTTTATATATCAAAAAATATATGTACACCAATAGTAACAACAAGAACAACAACAACAACAATAAACAATATAAAAAATAAAAAGGAAAACAAAAAACCTAAACACACAAAACTGTTTATAATCTTTAAGAATTTTACAAAACAAAACATTTGCAATAAAAACAAAAACTTCAATTCATTTGAAAAAAAAAAAAAAATTCTGCAATTTTTTTTTTTTTTTTTTTTAGATTTTAGAAAAGAAAAATAATAATATTTTTTTTAAGTGAAAAAGAAAAAGTTTTTAAATAAAAAATTAAAAAAAAAATTAAAATTATTACAGGGTAAATAAGCAAAATTAAGCAAAAAAAAAAAGAAAACAAGAAAATGAAAAATTAAATTAACATAAAAATATAATGAAAAAAAGAATGAAAGAATTTTCTTAGAATTTAAGCGCCAAATTAAAGAAAAATTTAAAGAAGAAATTACATTAAACAAAATTAAAAAAGCAAAGCAAAAGAAATTAAATTCAATTCAATCGAAATGAAAATTTTGGGAAAATTGGGTTGGGTTGGATTAGGTTTGGGTTGAGTGAAATCCAAACAGAAGAAGAAATGAATAACAAACCCAAAACCCTTTCCCTTTCGACCGCGGACTATAGAACAATTTACGAAAAGAAATCAATGAAACGAAAAAAAAAAAAAAAAAAAAAATTTAATCGAACACACACACACACATTTACGTACACATGCAACAATAAATAATAAAATTGTAAACGATTTTAAATTTCTAGAATTCAAAAAAATCAAAAAAAAAAAAAAAAAAAATAAACAAATAAAATTCCAAGTTGAGGAAATCAAAAAAGAAAATTATCATGGTTCAGATAACAGAGAATCGCAGTGCATTAAATTATAAATTAAATTATATAAAAATTATGCTGCAATAATGATGTATGTAATAACTAAAAAATAATAATAAAAAGAAAAATAAATTCATAAAAGTCTTCATTATTAGTTCATAATCAAAACAAACAATGATGATTATTTTTTTCTTTATTCATTTGTTTATGTATGTACATATCTTGTAAGTAAGTTCCGTTGGGTAGATTGGGTTGATTAAGGTCAAATAAGTAAAAGGTATGTATGCAAACTAGTCCCTCAATTTTTGAGCTTGAGCGCTGAAATTTTGCACAAACCCTCGGCCCACTAGGGAAAGTACCTCCCATACAAACACACAATAAAATTCATGTTTTGATTAGAGAAAACTTTTCGTTTTTTCGACTATTGAACTGAAACTTGGACACTAATAGTTTCTAATCTAACTCCCATACAAACCCCAATCTGGTACGAGTCTGATTCGCACTTGACCCATTTTTTGTATAAAAGTAAGTCTTCATATTTGTAAATTTATCTTAATATGTCTTTTTTCGGATCAACAATATTTTGTCAAAATACTTTTTTCTCCATTCATTTTTGAAATTTATTGAATTAATATATGTTTTTTGTAAGCTTATTATTAGACGATTATTATGGATTTTTGTTTTAGATTTCTTCTATCCTTAAAATGAAAGATTATGTCTAAATAAAAGTGCACGATTTTTTTAACTTTTTCCGACCTTTGAAAGCCTGGTTCACACAAGGTGGAACATCACGTAAATCACAACTGTGTTGGTTCACCCTCAGGAAAAATGATATACGTTTGGTGGAGAAATACTTGGGCTTTCTTCACCTTGACAAATGCCTAACATGGAAAAACCATACAACAATCATTCCTTGCTCCTGTTCACAAATCTTGGATCGGTTGACATACATAATGGACAGTAAATTGTGGTCGATTTGTGTAGGTCACAAAGTCTTCTAATGTTGGTCCAGATTTGTTCAGTATTAGTTGGATGTGAGTTGTTGTAATGTATCTGATTTCCTTATACGAAGTCGCGTGCGGTATTGAGCATTTGCTTTTTAGTGTTCAGGACACAAAGGGTACCAAAGAAAATCCTATTACTAAAAGTACGAACGGACGGGCACGTCCTAGGGCTATAACTCATGAACAATAATATGTAGAAAGTTGAAATTTTCACAGAATGTGAATTTCTATCCGAGCAACAGCAACAAATACTAAAAAAAAAGTTTAAAGGAATCCCCTTACAAGAAATATATAGGTTTGTATGGCAGCCCTACGATCTTGAAAATTCCATCGTTGGTGAAGGTGGACTAGAAACTTATAGTGTCGAAATTTGACTAAGACTTTAACAAGGGACGTTATATGGTCAAAACAACCGCTGTATTCTACTTCCGTCAGCCGGAGAAAGATTTCATTGAAAGAAGAAAAAGTGTGATCAAGTGATTTATGAACCAAAAACCCAACCCCGCCATATTTTGTATTGGAGAGAGATATTGACATTATAAAGATTGCAGTTGCTTGGAATTGGAATATTGGATGTTGAGTGTACGTGTGTTTCTTGTAGGGATAAAACTTTAGGATTGTACTTTTTAACAAACAGAAGTTTGTTGTAATGGGTTGGATGATTTTTAATGACATTTTATTGTAGATAAATTTATAAAGCTAAATGGATTGTGCATTGCAACTCCTTATAGAGATGCAAGAGTGGACGTGTGCACAATGCGTGACTAAACCAGGGCAATACTCACCCATGCCGGAGAAACAACGATCACATGCATGGATAATATTAATTTTGAATGATTAGAATTAATTGAAACCTTCAAAATCACAAGACATATTGTTTGATGTATCTTTAGAAGAATGTATTTTAGTGAAAGTTTCACATATTTCTAATTTTTTCCTTTTGAGGTCTGCAGTCTATTTCGTTTTGAAGTGTTTCTAGGTATTACCCATCTATTACCTCATTTGGTGCGCAGTTAAACCAAACTAATCCGTTAGCTGATGAGATGATAATGATGTATGTCTGAAGACAAGGAGCACAGTTGAATCGCATGCAATAAATTTTTGGTTTTGATTAATATATTATATTATATAATATTCGTAATTTTGTACTTTTTGATCAGAAATGGTGACATATAAATTAATGATGTCTCCGAAATATTTTATCGAATCATGACCAAGTATTTAGGCATCGTGGAGAGGAACTTGGGTCCAAATTAATGCTTGGCTTCCCATTCGGTGGCATTCCGGAACCCATACAACCAAGCATCCTCTTCAGATCGCTACGCAAATTAGCTAAATTCTCTTCAAGGATATTTGCTGTAATTTTGCTTTTCTTGAGATGGGTTTCATATATTTTTTTTTGTTTTCTCCATATAGGCAACATATTTCGCTTGCTGTCGCATAGTATCCGATTTGAAAATATATTTCTTTTCATGCTACATGATTATTGAAGAGATGAGACGATCGATCTGGTCATGTAAGGTCATGCGGTTGCCTGTTTCTCAGAAACCATGGAAGCAAGAAATTTGATATTTTATATAAAGTCTCTACTCTTCTAACTCCTGAGATTGCAGAAAATATAAAGCCTGGTTGACATAATGAATGATGGTTAACTGGAAGATACATATGTATGATATGAATATGTACATAAATCCAGAACTGCAAGAGATTTGGGTCGAGTCACTGAAACAAATGCCCATTTTAAGGACTTTCAAAAAGCTGATTATTTGTATTGAGCTAAAGGAGTTTTCCATTGTAAAAAGAAAAATCCGGGAAGAAAAAAATTGTTTTTCTGTCTTTTTTTTTTGAGGACTAATGATCGGCACTCGTACTATTGAATATGATTTAGTGCGCGGTAAACCCATTTATAAAAAAAAAAAAAAAGGAAATAGGTTTCGATAGAATGAGGCTCGTATGCTGTAATCAAAGCTTTTTGAAATGCACAGTCCAATAAGGGGGAGGCAGTGTACTTGTAATGGTCTGGTGATGTTTTCCTGGTAGCGAAATCGGTCCAATTTATCGGAAATATGATATAAAGGACCATTTTATGGACAAAAAGATTCTTCAGAACACTATGCTTTCAATAAAAAAAACTATGGAAAATTGCAGACTGGCATATCTTGGGCGAAAACTGTAGCATAAAGTACTTTTCTATTCATCCATGAAATAACATTTCTATTAAAGTTTTTAATTAAATTAACTTACTCCATACCACGGAGATGTGAACCAGCACTAAAAAACAAAAAAAAAATTGTATTTCTTCGTACAATTGCAAATTGTTAAATTGGTAATTCATTCGTTCATCATTTATAAAATTTCTTTTATGAGAAAGCGCGATACATTTTAATACAATTTGTACGGTTATCTGACGGGGTTGATGAAAAAAGCAAAGAACAAAACAAATGAACAGTGAACGAACTATAAATTTAACAATCGAACCAGCGAGCGATTGTTTCTTGCAGTTGACAAGAACGATTGCATTGCATTGCATTGCTTTGTCAGCCCTGGTTTGTCATATAGCGAAAAGCCAAGAAAAAGCTAAGGTGAAAATTTAAAAAAAAAGCAAGAAACTCAATTATTATTAAATATTAATGCAAATTGAATTTGTGTGAGAAACTATTTAAAAGTGCACATAATGTCTTTATTTCCTGCATATGATCAAATCAAATTACAATCGCAAATCCGAGCTGAAAGTGCTGGCGCTGATGATGGAAATGGAAATGATAATCTTCCGAGCACATCAAAAAGCGCGGCCATTAAAACGCTGGGGACGCCAACAACTTCAGCTTCATCGGAACAAACAAAATGGCTTGAGAACAAGACTTTTACACTTCCGAAACAATATCCTACTGGCGCGTTCTTTCCTCCCAACATCGATTCCGATGAAGAACGCAAAAAATCGAAGAAATTAAAGCACAAAACTTATACGAAACATCATTACAGTAGTAGTGTTAGTAGTAGTAGCAGGAGTAAGAAAGGCAAAGGAAAAGAAAAGCAGAAAGAAGAATTTAAACTTGAATTTAGTGCAAATGATAAATTTGAGGTAGCCAAAGCACCTCAATGGGGCTATCGCACAGTCACAACACTTCATAAACCATTAAAACCAATCTATGATTGTCATATCAAACAATTACATGATAGGGAAAGTATTTTGTCGACTTACCGTGCCCCTTTAAAACGAGAAGAACGTTACTATTGGAGGAGATTGTGGTTAGATTATAGAACAATAAAAGATGATGATAAAAAACCTGATGCTAAGCAACTAGAAGAAAACAGAGCCAGTATAATGGCACGCATACATCATTTGAATAGGCAAATACGAAAGACTCCTGAAGATATGGCCAATTGGTTGGAATTGTATGATCTGAATAATCTCAATATGAATAAGTATGGTAAATTGGCATTGGCTGAAAATCAATTGTATTTCTTGAGATCTGGATTGTATTTTCATCCTGCCTCAGAGGATCTCATAGCTCTTTATATAAAAGTCGCTAATGATAATTATGCATCGGATCAAGTAAGTTGTATATAATTTTTGTTATAAATTTCTTTGTCCTTTCTTCTAATTAGACATCAGACATAGCCACAAGAATAGTCTTGTTGTCGTAGGTCCACTTGTTGACATGTTGTTGATGTTCGGCGAAGCTCGTACTGATTATTACTTATCCTTCTTTAGTGCTACAGAGACAACGATTGATGTCCATAGTGAGACGGTTTCACCTTTGTAACTATCCTAGGAACCAGTCCGAACCAATTGCAAATCCCTCTAGGCTTATGGGCCTCTTTTTTGTCTTTCTAAACCGCAACACAAAGCACCATCATATCATTACTTCATAATATAATGTATATGTAATTATTTTCTCTCCATGTCGCTGTACAAAAAATCTCCGTTTTGTCTCCTTTCTCCAACAGCCTTAGATTTTTGCCAAGTTTCTAAATTTTTTCCTTTTTGTTTTTTGTTTTAGGTATCCTTCTTATTTAATTCCTTGCTGGAGGAATATCCATATAATTACTCACTATGGATAGGACAAATTATGGGCATACAAGGATGCATGTTAAATTTCCATGTGGACCGAGTTTTACGGGTTTATGAGAAATTCATGGACAACATGCAAAGATTTCCACCCAATTTGATGAGGCATCTAAAATTGCTCCAACAGGAACAATTGCAGGAAGAGGAAGTCTTAAAGGAAGAATTATTAAGGCAGCAAGCATTGGAGGGGGATAAAAATGAATTGGCAGAGGAGGAGAAAAGAAAAGAACATTTGGCTGTGGCCTCTGCTTTGCTGCTACAAAAACAACAAGAGTTCGATGAAGAGGAGAAACGAAATAAAGCTGCCAATGAAGCTTTAATTCGAATGGAAGAACAAAAAGATCCAACAGCTAGACCATATTGGATGTTGGATATGAGACCAGAAGATCCGCCAGCGCCACCAAAAAAGAGAAAAATACGACGAATAAGACATGCAGATTCTGAGGATAGTTCTGCATCTGAGTATGAGGAGGATGAAGAAGATCCCACTTCCGATTTTGAGCAAAATTCAGAATTCGATGAACACGATCCACCGCCGGCATATGTATTAAATGAGGTGGGCGGTGAAGGAGATGCAGATGGAGATGGAGAAGAAGGACAACAAGAAGATGTCGAAGAAAATGCTGATGTCACAAATCAAACTGATCCTGTCATGTTGCAACTGTTTCATAATTGCGCCTTGTTCCTACGTCAGTGTGGCCAATATGAACGCTTCTATGCCCTATTGCGTTTAGCTCTCCATACAAATATGTTAATCAACTTTGATAATTTCATAGCAAAAGCCGAAAATGAAAAATATCTAAGTGACTATGAAGATTTGGTAATATATTCTGGATTGCCATTGAATGAAATCTGGTTGAGATATGAGAAACTAAAGCAATCCTATGCTTATTTGCCAATTGTTCCATCATTATATTATAATGAATCCGACGATGACGATGATGATGATGATGATGAGGATGATGATGGCAACAAACAAAAAGGAGAACAGAAGACACCATTTCGTTGTGTATTCAATGAAGAAGTTGGCAGTTATATTTATCCATTGCGTAGTGAATATTATATGCTACACTTGATGTTACTGGTAATTCAACTGACCAAGTTGCCAATTGTTACCAGCCATTGTTTGGCTGAAGAATTGAGTCCAGGTCTGGAGAAAATTGGTGACTTGGATGCCATGGAAATGCTATTGGCAACGGCTGGTGATCGTTTGACATATGCATTAAGGAAGAGCAATGAGAATCGCTTTTTGAAGATCATCCATGATATGGCCAAGGAATTGGCTGTGAATCCAACATTTGTATCAAATAACATTGGCAGTAAACTCTATGTGCGTTGCCTCAGCGAATTGTTAATCAATTCGGATTCCGCTTATAGATCCTTGGAGAAATCAACAAAATATCGTTTATTTTTGGTTCTATGGTTTCGTTTTGAACGTTTACGTTTAATCTTGGATAAAATGAATGGCAGAGTTGATGAGGAATATATCAAGGATAGTCGAGCACGTGTATCAACATTAATTGAGCACGAGGACAATCGTTATGATATTTCCCTATACACCGAAATGGGAATCTATGAATATGAAATCTTCAATGTAAGCGATATGAACGATAGTTTTAATGCGCACAATGCTTTTCAAGTATTTGAACATGCGCTCACATTCCAAACAAATGATCCAACACGTTTCGATAATGCAGAATTTTGGTATGCTCACATTATCTATACGGAATTATTGATAGCCAAGAATAATCGTATAGAGGCCTTAAGGCAACTCATCAATTTCATATTGTGCAAGACCTCACCGAAAAAAGTCAGTATTACTCATGCAACCGGTTTGATTGCCTTGCAACGTTTGGAAATAAGTATTCAGGATATAATTGAATTAACTGACAAGGAGGAAATGAGGAAACCTGGAGTTACCGATCGTTTCCATTTGGAAGGATATTTTGTACCCGATCGCGTTGTACTTATGATTCGGGCCTATTGCCTTCTACTATGTCTGCTGAATATTCATGCACAGGCAATAACTTTCATAGATGATCTATTAAGTAAGAACTATCCGAAAGAGAAACAAACTAAACGTAATAAATTTATGCGTGAAAAACTTTACGAAATCCTAATCATAACATTGCAAATACCAAAAGATGGAATCTGTCAAGAAACACAGAATAGCAATTTAATTGCCACTTTGGTTTGCCGTTTGAAAGAAGCTTTAGATGAATTTCCACGTAATCTACATTTCCTACAACGTTGGAGTA
Source organism: Amiota minor (assembly GCA_037043295.1). Lineage (NCBI taxonomy): Eukaryota > Metazoa > Arthropoda > Insecta > Diptera > Drosophilidae > Amiota > Amiota minor. The sequence continues at coordinate 1,353,694 of JBAMAW010002683.1, forward strand.
TGGTCAGCAATGTTCCATGGTATAAGTTGCGGTCGGAAATATTGAATGTGAAATCAAATATTTTACCAATTCTCTATTTAGCTGTGGGTGTTCGTTGGCGTTATTATCTAGGAAACTCAGAAGAACACAATCTCATTATGGTTAATACACGGATATTTAATCTACTACATGAATTCTCGCCAAGCAATAAGCATCGCCAGAAACATCATGCCGCCCAATTTGAGTATCTAAAAAAGAATGCATTATATTGGCGTATATTAATGCGCACCTTAGCCAATAGATCACGTTCATTTCAATCGATAAAGGATACTTTGTATTTGGCTTTAGATGAATGTCCTTGGAATAAAGCTATATATATAGATGGTGCTACATTTGTACCCGAAGAAGCACCACGTCTCAATGATACTATGGTGGAGACATTGGTACGAGTTGCAATGACTTTTGAAGAGCTCGATATAATGCGTAATACGGCAAAAGAGGAGAGGCATAAGTTAAGAAACGATGATTGGAAAAAGATGGAAATGAAGAAGTCGAAAAAAAAGGAATCTAATTATGAATATAAGAATGAGCCACAATATGAGAATGAAACACAATATAATGATGATAACGATGATGTTGATGATGATTATGATGATGAGTTTGAATGTGAAGTAGAGCAGGAATATGAAGATGAGCCGGAATATGCAGAACAGCCACCGGTATATGCAGAACAACCGGAATATGTGGGTGAGCAGGAATTTCTGAATGCACCGGAAAATGTGGATGAATTGAGAGATCAATATAAATCAGAAAATGAAGAAGATGAACCAAAAACTAAGCAAAAATCGAAAAATAAAGATAAATCGAAAAAGAAGGATAAATCAAAGAATAAGGATAAGGAGAAGAAATCAAAAAGTAAGGAGAAGAAGTCAAAAAGTAAGGAGAAGAAGTCACAAAATAAAGAGAAATCATCGAAAAATAAGAATAAATCGAAAAATAAGAATAAATCTTAAATTCAGAAAGGATAATTGAAAATGAATAAGGATAAGGAAGGCTGAGGCTGAGGAAGTGTGATATAATTTTTAATTATTTTTTGTTTTGTTTCATTTTTCTTTTTATTCTTTTTTGTTTTTAGATTTTATTTTGTATTTTTATTTAATAAGTTTTCTCGCATTATTTTTATAGGAAAATTAAAATATTTATTGAAAGTCTGGAAAGAAAATATTTTTGTTTATATGTATGGGGTACCCCATTATATCCTAGCTAAATGTATCCTTAAATGAAATGAGGATTGGAAAACTATATAATATATGTATACTAAACAGAAAAGCATTGTGCTTCTGTTTCTTTGTTTAATAAGTAGAAGAGATGTAAATTTATGTGTGAAACTTATAACAAACAACAAATGATTTATGATAAATGGAAAATTTATATTGTAGTATTTATTTTTTTTCTGATGTGTGTAATTATCAATCATTGTGAGAAGAGTCAAAGGAAACTAATTCCAAAGCTTAAATTTATAATAATATCATACTTTGTGATTCGATTTGGAGATGTCAATCTTTTGTTTCAACCACTGATAAACATAATCACAATACATATAAACAAATCCATCATATGTGAGGCTCATGGCCTGGTTACACAAAGCGAGCTGGACTAGTCAATTACTGGAGTGCAGTTACTCGTACCCGAGTTACTACAATTTTTTTTTTTTTTTAAACGTCGCTTGCCTTCTCCTACCACGTCTACTGTCTACAGCTCGGACTTTTATGACTGAAAAGTCTTCACCTGCACGATCTACCATTCAGAAAGAAGTAACACAGGCTGTGTCTCTCCTCACATAAACAATACCAAAGTCTATCTAGCACTGTATATACTTAATTATTCTTATAACCATAAAAATGTACTATTATGCAATTTACTGGAATAAATGTTGTGAAATAAAAAAATTATAAAAAAAAAAAGAAGAAAAATGTGTGAACGGGTAAGGGCGAGGCGAGGCGAGTCGATTCGATCTATTGTCATGCGAGTACACAGATGCAGTAGCTGTCCATTGTCAAGTCGGCAACTCGCACTGGCCATTAGTCCAGTCTCTAAGGTATTTGAAAAGAAACTTAAGAAGAATGATTGATCTTCAGGTCGCAAAGAATGACATCGTTTGCGAAGATAGAAGGGGGCACCAACTAAAGTCTAAAAGAACTTTGAATTGACATCTCTGTATGATGTTGACATTGAAGGCCACAGTAGAGCCCCATAACTGAATGCCGTATGTCCAAATTGGCCTTAGAATCGCCTTATAGAGCAGCAACTTATTGCGTAGTGAGGACCTGAGTATCCAGTGCAGACGCTTGAACTTGATATTAAGCTGGGTTCGCTTATTGAAAAGTTAAGTGCTCTAGTCAGAGTAAGCCCTAAATATTTAACGCTAGAGGCGGTGAGAAGTATGTGTCCATTTAGACTAACGCTAGGGCAGTTATGAGTGCTAAGTGTAAATGTAAAAACGATCCAATAATCCTAGGATCTTGAAATTTATACAGTAGATGAATATTGGTCCAGAAATTTACAGTATGCAAATTTCAGTTTGATTTTACGAAAACAAAAAAAAAAAATATGTATATCCAATAACCTTATAGCATTGAACAGTTAGTCCATACAACAAAGCAGCGATCCTGGTAAATAGTACCTCGAGGTGCATGTGGATCGAAGGCTTACTTGGAAAACTCATTGCAAATTAAAATTATTAATGGAATATTACAAAGAACCTTTTATGGTTTTTAATTCACTCAAATCATCTCATTGTTGCATCCAAGATATATGCATGTAACATATCATATTTGCACAATCAATCATGAACAAGATAGGCATAGACCCCTTATAAACAAACCTTTAGTAGTAGTAGAATTTCCTACATATCTTTAACGCTTCCTCTAAGAAGAAAAAAAAAGAGTTCTTCGGTTTCCTGTTCTCTTATCTTTGTCTTGCGCCGCGGGTTCAGCTCTGTTGTTCTAGAGGTCTTCTGTACTTGATAAACTTAGAAATTAAGGCTGCTAATGGAATTTAAACACTTGATTTTAATTTATGGGGCTTGTAATTGTCCTTCAGTATACTTCATGAATACAATATAGTTAAAAATATTGGATCGATCGGATGTACATATTACAGTATATCAAAGTTGGTCTAGAAACTTTAAGACTACAAGGGTATAAATTCCCATAAATAGCTTAGTCTATGTCCCGGAATCACCCTTCATCAATTGTTTGCCCCATAACTATTTAACTCAGATATCAGAATAAGATAAGATATGTATCTATACACAAGATTTCTTCAAATCGTAAAGATCGAATAGACGATTAAGTAGCCTTTTCTTTTTTTTTTTTTTTTTTTTTGGTGGAAAAGTTTCGAATAATCTTTTGTGAAAATGAAATCAAGGTAGTCTTACTTAGGTAAGTAAACATAAATACAATATGTCAGATTATTGACTCATAGTTTTGTTGAATTAGTGAAGGAGAAAACGTAAACCATTAAATGGGGGTCGTTCCGTAATCCGTCCCGCAATAAGATGTTCACCATGTATGGTCATGTCGCAACGTCGTTTGGGTGCTTTTATGACATTCAAATCATTTAAAATGTTAAGATCCAAATGCATTGGTAACCAACCGTAAACTTGACTCTCTAACATGGGTAAACCCAAGGAAGTTCGTCGTTTAGACTGCGATACTTCTGTATAGCATAAAAAACGCTCTGGCGAAGATGGCAATTGTTGGTCATGTCTTGCATAGAATTTTCTTGCAAGTGCATAAACTGGAAACAAGGAATGATATTATTATATCCATTATACTTAGGTAATAATCTTTATAAGTACCTTTTGTGACTGGCACAAACTCAGTGTTTAAACGTATATATTTATTTGATTTTTCAATAAGTTCCTTTTCAAAAGCATATGGCAATGGCCGCGGATCACCATCTTCGATATGTTGGTCGCCACTTGTCTCGCTGGGACGCTTTGCAACCACCATTGGATCACTGCCATTTGAAGTCATCAATTACACTCACTTGAGTAATCTCAAAATTTGTGTACACTACCGGCAACAGATCAATGCTAACTGATTCATTTCAATTCAAACCAACTCAAGTTGAATCGAAACTAGTCTAGTCAAGTCAAGTCAGATACAAATCACAAGAAGATATATACAATTTAGGCTGACTGACACACTGACTGACAGACATAACTGATTGCAACTGACGGCAACAGAGTCAGTTCATTAGTTCTTGTAGCTTTATGAAGCCACCGACTCCTCCGACCAATTCTTAAATTGGAACTAAATGCGCCACTGTCATATAAAAAAAAAAAAAAAAAGCAATGAAATAAAGAACACAAAAATTACTTTTGTCATTTGTAAAAAATTGTGTGCTCATTAAAGTTTTGGCATGTTGCTTTTTTCATATTCTTCTTTCTCTCTCTTTAGTAAGTAGTCACTGTAACCTAGTAGAGAAGCAGACAAAGTTTGCGTGTTTTGTGGCCGCCAATGATTTGTTTTCTTTTTACGCGTATATAAGTTCAATAACCAACAACAAACCCCATCCACCCATCCACCCATCCAAGTAAATCACCTAACTAACAAGCGAGTGGGTTGGGTTGGTCCCCATTGTGTGCCTATGCTTTCTGTGTTTGTGGTGACCGCATTTCCTTGTAACAAAACTCATTATGAACAAATTTACTTTTATTGATGTTGTTTTTATTGTTCCGATGAAAAGAACAAGACAAGAAAAGAAAATTATTGTAAAAAACCTTAGGCTGCATGTCGGAGACTATTAAATTATAAGAGCTAAAAAGCTAAGATTCGGATGATTTCTGGACAGGTTTGAACCTTTTTAAAAGGAAAAAGTACAATAATTTCTTTCAATTTCAATATTTTTAAGTGATTCACAATTTCATATTCAAATTCCTAAAAATATGTTTTTACATAATATAATCTTAATCTATAAGCCCCATTCTTAAGATCCATTATCTGCATTTATTGCTGGTCGATATGATTTTGAATTTGAAACAAACTTTTATGATTTGAAAAAAAAAAAAAAAAATAAAAATCGGCCAGGTTCTCACCTGGGTCCCGTATGAGATTGGGGTTTGTATGGGAGGTATTCCCCTTGGTAATCCGATTTAGCTGATTGCAACAAAGGAATCGCGCTTATTTGAACAATTTATTAAGTCTAAATTTCAGTTCAATAGTCCAAAAAACAAAAAAAAAAAACTTTTTCTAATAAAAACCTGAATTTTAATGGGGGTTTGTATGGGAGTTACCCTCCCTATGCGGACACTATAAATTTCTAATCCACATCCACTAACCAAGAAAATTTCAAGATTGTGAAGCTACTGGATCATATAGCTCCTATACAAACCAAAATGATTCTTGTATGGGGACCCCTTTAAATTTTTGAAAATATTTTAGTTTTAGTATTTGTTGTTGTGAAAATTTAAACCTTTTAATTATTACGGTTCACGAGATAGGACCCCCATTGGCGATGACTGACAACGACGTCTTAGTAATATGGTTCCGTTTGGTACCCTTTGGGTCCCCGGACACACCAAAAAAAAAAAAATTCAAATTTTAGCAAAAGTAAGGTGACAAATACAATTACTAACTTGTACTGAATTGTTTTTATATGCTAAGTAGGGTATCTCTCATGTCTCCTCAGATTTATTATTATTATTATGGCATCATCAATTTGTGAAAGTTATAAAATTGATTATCATCATGATTTTATCGTTTTCTTACTTATTTTATTGTTGTTATTGTTGTTGTTGTTGTTAGACAAATTATCGAAAAATCAGTTAAGATTTGAATAGAAAAGGTTTTGCGTGTGTAACATATGACAAAAACCAACGACAATTGGTAATAATATTGTATGTTAAATTTTCATGCATAACCAGTCGAATAGATCTAACTACCGATTATCCTGAGAATAATGATATAACAATGATATATAAACATTGATTCTAGGTTAAGTAAACTTAGAACAAAAATAATTCAGAAATTATCTTAAGAATCAGTTACCGAACCCCTAACATATAACGTAGACTTCTCTGTAGAAAAGTACCAATGACTCCGAACTATTCTGCTGCTAAGACTTCTCTATAGTAAAATGATTAACCAACCCAACGACTTCATAGAAGTATAGAAGATTCCGACTGTACGTTTGTAGTTTTTCTATGTATAAAGATTGTTGGTGGGTATGCTTACCCAGTAATATTTTTGTAAAAGTTAAGTATTGTGCAACTATAGATGGCCTGAAAATATGGCAATAGGAGAGTTGACAAAAATATGTGGAGTAAAAATGATCCAACTGACATAGAAACAATTAGTCAAATTCAGGTCAAGTTTTTTACAAATTTTATGACAAACTTTTATGAAGAATTTGAAAATGTTCATGGAAATCGTTTTCTGTAGTGGTTCCTATTCAAGTGACGCGGATTGTATGTGGAATAAACAAAATATAATGAATTCATATAGGTAAAATCAATATGAATTGTCGTCTTCTAGAACTTAAATTAGAATTAATGATTATTGTAACAACATAATAAATCAGAAGCAGAATCGGTATAGAAATAAATTATCTAAAAATTATTTTTATTTAATAATAATCATCATAAAAATAATAAGAAAAAAAAAAGAGAAATTAAACACAGTTGATGGCTTTTAATTGTTAAGCTTTGCAAAAAAATATACAAACATTTGTAATACATAAATACATCAATCAATCAATTTGTTATACTCTTCACGCAATGAATAGTAAGTAGTAAGTTTATTATGAATAGACAGGTGGCATCGGAGAACCCATAAAGTATACTATATGTATATATACAATATATATTCTTGATCAGCTCGCCGAGACGAGTTATGTAATTAAACCATTTCCGTCTGTATGTAAGAAACTAGTCCTTTAGTTTTTGAGCACGAACTTTTCTTTTTACATTTGTACATTTATAGGAACCAGCCGAATCGGACCACTAGGCGGTACCTTCCATAAAAAACAACCTATTAAAATTTGGGTTCTTATTAGAAAAAAAAAAATTTTTTTTTTCTACAATCGAACTGAAATTTAGGTGTTATAAGTTTCGAAACAAATCTCAAGACCTTATAGTTACTGGATTGTATAGGTCCCATACAAACCCCAACTAAAATTCAGGTTCTTATTAAAAAAACTTTTTTGCTTTTTGTACTATCGAACTGAAATTTAGATGTTATAAGTTTCTAACCAATGCCCACCAAATGTGTAAATCTCAAAACCCTAGAGTTACTGGATCGTATAGCTCCCATGTAAACTACCCATTAAAACTCAGGTTCTTATTAGAAAAACTTTTTTGTTTTTTGTACTATCGAACTGAAATTTAGATGTTATACGTTTCTAACCAATGTCCACCAAATGTGTAAATATCACGACACTAGAGTTACTAGATCGTGTAGCTCCAATATAAACTACCCATTAAAACTCAGCTTCTTATTAGAAAAACTTTTTTGTTTCTTGTACTATTGAACTGAAATATATATGTTATAAGTTTCTAATCAATGCCCACCAAATGTGTAAATCTCAAAACCCTAGAGTTACTGGATCGTATAGCTCCCATATAAACTACCCATTAAAACTCAGGTTCTTGTTAGAAAAACTTTTTTATTATTTGTACTATCCAACTGAAATTTAAGTGTTATAATTTTCTAACTAATATCCACCAAACGAATAAATTTCAAGACCCTAGAGTTACTGGATCGTATAGCTCCCATATAAACTACCCATTAAAACTCAGGTTCTTATTAGAAAAACTTTTTGGCTTTTCGTACTATAGAATTGAAATTAAAATGTTATAAGTTTCTAATTTACACATTGTAAATTTCAAGATCTTAGAATTACTGAATCGTATAGCTCCCAAAACAAACTTTTTTGTTTTTTGTGTTATTGAAGTAAAATAGTATAAGTTTATGACCCACCATATTCACCAACCGTGTGCGTGAAGAGTATATCAACTTCAGAATAGGCGAAGTAATCCTTTTTACATTTGTTTTTTTTTTTTTAAATTTGAGTTCAGTCATTTACATATGTGTGTATTTTATCAAATCAATCATATTATATCTACGAGTATGTATGTATGTATGTATTCATAAAACAATCAAACATTCAATCGTTGGTTTAATTTATATGATTTCGTTTCGTTGATTTGGAATGACACTGAAACACTGATTCATTGTTGTCCATTTATCAGTAGTAGTCCATTTATCTATCAATTGAATCATTTATTTACTATGGATTTTATTTAAAAAATTGGATAAAAGTCACGATAGACAAAATTTTCAATATAATTTGGACGCTTACATGTAAATAATTCATATTGATTCATTAAACGATTTGATGTGAATTTCTTTAATGATCTTAATGTTTTCTGTTGCAATAAATTTTCATTGAATTTCTTCTTGAATGAACTTCGTGTTGTTTTGCGTAGAATGGTTTGTATAAATTGTGACCAAACTGATAATGATGATGCATTACTATCATTATCATCTTCATTCTCACCATCATTATCACCATCACCATCATCATCACCAACACCAACACCGGCATCGGCATCATCAGTATGAGTATCATCATCATTTGTCTCATTATCATTATTTTGTGATGATGAATTTATATTTAAGCTTTGTTTTGGGTTTGAATTTGATGCTGATGATGATGTTGTTGAATTTATTAAAAAATCATTTGATGCTATGGATGATGATGATTCTGATGATGATGGTGATGTGGTTGCTGATGCTGTGGATGTTGTTGTCTTTAATTCATCTAATTGGTGATCTTGATTAGCATCAATTTGTGTATGCTTTTGCTCATCTATTAATATTTGTAATCTTTCCACAGTATCAATCATGCGTAATTTGAATTCAATAATTCGTCGTGTATAAACAAATAGATTTCGTTGCTCAATAATTGTTAACATTTTTGGTTTTAACATTTGCAATTGTTCATCATTTAACAAAGGCAACAATTTGAATTTCTTTTCATTTGTACCAAGAAAATAAATACGTTGCAAGAACTCTTGCATTGCTGTTGTATTAACAAGTGAGAATTCATAAACCAGACGAGTTGTATGCATATATTTCATATTCAATTTCAAATCATTTTTTTTACTTGTTTCCTGATCATCATCATCATCATCATCATCATTATCATAATTGGTAACAGAATATATATTTTCATTTGTATAAAGACCATCAATCACATTAAGTAATTCATTTAAATATTGTATACTTTTTCGTTTCTCATCAAACAATTTGAATTTGGTTACAAGTAGAATGTTTGCCTTATAAATCTGTTCCAATTCAAAGAGATCCCATAGTGTTCGCATTTTTGATTCAAATTCTTTTTGTATGCTAATTCCTAAGGTTTTGGTGAAATTCTTATTAAAGATATGTAGACCACGTATAAAGGCTTCATCCATAGTAAAATTTTGCATAAAATTCTTGATATATTGCAAGGTAACATGGGCATCTTTAAATTCCTCAGATGTTCGACTAAAGAAACTTTGTAAATCATTAACTGTTAGTTGATTTCTTTGTAATTTAAATGATGATGATCCTGATGATGGTGATGATGATGATAGTGGTTCTAGTATTGATTCTGCTGCTGCTTCTGATGATGTTGATAGAATATGTTGTTGCTGTTGTATTGTTAATAGATTAGAATCTATTGTATTATTGGTATCATAATCACTATGTGTAACACGTTGAAAATTTTGTATAAGCAATTCATCAGCTGGATTATTATGTTCATCAAAGACTTGTATATCAACCGAAATTGTATTACTATTATTAGTAGTAGTCGAGGTAGTGGCATCGGTATCAGTATCAGTATTTGTATTTGCATTTGTATCACTATTATTTTCTTTTATTGTATTCCGTTGTTGTGGCTTTTTCTTTTCCATTGTTTCTTTATATGAATTAAGCATCATTTTGCTTCGATAATCACAAGGGTTTTCTGTATTGAATTTACTTTCACGCTCATCACGTTCCGCTTTCATATAAGCATTATCACGATGCATATCGAAATTAAGATCTGTATAAATATCATCTTTAATATCATGACAACAATACAAAGCTGACATATCCATGGGATGAGCTTCAGTATTGAATATATAAGCACCGGCATTAACTATGCATTCACCGCCTTGATCAATTTGATGGCGATCCCCATTAGCACCCATATTATGCAAGAAATTATCCTCATCAAAGAGTAAATATAAATATTTTGTTGTTTCAGCTAAAAAAAAAGATTCCATGCGATTTTCCTTTTCATGGGTAACAACATTTCGTATCTAAAAATTGAGAAACGAGGAGAAAATTAAATTAGAATCAGAATTTCAATTTGCAATTTCAATTCCTTCTGAACTGAGGACTCACCGTTGCATAACCACATTTTGTTTTTGCACTAAATTCCAATGTTTCGAGCATATTTTCACCCAATTCGAGTAGCAATTGATTTTTAGTTGAACGATATAAATACATTGCTGATTCCACTAATTCTGGTCTTAGAGGATAAACTTCACGATTTATAGATGCTTCACCAGTTGGTATATTATAGAATTCCGGAAGGAAACCATATTTATTCCATACACTAATATAATTTTTCATAGTACGCAATGCGGGGCCATGATCACCAATCATCGACAAAATGCCAGGCCAAAATGACTCTAGTGATTGAAAGACTGGCAGTGTGACATGACCTTTATTCATGCCAGCCCATATATACCAATCTTCCTTGCGTAAATATTTATCAATTGGTTCACGTGCCTCATGGAAGAGTTTAAGCAATTCTGGTCGATTCAGTAATAAGGCACCTTTTACAAGATATTCAAAAAATGAATCAACCCCAGCACCTATACCAGAATCCAAAGCTGTCCAACGTCCAGTTTGTACATCAATATGATTTCCAAAGAGTCCAATTGGAGAACGACGTTCCCATAGTGCATAGATTGCATTCAATGCAACATCTTCATAAATGCTATTACCTGTTAGTCGACTCAAAGTACCAAATTCTATAAGAAATGTTCCAACACCAGCTGTACATGTCACTGAGGTCTCTCCCTTCGGTACACCATAACGCAAATTCACTGTTCCATATGGCATGCCGGTTGCCGTATCAAATGCTGGCAATAAACGTTTGGCCACGTCTTCGGCTAAACGCAGTAAGGGACCTTGGCAGGGCCAACCTTTTGCCAGCTTAACACCGGCACGTTTTGAAAGCAAATGCGCTGATAAAAGCCCACCGACAATGCGAATATTTGTCTCGAAAACCGAGACATTTATATCTTTGTCAAAGTTCATTTTTGTCTCTAGCAAACCAACTATACGTCTGAACTCAGTGTAGTTGCCCATAGTTGCTAATGTATCGAGAGCATCGATTAATGTCAATGAATAGCTGCCCCATGTGTCATGACCATCACATGTCAATGGTCGTAATTCATCATAATTGGAGGCGTACTTCAAGTAACTATCATAGGCATGCTGAAACATGCGTCGCACATTCTCTCTAAATTGTGAAAGAAATACGGAAGAAAACAGTTATAAATAATCTTAGTATTTTAATAGTTTCACTTACCTAAGTTCCAGTTTACGTTCTTTTGTATAATATTTCGATGAGTTTCCATTTGTGGCGAGGCTTAGTTTTATTATAAATACATTTATTAATATAGACAACAAGATCACGTATCCATTTTTATGTATGTTTTGCATATTTGACACCTTTTCTTCATAAATTCGTTCTGTACTAATCCAATTATTGGCATTATCAACCAAAATTGCCACATTCAAGTCACGGCGCCTCGATTCGACAACGTCATTAAACCGCAAATGCTACGAAAACAATAAACAGCTGATTCGATGTATTATTCTGCACGGGCACGGTACATTCATGTCACCTATATACAGCTAACATGACATCATTTATTTATGGTAATATTTAAATACAAATATTTATTTTCTTTAATTAAAAATAATTTTCCAATAATGTTTATAGTAATAACAAAATAATTTATTGTATTTGCAAAAAAAAAATAAAAAATGTATGCAATTTCGTTTATTAAAAAGAATTTAGTGTTGCAAAAACTTGTTGTTATAATTGCTTGTGATGCCAAGCTGCTATGTTGAGTATGGCAGCACTGTCGTGACAAGAGACCAATTTTTACATAACACGGCAACACTTTTTCAAAATTTGCTCGTTACACACGAAATTTCATAAGTAGGAAAGGTTTTAAATTGAATATTATGAAATTTGATTTTATACATATAGAATATATAGAATATAAAATATATTGAATTTGTTAATATGAAGAAATATTACAATTTAAAATGAATAAACCCTTTTTATATAAGCATAAATAGATTTACAAAGCATTTTATTTAATAAAAAAAAAAAGCCAATAATAATTGTACATTCTTTAAATATGAAATTTTATTAATAAGTATAATTAATTGGTTTATTAAGCAGCAGCAGAAGCACAAGCATTGAGATAAAACGTTGATGACCACCAGCCTCGATGAAGCGTAAAATTAAATGCAGCAAATTGAAGTTGGCAACAAATGAAGTTGTTGTTGTGAAGTTGATCAACTCGTTTGTTTGCTTTTTAATATTATACGAGTAGCAACAAAAGTCACCTATAACAAAATGCAAAAAATTAATAAGAAATATATGTACATTTTAATTAATGAGTACAAAATCCATAATAATAATAATAATATTAATGAAAATGAAAATAACAAAAATGATATTCAATGAAACACACACACCCACACCCACACAGACGTATACTTACTTATATACATAACAAAGGTTAGTGATTTTATTAGAGTGAAGGGTAAAATGCAGAACTTATTGAAGTAGTAAAAGAAGAATTGTGTGCTTCCTGAATTCGAGCTTAGCTTGTTTCAATTCAAGGTCATCAGACCTTTCACAAAGACGCATTTATGTGTTTTATAGATTGTGAAAGACTTTAGACACTATGAGGCTTTCAGGAGAACAGTAGAAAACTCAGAGCAAAGTAAGCAAAAACCAGGGCTGCCCAACGTGCGATCCAATTCAAATATAAGTGTGACTCAAGGCAAGCAAACTTCGAATCTTGGGGTCATTTTCTTAGTCATGAATTATTGAGCAAGTCAATTTTCTTCACATTGAGAATCTTTTCGCCGAAATTAGCAATCGAAGTCTTGTTGCCCTCATCATCGTCTGACATCTTTTGGGTGATTAATTTATGTTAATTGAACAACATTTTTTTTGTTTTTTTTTTGTTTTTAAACGACTTAATTAAAAGTGATCCGCATATAATTAAATCCGGTTCAAACTGATTGGTTTCTTTATAATAAAAAAAAAAAAAAATAAATAAATAAATAAAAGAATATAAATGAAAACCTTCAACTTCGTTTGAAACGCTTATTTATTGTAATATACTTCTATGTATGTGTATGTATTGTACAATAAAAGTATTAGAAAAAAAAACAAAAATTACAAAAATAACTAATAATTTTAATAATCTGCAATAGAATATCTTATATCGTACAAGACATAAACAATTAATCTCAGTTCTTGTGTATGCTCCTGAAAAACTTACTCTTTCAGCTAGACAACTTGATTACGTTTTATTGTATATCTTACTCTTACAAGGGATCTTAATTGGGAAAACTGGTAAGTATCCTCATGTCTGATAATCAAAAATATCATCATCATCATCCATAATCAAGTAGATTTCAAACCCAAGCACAGTACGATGGATTCCCTGTTTCACCTGTAACATTTCTTGTTAGATGCTGTTTCGACACAAAATCATGTCACCATATTGGCGATCCATACTGTTCTTCAACAGCTCGTCTCATCCAAAAATCTTCCATCCATCGTTCCTTCCGAGTTAAGATCAGTAAAAGATTACATAATGACATTCCCCAAGGATCGCCATAGTCTGTAGGATTATTTATAATCGCCTTCGAACAACTTAATAAAATAACACTTAGCTTCTTCTGTTATTATAAGCAAATTTCTAAATCTATCTAAGTTTAACAATGCGCATTTAAAATTATTTCAAACTGCCTACAACATAGCATAGTTCGACAAAGCATCAATGCCTTCCCGACTTCCTCAACATGGTGCATTTTGGCAGAGATTCGCCTGCCGTCAATAAAAGGTGTGATAATTTTTTTTTTGTGTGAAACCAACTTGGTTTTCATATACTCGTATTTCTTTAAAATCCTTTAAAGAACCAGTTACTTTTCAATAGAAGCATACTTAATCTTCAAAAGAAAACAAAAAAGGCTTTACAAATTCTGACAAATAAAAAGCTACATATTTGTCAAATTCATAAAATACAACAAGTTTGGAGTGGTCAGAATAGTTAGTAGGTGTGCCCAAAAAAACTGATCAATTAACATGAAATTTTCATTAGATATGATCCCGTTTTGTATTGAACTAATTAGAAGGCATTTAATACCCAGAATATCCGACATAATTCTTGATGACTTTTTCGATTCTTCTGGGCATAGACGATAGCAACTTCTGACAAGTTTCTACAGGAATATTTTCCCATAATTGCGTTTTATTATCTTTGAAATTTCACGTTTAAGTTGACTTCATATTTTTTCTATTTAGGTCTGGGGAACGACACCATGCCTTCACTAGTCCTTGTCCTACTGAAAGGTTCACAAAAGCGGGATGTTATACATGACATATGGTAGCATTACTGTTTCTAATAATAAATCCTTGTACTTGAATCTATCCATCATTCGATCATCAATTCGATGTATCGGACCTACGCCTTGCTACGAAAAACAGGCCCACACCATTATGCTGCCACCTCCATGCCTCACTGTCTTTTTTGTGTGACCTATTAAGGTGAAATTCCATGCCTTTCGCTCAACAAACGTTTCTTTCCGCATCTTTACCAAATAAATTATATTTTTAGGATCCACACCAGGTTTTATGAAACATTGAAAAGTTTTTCCTCATTGCGATGATAAAATATTCCCAATGTCATTGTATAATATTACGATATGGTTGTCGACAACTGATGAATATTTTTTGGATTCTCCACGCGTTTCCAAGTTTTTTCCGATTTGAGGGCATTTTTAATGAAATTTTCTGATCGCCCCATTGATATCGCAATGAACTTGTATGTTTTCTCTTCATCTCGGAACTGATGAATAAGTCTCTTTTCCTTTGGACTGCAGTGAGGTCCTCGAACTATCTAAATTACTACAACATCATAGTTAATCCATAAATTAGCTTCATTTCTGGAAAAAGTAACTTTCGGTAATTAAATAACATTTTAAATTTCTTTACTTTCAATATGTACGAAAATGTGAACATCTAATTTTTTGTCCAGCTCAATTTGAAGGATGAATTTTGAGGATAAGCAAGCCGCAATATTTACCAAGAAGCAATTTTATTGAGGGTATTCCCCCACTTCATTTTAAGACAATAGTGCCACACTTGTAAATCGGTTTTGCGATCATAGAAGAATCAGGTTAAATATTTTTCTTTACAATTCTCATATTTTGGTTCACAACTATTATTTAATCATTCATGTTATTGTATATGTTAATTAAATCGGTCTCATTCTCTACATAAAAGTATATGATCTTAAGATCGATTCTCATTTACATACAATACATATCTATCTAATTCAATAATCGGGTATCAATAGTTGAAATAAAAATTATGAATCTGTACAAATTTATACCGGATTTCTTAACATCTGATTACCTGTAGATAGACACGTAGGCAGATAAGATTAAATAGGCGGAACGATAAAAGATTATCCCCTTTAATACATTACAAGCAACACGACTATGTGATTTTAATATTTATTATCATATTATTATGAATGAAAGGAGTCGAAACACCACAAAAAATAAAAACAAATAATAAAAGAAAAACACAGATAATTAATTAATCGATTGTTTGATACGAGGGTCGTTGTTAAGGTGTTCCAAAAATAATAATAGTTTGAGTAACGAACATAATCTATTTCTTGGTGTCCTTTTGATATTTCGACGATATGTATTTCAAGATTGTTTAGATGATCATTTATGGTTGAAGTCAAAGACAATAGATCGATGATTTGCTATATTAAAGCGGATGCTCCTCAGAACTAGTGATATGCCAATACCAGTCGATGATAACACTCCTTTTATGGGTTCTTGCTACTGCCACCTCTTAAAGTGCTCTTGAAGAATTTTATTCCTGGACCAGTTCCTGATAGAACATCGATATTAATAGCAAGTAGCACTGTTGCTTTTCGTTGTCCATGAATTTGGAATGCCAACTGACGTGATCTAAGTACCTATGTCAAAGCAAAAAAAACTACGATGGCTTATTCGACTCAGTAGCACTGTCAATATTGATGGCTATGTTACGCTATACAAGGTTATAACCATACGGTGTGGCACTCAGCTTTAGGGACTAGCTGCAAAGTCATACCTAATATCCCTTAAATGCGAATTTGTAAAATAAACTGTAATGAAAAAAGTGTTTAAACCAACTCAAAAACAAAGCGAATAATTTGTTCTTTGAGCAACCTGTAACGTTGATAACATTTATGCGGAACCACACGAGAAGCAGCAGCTTTCAGATAAAAAAAGAATCATCAAAATCGGTTCACTTAGAAAAAAGTTGTGAGATAACAAACATAAAAGGAAAAAAGAAACAGTCGAATTGATAACCTCATCCTTGTTTTGAAGTCGGTTAAAAAAAAAAAAGAAAAAAAGAAAAGATAGCTTCTAGGTAATTTTCGCTAATGTAAATATATAAATATATCTTACTTCCTTACTTTGAAAATGACCCTCGTTTATGCCGGTGTAGGTGTATTTTATAGAAACAATAGATGATTTGCTGTTAAGTTGTGCTTTTCACGATTGTTGTTGTCATTCCATTTGATTGTTATTGTCACATGGGAATGGGTCATAAACCTAAAATGACAACGATAATAACAATGACAGAAACAATTAATTCATGAAAATATATTTGTATGTACATATGTGTGTGTGTTTCTTTAAAAGGTATTGAGCTCCATAAAGTATTATCATGTACAATATGATAAGAATAAAGCGATTATGACCTAAAAATCTTAAGTTTGGTTTGTTGTTAAATGTTTGTAGTGCCCCCCCTCTACTCAGACCCATTAACATCCAAATATAAATAAACTAAACATTCCAAACTTTTAAAGGCATCGCTTCAATTCATATTGTACTTAACTTTAGAATAACTTTTATTCAATCAATATCATACTTAGTCTGCGCTGTTCATTTTTGAGCTTGTAAATTTCAATTCGACCGTACCACATTTAGTGAATGCGCCCCAGACCATTACTGACCTGCCACCAAAGTTTCTC
Organism: Amiota minor; assembly: GCA_037043295.1. NCBI lineage: Eukaryota > Metazoa > Arthropoda > Insecta > Diptera > Drosophilidae > Amiota > Amiota minor. Next base: position 1,371,086 of record JBAMAW010002683.1, read on the forward strand.
TTAGAGAAAACAAGGGGTTCCTTTCTCAGATCGCGCCAATAATAGCGAAACCCATCTGGTCCATCGAGATTGAATGCTTTCTCATCGGAAAAAGTACCCTATTTAAAGAAATCTTGTTAAGATCAATGCGAAACTTGTAGAGTAAAATTGTCTTACTAAGTCCCAGCATGTGGCCAAGTTATTTTTTGCGAAACGGAGTCGTGCTTCTTTGTGGTGCTTCTGTAAACCGGGCACCTTCTTAAACATGACTCTGACAATGTGCTCCGACAAATTTAATGTTCGCCAAGCAGTCATTAGAGACACTTTTCTACTGCAAGTAGCAGCAAGTTGGGGGCACGAGCCTGTAGAATTGCTCGCTTTATTTATTATATTCCTTTTATCCCGTGCAGGAAGAATTGGTTTTTTTCCTGAACTTCTTAATTTTCCCTAATTTTCAATGTCTCTCAAAAAATTCGCAATTACTGTGCGACTACGACCAATTTTCCTTGAGATTTCGCTTACATTTAAGTTTGTACTTGAATAAGCCTTAATTAAGCTCTTTTCTTCTTCCGTTAAACGCTTTTTTAGTGGCATATTAATTAAAAACATGATTTATGTTATCAAACTTAAAAATTCAATTGATTCATTCACTTTCGATTCAGTTTTGAATAAGTGTCTTATAATTCTGATAAGGCTGCAGATACGCAAAAATGCGAACATTCTAACTAAAACTAACGGTTCTTTTTCCATGCTGTTCTAAAAATAGAAATTGTATTGTTTTGTTGCGGCTAATTCTTTGTACCTTCATTCGCTTTTTTAATTATTTACAAAATATAAGCCATACAGATTTGGCGAGGGTTAGAAGTAAAATTTTCAAAGTGTCTTATAATTGTGATAAGCACCTTACTTACCCCAATGAAAAATGATTCAGTACAGTCTGATTGTTCCTTCTATAGAATTGAGAATTGATTATTCAGTTCCAAAAGAATGTTTTATAGAGGGGGGGTCCGAATGTATTTTATTTATTTATTTACTTACTAGCTGCAATAATATTTACAGATTACAGACAAAGATTTATGTTATTGTAATACAATAAATATTGTTTATTTATTTAATCCCAATAATATTACAAATTGATTTTTAATTATTGACCAAATGCTTATTTATGCATAGTTTAGCTATGTATTTAGATAGATAGCTATTAGATAGATAAGAAAGATTAATGAGGAACAATATGTAATTATGTATAATTAAAGAAAAATATGGGAGCTAGAAAACCATTAACATACAATAATTTATATAAAACTTAAGCTAGGGAGGGCATTTACAACTAAGAGACTGGGTCTTTGTCGGACTTACCTAAGACTAGATCCAATAGGCACCAGTTTTTCAATGATGATTTTAGCTTTGATAATTTCAGTAGACTAATTATATACATATATTGATGAATATTATATTGTAGTATTCATTAGTATTAATTCTTTATGCGATTGTAAGCTTTATCGGCTCAGATTTCTGCCACATACAATAAGATTGGCATATGTACAAGTAAAGTGAATTTAAGTTTTGGGTCTAAGTGTATTTAAGGAAAGGTATTTGAAGTATTTCTCTCCAATGAAAGGATATCATTGTGTACATAGAGGTTTTAATTTGTTAAGAAACTGGCCTTACGCCTTAAGAGAAGTTTGTTATACTCTGCATGCAGTTTAAGTTTGTAATGGTCAGAAGGAGACATTACAGACCCCATAAAGTATGTATGTATATATATTTTTGATAAGCTTAAGCCATGTCAGACTATATGTATGCAAATTAATCTCTCAGTTTTTGAACTAGAAAGCTGATTTCGCATAAAGTTTTCTTTTCATCAGATACTGTGCATTTGTAGGAATCAGTCAAATTGAATCTCCCTCCCATACAAAACGAAATTGTCAAACTGAAATTTAAGTCCTCTAAGTACCTGACTCGTCTTTACCTACCATTTAAATTTTAAGAATGTAGGATTAGGATCCCATACAAATATTGACTCTATTAAAACACCGAAGCATAGGCAAAAACGTTTTCTATGGATGCGTGAAGAGTATATCAATTTCGGCTATCCCTTCTTTTTACTTGTTTTCAATTCGATTTAGTTTCTTAAAGAAATTTGAAGTTGAGGTTTTTTCTATTTCAAGTTTTTCGTATTATCCTTAAATATTGTTGGTATTGTTTTTAATAATTGAGTCAATTGTGTGATAAAGTATTTATATATACTTGTATATTTAGAAAGGTCAAAGGGCCATAGGTTTTAGAGATCCCTTAAGCAGCATTATCACATATTGCGAATTGAAAGATCCAAGTTTGTTCATTTGGCTCTTTCAGTTCTTAAAATGTATTCCAAACGATCATATACGCGTATGTTTACCAGACATAGTACTATGTATGCTATGTCAAGCAGTTTTACATAGGCACTACCTATGTTCATACCCTAGGGAAGGGAGTGAAATGTCATTTGGATTGATAAACGTTAATCAACATTCCCTTGGATATATATTCGCAGGTATCAAATTCGAATCATATGTATTTTGTTATATATGACTCACTCCTTGGTCGGGAGTTGAGGCTGCTCCGGTTGTATAACGCAACTCCACGTCGAGTACATACTCTACCAGCATTTGGGTATTAAACCACTGCCCCCAACGATACTCCCACAAAGGTGCCGTACCCGCTGGCCAGGACGGAAAGAAGTTCCGTGGGCTCCTCACCACCTATGGTACCAAAAAAAAGCTTCTGGTCAGACTTCGTATCCGAGGTACTACCAATTCGAACTCCAAAAAGTTCATGGGTTGGGGATCAAAATTTAAATATAGCTCTCTGGAATAGAATGCAGGTTTAGTAACCCACTAATAGGCATAGTATAAAGCTATACTCATGGATATAGCTTACTCACAGTTGGGAGCAAGGTCTATTCCTGCCTCTTTCGCCAACTGGCAGCATTTCTATGATCAAGATTAGGCGAGCATATGTCCCCATTGTCACAAGAATTTTAAGCAAATGCGTAGTAGTACAAGGCTAAACGCCTGTGGTACCAGCAAATACCTCTGGTCAGGCAGCGTAACCAAGTTACTACCATTAAAGCTCCATGAAGCTCAGGGACTGGTTACCCCGGGAATATCGGAAATTTCCTGTAGCCTAGCCAAGCGTAATTAAGCACTTATCACTTATGTATTGTACATATGTATGTAGTAAGTACTGAGTTCGTCGTTGTAGGTCAGCTGCTGGAAAGAAATTTTAAATTAATTAAATTAAATTAATTAAATTAAATGGTATTATATTGTAGAAGAGGAGAATTATAAATTTATATAGCATGTGAAGTGCAAAATATAGGAAAGAAAAAAATGATGGATGAATGGATGCATGGGTGAATGGATGAGTGGATTGATGGATGGAATGGAATGGGATGATGACTAAGGCAAACCCATTAATTCTTTGGGTGTTCAAGTAATGTGTGTGTGTGTGTGTGTGTGTGTGTGTATATTTGTGGTGGCAAAGAGGAAAGTAGATTTTTATTGCGCGTGTAGACACAAAGACAAAAATAAAAGAGAAACAAAAACAACAAGAAACTGTTATACTTATGAACGAGTGAGTATCTTTGACCTTGCACAATTGACATTGGTCGGCATTGAATTAAAATGAACTGTGCTATGTGTAGACGAGGTGAATTTGTGTTAGTTTTGCTATTGATGTTTGATGTTTTTTCTATAGTTTGATGACAGACAACGATGAAGACGGGTCAGGTCAGGTGTGAATGGATTGGATTGGTATACGTTTGTGTTTGGGTTTAGATTTAGGTTTGGTTTATGGGGTGTTAAAAAATGGGCTACATGACGTCACAAACTGAGTGTGTATGTGTGTGTGTTTGTGTGTGTGTCTAAATTAAATTACATGAAAAAGTTTCATTTGTAAATGGAACAAACAATCAATTTCTAATTTTCTATTTTTCAATTTCAATATTTTTCTTTTTTCTTTTTTCGTTTTTTTCTGATTTGAAATCAACTCATTATATTTTTTATTATTATTGTTGTTGTTTGTACTGTTATTATTGTATTGTATCTAGATGCAATTTTGTAAATAGTTTGCGTAATTTGCAAACAACAACAAAATTTAACAAATGTGAAAAGATACATTTTTTTTCTTTGTGTTTTGTTTGTATGGTTTTGTTTTTGCTTTTTTTCTGACGCCTCAAGGTTTGCATACGGAAACGTGAATAAGAGCAAAACAGTGTAAATGTTGTTTTTGCTATTTCTATTTCTATTTCTTAGTTCTATAACTGAATTTCCGAATATTTTCCTCTCTAATTTATTTTGTAGTACAACATTCTCTGCCTTTTATTTTTATTAATTTTTTTTATTTATATTTTTTATTTATTTATTTATTTTTTTGTTTTGTATTTGCTTTCTAACAATTTTTTTTTTAATATGTGCGATATACATATATACTTACATACATATGTATATATTTATTATTATTATTATTTTTTGCTGTTGCGTAGGCGACTTGCTCTGTTTGCGCTATTATCGCATTTGAATTGTTTTTGGTGTAGGTGGTGTGGGCTTGGATAGAATAGCCTCCCAACCTATTTCAAATTTTCATGTGACGCATTTCGAATAAAACAAAATGAAATAAAAAATAAAAGAAACAAAACAAAAAAAAAAAAAAAAAAAATGCAAGATAAAAATATTTTGACTTTTTGTAAAAAAACTGAAGAAGATCAACCGTCACGTGAAATAAATAAATAAAATACATTTCGTATACGTAATGAATATAAGAAGAAGATGGTGATGAAGAAGTAATGTAAATAATAAACAAATTTTGTACATTACTATTATTATGATTAATATTGTTTAAAGTCAAAACAGTATCAGCAAAAGCAAAAGCAAAAGCAGAACCAGAACTAGAATCGGTTCCCGAAATATGTGACGGCTCAAATCTTTATATTGTATTGTACAAGTAGAAGAAGGGGAAGGAGAAGTCGAGGAAGATACAGTGATGCTCATGCCGTAATAAATTTGAAAAATATTACAGTCGATTCTCGATTATCCGGATCTCAAGCAACCGGAATTTTAAGTGTTCTATTTTCCCTTGAAAATATTGTTTATTCATTTATTTGTTCTTTTATCCATGAATTTGCCTCTGTTATCCGTTTAATCATAGCAGTCAGTTATATCGATTTAAATTTAAAAACATTACAGTTAAGCCTTGACTATCTCGGGATGCCACTAGTAACTCTAATTTTGTTTTATTATCCCTAAACTTATTTTCGTAAATTTATTTATTTGTTCTATTAACTGTGATTCCCCCATTTATTTATTCTTTTAACTGTGATTCCCCCATTTATTTATTCTTTTAACTGTGATTCCCCCATTTATTTATTCTTTTAACTGTGATTCCCCCATTTATTTATTCTTTTAACTGTGATTCCCCCATTTATTTATTCTATTATCCCCTTGTTTTTTGTTTTCTTTTTGTTTTTGTTTCTTTTTGATATTAAAACTTATTGCTTGGCTTATGTGTTCGTTCTGGATAAATAGAGTTGCTGTTCTATTGTTTATGGGATGGTTATTTGTTCCCCGTATAATTTATTACATAGCCAAATGTAAAACTTTCTTGCTAAAGTATTTAAAAGATTTTCTGTGGCATCACACACGGGACTAGGTCTTAGTACCGGCTAATATCACAACCTTAAAAGTATGTGCCTCTATTATCTGTGACTCACATGTACATATGTGTCTATGTACTTATCTGCATATTCATAGTTTTGTTTCTGGTAATCAAATTGCTTGAAAAGAAATGATTGGGTTACTTTCACATGTAAAATTTCTAGAGAGGTTCAAAATAAATTTGGCTCTAGAAGTAAGTGAGAATATCTTTACTGCATTGATCTTATAAATATTATTACATTCTTAAAAGTATATAAATATCACAAAGGACCTTTCATGGTCATAATGATCTGATTCTAGTAGCCGCTGTCACTTCTTCCTACAATGTAGTTACCACTTCGATCCAAATTCACATAATTTTTTCTTTTTGCAAAAATATATAAAAATTAAGGAATTCGTAACTATAAACGAGGTTCAACTATATTTTTCTTTATATACAATACTTATGAATTTTAAGAAAAAAAATATCCTTTAATGAAAGAGAGAAAGAATGAAAGAAGGAAACTTTTATGTTGGAATATGAGAATGAGAGTGTGAGTGTGAGTGATGCCGGTATCGTTTTTCTAGATAATATGATAATGTTGCTGGATTTACGTCATGGATGCTTTATGGAAAGCATTGACGTAACAAGTGTACAACAATACAACAGCAGCAAAAACAACAACAACAACAACAACCATATTAAGAATTACAGCAAGAATTGATACAAACACTTATACACTCAGTTACACACAGAAATCAAGAGAGACGAAAAGACTGGATATCTCTCTCTAGGCCACCTAAAAGACAAAAAGAAAATATCTATGAAAAATTCGTAAATTCCAGTTAAAAGGGAATAACAGAAAATAAGTGAGCAAGCGCAAAGTTCATTTCCAAATGGAAGAAAATTCCATTGGACGAGCCCCCAAAAAATCTGGATTGCCAAAATAACAACTAACAAAAAGTTATAGGTATACAGAGACACAGAGTCTCTCTACTCTCAGAGAGAGAGAGAGAGAGAGACAGAGAGAGAATATAAGCATACAAACAATATTGTCTTAAAGAGAATGAGTTTGTGTTTGTAGAGAGAAAGAGAGAGAGAGAGAGAGACCACATCATTGGCACTTGTGGTTTTGTGTCCGCCACAAGTTTGGTCAATGGGTAAAGTGAAGAAGTAAAGCTTTTGGGCGAGGCAGTGGTGTATAACAGCTAAAATAGGCAACTAGGTACATACTTACATATCACTTCCATCACCAAGTGCAAAGGATGCTTATGATTGTGTGTGTGTGTATACATGATGATGATGACAGTGGCGGCTCAAATCTTTAAATTTTCTGCCCCCCTTTGAAACTAAAGATAATCGGGACTGTATAACTTTAACAAGACCTCATAGGAAATTTATGACAAATTTAAGACATAATATGAAATCATGGCTATACAATATACCCGAGATAAAGGACTATATAGTTGAAACAGTGAAATATTTACAGTGTCTAAAAATTATTCATATCGACTAACTTCCATTGATCATCAATTTCAACAATATTTTCAAGGAAACTTATGATTAAAATTATTTAAAAAATAATATAAATAAATCAATCTGTGGGATTTCTAATTCAAATGATTAGTTGAATAGTTGGGAAGAATGAGATTATTTTGGGAAACATTGAGAAACACATAAAGCCAAGCCAAGCGATAAACAACTGGGTAAATGGATTTCTTTAACTGTCGCACCTCGTAACTCCACAATCTTTGCTGTTGCTCTCTGTTACCATAGTTTTCCATCACACATTTTGAAACTTTTGAAAATGAATTAAAGACAAATTTTGGATAAAATCAAGGGAACATAAACCAATGGTTTGTTTACGATTAAATAAAACATAAAGTAAAAAAAAAAAAATTATGTTTATCAATTAAAATTTGAAAAAACAAAAAAAAAGGATCCTCATCTCCGCCACTGATAAACACACACATACAATACATACATATATATTTTGTACTATGTACATGTTTGCATCATATGATGTATACGCCATGTATTGTATTTGTATATACTTGTATTGTACATAGATGAAGATGGCATTGGTGGTCGTAGTCGCTAGCATGGGGGCACGTCCAAGAAATTATTGCGCGTTGGAATGCGTTTTACGAGTCACGCGGTCGGCAGAACTTGTTTTTTTAGCCCGCTTACTGACTGACAACCATTCCCAGGCATGCATATGTACATACATAAGTTAAAACATATCGTAGTATATTCACATCCATTGAAAGATGGTCGGTTGGTCGGTCGGTCGGTCGGTCGGTTTGTCGGTATATGTTAAGTATGAAAAGCTTCATTGAATTTGTAATGTGGATGGAAATTTGCGAAATCTGAAACAGAGGGAATTTGTAAAGTCCTAGAAAATATTGTGAAATAATATTAACAATATTACAGGAATACAATACACAATATCATCATATCTATACTTATATCTAAATGCATACAATATACTTATGTATATATGTACAAAAGTATAAATAATCGTACGTGTGTTTAATCATCATTTTTAATTATGAACTCACAAAACAAACAACAAGTTTGTATGTACACACATTGTCATTGTTATTGTTATATGAGACATTGAACTTTTAAGATACTTTACATGTAACATATAAGCTTACATATGATTAGTATCTGTAACTGTATCTATGAGTAGACATATTTATTTATTATTCAGTGAAACCCAATCATATCGAATATAATATCAATAATTGATAATAAGTTTTGTTAATGATCTCACGATCTTTAGCTTCAGCACCATAGAAAATAATTTCCATTCTATTCATAAGATTATCATTATCAGTTTCGCAACTGGGTTTTTTTTTCTTTTTTGTTTTCATTATTTTAATAGAGCGATAAGCAAAAGAAGGCGTGTGTGTTGTGACAGTGTTTTTTTTTTTTTTTTTGTTTTTTAAAGTACCCATGAATATATTGTGTATATACATATATATAATATATAAAAACTAGAAAGAACGTTATCTTCGACTATGCCGAAGATGATATACTCTTCACAGGGTTTGTATGGGAGATACCCTCCTTAGTGGTCCGATTCGGCTGGATCCAACAAATGCTCTGCACCTATATTGGAAATTTATAGTATTCAAATTTCATATTTTACATGAATATTGAGACATGAAAAAGCTATCCTCGCTCTCACTCGAACATAACATAAGCGCAACTGTGTGGCCATTTTAAAAAAGCTTTCGGCGATGTTTAACCGCAATCTGAGCAGAGACCAAGGAAAAAAAATTTCTAATAAAAGCATGAATTGAAATGGGAGGTTTGTATGGGAGATACCCTCCTTAGTTGTCCGATTCGGCTGGAACCAACAAATGCTCTGCACCTATATTGGAAATTTATAGTATTCAAATTTCATATTTTACATGAATATTGAGACATGAAAAAGCTATCCTCGCTCTCACTCGAACATAACATAAGCGCAACTGTGTGGCCATTTTAAAGAAGCTTTCGGCGATGTTTAACCACAATCCGAGCAGAGACCAAAGAAAAAAAATTTCTAATAAAAACATGAATTGAAATGGGAGGTTTGTATGGGAGATGCCCTCCTTTGTTGTCCGATTCGGCTGGTTCCGACAAATTTCCTGCGCCTATCTTGAAAACTGATAGTGTCCAAGTTTCAGTTTGATAGGATAAAAAACAAAAAAAAAAAATTTCTGATAAGAACATGAATTCAAATGGGTGGTTTGTATGATGGTTCCGACAAATGTACTGCTTATACTTTATGTGGTCTCTTTTGTCTCCTTCTGTCTGTTACAAACTTCAAGACAAACTTATAATACTATTCACTCCCCTGAAAAGTATAATGATTTCGGACATATGGCCACTACGGTTGTTGTTGACAAAGCGCATTCTCGAAGTCCAATTTTGAGCCACTTTTTCGAGCACTGTCTCGAATAACACGAACAATGTTGGCCTCCAAGGCGTGATATCAATTGTTGCTGGCTTATCAGCACAAACCAGTGACTTCACAGGAAATAATCGAGAGGTGTCAAATCGCACGACCGTGGAGTCCAATTGACTGGTTCATTTCTCGAAATCAACTTATCGCCAAATTCTGATTTCAATAAGTCGATGGTTTCGGTCGCCGTATGGCACGTAGCGCCATCCTGTTCAAACCACATCTCGTCCGGGTCAATGTCATCCATATTTTCTAACAAAAAATCATTGATCATGGTGCGGTAACGATCTCTTTTGACCGTAAGTCGAGCTCCGGCATCATTTTTAAAGAAATAAGGCCCGATTTGCATTTTTCTGTATGTAATTGAGTCTGTAGAGTCTCTTGTGGTTTGATGTTACTCCATATGCGGCAATTTTGCTTATTAACAAACCCGTTAAGCCAAAAATGAACCACATCGCTTATCATAATTTGGCGATAAAACAACAACAACAAGCGACGACTGATTTTCAAAGTAAATTTGGATAATTTCATAACGTTTTTTAAGCGTGAGTCGATTCTTGATAATTTTGCCGGAGTATAATGAAACAATTTGTTTGTACATTCTGTTCTCCTCAGACTTTGACTGAGATACGACGGTCGATCAATAAGTGTTTAGAAAATCCGGGAGACAATCTTTTATTTATGTTTAGTTGATCATTACTTTGCTGTTGAAGTCATAATTATATTGAACACATGATTTAATTTTCATTGTCAATTAAGCATTATTTTCTGCTTTAAAAAACCATCACCGAAACCAAGTAAAGGCTTGTTAAATACTATAAGGAATGTGCATCATCAATTTAAATGGTTAAGAAGAGGCTTACTAAATTTTTTTTAGTCGTACTAGCACAAGTGATGCCGAACATTCAGTTCGCTGAAAATGAAGGTGGTCACTTCAGTAATCCTCGGTTTGAATGACATTGGACCATCGGAAATTGAAAGTGCTTGCGATGACTGAGACTGCAGGCATCTACATCTACTGCGCATGAAAAATCTATCCGCGCTCATACTCGAACACAACATAAGCGCAACTGTGTGGCCATTTTAAAGAAGCTTTCGGCGATGTTTAACCGCAATCCGAGCAAGTTTTTGGGCCTTGGACGAAACATTGATCCAACACAATACACCAGAGACCAAGGAAAAGTCAAAGCAGTGAGCTTCTCCGGACGAACGTGCACCAACGAAGGCCAAGATGGATCTGTCGGCCAACAAGGCTATGGCGATAGTTTTTTGGGATGCACGAGCTGTCATTCACATCGAATACCTTAAAAATGGTAAAATAATCACCGACGAATATTTTTCAGAGCTGTTGGACAGATTCGAAGCAAAAATAACCGCATTTGGTGGAGAAGAAAGTACAACCATGGCAATAAACAATAGTATAGTCAATATGGAAAAAAATCCATAAATTAAGCAATAAACTGCTACCCCAAAATTTTTCTGTTTCCTAACCTGGAGAGAGATTTGGATCGCATGAAAACGTCATCACTGAAACAAACGCCTATTTTGAGGACCTTGAGAAAACCTATTATTTAGAGGGGACAAAACAAAATTTTAAAAATGCTTGACTAAATGTATCGAGCTACAAGCGGATTAAGAATTGCTTTTCCGTCTGTATTATGAATAATTTCAGCAATATGATTTGTCACTGAAATAATTTGATTTTAAGATTATTTTTATTGTACGATTTTGTGCCAGACTCTCTACCAGACTACATATTACAGCATATTCTAGTTCTCCAAACACATTGGGGTATTCCTCATTTTCGTTAATGCACAGGCCACACATTTAATAACAAGGCAAGCATATTAGATTTTGAATTATGTACAATAATTTAGGAAAGCCCAAGCTTTCAATGAAAAAAAAAAGTATAAGTATATATATATATAATTTTAAGAATCCCAAGAGAAGGTTTAAGAGTGATGAATATGATAAATGGGATACAATTTTTCGTTATATCAAGAATGTTTCTCAAAACGGATGAGTGAGTTCCTTTCGAGTGGATTAAACTTAAAATTCATTAAGATTTTATACATATTACAATAATTTTTTATACCAACCGAAATGATTATCTCATTGTATCCAGGAAGGGTATATGATAGGATCTTTTGTTAAATCAAAATTTTTTCTATTCCTTAACAAATTGAAATATCTTTTCTATTCTTCTCTTCTCTTTTGCTGACGTTGCCAATTCTTTATTAATAAACAAAAAAATGAAACAAGAAATTTTTTTTATTGTTTTTTTTTTTTCTTCTTCGACTTTTGCACTTTCGATCGTCAGTCAGTCAGCTTTATAAATACGTATATATACATACATATGTATGTACATATGTAAGTGTGGAACTGCATGTATGCACGCACATACAAGTATGTATTATACTATATTGAGTGGCCTGTGTCTATATAAAGATACGATTCATTCTTTTATATTGATACGCTATAGAATGATGACGCTTATTCTTATATTATGGTATTTTCTAGAATGGAATTGCTAAAGAGAGTCCAGAGTATAAGAAAAAAAATAATTTAATGCAGAAATATTAAAAAAGAACATATGAATATGTTAAGTGTGTGTTATGGTATAAATTTATTTAAACAACTCATACTTGGAGGCCACGTGCTTCCACACTAAATAATATAGTATTGTACATAGGTAAGTGTATTTGAACTTGAGACGAGCAGAGCACAGGGCGCAATTTTGGTCTAAATTTTTGGACGCACATTACGTCACTCAAATACTACCGAGAGAACTAAAACTTTGTTCCTACTCACATTCATAGTTACGAGTATAAAAATGTTTAACACCAAAACACAAAATGAGCGTGTCCAAAAAAGCTTATGCAGGTGTATATAACAGTAACAAGAATGAATGTTGAGATGACGACAAACTTATTTATGTATGAGATAAGTTTTTAGTAGCGGCAACAACTTGTGAAACTAACTAACTGAATGTACTCAGTCATCTATACTCACTCATCCAGTCGGGCCTCTTTACAAATACAAAAACACTACATTGTAATTACATGTATATGCGCCTGAATATATTGTATTGCATTTTGTATATGTGTAAAGTAGTCGTAGTAGTATGTATGTATGTATTTAGTGGGTCTATTTGTCTATCTATCTATTGAGAGTAAAAACAATAAGCAGAAGAAGCAGAAAAATATAATTGCGCAAAATATAAAATAAATTACAACGCAATAAAATAACTATACATGAGTAAAGACTACACGATACATTCATTCATACTAATTTACAGTGAGAACTAGTATTTATTTATAAATATAAATTTATCATTCACTAAATTCTAGAGAACGATGATAATTCAATTTCAATTCCAATGTAATCAATTAATTTTATATGTATTGTACATATACAAATGTAAATAAGGATTGAGTGCAAAGAGCAGAGGGTAGAAGAGCAAGTGCAATTTTTAGTTGTCATACATGAATATGTCAAAGAAAATATAAAATAATATGAATACAATATTTACAATAGTTTAAATGCCGACAGTTGAATCTCGATTAGACGTGTTTTCTTGGAAAACCGAAAATTCCTAGTAAGAATAGATTATACAATATACATTCATACATGTATATATTTATACATTAAATTAATTAATTTATTTATATATTTTTAACAAGAACATGAAAATTTTGTATTTACTTTGTATATACAGTAGTTCATTGATCCCAGTCCTGGATCTGGTGCTTGACAATGATTTTAGAACGCAGTTTATATATGCATAGCATTATGTTTAGAAAATATGTCTTATTCTATTTTATATAATAGTTTCTTTAGATTTATTTGCTTAACATCAGTTTGTTCCACGCATTTGCCAAGCTCATCTGACAGAGATCTCTGTTTCTGTTTGTACATCACACATTGAATTGATTAGGTTGGTGAGCAAAATTTTCTGCCTTCTCTTGATTACCTTTGATGTGTACCATTTCACTTTTTCTGAAGGATCAATTCAAATGCCTGATTGCTTTCCATAGGTTTTAGTCAAGGATATGCTGTTGGTGTATCCAAGTTCCCTACGTTTGTTAAAAGCACTATATATATGGTATAATAGTGTCGTAGGATAAGTAATAGAGGTACATCTCAGATGCTCTGTATGTACATAGATTTGTTCATGCTCATGAGACCCTAGGTAAAAGGACGCCCCGTATAAGGTGAACTGGGCTTGACACACAACCTAATCTAACATACTTAAATGTATACATAAGTACGTACATAGATGAAATGGGTAATAAAGGGATGTAACTGTTGTTGATAGAGTTACAATTAATCGAGCTTAAACTGTATTTGTTAGCTGAGAAAAAGAGAGGATATAAAAGAGCGGATAAACTTTTTAAAGTCACGAGAAATATACACTCACATACACACACGCCCACTCATCAGACAGACGCGCACGAGACGAGCCCCATGAATAACAACAACAACAACAGCACAACCAACAACAATCAAACGGAAAGTGTATTTTTGTTTGTTTTGTAACTGGTTTCATTTTAACTGTTATACTATACTATACTATAATATGGTATTCGGTCGGTCGTCTGTTTGTCAAATTCATGGAATTGCGAGAATGTGAGCGAGGTTGAGTGTTGCTAAAAAAAAAGGCAGGCAGTCAGTCGCTCAGTCCATAATAGGTCTTTACGTACACACATACATACAATCATTTTACATATGTACTTTTATTGAGGGTGTTGCAATTACATAGTTTGTTTCCTTGTATTCAGCAAAACTTGCATCATCATTCAGAATGAAATCATTCTAAGGAAAAATATTAAAGAATCATATTATGAATTATCACTACAAAATAAATTCCATGATAAAATATTAGGAAAATGAACAAGTACATACATATATTTGATAATAAATTGTATGTTTTATTGAAAAAAAAAAAACAACTTATTATTAATGTTATTTGCTGTCTGTCATGTGAAGATAGAAACTCAAACATTCAATATAATTTTGCCAATTTATTTATTTAATATTTTTTCTGTTATGCTCACACACATTTCTTAATGAATGAGTTTAGCTGTGAGCTGTGAGCTGTGAAAGAGCGACAAAGTAGAGAGAAAGCCTATCTAAAGTATAATACAAAATTACTCTCATATAAATTTGTTCCTCTCAGCTAAGCTCACACACAGCAGCATATACATATGCACGTGTCAGCTTTTGACACACTCGCAAGTCGGCAGTTGCTAAATGCGACTCTCTATCAACACTTTTTAAATGTGATTCTTACTCTCATGATTTTTAGTTTCCCAATTGTACTCCAGGCATATAAGTATACATATACACACAGTTAAATATATGCCGATACTCTATGTAAGCCTGTGTGTTTTTTGACCTTCAAGGTTCCTTCAAAGTACATGACAATGTTGTTGTTGTTATAATTGTCACAAAGCAGGCAGCAACGAAGCCTCAATCCACACACAAATGCACACATATTGAGTCATTGAGTGTATGAACTGAGTGTCTGTCATACGCTCGCACACACACACACACACACACACACTATGTGTGATACGTGCACATGGAGCTAGCTGGCCGTTTTCAGAGTAGCGCCGCCGCTGGTACTTGCTGGGGTACGGTACCTATGACACTGAATACTCAGCACTTTGTCGGAGCGCACAAACAAGCAGCGTCAAATTGAAATTGATTCCATAACGAACGGACGCGTGTAGCGGACGAGCAAAATATTTTTAATATCATATAGTAAAAACGAAGAAAAGCAAAAAAAAAAAAAAAAAAAATTACACACAAATAGACAAAATAATAGCAACAAAATACACATTTCTATATGTATAAATAACAACATAGCAAACAAAAAAAAAAAAAGTTGTCTTTTTATACCACATAAATTTATTTAAAAAAAAAAAAAGAGAAACATAAGCTAAACTAAACTGAAGAAGAGAATAAAAGAAGAGGAAGAAAACTAACGTGAATAATTTAATTTTGGTTTTGTTCGTTCGTGTTTAAATGTGTTTTAAAGCAAAAACTGAACTGAACTGAATTGTATGAAAGAACTGAACTAAGTGAAAACCAAAAGCAGCAGCAGCAGCATTAAATAAATCATTTGATAAAAAAAGCAAAAAAAAAAAACAAAGTTCTACACTATTTAAATTTGTTTTCTAAATATTTTGTTTTTGTTTTTTTTTTTTTTTTTTTGTTTGATAAATTGTTCGTTTTTCCCTTGCGTTCAATAAGAACAAACAGAAAGAGTGGCAAAAAATAAAATCTACAAAACTACAAATTGACGAAAATAAGTACTAAGAACAAGAAGAAGAATAATCAGCAACAGCAGCAGTAGCAGCATCATCAGAAAAAGAAGAAACATAATTATTAGCATCGGCAGCAGCATCAACAGAACAGAACAGAACCAGAAAGCAGAATATAAAACACAGAATACAAAACGTAGAAGAAGAATTGCATCAACAACAACAACAGCAACAACAACAACAATCAAAATGGATAAAGATTTAAATGGTGCCATGCAAAGAATATCTATTAATAGTGGGAGCAGCAGCAGCTGCAATGCCGCTTGCAACAATAACAATAACAACAACAATACTACAACGAATGCTTGCTGCTTGGCTAGAGGCGGCGGCAGCAGCAGCGGCGGTGGTGGCAATGGTGTTATTACAAATGGCAAATTGAATGGTACACAAGCAAATGGTGCTGGTGGTGGTGGCGGCGGTGGGCATCCAAATCAAGATCAGCAGCATCAGCAACATGACAGAGATGAAACAGACAATGTACAGCATCAGCAGCAACGACATGCCGGCAGCAACGATTTTGTAGCTGCTGCTGCTGCTACACTTGGCAGCAAACAATCAACAACAACTGCAACTGCAACTACATCGTCGTTAGCCACAAATGATAGAGACACCACGACATTAGCTTCAGCAGCTTCTTTAGCGTCGTCGTCTTCATTGCCAGCGCCGTTCGCTAGTGCAAGTGCCGCGGAAAAAAAGAAAATGGTTCACGAGTTATGTCAACAATTGTTGCTTTCGGATGAGCAAGTTAAAGAGCTCTGCTATCGTATACTCCATGAAGTGCGTCGTGGTCTAGCCAAGGATACCCATTTGAAAGCAAATGTCAAGTGTTTCGTTACGTACGTTCAAGATTTGCCCAATGGCAATGAACGTGGCAAGTTTCTGGCCCTTGACCTTGGCGGCACCAATTTCCGTGTGCTGCTCATACATTTAAAGGAAGATCATGATTTCCAGATGGAATCGCGCATCTATGCGATACCACAGCACATTATGATTGGTTCGGGTATACAACTATTTGATCATATTGCTGAATGTCTATCCAATTTCATGAACGAACATAATGTATACAAGGAACGTTTGCCATTGGGCTTCACATTCTCATTTCCATTGCGTCAGCTGGGTCTGACTAAAGGTCTTTTAGAGACATGGACCAAAGGTTTCAATTGTGCTGGTGTCGTCGATGAAGATGTTGTTCAGCTGTTGAAAGATGCAATTGCACGTCGCGGTGATGTACAAATCGATGTGTGCGCCATTCTCAATGACACAACGGGCACATTAATGTCATGTGCGTGGAAGAATCATAATTGTCGTATTGGTCTCATTGTTGGTACTGGTTCAAATGCCTGCTATGTGGAGCGTGTCGAAGAGGCCGAACTATTTGATGGCTCTGACAATGGTAAGCCGCATGTCCTGATTAACACCGAATGGGGTGCATTCGGTGACAATGGTGCATTGGATTTTGTTCGCACCGAGTTCGATGAGGATATCGATAAGCATTCGATAAATCCGGGTAAACAAACCTTCGAGAAAATGATTTCTGGCATGTATATGGGTGAATTGGTTCGCTTGGTTATTGTCAAGATGACAAAGGCGGGTGTCCTCTTCAAGGGACAAGATTCTGATGTGCTTAATACACGTGGCTTGTTCTTTACGAAATATGTTTCGGAAATTGAAGCCGATGAACCGGGCACATTCACAAATTGCCGTCTTGTCTTCGAGGAATTGGGTCTAAGCAATGCAACAGACGATGACTGTGCCAATGTGCGTTACATATGTGAGTGCGTTTCGAAGCGTGCTGCTCATCTGGTGTCAGCGGGCATTGCCACGCTTATTAATAAAATGGATGAACCTCATGTTACTGTCGGTGTTGATGGCAGTGTTTATCGTTTCCATCCAAAATTCCATAATTTAATGGTTGAGAAAATCACACAATTAGTTAAGCCTGGCATTGACTTCGATTTGATGCTCTCCGAGGATGGTTCAGGACGTGGTGCGGCGCTTGTTGCAGCTGTTGCATGCCGAGAAGATCAACAGCCTAGAAAATAGGTGGCTAATCATAAAAATCATTAACTCAGCTGACCATAAAGATGACGACGACGACGACGACACCCTGCGTCAGTCAGTCAGTCATAAGTCGCCTATGGAAACTAAAATATCTATACAAAAAAAAAAAAAAAAAAAAAAAACACACAAAGCAATCTATTATACTGTGGATCAATTGTTCAAACAAACACACAAAAAAAAAAAGAAGAAAAGAAACTGCGGGTTCAAGCGACTCCTTATTTACTTACAAATAAAACAACAAAAAAAAAAAAAAAAAAAATTAAAGAAGAAAGGAAAGGCAGCGTCGAATACAAAACTGTCATTTTATCGCCATCACCACTCACCACACACACACTCTATGAACATCACCAACCCCATTGCAATCATCACAAACATCATCATTCACATCCAGACTTCTGTCGTTATGTCATACATACGAGCATAAATACATACATACATATATGGGTAGTAGTTCCAGAACAGAACTTAATTAGGATGTTTATCAACACAAAATACTACGAGTATAAAATATACATAAATATATTAATATAAATATATATAATTATTCTTTTTTTTTTTTTTTTGTCTAAATACTTTAGTAAGTTCTGTAAATCAGCATATAGGAGAGCCAAACTTTATATAGTAAATACATAACAAACATATAATATGAAGCAAAGAAGAAAAATATATATGTATATAAAATATATACATACATATGTATCATACTGCTATATAGAGAGAGACACACACACACACACACACACACACACACATTCATAGATATTTAGTTTGCCTGATTTTTAATGATTTAAGTTTAACAACAACAAAATAAAATAAAATGTCAACAGCGAAAAGGGCAAATGAATGAATGAACGAATCAAGAATCAAAAGACAAAGAGAGAGAGAGAGAGAGAGAGAGAACGAGAGACGGACAGACAGACAGATAGAAATATAGACAGATCGACAGATAGAAAGAAAAATATACTTAGATAGGAAAGACGGACAGCAGCCCAGCGCATTAATTTCTTTTATTAGTATTTTTAATTAGGCAAATTTGTAAATTTTTTTTTTTAAAATAATTTTTTATGTTTACACAAACAAAAAAAAAGAAAACAAAAAATAAAAATTAATAATAAAAAATAATTTAAAATATATATAATTATATATACAAAACAAAAACAAAATTTAAAAAATGATGATGATGAAAATAAAAGAAAAAAATAAAATATATACATAATTTTATTTTGGATTTATTTGGTATATTATTTTTTTATATATATATAAAAAAAAAGAAACTATATTGTTATTTGCACAATTTACGAATTACGAATTTTTTCCATATTTAATTGGAAGTGTTTATTTTTTATTTTATTTTACAAATATATATTTCATTTTTTGTATAGGACAAAATGACAAAAGAAAAGGATTCAAAATCGATACATATGGTAATTTATAGAACACAATAAAAAACACAAGCGCATAGATTTAAAGGTACTTAAGTTATTAATGAGATCAAATCAGATCGGATCGGATCGGATCAGATCAGATATGAGAAAACTTTTGTTTTGATTTCCTTATTTTTTGTTTAATTTTTAGGCGCAAATTATAAATTTGTTGTTGTTATTCTTCTCTTCAAAAAAGAAAAGTGCACACAAAAGACATTTTAATAAAAACAAAAAAAAAATTTTTAAATTTAAAAATAAAAACAAAGAAATTGCAAATAAATTATTTATGCTATCGTACTAAAATATAAAAAAAAAGATCACAAAAGAGATGAGAAAAAAATATCTATTTGCATATGAATCAATATAACAAAAAATTAATTGTAATTGAGCAAAGGAATATAAAAATAAATTGTTATAAATATTTTAAAACAAAAACAAAAAATAAATATAAAATAAAAACACTTTAAATATATATAAATATATATATATATATATATATATATATAAATAAATAAAATATATATATTTCTCTATAATTATAATTATTATTATTTTTTTTTTTGTTAAAATTTAAGCAAAAATATGTTAAAAAAAATAATGAAAAATCAGAAAGAAAATCTAAACAAAGGAAAAAAAAAAACAAAAGAAATAACTTTAAATAAATAAATATTTAAATACACCTTACAGTTTTTTTTTTATTTTTTCTCTGCAATTTTGATCCAATACAAATAGGAAATTAGCATAGCAACAAATCAAATCGCCACAATGAATTAATGGAGAAACTTACTTTAACTCAGTTTTTAAACTATCGAGTGAAAAGATATAACATAATTGGACATAATTCAATCGATGTATGTAGGTAAGAGGGTCTTGGTCCCCATGCTAAATCAACATCAATATCGGGATCTATTGTCTAACTCACGTATCAATTGAAAGAGAATATTGCATAACAGCTTATGTCATGGCCATGTTATAAACTAAGTTTAGAGGAAGATCGGGAGCTAGCCATCTCTTCACTGCGTCCTCGATTGGATCTATTGGCACAATGATGTGAACTTAGATACCT
The DNA here is from genome assembly GCA_037043295.1 of Amiota minor. Taxonomy (NCBI): domain Eukaryota; kingdom Metazoa; phylum Arthropoda; class Insecta; order Diptera; family Drosophilidae; genus Amiota; species Amiota minor. The sequence goes on from JBAMAW010002683.1 coordinate 1,391,579, forward strand.
AAGAATGTCAGTCAATTATCCCTGAAGTATGATCGGTCTGGACTAAAACACGGCTAGTCCCTTTGGAACTAAAACTAGTGCCGACTCTAGCCCTTGGAAGGGGTCAACAAATACATACCTCTCAATTCTTCTCATTTATGTCACTGGTTCTCCTATGACTACTGAATTCACTAGGCAACAGTAATACCAAAAATGGCTAGTGAATTACTATCAAATGGGAAGTTTTGCCACTAAACATACTGTAGGCACATACTTATGTTAGATACTTCTTTCCTGACAGTCATTTGAGTGTGTAGTGTGATCGAAAATCGATCGAAATTTATTTGCCTTACCTATTCAAAATTGTACACAAAGGATCTGCTTACACAGTTGGGGAAAAATGCTTATGTACTCGCAAAAGAGGGCTCTGTTCAAATGTCGAGAAGTCCTTTATAATGAAATCCCGCACAAGTCGAAAATATACTGGCGGTCTTCCAATATGGAAAATAGGAAATCGAAGACATACAATTTGAAAATCTCTTGATATATTATCTTAACTCAAAAAAGAGCATTTCGAGAAGTTTTCAAGTTACTCACATTTTGGTTAATTATACTTAGCAGATATATTCCCTTCTCACACGGAGATTATGTAAGTTAAAAACATGAAATTTTTACACAGTACAAATCATCATGTAATAAATAATTCTGCATCTTTAACTCAAAAAATCGGGGTTCTCTCAGTTATGACAGTCTTCACATCGACGGCGACATTATTCAATTTTATTGCATTCATCTCACCAGTAATGTGATCATAACATTGTCTGAGAATTTTTGAAGAAGCCAAAACTATAATTCTTTCTAAATATTTCAAAAATTATTGGACTAATTTGCGAAATACTCGTTTGTATTTTGATAATTAAGAATTGGTTTAATTTTTTTTATACAAAATTTGAATACACTTTCTGAAAAAATTAAAAATAGTTTAGAGAATAAAATGCAAAAAATGCCAACCAAAAATTAAATACAATAAGTCAAATGAGCAAAATTATGAGAAATGTGGCATGTACTACATAGGACAATAGATCAAGGCATACCATATAGCAAAAAAATATTACGCAAAACCAGAAATAACAACAACGGCAGTGGCAATAATGATAAAGATGAAGATGATTTAGATTGCGAACTTTTGAATGAGTGGATGGAAGAGGATCTTTGTTGTGATCTTTGCGTGGGTGATAGATGACAAACAATAACGGCATGGGAGTACCGAGGTGGGAACCTAGAGTGTGGAATGATTCGAATTCACGAATCAAGTACTTATAAAATGTATAATATTGATTTAAGAGCAAATTCCTGATTCGCCTCTGCCTCCCCTATGTTATGACAAATGTTGGATACGCCCATGGATGTTAGTGCCGCTCTTGCTATAGTTATTCTTTTTTTTTTCAATTTATCTTGACATTCATTATTCGCCATATAGTGATTTTAAAACAGAATGAGAAAATTAATGAATGAGTGAGTGTATGAAGCATATGAGAAACGATTTTTATGGTGTAAAGCAGCAGTTCTTAAACTTATAAAGTCTTTCGCGGATCACATCCTAGATAAAGGTATTTTAAGCCTTTGTTCAAAACTTAATTTCTGGCGTTGGGTCGAATAAAAAGGTCATAACTGATAAAAAAACGCCTATTTTTAGGATCTTGAGAAAACCTGATATTTGGAAGGAATAAAAAATGAGAAAAATGCTTGACTAAAGATATCGAGCTAAAAGGAGATTAATTTGAAACAAATAAAGAAAACAAAAAGGTTTTTTATCTCTCTTCGAAACGCTGCAAATCATTGGCATTTGTGGTTTTTAGAATTCCGGACCCAATGGGTACAAAACGGAACCTTGTTACAGAGAATTCGTTGTCTATCCGTCCTCGGGTCATATCTCATGAACCGTAATAACTACAGTCTTGGATGGTTGATGGCTATGGATAAGAAAGTTATAGTGTCGAAATTTCAGTTTGATTGGACCACTAGGGAGGGTACCTCCCATACAAATCCACCATTAAAAATCAGGTTCTTCTTAGAAAAACTTGTTTGTTTTTTAGACTATTGAATTGAAATTTAGACACTAAAAGTTTCTGACATAGGTGCTGTAAATTTGTTGGAATCAGCCAAATCGGACAACTAGGGGGAGGGGTAACTACCATACAAACCCACCATTAAAATTCAGGCTTGACCAGAAAAACACAGGCAAATTGTACAAATTTATTTAAAGAATCATGCTTTAAACTTACGGTGAATAACGTCCATTTTACGGTCGATGTATAATTTCATTTGAGATGGAAGCAACTGGAATCCATCCTTGACTTCAGTTGTTTGATAAAGTTAGAACACCAATCGGACTATGCGATTGCATAATAATGGCATAAAATTATCTTTTCAATAAATTTTTAATATCCATAAACTGTAAGCTATCACCATGTCTATATATGATTTTTCTATGATGCATATAGTGTAGAGTATCATTGCGATTGCCATTTTAAAATCTTAATAAACAGTATTCTCTCGTTTCACAATATGTTCCTTTTCGAGTACCAGCTGTCCGGACAAACGGATATGAATAGGTCAATTCTATGTATCTTCGTTTTGATCAAAATTAAACCCACACATACATTTAGGGTCTTATGTTCTTACTAATAAACAATATATTCTTTTATATTTAAAAAAAAAACCGGGCAACAAGTAACAAGGTTTTAAGAAACCTTTGTAAAGTTATTCATGGGTACAGTTGATGCGAACGATCCCCAGTGCATTGCCACACCCGCACTTGAATGCTTTTTTAACAACACACAAAATACAATAATATGTTAATTACTTTTTAACGATTTCTCTTAAAAATTTTATTGTTGTTATTTCCTTAATTTTTGTGAAATAACAAAATCAACATTTGAAAGGCGAAATAATAAAGAATATTACAAATAAAAAAAAAAAAAAAAAAAAGTAAACAAAAAACAAAATAATTGCGATAAATCAGAAAATATAAAAAAATATAAATGGTGAAATGAGAAAGCAATTTGTTTAATGAGAAACATTTTAAAGTGGAATGAGCTTACTAACAACAATCCAAATTTATACAATTTATTAATTTTTATTTATATTTGTAACACTTTAAATTCGAGTAACAAATTTGTGTGTTGCGTGATCCTCACAGATGATTAATCAAATCCCGAACCGAATTGTATAAAACAATTTTTTGTAAAATTCATCAAATTTGTCAAATCAAAATCAATTCAAATTTATTCTAAAGCTTTTCCAGTATATACAATATCAATATCTTTTGTGATTGTTTTTAAAATCTAGCAGTAGTTAGTAGTTGGTGGTAGTCAGAATAGCTAGAGAATATAGCTGGTCCACTGTGAGCAAGGGCGGTGCCAATTTTAAATACATCTTAGGATAGAATAAGAAAGGAAAGGATAGAATAAAATAGTCTGCTTGCCACAGTAACGAGTTCACACAGAAGTCTTATGGCCTGTGTGTTCCCAATTGACCTTACCAGCATGGATGGCATAGGCATCTAGTGAGTCCCTTAATTTAGGAATTAGGAAAGTAGAGGTCCTAGTATTATTGGTAATCATCATGATGCAACTCATTAAACCAATTGTTCCTTGGTTTCTTCCCATAAACTAGGGATCCCAAAACACATGCCAGCCCATGGATTTGCTTCAACGTTCCCATTAAAAACACTCAATTGTTATGAATTACAAGGATTTGAAAAACCCACAAGTAGAAGTATAAACTGTTGCTTGGCTTGTCATGAAATTTTCAGACATTTCAAAAGAGGCTACCTAACACCCCATCCATGTTTTAAGGTGTCAACTTTATTAAATGTAAAATAGTTCATTAATAACACAGCTTTGCTCGGTTTAACAACGAAAAATCTAATTAAGTACCATACAGTACTTTATTTTATTTCTCTAAATACCGAAATGACAGAAAATTCAAATTCGATTATGAATCTCTTGTTTGTTGAAACGTTGGAGACCACTGAATCCAATGTTACATGTCGCAAATCGCATTCCAGCAGCCGAGGTCATACATGTAAAAAGAAAGTCAATGATAAACCATGCACGTCTACGGAAGAGTCCGATATGGTGCAGTATATTAAAATAACCGCAGTTTTTAGTCATCGGCCGAGCCACTAAGCTATTCAGGTATTTTATTGAAAATGTGAAATAAAAAGCTTAAAAAAAAAAATAATTAAAATTAAAATAACCGCATTGAAAATGCACAATGGGGATTCGGTAGACGTACCTACTCCAAAGAAGTCGCGATCAAGATATCGTAAGGTAAAATGTGAACGCAGTCATAGACGATAGGGTCTACCTTGAGCTTAGATCAAACTAAAAAATCAGTCAGATTGTGTATGCATTAAAGTACATTTATATAGGCCCAGTATTCAAATAATTTATTATGCAATTGGTATCTTGAACATGATAGCGAAGAAATGTCCAGGCGCCTGCTTGAAGTTTGAAAAGAATTGGGCTAAATATTTTAAATGGAGACACTCACTGTGGCAAATTTAAAGAAATTATCATTAATTATTGGATTACGCATATTATATTCATATGTATGTAAGTACATACAATATATTGAGATTATTTTCAATACTAATGATCGCTTGTGTCTGGGATATCTGGGTCTTGCATTCATTTATTTTTCATATTTAATATTTTAAGTATTTCTCGTTAAATATTCTCGTTATGTATTTAACATTCCCGAGCTGTCTACTCACTATGTTATTAGCGGTGTAAAGACTTGAAGCTAAAGCACCCTTTAATCCCCTTAGTCCCTATTACCAGAGCATGTCTGTCAAAAGCTGCTGCAACTACTACTCCATACCATGTGTGTCAAACGCTTTCATGGATTTGAATAATTCAACTTTTGCAATATGCTGATCTGTGGTTTTTCTTCTCCTCCCTCCGTCCCAGCCCCTTATGCTCACTGTTACCATGAAGGAGTAAACTACCGAGAATGATAGATGTTTGTTTTTGTTGTTAAACGAGGGTCATTTTGAAAGTAAGAACTGTTAGATTTTAATTTTTAACACTATTTACTCGTTTGAAACATAGTCTTATGATGACATTATAATATCCGATATCATTAAAACTTAAAGAACGTTTTTGGGGCAGAAAACATAAGCTTAATTGGTGTACCAAGGTTTTTTAACTAGGGGCAATATTGAAGAATTTTATTGATATATATTATATGTAAGTAAAAGGAACAATAATCTTCGTTATAGTCGGATGTTTTTAAATTATAATAAATAAAGAGCCATCGAAAATCCCAAGTATTATATCGATAATTCAAATAGATCTTTGTTATTTTTTCATATCATGTTTGCGTGTCATTGCTTATTCATTTTCCTTCAGTAACATATTGGTTGTGGGCAGATCAGTTAGGGTTACTTCATATTAAATTTAGATTTCACTTATCCAAAAAACGTGAAAGAAAACCTATCATGTATCATTCATCCAATAATCTATTTATTATATTTTCTAAATGTAATCTTGTATAAAAATTCAAGCCTTTAACTTTCTCTGTGGTTTGATCGGTTTCATCTAATAAACATTGATTAGTCTTTCAGAATATATACATATATCATACAGTAATTTCGACCTCTAAATGTTGTGGATATGTTATTTTCCAGTGGCCTAGAATAGGATAGACTATTCTACTGCAATAAATCAAAGTTCTATGAGTTACAAACAATAGAATAAAGTGATTAAACATTTTCAAGGAAGTGTTAAGTGTTTTATAAGAAAAGTATAAATGAATTGAATCGATATTCATCAGATCCATATATTTAGTACCATGGGTATTTCAACAGAGAGAGAGAGAGAGAGAGAGAGAGAGAGGTTTAGAAACGGTGAAGCATTCTAATCTCCATCAAGCGTAACGGGTATTATAAGTATGTACATACCCATACTTGTTGTTCTTACTGTAGAAATGTAAAACGCTTTTAAATGATCAAGTCACGTTTTTGAGGCACGAGTTGTAGATTCACACATATTCGTACACACACTAGTATCTCGGATATAGACTGATTAGATGTATAATTCATATGAGTGAAACGTAATAAATGTGCAAATTTGATCTGAAATCGTCTTACAGACTGAGATAAAAATGTTGTTTTTTATTCCTTTTCTCGACTTCTCAGTCACTCGCTCACGTGATTATGAATAAGCCCAAGAAAAACTTTTTGAAATCACGAGTACATATTTGCGGTTTTTGGGATTAACATAGCGGTTTGGGTAAATACCTAAAGCTTGCATAAAAATAAAAGTTACATTATCATTTACACGCCATTATAATACAATATTATATAGTAAAAAAATGATACTAACAACAATTGGTCGATTTCCTTTTATTATTGTTTAAGTGCAACAAATTTGGCAACAGCAACAACAGAAATAAGAAAAACAATTATTTATAATAAACACACAATTTCCAGTTTGGAAAATTTTAAACAGTATCTTAACAATAACCGTTATTAATTTATATTACACTAGCGTTAACCGGCGTGCGTTGCTACACCCCCTATGCGTTAATTGGGTGTTTCTTACAAAAAGCTTTGTTGTAAAATGTGTAATTAATATTTTACAATATATTTTAATATTCTATTATAACCTAAGCAAGTTTAAGAATCATTTGTCCTTTTAAAAAAAATCGGTTCAGTATATTTTGCACCAAATAAAAAAAAAAATTTAAAAATGCCATAAAACTATCTGTATTTGGACAACAGCGCTACCCCGGTAGGGGTGACTGTAACTCCATGAGTACAACAAAAAACCAAAAACCATCAAAATTGGTCCAGCCGTTCTTGAGTTTTGCTGGGTCATACTATTTTTTGAGTGCTCTATACCTATCCCGAAGCTGACTGAGGCGAGCCTCACGTTCCGTTGACGATTCTTCATCTCTTGCTGAACGTACTCTTTTGGCATTCACTTTACTACGACCTATGTTCGAACGACGACGTCTTCCAGACATGACTTTTTAATTTCTTGATAGTAATAATCAGACTTAAATAAAAAAAATCTAAAATCACATTTGAAGAAACTTTGCTGTGTAAACAATGAGAAGCTGGAATATTGTAGTGACAGTAAATGCTTTTTCCATGAATTATAACACTATGCCAGCTACATTAATTTTAAAGATAGGCATATAGGTATATGTATAGTGAAAATAACAGTATTTCTTCACTATTTAATGAATGTTATTATAAATATTATAAATATAAACCTTCCTCTTCAATCACTCTATCTATTTAAAAAAACCGCATCAAAATAGGTTGCGTATTTTTAAAGATTGAAGCGGTTATAGGAAAAAAGCGACTTTGTTTTATAATATGTATAGATTACTACTTATGTCATTAGTTCAATTGTCTTTGTAACATATATATAATTGTACTAGAGTACCCGGCCCGGCATCGCATGGCCAATCGAAATCCTTGAACTTATGTGATCAATACCAATTTAAAAAAGAGATTTTCATCACTTTCAGTTGAATTCAATTGGGCCGTAAATGCAATCAAGTCTTCGCACTATTGCTTTATTGTTATTAATAAGTTTAATTACATTTCAGGTATTACATTCTCGATTCCCTAATATACGAGTATCTCCTAAGCTTTATATGCAACATTTGATTCAACAATTTCCATGCCTGGAACCAGCCAACCATGCACATACACAAAATTTCATTGCAATCAGATTAACCGACGAGATTGGCCGCTCATAAAATTCGAACAAACAAATTTTAATTTTTATATAATAGAAGATATATGTATGTATGAATAAAATCGCCCGTTTATTTTTATGGACTTTATCTCTTTTATTTATTCATTTATTTATTATTTACGAGTAAAGTATATTGCATGAATTACTTTCAATCAATTTCAATTTGTCGAGTTTGTGCGAAATCTCAAACTTTGATGACTAGAAATTTATAACACATGATAAAGAAGCCAACGAGGCCGAGGCCATGTCGATATACAAGTATCTTATTCAGAGTATGTTCTATATTTATTTATTTTTTGTTTTCTCAATAAATTGTTCTAAAGGCAATATATTTATTGGGAAAAAATTGTTTGAACTAATTTATGACTTCAACTTAATAAAGACAATTCAATAAAAATTTTATCATATTTTATTTCATCAAAAAAAAAAACGAAAACAAAAAAAAAATCTTAGTAAATTCATCCTATTACTAAAGCCACGCTGTCCGTCCGTCTGTCCTCGGGCTATAATTCATGAAAAAAATGCAAATTTTCACAGAATGTGAAGTTCTATATGGGCAATAGCAAATTACTTAAAATATATTCAAAAATTTAGGGGGTCTACCTCTCTAGTAGTCCGATCGAACTCAAATTTCGATAATATAAGTTTATGATATATAGCCGCCAAATATCTAAATTTCAAGATCTTGGGATTACTGGATCGTATAGATCCCATACAAACCCCAAACCCCCTCCGTGTGCGTGTCTCACTCGCACTTGGCCGATTTTTGTTTTATATATAAAGTAAATTCATTCCGGTTAATTAATGTTTTTTTTTTGAAAATCAATATGGCAATACAATTACTATGGAGCTTGATATCGAGATATTATTAGAAACTTTTGGAGAGTCAATTGGAATCTATGTTATTGATGTGTTAGCAAAGGAGCTCAATTTATGTCTTTCATTGAAAATTCAAAAAGATAAGCTAAATCTGAACACCATTTTATATGCAAATATATTTCTTGGGAAAAAAAAAATTCCTTATTTAATGAATTGGGTAATCCCCCTATACATACATACGTAAGCTGATATGCAGATCTCTTAAACATGCATATACGAGTATGCTATATGCATATGAGTGGTTTGATTAACAATCACCGCACAGTATTTTGGGATACACGTAATTCATGTGTAGTCGATATGCAGCCTTATCACAATAGATGTACAATATGTATATTATATTGTTTCCTTATTTAGCATGTCAGAGAGTGAGTACAAATGAATTTAACTAAGATTTGCTTCCGCAACCAGCATATTCCATCAGATTCAAATCTATACGATAATTCTTTATTGCCAAGTCTAAATATCAAATTAGGGAGCAACAGCACAGCGAAATATTTTAAAAATCTTGAATAGTTTTGTTGTTTGGAAGAAGTAATTATTTCTTATAATGAGGGCCCTGGGCATAAAGGCATCTCGAAGTCCTTAACATAATATAATATAATAATTTTGACATTGGCAGCAATAAAACTTCTGAGAATTTGGATCTGCTTCTAAATATTGTACAGTACGAGGTGTGACAATTAAGTAACGGGACTGGTCTGTAAAACATACTTTATTGAAAACTTATTACAAATAACAATTAATCTCCTTCAACATACTCCCCTTCCCTATCTATACACCGCTGCATGCGAGTTTTCCACTGGTTAAAGCAGTGCTGAAAGTCACTAAGTGTTAGACTCCTTAGCAGGTCTGCCGTTTTTGCTTTTACCTCTTCAACCGACTCAAAACGTGTACCCTTCAACGAACTTTTGATTTTGGGGAACAGGTAGAAGTCGCAGGGAGCGAGATCTGTCCGTTCCTCATCATCAACTTCTTCCCGGCCCTCAGAAAATCGTTTGTGCCATTCGAAAATTCTAGTACGTGACATGCAGTCATCACCAAACACATTTTTTAGCAATTGAAAACACTCACTTGGAGGTTTTATTAATTTTACGAGAAATTTTAAATTAATTCGCTGCTCGATTTTTAAACTAATCATTTTTCCGGCACTTCTATTACACAACACTCTACTCAAACTAGGTTTAAAAGCAAACTAGACTAGACAGAGAGGCGGGATCAAGTGGATTCTGCGCAGTAGGAATCAAGGTCACTCACCATCCATCCCCACTCTTAAAGCTAAAGACAGACGACTGTGGTATACTCAGTCCCGTTACTTAATTGTCACACCTCGTATATGAGTTAAGTATCTTAAGTTTTTTTTTTTTTGATTGAGGATTGTGCTTTGCTTTTGAAGTCTCTTTTCCTTGGAATTCATATCGAAATTAGTCATATACAATACATATTGTATTATAGGGGACAAGTACATACATACAAACATACGAGTATATGAGGGATAGTGTTAGGTTGTTTTTAAGTTAGTTTCACAGTTGAATATATAAGTAATATGTAAAAAAAGTAAATAAGTAAGTTTTATGTACTCGCATGTTTTTACTTATTTCTTCATTTATTTATTGTATTTATGGACAAAGGCAATGAATGGTTTTTAAATAAACTATGTACTACTACTATGTGATGTATCTAAAATTAAATGAACATTGAATAGAATAGCAAACTGAAAATGAAGAAAAGAAAGAAAGATAGAACTAAAATACAATAATTGAACGAACTTAATTGAATAACATTTGTCGTCGGCGACTTTGTCGCTTCAGTAATCATTTGTTGTTGTTGTTGTTGTTGTTGTTTTTGTTGTATTTAAATTGTTTGCTCTTGTCAACTGCTACAATCTTGACATTGAAGGGTGTCGCGGCACGCGCATTGAAAACATCGATAAGAAAAATCATTAGCCCCATCAACAGCATCAACATCATCAACATCATCATCATCATCATCATCATCATCATCATCAACAACAACATCGCTATGAGCATCATCATCATCATCTGCAGCATTAAATAATCTTGCTATTTTCTCTTTTCTAAGATTGTTTTCTTATTTTGCTTTGCTTCATCTCAATCTTAATCTTATACTCTCAGTACTATCTTATAGTTTCAATGACACTCTCAATTATAGCGGTCAAGTTTAAGTGAAGTACGAGGGCAGATCAATAAATAGCCGTGTTAGGAATGAAGAAGCAAATATTTACATTTTTTTTGTTTTTTAATTATTATCTTCCTTTAGTGTTTCCAATATTTCTGCCATTTCTTGGATCTCTCCAAAAAAATACGAAACTTGTCTTCTGTGTCGACGATAACATCTTTCTTTGAGCTGAATTTTTCCCCTGAGCCACGTTTTCATATTGAGGTACAAAAAAAAAAAAAAAACGCAAGGAGTCAAGTCGGGCGAGTATGGTAGTGTTGTTCATGATAGCGAAAAATGTGGAGGCATGAGCTGGTGCGTTATCAAAATGGGCCCATGTCTCCTTCAATTTTGTATCGAATCGAACCAATAATTCACTGTAGTAGGATTATTCCTTATGAATCCCAACAAAACGTGGCCGATTGGACCGTCTATGCCTTCTTCGGATCAGATTAACCCTGAATAATTCTCTGACGTATAATAATGCATTCAGTTCTCATCAACGTTGATGACTCGACGTTAAAACTCCTGCAAACTTCGCTTAAAGATGTCCAAACACCGCTACGCCTTGGACAGCCGTATCCGTTTGTTGTCCACTGTAAGCAATCGCTGCACCGATCATCCCGACATCCAGCACCCGACATCTTCTTCATGATTATCACTTATCATGTAAAATATTACTTGCATCCTCTGTTACTTTGCACACTTTCGACCGGCGATCAGTGAGAATCATGTCTTTTACCTTTTCAACGATTTCCTCGGTAACTCGGTCCATGACTGCCAGCCGGTCTGTCATATATGGTGACGGGTACGAGTTCCCATGGACAGCATTCAATTCCACTTTTATTTTTTCGCATAAATAAATATTAAGGATATTATTGTCCTGTATGACAAATGACAATACACGACGGTAATGCGAACTTCCCTTAGCAAAGCCACATGCCTTCGAATACGTGTACTTATTGATGTCCCCTCGGAAAGCAACAGAACCATCAGCAAAAGCTACAGTATCTAAATGAGATATTATGCAAAAATATTATGGGCGAGAAGAGGTTTGCCACAAATACGGTGAAACATTCAACACACACAGTGCTGTTCAAAGCAAAAGGAACAAACTTAGTCATACTAAAATTGTCGTTATACTTAGTTTTTCTTTGTTTTCAAAAAGTTTGAGAATACTTTATCTAAAAAGTATTTCAATAAGTAGCTTGTAATAAACACATTTAATTAAAATATGAAAGAATCAAACCAAGTTGTTTGTCGATACGTAATTTGGTAATGTGAACCCTCTTTTCCTTACAATCTTTGGAATCTGAATGGGATTGATGCTTTCGAATTATTAATAGTGGTTTCAGGGATTTTACTCTAGTTAACGTATTTTGAAAGCTTGCAACAAAACTTCTTTTTTTTTACATGAAAACTTTGCCAGCAAACGCCTTGGCTTAGTATGCCAAAGTGGTTTTCAATATGATTCAGGTCAAGGATTAGGAAGTCTAACGAAATGCTTCATCTTCATTTTCCTTTACGTTGTTTTTAAGTACCACAGCTGCTTCTTTTGGGTACAACATCCAGCCAATTGATATATTTCACACTGCGTATGAGTAATATTTTTGATATCAAGGAAGGAAGGAAGGAAGTCAATTTTAAAATCGCATAAATATGAGAGTACAATTGATACACATGCTTGCGAAAATGTTTTAAGACCAATTATAGACCAAGAAGGAACCATTTCCACTTGGGGAAAAATTATGTTACTCAACAGTTTCAATTAAAATTGTAATAAGATTTTGTTAATTATTGTACTATATTTTATACTGAGAACAGATTTTTAATTGAAGTGTAGTGAAGTGGAAAACTGTTTTGTTTAACAGCAAATTGAAAATATCATTTAATTATAAATTCCATAAAATATTGCTAATACGCAGCGTGGAATATGTCACGTCTTGGACAATGACCCTGGACTTATTTCTATGCTAGTTTAAGACTATATAAAGAAATATAGACCTCCCAATCAGCTGATTTGAAATCAATTGAAAATCATTTATTATAATCATTAATTTTATTCAGATGTCCAAAGATTATAGGAAATAACAGTTCAAATACCAAATTACTGATCTATTGTATAACGCGAGAGTCAGTTCAGATCAGTTTTGTAACTGATTTGAATGATTTTTTTTTTACTTTGGGAGAGGTCATGATTTTTTTTTTAAATTATTGTATTTTAAATTTATGGAAATTTATCTAAAAAAATAGATTTTATTTAAGCAAATGCAAATGCTTACATTTTTTTCAAGCAAATTGTACAAAACATTTATTGAATTATAGCAAATTAACATAAAATACTTAGACCGATTTTTTATAACAAACAAAACACTCTGAAACCAAATTTTAGTTGCAATTTTTATGACTCATAAAAAAATTTAGCGACAATTTTTCCTGTGTGTTGCTTTCATTATCCTCTTCACGCAGTGGATAGTATTGTATTATAAGTTTCTCATAAAGTTTGTAACAGACAGAAAAAGACATCCGTGACCCAAAAATTTATATATAATCTTGATCAGCTTAATGAGACGAGTTGATTAAGCCAAGTCCGTCTGTATGTATGCCAACTAGTCCCTCAGTTTTTGAGCTAGAGAGCTGAAATTTTGTACGAACCTGTTTTTTGTTTTTTTTACTTGACATAGTACAGCCGCATCGGACCACTAGGGAGGCTAATTCCCATACAAGCTTACCATTAAAATTCAGGTTCTTATTAGAAAAACTTTTTTAAACTGAAATTTAGATACTATATGTTTCTAATTAATGTTCATTCAAATACATGTTCCTACTAGGTGTCCCGGCATGTGATGCTGCGCGCTCCCTCGGTTTGGTCGTTTGTTAAGTTTTTTAGAAATATAGCATTAAAATAAAATACAAAATGATTTTCATTTCCGCAAAACCCTAAATACATTAAAATCGGTCCAGCTGTTCTTGAGTTATAAATGGCGTTAATACACACAACTTTGTATATTATTATTTTATAAGTATAATGTATATTGAAAGCAAGCATGTTTTTAAAGAGACATACAGGTAGATTCGCGCCATCAATCGTTAAACTTTAAAACATACAATAAATGATGAAACAGAAATGAAGTTCTATAGCAATTAGCTTTTTCAAAAAGAAATGAACTTTTTATTAAAAAACATATGAAAATATATAAAAACTTGCGAGTTGTAATAAAGTTGATAGCATATAAACATTCCTCATGCCGAAAAACATATTCATGCCAATTTTCATGCTTATCGGTCGAACGGTATCGGAGTTCAGCGCCGTTAAACTGAAATTCTCGTGCTATTTTATGTGTATAGATTAGAAAAACTTTTTCTTATTTGGTCTTATGTATCTGAAATTCGAACAGTATAAGTGTCTGACCCATATTCAACAACTGTGTAGATTTCAAAACTCTAGGATTACTGGATCGTAAAGCTCCCATACAAATATTTCGGTCTCAGCATGGAAATTGTTGAACTGACTATACCCTAAACATAAGTCAAATCAAAAATCAAATATTTCTGAATGCTCTATCACAGAGTGTAGGCAAAAACATTTTCTAGGGGGTGCGTGAAGAGTATATCAACTTCGGTATAGGCGAAATTAAACTTCTTTTTACTTGTTTTGTAAGTTTAAGTTTTTGTTTTGTCTTTTTGAATTTTTTTTTGTTTTCTTTTGTTTTGTTTTTTTTTTTTTTTATTATCTATACATATTATAAAACAAAGTCGCTTTTTTCCTATAACCGCTTCAATCTTTAAAAATACGCAACCTATTTTGATGAGGTTTTTTTAAATAGATAGAGTGATTGAAGAGGAAGGTTTATATTTATAATATTTATAATAACATCCATTAAATAGTGCAGAAATACTGTTATTTTCACTATACATATACCTATATGCCTATCTTTAAAATTAATGTAGCTGGCATAGTGTTACAATTCATGGAAAAAGCATTTACTGTCACTACAATATTCCAGCTTCTCATTGTTTATACAGCAAAGTTTCTTCAAATGTGATTTAAGATTTTTTTTTATTTAAGTCTGATTATTACTATCAAGAAATTATAAAGTCATGTCTGGAAGACGTCGTCGTTCGAACATAGGTCGTAGTACAGTGAATGCCAAAAGATTACGTTCAGCTAGAGATGAAGAATCGTCAACGGAACGTGAGGCTCGCCTCAGTCAGGCTCGGGATAGATATAGAGCTGAGAGATAGAGAGAATCATCAGCACGAGTTACTAATTCATGGGTAAATAAAGAAAATTCTGCCATGAATTACGATCCTTCGCTTTCTTACAAGGACGATCGTATAGTAACAATAGGTACTATGTCAGTAGTGTGTGAACATTGCTTGGCATTGAAATTCAAGAACGAATTGAAAGGCATGTGTTGCCTACAAAGAAAAGTCAAATTAGAAGAAATTCTCCCTCCACCTGAACCACTTCACTATCTTTTTTCGGGTGATCATCTATATATAAAAATGCACTCAAAAAAAAGTATGACCCCGCAAAACTCGAGAACGGCTGGACCAATTTTGATGATTTTGTTTTTTTTGTTTTGTTGTACTCATGGAGTTACAGTCAGGTTCTTTGCTACATTTGGATGCGGTATGTAGCGCTGTTGTCCAGATATAGATAGTTTTATGCCATTTTTTTTTTATTTGGTGCAAAATATACTGAACCGATTTTTTTTAAAGAACAAATGATTCTTAAAGTTGCTTAGGTTATAATAGAATATTAAAATATATTGTAAAATATTAATTACACATTTTACAACAAAGCTTTTTGTAAGAAACACCCAATTAACGCATAGGGGAGGGGGTGTAGCAACGCACGCCGGTTAACGCTAGTGTAATATAAATTAATAACGGTTATCGTTAAGATACTGTTTAAAATTTTCCAAACTGGAAATTGTGTGTTTATTATAAATAATTGTTTTTCTTATTTCTGTTGTTGCTGTTGCCAAATTTGTTGCACTTAAACAATAATAAAAGGAAATCGACCAATTGTTGTTAGTATCATTTTTTTAAGCATTCACACAATTTACTATAATTACTCATATGTACATACTATGTATTTTATATTATGAATAAGTATTATACCCAATCTCATATTGTTTGTAATGCATGGAACCATGCATCGGAGATTGCATCTTTTATATCTTTAGTTCCTCTTTGTCTGTCTATCTATATAAGTATTTAAATTTTTATTTTCTTTCTCCGAAGTGTGTAACTTAACTCACACACTAAACCCCATAGTCCCCCTGGCACTACCGCTAAGTATTACGTCCAGAAAAAAATAGGCAGCATTACTGCTCAAAGTTTGCTTCTACCCCAACTAAAAAAGATACAAATTTATCTTAGAACTTTTGGTCGATATCAAACCTATTACCTATTACTTCTACGTTCGTCTGAACTCATTGTAACTCTTTGATACGTCGCAGCTCTGACATGATTTGAGCTGCTACTTGACACTGCGTCCCAGTTCAACTGCGATTGATACATATGGTGGTTGCAATTCGTCACAGTCAGCATTTTTGTTTTCACCTTTACCAGTCAGAGAGTCAGAGATTCTAGTCTTATTTCAACAACTAGAGAAGTCTTCACATCTTTTGCCATGCTAATGGTATTGATTCACCTTTATCTTTAAACAATATTGAAGATCTTGTTTTAAAAAATGCTCAATATTTCTAGATCTCAAATTCAAAATAAATATATCTGCTATGACATCTTAGAATTTTATGTTTCATCAAGGTGAATTGCGTTAAAACTTTTAATCTTACTATGAGTATAGTATTTTTGAAGCAATATCGAAACGGCTAAGTCACTTCGGATGAAGTCCATGGGACATCTGTTTTTGTGTTTCCAACTAGGAAAATGAGATTAAATGTAAATCCACAAAAGGTAAATACCGTTCGGGACTTCTAGTGATGGTGGTCAGCCATCCCAAAAACGATTGAGAAACTTCGCAAAATAATTGGGGCCACAGGCAGTGGTTTTAATTTTGTGCGAAAAATTGGGTGTGAAAAAAGACTCGATAAGATGCCGCGTGCTGCGTTTGTTCTCAGTAGAGAATAAACACAATCGTGTGGTCGATTCTAAGGTTGTTTTGGCGCGGTTCTGTCGCAATCCTAACCGCCCGAAACATAACTGTAGACGAAACATAGATACACTACTTAATATGTATATACTCCAGAAACAGGGGAACAGTCAAGACAGTGGATTTTTGAAGTGAAATGGGCTCCGAGCGAAAAAAACTCAAGACAATACGACCTTATCAGGTCAATGCTCAGTATCGATGGCCAAAGTTATGGAATTAAAATTCAATTTGATACAATATTAGCCGAATTCACTAGATTTAGCCATCCAGTGACTTCTCTTTAATTTAAAATTTAATAAAAAAAAAAAAAAAAAAAAATTCACGTCGAACGAACAATCATCGCTGAAGCAAATGCCTATTTTGAGGAACTTCCAAGATACTATTTTATTTACGGTTTAACAAAAACTTGGAAAAGAAATTGGACTTGATCGAAGATTCCTAAATTGTTCTTGTCCTTTAATTTTGAATAAACTAAAATTTAAAAATCCCGTAGTGCAAATATTTAGGTAAATATCTACATTTTCGACTTTTTACTTATGCGATTTATATTGTAAATCTAAAAATGAGACCAATGACAATATAAAAAATAAATCAAATTTGTTTGTATGGTATTCGTATATAAGCATAAGTTGAATCGATTTCATATTTAGATACTGTAGATTTTTTTTAGACTCGAAGATCAAGACAAGTGTGCAGACAAGTGTGCAGACAAGTGCAGCAGTCGAAAGACTATATTTAACTATAAAATTACATATTTCTGTTGCAATTGGAAGCTTAAAAATTTTCTTTATACTGGCAAATGGATAAATATTTATACTCCATACAATGTACGAGGGTTGTATGATAGAAACAATGGCCAAATGATATGTGCAATAGTTTCAGAAAAATACTGTCAAAATGTCAAGTGATTTAGTTAATGAATATCGACAATTTAACAATGGTTTTGATCAAAAATATTATCGATCTGACCAGCTTCGCACGGTGATAATTGGAGAGGTCACGAACCTTTTCTTCATTATTTTTTTTGTTCCTTAAAATCCATGCTTTTATTTTAAAGCAAAGCAATATTCGTAGACAACCGACCAACCATTGTACCTCACACTCTAATATATAGTAAAAGAATCGTAATTCGTGCGAAAATCTAATTTATTTGACCACAAAGGAATTGTTATGGAGCTCCACAGCATTGGATTGAACAATTGATTTAAGATTGACAATACAAAGAATTGTTGATACTAAAAACTGTTTTTTCATGGCTTAGTATGCCATATAATACGCTTCTTTTCTACGTTACAAATTTCGCCAGGTTCTACAATTCTAGTAGGTTAAGACCTGGGAAGGCTGAACCGCAGTCTGGCGCAAAGTGCAGTCTTTTTAGCCTCCGGATAGGAATTGCATCCCTTTGATCAAGCGATTATTATCTGCAATCAGACAATCGTTATAACGGCTGGTGTGAAAGGTGATCTTGTCCTCAACTACCGCCAGGTTCACATCTCTATGATAGGGTTGATTTCCCAACGTACCAGGGGCACCCTGCCATTAATCGCTTTGTCTTATTTTGTAGTACTTGTACTCTTTTTCGTTGAGATTTCGTAGCGGTTTCCCATATCTGTATACCGCATCTCAATACAGGAGCAATGAGTTGGGTGTAAATAGTGCGCTTATTTCTAAGAGAGAGTAAGCTTCTCCCATTGAGCAGCATCTTCAATTTATTTCGACAGCTGACTAACACCGATGTGATTTGCTGGTCGAAAGTAATGATGACACCTCGGTATTTCGCCTCCTTTGCTTGGGTAATGGTGTCCCGCAGAGATGTACAGCGGTTGGGATATTCCTCCTCAGAGTAAAGCATACGTTGAAGCGTTTGGCGCTATTTATTCTTCCATTCCACCGATTAACCCATGTCTCTAAACGGTGAAGGTACCCTTGGATCCCGCCTGTAGCTTCGTAATAGCAGTGAAAGCTGTAAAAGATGCCAATGTCGTCTGGGTAGGTTGCCAGCAATGCTTTTTTTTTTTTTTTGGCTCGATACGCATCTTTTTAGCGAAAGAGAATGGCAAGAATAGCGAATACAAGATTAGGCCTAAGACGCTTCCTTGCCAGGACAGGGTGGATGTCTGACAGAACAGTCCGTGACTTGACGCTGAAGAGGTGCCACTCCAGAATTATTGATACTAAAAACTAACAATCCAAAAGAAATGTTTGATACATTGATTGATTTTAATAAATAAAGGCTACCATACGACTTAATTAGACACAATTGTACATATAAACCTTTTGTAAAAAAATCTCTAAATCACCATGAAAACCGTATCAAAATCCATTACGTGGTTTAGAAGTTCTGCGTATCGGAATGGACAGGGAATACGACTGTCTTTTATATATGCATAAACGTTAAAACGAGTTGCTTTTCCTTAAGCCTGTACATTCGTTATCAATTACATATATTGTATATTGGACAACTGAGTGACCAGTTGAGTTGAAGCATTTTGAATAATCTAAGATGTTTTATTGTAGAAATGATTAAAAAAGCATACAGATAAGCGATGAAAAGTAAAATATGTATACGAAATTAAAGAAGTCATCATAAGCTTTAAAAAAAAAAATGATCCTCTGGCAATATAATGATATTTACCATGAGTAACTTAATATTTTGAGAATGAAAAATGACAAATTATTCTGATAACAAATGTTTCTTTTTCTCTAAACATTGCCATCTAACATAACTTATCATGCAACCCTCGTTTGTGTATGTTTCCATATTTATTTGCTAGTAATTGTTGTTGTTGACTATCTTATATCTTAAGTTGTTTTAATTGTTATTGTATTGTGGTAAAAACTTGTTTGATTTTGAAATAATCTTGTTATTTTGTTTAGTAGGACAAATTCCTTCCTTTTTTTTTTATTTTTTATTGTTGATCTCATGATTGATTTTTCTTGTTGTCTCCATAGACATACATATGCATTATATCTGTATATTGTTGTTATTGTCATTTCAATTATAAGTAGCAAGTATTTCCGTTTCTCGTTTCTTGTTTATACTCGTAAATTCAAATCGAATTTGCATTGCTGTTTTGGTTTACCTATATGCAACAAAAGCAGAGAGTACATGTATCTAAGTATTGGATATGAAGTACCGGAATTTTACGTGCTCGCCTGTCTGTAAGAAGACTCAAGAACACGGTGCCAAGCACATGGATTGAACGTCAATCAACGTCCCCTTGGATAAATATCCGCAGGTACCAAATTAGAGTCATATTAAATTGGGAATATGACTCCCTCCTTGGTGGGGAGCGAGGCCCACCTTAAACCTCTGCTGCTCTCTGGGTCACAGCACCCGGTTGTATAACGCAACTCCACGTCGAGTTATTACTCTACCCGCATTTGGGTATTAAACCATAGCCACCACGATACTCCCACAAGGGGGCCGTACCCGCTGGCCAGGACGGAACAAGTTCCGTGGGCTCCTGACCACCCGTGGTACCAGAAAAAGCCTCTGGTCAGACTTCGTACCGAAAGGTACTACCAATTCGAACCCCAAAAAGTCCATGTGTTGGTGCCCATTATGTTTTCATTCATGTAGTAGCCAAGAAGTCCAATTTATAGAGGATAACCTGGATCACAAATTATAAATGAAAATAATGTTCCCTCCAGGAATATGAGTTCTATACATAAAGATATAAAACTCAGAAGAATTTCCCGGAGGGGAGTATCTAAGTATTGGATAGCAGTCTCTTACTCTTTGTTAAGGCAAGTAAGAAAATGTCATTAATTTATGATCATAAAACCCGAATTGGAAGATTGGACAGACCGCCTTGTAATCTGGACTTAAAACCCAATAGAGAAAATATTCGCCAAAAACATCAGGACATCATTAAAGAGCTAAAGATAAATTTGGAAAAATAAGATTGTCAGTAAAGTTTTCATTGTCAATAATAAAACACTTGCAAACATTTTACATTTCATATGACAAATCTAAAAATCAGCTCCGCCGCTAAACGATTAACTTTTTGTAAATCGAATCAAGGACTCCAGGCAAAGACTATGAAATATTGTACGAAGAATCCTGAGACAATGAAAGTTTAAAGTGAACACCTATCATGGAGACTTAAAATGACGGTGCCAACCGCATGGATTGATAGTTAAACGTTAATCAAGGTCCTCTTGGATACACATACATAAGTATATTCGCTGGTAGCGAATTCAAGTCATACTTATTTTGGTCATAAGACTCACTTCTTGGTTTGGAGTTGAGGGCTATCTGAAACCTCAACTACTCTATAGGTCACAGCATCTGGTTGTTTTTGTCGAGTTCATACTCAACCTGCATGTGGGTAGCAACCAACAGTCATTGCTTACTCCCATAGTCTGGTCCTGCACTTTTCTAATTTCCTCATTTCCTTCTTAACTTTCTCGTGAGCTGAAGGCCTCTTATATTAAATATTAGGTTATAATTATTAATTATAATCTTAGTTTTAATAAATATTGTACTCCCATAAAGGGACCGTTCTCTCTGGCCAGGCTGGAAAGAAGTACCGTGGGCTACTAACCAGCCATAGTACCAGGAAAAATCATCTGATCAAACTTTGTACCCGAGGTACTACCAATTTATACCACAAAAAACTTATAAAACTTATTGAATATAGCCTTCTCACTGATAGAATCGTGATTCGCTAAACTGGCATCATTTCTATTCTCAAAGATCGAGCGAGCATATGTCCCAAGATATCATGATTTCGTGAGCGATTTGTCCAGTCTACATAGGTAAGTACAATACTTCATAACCTTTGCATCAGATCTATGCCAGGCTTCATCAGCCAATCAGTACCTAAGTATGTAGCATTTAGCACCATCTAATGAAAAAATCAATATGACTAACCCAACTTAAATTGGAATCATCGTATTTTTCGTGCTATGACCCAAACCTCCCACATACAATATATAACCATTAGTTGTTAGTACATATGATATTAGAATTTCCGTTTGCAAATGATATTTATGATATTTTCTATTACAATGAATATAATTTTTAACTTGATCGAAATGCTTTGTGCTCTTACTGATCGTTTGACTTATAAAAGTAACATAGGATTGTACAATATGAACAAATGGCGCAATTTATTTGCATTCCTCATGTTATTGTTGTAATTGGAATACCACAATAGAA
This sequence comes from Amiota minor, assembly GCA_037043295.1. NCBI lineage: Eukaryota > Metazoa > Arthropoda > Insecta > Diptera > Drosophilidae > Amiota > Amiota minor. The sequence continues at coordinate 1,413,693 of JBAMAW010002683.1, forward strand.
TTGAATTGAAATAAATTGCATTTTCACACCTCATAAAGTGCAACAAAGAGCAAATAATGAAAAGAAAAATTTAATAATAAAATTGAAAATAAATGGAAAATAATTTCACATTTTTTTTTCAAATACTTGAAGCAAAAAACTAACAATAAAAATATATTGTATACATATATCTACATACTTGTATATATTGTATGTAGACTTCTGTAAGGCGTTCAATTAAATAAATTTACTTTACCTTTATTTACTCACTCATAGAACCATACAAGCAACGAGGGTCTTTATTAAAGTAACCTAAGAATAGTTTTACGACTAATTGAAAAAAAAAAAATGTTTGTTGTTCATCAAATTGTATCAACATAATTAATCATGGACAAACATTTCAACATACTTAACATAAGTATGTACTTCCCCTATGATATCTAAACATTTCTAAAAATGAAAGATAAACTGTTCAAACTGCTGATCGAAAAAGCGTGAAATATATTGCACCAATAAAGTTTTATTATTATTGTGGGTATTTTCTGCAAACAACCAAAGAAGTTTTTTGATGGAGTCAGTGGATAATTTGCATTTGGAGTTTGTTAATACATACTACATAATTTTAATGCAAAAAATTCTCTCTCGTTCACTGACTTGTGCGGCTGGCAAAAACTTTGGGCAATTGGTATAAATGTGGATACCTAAATGTATCTTTTTGTTTTCCTAAAACTTCTTAATAACCACGTGAACGTCAATTGACTTCGTTTTATACAAAACTTCATTTCACACTCACGATCGTCATCCGAATCTTCTTCGCTTGAAGTCAATTGAATAAAGTTTAAAAATATATTTAATAATAAACTCGCACCACTTATTATCTTCTTGAAAATGGGATGATAGTTTGATGAAATTTGTGTTGTAGGTGGTCGAATCATTGTGCATTACGAGATAGCATTAACAACAGCCTGTTTGCAAACCATAATTCCATTTTTCCTACGATTGAATATTTGCTGCATAAGTTTCTTTAATTGGTTCCTTGCAGACATTAGATTGATTGTATTCCTGATGAACAATCCGTGTACACTTGGTACCAAATAAAGTGTGGAAATGATGACTTCGCTATTCATTAGGACTTCTTCCCGTGTTTGTTGGCACTGTCAGTTGGTGCAACAGCTGATTATCATCAAAGATCTAACTCAAGAATAAGTTTTATTCTCTGAGCAAAAAATGAAACTCAAGAATAAGTTTTCTCAGCTCAGTAATGAGTTTATTCTCTAAGCCAGGAAAAAAATAAAAAACAGAAAACAAGAATAAGTTCTATTTTCTGAGTAAGAAATATAACTCAAGTATGAGATTTTTCCTCTCAGCAAAAGATCTAACTCAAGAATAAGATTCTTTCTCTGAGCAAAAAATGAAACTCAAGAATAAGTTCTTTTTTCTGAGTAAAAAATATAACTCAAGTATGAGTTTTTTCCTCTCAGCAAAAGATCTGACTCAAGAATAAGTTTCATTCCATGAGCAAAAAATAAACCTCTAGAATAAGATTCCTTAGGACAAAATTCAGCTCAATAATGAATTTATTCTCTAAGCAAAAAAAAAAAAAAAAAAAAACAATATAAGATAACTTCTCTTTTCTGAGTAAAAAATATAACTCAAGTATGAGTTTTTTTCTCCCAGCAAAAGTTCTAAATCAAGAATAAGTTTTATTGTCTGAGCAAAAAATGAAACTCAAGAATAAGTTTCCTTAGGAAAAAATGCAGCTCCATAATGAGATCTAACTCAAGAATAAGTTTTATTCTCTGAGCAAAAAATGAAACTCAAGAATAAGTTTTCTCAGCTCAGTAATGAGTTTATTCTCTAAGCCAGGAAAAAAATAAAAAACAGAAAACAAGAATAAGTTCTATTTTCTGAGTAAGAAATATAACTCAAGTATGAGATTTATCCTCTCAGCAAAAGATCTAACTCAAGAATAAGATTCTTTCTCTGAGCAAAAAATGAAACTCAAGAATAAGTTCTTTTTTCTGAGTAAAAAATATAACTCAAGTATGAGTTTTTTCCTCTCAGCAAAAGATCTGACTCAAGAATAAGTTTCATTCCATGAGCAAAAAATAAACCTCTAGAATAAGATTCCTTAGGACAAAATTCAGCTCAATAATGAATTTATTCTCTAAGCAAAAAAAAAAAAAAAAAAAAACAATATAAGATAACTTCTCTTTTCTGAGTAAAAAATATAACTCAAGTATGAGTTTTTTTCCCACAGCAAAAGCTCTAACTGAAGATTAAGTTTTATTCTATAAGCAAAAATGGAACTCAAGAATAAGTTTCCTCAGGAAAAAATTCAGCTCAATAATGAGTTTATTCTCTAAGCCAAACAAAAACAAAAAAGGACAAGAGTAAGCTCTATTTTCTGAGTAAAAAATATTACTCAAGTATGAGTTTTTTCCTCTAAGCAAAAGATCTAACTCAAGAATAAGTTTCATTCTATGAGCAAAAAATGAAACTCTAGAATAAGATTCCTTAGGAAAAAATTCAGCTCAGTAATGAGTTTATTCTCTAAGCCAGAAAAACAAAGCAACAGAATACAAGAATATGTTCTATTTTCTGAGTAAAAAATGTAACTCAAGTATGAGTTTTTTCCTCTCAGCAAAAGATCTAACTAAAGAATAAGTTTTATTCTCTGAGCAAAAATGGAACTCAAGAATAAGTTTCCTCAGGAAAAAATTCAGTTCAGTAATGAGTTTATTCTCCGAGCCAAAAACAAAAAGGAAAAAAACCAAGAATAAATTCTAATTTCTGAGTAAAAAATATAACTCAAGTATGAGTTTTTTCCTCTCAGCAAAAGATCTAACTCAAGAATAAGTTTTATTCTATGAGCAAAAAATGAAACTCTAGAATAAGATTCCTTAAGAAAAAATTCAGCCAGTAATGAGTTAATTCTTTAAGCCAAACATAAACAAAAAAAAGACAAGAGTAATTTCTATTTTCTGAGTAAAAAATATTACTCAAGTATGAGTTTTTTCCTCCTAGTAAAAGATCTAACTCAAGAATAAGTTTTATTCTTTGAGCAACAAATGAAACTCAAGAATAAGTTTTATTTTCTGAGTAAAAAATATTACTCAAGTATGAGATTTTTCCTCTCAGCAAAAGATCTAACTCAAGAATAAGTTTCATTCTATGAGCAAAAAATGAAACTCTAGACTAAGATTCCTTAGGAAAAAATTCAGCTCAGTAATGAGTTAATTCTCTAAGCCAGACATAAACAAAAAAACAGAAACAAGAATAAGTTCTATTTTCTGAGTAAAAAATATTACTCAAGTGTGAGATTTTTCCTCTCAGCAAAACATCTAACTCAAGAATAAGTTTTATTCTCTGAGCAAAAAATGAAACTCTAGACTAAGATTCCTTAGGAAAAAATTCAGCTCAGTAATGAGTTAATTCTTTAAGCCAAACATAAACAAAAAAAAAAACAAGAATAAGTTCTATTTTCTGAGTAAAAAATATTACTCAAGTGTGAGATTTTTCCTCTCAGCAAAACATCTAACTAAAGAATAAGTTTTATTCTCTGAGCAAAAAATGAAACTCAAGAATAAGTTTTATAATCTGAGTAAAAAATGTAACTCAAGTATGAGATTTTTCCTCTCAGCAAAAGATCTAACGCAAGAATAAGTTTCATTCTATGAGCAAAAAATGAAACTCTAGAATAAGATTTCTTAGGAAAAAATTCAGCTCAGTAATGAGTTTATTCTCTAAGCCAGAAAAACAAAAAAACAGAATACAAGAATATGTTCTATTTTCTGAGTAAAAAATATAACTCAAGTATGCGTTTTTTCCTCCCAGCAAGAGAACTAACTCAAGAATAAGTTTTATTCTATGAGCAAAAATGGAACTCAAGAATAAGTTTCCTCAGAAAAAAATTCAGCTCAAGTTTGAGTTTATTCTTTAAGCCAAACATAAACAAAAAAAAAACACAAGCATAAGTTCTATTTTCTGAGTAAAAAATATTACTCAATTATGAGTTTTTTCCTCCCAGCAAGAGAACTAACTCAAGAATAAGTTTTATTCTATGAGCAAAAAATCGAACTCAAGAATAAGTTTCACTCTATGAGCAAAAAATGAAACTCTAGAATAAGATTCCTTAGGAAAAAATTCAGCTCAATAATGAGTTTATTCTCTAAGCCAGAAAAACAAAAAAACAGAATACAAGAATATGTTCTATTTTCTGAGTAAAAATATAACTCAAGTATGAGTTTTTTCCTCTCAGCAAAAAATTAAACTCAAGAATAAGTTTCACTCTATGAGCAAAAAATGAAACTCTAGAATAAGATTCCTTAGGAAAAAATTCAGCTCAATAATGAGTTTAATCTTTAAGCCAAAAATAAACAGAAAAAAAAACAAGAATAAGTTCTATTTTCTGAGTAAAAAATCTTACTCAAGTATGAGTTTTTTCCTCTCAGCAAAAGATCTAACTAAAGAATAAGTTTTATTCTCTGAGCAAATAATTAAACTCAAGAATAAGTTTCTTTAGGAAAAAATATAGCTCTGTAATTTCTCTAAGTTTATTCTCTAAGCCAAAAAAAAATCCAAAAAACAAGAAAAAGTTCTCTTTTCGGAGTAAAAAATATAACTTAAGTATGAGTTTTTTCGTCCCAGCAAAAGAACTCAAGAATAAGTTTTATTCTCTGAGCAAAAAATGAAACTCAAGAATAAGTTTTATTTTCTGAGTCTAAAATGTGACTCAAGAATGAGTAATATTCTCTGAGCCAAAAAAAAAGAAAAACTCAGGAATAAGTTTATTCTCTGAGCCCTAGATGCCAAGCTCTGATATTTTTTTAAATCTCTTAAATTTGCACTTTGCAAGAGTCAACCAATTGGATGATTTATCTTTTAAAACAATTTTTATAGAGTACGGTAAAAATTAAACAAAGACAACTATACTTTTCAATAGTAATGACATAAAACAGAGAAGGAGATATCGGAGATTTCATCACATAAAGTACATATGTATGTATATACTTGTATATATTCTTGATCAGCTTGAAGAGAGTATTAAAACTTCAGCATAGCCGAAAATAAGCAATGTTTGGCAGCGGCAAACTAATAATAATTTTAAGTAATTAAAATTTTAATTTAAAATGCGACGAAACATATCAATGCCTTGTTACTACAATACTTATAATTATTGATACGAGGGCAGAGCATGATCTTGTTACATCAAGAGTTGACGCCACTAATATTGAACACAGTACTTAGTATAAAATCAACTTGATTATCATTGATATTCAATTAATTGTATTATTGCCATATTTCATGCACTCATTATAAGTATATTACATAATCCCTATGGATTCCCTTTGTCTGTCTGCACACGTTGGACGTGCTTTCGGTGTCTCTTTCTGGCTCTAGAGAGACACTCTATATTGTTTAATCAACTCTCGATTTCTTTATCTCTTCAAACAAAGACTAAGAATATTATTGTATATAGACTGGATAAATCAATCACACTTTCTCTTAAATCTCTATATGCACAAATTCTGATGTCACACAAAGAGAGACGTGTACAATTTCTTGAGTGATTTGTGCAGCATATATACATTATTTATTGTCTTGGGTCCGAACATAGTCAGTCTTTGCTTCAAACAGTTAACAAACGAAAATCGGACTAAAACTTTCTTCTTTTCATTATTCCAACGGTAATAAGTTACGCATCATGAGCTGGCAATATTATGTTGACTCCAGTCTGTTGGAATCGAAGAAACTATGCAAAGCTTGCATCGCCGGTCACGATGGCTATATATGGGCTCAATCCAACGACTTTCCGGTCACAAAGCCGGAATTGGACAAGCTGATTCTTGGTTTCAATCAACCAGATCTACTCACTACCAACGGTTTTAAATTAGCCGGCGAAAAGTACATTTTGATTTCTGTTACTGCTGATACTGTGCGCGGTAAAATTGGTAAATCCGGTGTACACTGCATGAAGACGGCTAGTTCATTAATCGTTGGCGTCTATAATGCTGACGTTACGGCTGAAGAGGCTGCTAGCGTTGTCGATAAATTTGGAGATTTTCTGATTAACAGTGGCTACTAGAAAATATAAAAAGGAAAAAAAAGAAATAATAAAGCTAAAAACTAAAGCTACAAGCAAATAATTAAACTCTCATAAAAGTGTTAATCAATTCAATATGTAATTAAAGTAAAGCGAAAAAATAAATTGATATCAAACAAAAGTGAACCGAGTTTATTCTTTAAGTTAAAAAAACCAATGTGAGTCGGATCCCACGGGAGATGTGCAAACCTATAGTACTTGAAGAATTTTGTAAGGTGCAAGTAGTTATGCGTTCAGTATATTTTTGGTCAATTTAAAGTATCTAAACTTTCAGTATTGGATAAATAGAATGGAATATGCTGGTTTTGTTTGTTTTATTTTATTTAAGTTGTATTTGTAAATGTATTAATTAAAAATGGTTAGTATTGGCAGATTGCTTAATCCCCTGTTGGTTTTATTGACGTATTCGACAACATAAGCTGCACAAGAATATTCTTCTGTGATGAATTGCAAGTCCATGTTGGAACGCAGTAAATTAAATATGAAAGGATTAAAAGGGTTAACCCATTTTTCATAGGTTTCTCGTTATAGGAAAACCATAGGTCTGGTGATTCCAGATGTAAGTATCTGCAAATACGCATCATAGCAAGAGATATTGTGAGCCCCTAAGAAGGCATCAATATTTTCGTAATCGTTTTCTTCGAGTGACTTCCACATGTGCATATACATATATAGATTTTAAACTGCTTCTTCTATAATCTGTTGTGGGCATTGGTGTGAGAATGACTGTTGATTTGTTGGGCATAAAAGGTGCCCCAAATCTGCAATTTTGGGCAATAGATCTCCGATTATTTGTTTTATTACAAGTAAAAGTATGCTTGTGTTGTTGCAGCGTTATGAGTCCAGAAGCATTTGTAGACCTAACGGATATTAATTGATCAATTAAACTCACAGCATCTGATAAATTTTCACCTATGGCATTGTTTGGTGCATCATTTACCCATAAAAGTATATGCGCATGAGGACTTCCTCTATGCTGGAACTCTATGCGCTACAATTAAGGTAACATAAAAGTAAGTGATTGTAATAAATTCACTGTATATTCAGTTATTACCTTGAATAAATGTTTAACATAATAGTTTCCAAAAGGGCTTAATCGTGATGACTGTTGTTGTTCTAATTGTGCCCGCATTCCATCAAAAAATTTTGGCGCTTTCTCGCTCTATAGGCCCGTTGATATGCAGCGTTTCTGGCCCTTCTTTCTTCTAATGTTCTCTATAACATTGTAATAGAATTAATCTTACATGCACATTGCTTTAATTTGCTTATATGCTGTAAACGCTGTTTCAATTGATAATACATTAATCAACAGTTTAATAACAGGAAAGCCAATGTTAAAGATTTCATTTTTTTTTTTTCAATGTATATAAAAAATTGTTACTTACTCTGTTTTACATCTGTATTGTGAAAAGAGATTTTTACCCCCGAGCCGAAAGATGCTTACACAAAAATATAACTCAAGTATGAGTTTTTTCCTCCCAGCAAAAGATTTAACTCAAGAATAAGTTTTATTCTATGAGCAAAAAATGGAACTCAAGAATAAGTTTCCTCAGGAAAAAATTCAGCTCCGTAATGAGTTTATTCCCTACGCCAGGCAAAAAAAAAAAAAAAAACAGAAAACAAGAATAAATTCCATTTGCTAAGTAAAAAATATAACTTAAGTATGAGTTTTTTTCCCACAGCAACAGCTCTAACTCAAGAATAAGTTTTATTCTATGAGCAAAAATGAAACCCAAGAATAAGTTTTATAATCTGAGTAAAAAATATTACTCAAGTATGAGTTTTTTCCTCTCAGCAAAAGATCTAACTAAAGAATAAGTTTTATTCTCTGAGCAAAAAACTCAAAAATAAGTTTCCTTAGGAAAAAATATAGCTCAGTAATGAGTTTATTCGCTGAGCCAAAAACAAAAAAGGAAAAAAAAACCAAGAATAAATTCTATTTTCTGAGTAAAAAATATTACTCAAGTATGAGTTTTTTCCTTTCAGCAAAAGATCTAACTCAAGAATAAGTTTTATTCTCTGAGCAAAAAATGGAACTCAAGAATAAGTGTTATTTTCTGAGTCTAAAATGTGATTCAGGAATGAGTAATATTCTCTGAGTAAAAAAAAAAAACTCAGGAATAAGTTTATTCTCTGAGCCCTATATGCCAAGCCTTTCAGCTCTGATAATTATTTTAAATCTCTTAAATTTGCAATTTGCAAGAGTCAACCAATTGGATGATTTATCTTTTGAAACAATTATTAAAGAGTACGGTAAAAATTAAACAAAGACAACTATACTTTCGAATAGATATTCAATTAATATTATTATTGCCGTATTACATGCACTCATTATAAGTATATTACATAATCCCTATGGATTCCCTTTGTCTGTCTGCACACGTTGGACGTTCCTTCGGTGTCTCTTTCTGGCTCTAGAGAGACACTCTATATTGTTTAATCAACTCTCGATTTCTTTATCTCTTCAAACAAAGACTAAGAATATTATTGTATATAGACTGGATAAATCAATCACACTTTCTCTTAAATCTCTATATGCACAAATTCTGATGTCACACAAAGAGAGAGGTGTACAATTTCTTGAGTGATTTGTGCAGCATATATACATCATTTATTGTCTTGGGTCCGAACATAGTCAGTCTTTGCTTCAAACAGTTAACAAACAAAAATCGGACTAAAACTTTCTTCTTTTCATTATTCCAACGGTAATAAGTTACGCATCATGAGCTGGCAATTTTATGTTGACACCTGTCTGTTGAAATCGAAGAAACTAAGCAAAGCTTGCATCGCCGGTCACGATGGCTGTATATGGGCTCAATCCAACGACTTTCCGGTCACAAAGCCGGAATTGGACAAGCTGATTCTTGGTTTCAATCAACCAGATCTACTCACTACCAACGGTTTTAAATTAGCCGGCGAAAAGTACATTTTGATTTCTGCTACTGCTGATACTGTGCGCGGTAAAATTGGTAAATCCGGTGTACACTGCATGAAGACGGCTAGTTCATTAATCATTGGCGTCTATACTGCTAACGTTACGGCTCAAAAGGCTGCTAGCGTTGTCGAGAAATTTGGAGATTTTCTGATTAAAAGTGGCTACTAGAAAATATAAAAAGGAAGAAAAGGAAAAAAAAAGAAATAATAAAGCTAAACACTAAAGCTACAAGCAAATAATTAAACTCTCATAAAAGTGTTAATCAATTCAATATGTAATTAAAGTAAAGCGAAAAAATAAATTGATATCAAACAATAGTGAACCGTTTCAAATTTTATTAAAGCAATTCATTATTATTCGTAAACCATAATCCTACTTGATCTATGGACTGTAATAGTTCGGCCCTACCCCACCAAATGCAAGAAAGTTTTCACCAAACTATTCGATTGATACTGAAGCTAACTTCGAAGGTTTGTTACTTGTCTCAAGCATCTTAACAGAACATTGTAGTGTTATGAAGCATAATGACCCATACGTCTATATGTAGATGATGCAATGAAGAGAGGAGAGAGAAAAATCATCTGTGATTGTCTAATTTGGATCAGACAATCACTACGTAGAACTAACTGAAATTTTAGATGTATTTCTGGAATAAATCTAAAAAATCCAAATGGAACAGTCAATAGATAAATTCCAGCAGAGCAACTGTAGACAAAATATTGTAAGTCACTTTAGCAAGTGTGCATGAGTTGATCACGTTGATTCGGTATGGTGAATGGTAGGCCAAGGGGGTGTGCCTTTTTAGGCGTATCGTTTAACTACTTTTGTCCAACATATTAATTGCCAGGGGATTGCCATGATCCTCCAACTGGATGAAGTATCCATTTCTTCCAAATCTCGGTGAGTGACTGAGTTGCTGACAAACCTTCGCAATAGTTTAGACTCAAATCTGTGGAGAATTTCCAGGTTTAAGTTGGAAGCAGTGCCCCAAAGTTGTATGCCGTAAGTTTAGATCGATTTCAGTATGGTCAATAGCAGCTTATTTCGCAGTTTGAGCTTTGAATTTCGAACTTTGAAGTCAATTCATTCTTAAAAAAGATTCAGGACCAACTGCTTTGTTTTGGTCATAATGTTAGGTTGCTAGGTGAGTCGCCTGTCCATTGTCAATCCTAGATATATCAGAGATAATGCCCGCTTAGATGTAAGTATAATAAGCCAGTGACATTGTTGGTATTATAAGGATTCAATATTCCCATGGATTTAGTATTATATAATAATTATTGACGTAAAATATTGTAAAAAAAATAAAAAATAAAAAGATTATAAATTACAAAACAACAAAAAAAAATATATATAAAAATAAAAACAAAACAAACAAAAAAAAATTATGTAATCAAATGACGAGGAAATTCTTGATTTTGTTTACAATTTTTGTTTTCATATTTTGTCTCTGATTTTGTTTTTTTTTTTTGTTGAATTGACACAAAATATAAAATATTTTGTACCTTGGACTTGGTTCCAAATCAAATCAAACCAAATCAAGTCAAGTCATCGTCGTCGTAGTCGCTCATTGCTTGTCGATTGCTGATCGGCGTTTTAGTTCATTCTTTGCGGGGTTCAGGGTTTATTATTTGTTTGTTTTTGTCTTCTTTTTGTTTTCAAGTTGTTCATTTCAGTTTTTCATTAGCTAAGCTTGAATTTATTTATTTACTTTCTGTTTTATGTGTTTTTTTAAGTATTTCCGGGCTAAAAAATTATTATTAGTTCACAAAGAAAATTATCTTTACTCTTTTCCCATGGATTTCTTTCTTTCTGTTTTTTCTTGATTTATTGATTTCTTTATTTTGTTTATTTTTCATTCATTTCCGTTTGAATTTATCAAATTACAATTTATATATCTGTATTTGTGTATCTGTAATGGACGTACACCAGCTACCATCCCCCGGGCCCCATTGAATGATGATTATGATGATGATGATAATGAAATTTCTGAACTTCCCTCCCCTAGACAGCAAAACTGTATACGCATATTGCAATATATTTGTACTTAACATGTTTTGATTTATTTGGAGTACAAATTAGTTCGATCCGTTTTCAAAAGATGGCTCCACCTGCAAGTTGTGGCTGATTATGGAAGAGATTACCTATTCCATTGGAGCCTTTACTGGGACAAGATCCGTGCCAAACGCAAACTGAACTCTCAGAATCGTTGGGAGTGACTCAGCAAGCAATTTTCGTTTGGTTAAAACAATTGGGATTTATTCAAAAGCAAGGTTATTGGGTGCCGTACGAGTTGAAGCCGAGAGATGACGAAAGGCGATTTTTCGCTTTGGAACTGCTTCTTGAAAAACATCAAACTAAGGGATTTTTGCACCGGGTTGTGACTGGAGATGAAAAATGGATATACTACGATAACCCCAAGAAGAAAAAATACTATGCCAAGCCTGGTGAACCCGTTCCATCATCGTCGACATCAATGCCAAAGCAAAACATCCACGGTTCAAAGGTCATGCTCTGCATATGGTCTGACCAGACGGGTGTGGTATATTATGAACTACTAAAACCAAACAAAACCATTAAAGCGGAACGTTATCGACTACAACTAATGCATTTGAGCAGTGCATTCCGTGAAAAAGAGCCAGAAACGGCCGAAAGGCATGACAAGGTGATTTTGCAACATGACAATGCTCAGCCCCACGTAGCTGTAACGGTCAAAAATTGCCTGGAAACGCTGAAATGGGAGGTCTTACCCCCACTCACCGTATTCTCCAGACCTTGTTCCTTCTGACTACTGGCCTTTTCGATGGATGCAAAACGATTTGGGAGGTCACCGGTTCGGGTCTTTTGAAGAAACCGAAGAATGGCTCAATGATTGGATCGAGACCAGAGAGGACTCATTTTTTAGAGATGGTATTACCAGAGAGAGATGGGAAAAAGTAGTCGCTTCCGGCGGACAATACTTTGAATGATGTATTTTTTACTTTTTTTCAATAAAAAAAACACTTTTTGTAACACAAAAAAACCGGAACGAATTAATTTGTACTCCCCATACTTAATATGTTTTTTTGTTATATTTTTCAAACATAAGAATGAATATACTTAATCATTAATCTTGGTTTAAAGCGAATACTACTTTCGAAATGGGTTTCCCGGTTTATAGTTGATTACACTAAGTGTGTTGTTGTTGTTATTGATATAAATAATTATTGTAATAGTCACTTTAGTAAAATATCATAGTACAAATGCATCTAGGTACATCATACATATGTGTCAACATTTGTTTGTGTGAATATGAACTGTTTACGATTTATTGCTGTTGATGGATGATATTCATTGTTTTATTTCATTATAGTATTGTGTATGTACTCTCTTTGTATTGCTTGCTTTCTTTCTTTATCTTGTTGTTTTTCTTGTTAATTGCAATAAACAAAAAAAAAATAAAAAAAAATTTAAAAATTAATAATATACAATAAAAGGTAAATAATGAAAAAAACAAACAAACAGAAAATGACAATAACAAAATAACAAAATATTGTAATAAAAAGTTAAATATGAAAACAAAATTCTTAAAATTTTATATATGCAATTTGATCACGTATAGGTATATTTACAATAAGTACATTCCTCGCCGCTTTCTCACCTCATCGTCGTCTCTCAATATGTGTTATTTTCTTTTTAATATTAATTATTCTTTATACCTTTTCACAAACTTAAATGCTTAGTAAGCAAGAAATTATCAAAGAACAGGAACCAAACATAAGTGTATATGTATGTATGTATGTATGTGCAAGGAAATTCGTCATACCTAATAATCAATAATAGATAGAGGAGAGAGTGATATTGGTATTGTCAATGTCCATGTGGGAGAGATCTCTTAGGTTAAAATAGACAAGTATAAGATAGACTGCTTTAAGTGGCAAGTTTACCCGATTTACCAATGATAGCCTAGATTATCACCATCATGTCTCTAAAGCCTCCCACCAAGCGAGCTAACCTACTGAGCCCATTACCAACCAAAACAAGGCAAGGCAATCCAACATGGTTGGCCCTCCCCCCTCCAAAAAAAAGACCTTTTAATTATAAAATACAATATACTTATAATTACATATAATAAACTTAAATTTATTTATTCCTTGACTTAACATTTATAAAGACAAATTAAAAATTATTAATCAAAACAAATGAAAAATCTTCCAAATACAATATTTATGTATTATTGTATTGTATTGTATTTATTGACTCAAAACCATAAAACATAAACCAGTTAAAACTGGCTGCACTTCATTATGACAAAGGCAAAGCAAACTTTTGCTTGAAGTTAACAGATTAAATACAAAAAAAAACTGACAATGCCTTTATGTTTGCTTTATGTGAATTAAATTTAAAAAAATATATATATATACATATAACTTCCAATGACTTGAACTTTCGAATTGAATGTAGGTTACATACATACAACAGAAGATTAACAATTTGGGCCTTGAGTACAAAAAAAAAAGTAGAAGGGTTCACATAATCAGCATAACAAAATCTAAAGAGACATGAGTTTAAATAAGCGAACTAAAGTTGCTAAAGTTTTAAGCATCATGAATAATGCGAATGCAAGGGAATGTTAGTTCCTGAGTAGTAAGTAGAATTCAGAGTAAAAGGAATAACTTGGGTTAAGATTAAAAACCAGAAATTGATAATTTGTATTAAGAAGAGTAGAACCTAATATGTTACATCAAGATAATCTCTCTGTGTACAACTTAGTAAAGTCACAGAGGAAGACTCAATTAGGAAAGTGCAAAAATAGAATACGATTTTTGTAAGTAAAGTAAGAAAGTAGTGTCCAATCGATCGATCGATTCAATGTTCATGTCATAAGTTTGAATGCAATCAAGGCAATTTGATTTGTGTCTGATCTTATCAGCTTTCATTTCAGAGAGATGACATTAATTTAATCAACTCAATTTTAGATATGAGATCAGAAACTCTATTTTGTTTTATTTTTTTAATTTAATGATCACATACATGTATGTATGTATGTATGTGCACATTACAAGAAAATTAATTTGGTACATTTACAGTTTAAGATCACATGCGTGACGTATAGCCAATTTACTTTAATTCCATTCGTTGTACTACTAACAACCTTTTGATTAACCTATGTGTGTGTGTGTGTATACTAAGTGGATCTGGTCGCTAAATCACAATGACGAGATGAAGTTTGAGTCTCCTTGAGAACTGTTGGGGCATAAGCGCATCTGGAAGAGGGTTTGAGTGATAATTCAGCCGGTCATTGTAGCGACTGCTGTGTACGTTTATTTCGTCCATAACTATAGACAACCGAAGGTCATCGTCGTGTATTGTTTTGTGTTTGTTCTGCAAGATTTGTACTTTTTTGTTACTCGATACACAAGCAGTGCTCCATAGTTGGATACCAATGGTCCAGGAGGGACGTACTACAGTTGTAATGTATACCAACAGTAGCCACGCTAATTTTTTTTAGCTTACCGTAGCAAGCTGCATTAGTGGATGAGATGTGTGTTTTCCAGATAAGACGCTTGTCGAGAGTCATTCCTAAGTAATTCACACGATGAACTTACGGAATGGCAGCATAACTGAAGGACAAACACTTCGTCGGAGTGTGAAACAGCAATGGGTAGATTTACTCCAGTTATTGCCAATATTCCACCTTTTTGTCCAGTGTGAAAAGTGATTGAGGTGTATTTCTGAACTTCAGTCATAGCCACATCAATGAAGTTGTAGTTGCAGATTACAGTGATATCAAGTAGATAGTTATTGCCAGCAGGACCAGCAGCTGCAATATTACGGATAGTGGATTTGGCATCTTTTACTGCTACATAAAATACATTTGGATTGCAGCAGTAGATATTGCAGTCTTTGGGGGACCAGCTTTGCTTTGTGCAACAGACCATCATCGACCATCCACACTTTGTCAAAAGCCTGTTGTATATCTAAAAAGACTGCGGAACTGTGTTTTTTGTCTTCAAATGCAAATGTATGTAGGGTATGATTGATGACACGGTGAATCTACTCTGAAGTACCATGTTGTTTCCTGAAACCAAATTGAATCAGAAAATCATTGTTCTTTGAATTAATAATGTTGGCAAAATAAAAATTATATGGTAACTGCTAGTTAAATTTTCTAATTTATTTATTTTATAGCTTTATATAGATTTCAGAATTGCTTGTCAGAAACTTGTTATATATGTATATACATCATATATTGATATTATCACTTGTTCTTGGTTGGTAGTTCATTGTTTTGCATAGAAACACTCTTCGGAGATCCCAAAAGTTTTGTAAATTTGTATAATTACAATGAGAAATTGAACAGCTTGATAAGGGGAATCTACTACCTTAAAACCATTTATCCTTATATCTTTAATACAAGTAATTAGCTCAAGGCCTTAGTTGCTTTAGCTTTAATATTGTATTTTAGAATTATGTTTTCTATTATACAATAAATAAATAATACAAGTAATACAAATGAGAAGGCATTAGTATCTAGATGTATCTAGATTATCATTCTACAATAGACATAATAAATCAATCAGACACATACCGATTTTATCAAGTTACCGCACATGGCTTTGCTTTCAAAACTATGGAAAGGGAATTAGGTTTCTTCAATGCAATCGAAGTTAGTTTTCTTGTTTGTTTTCATTGTTTCTTGTATTTCGTCTAGGCTTTTATTCAAAATACGATACTCTTATAAATATCTTTATTGTTGTTATCATAAATATTATAATTTATTATTATTATTTTATTGTACATCATAGTTAGAAGTTGAAGTTTTGTTAAATATTATGGACAAATCGCATTCATTATACATATGTACATACATATATTGTAAATACATACATACTTTTCTATACTTTTCATACATACATATGGTAAATGTACTAACAAAGAGTATTTGACAAGAAGATTTGTTCTCACCAGAAACGTTTCCTCTTTTTGTTTCGTTTGGTTTCGCTCTCATAAGAAATAATAATAATAACATCCTCATGATTCCACCGAACGCAAATTCGCTTTGGTGTGCAGCGGGCCTTCTTGCATGAGAGAAAATTTAAATCAAGTTCTCATGGATCGCAAATGTTTACTTTATCAATTTTTAGGGTTCCATACCCAATGAGTACCAAACGAAAACCTATTGCAGAGACTTTGTTGTCCGTCCTCGGGGCATATCTTATGAACCGTATTACCTAGATAATTGAAATTTTCACAGAATGAGTAGTTTTATCTGGGCATCAGTAACAAATACTAAAACTAAAATATTTTCAAAAATTTAAAGGTGTCCCCATACAATAAATCTTTGGGTTTGTATGGGAGCTATATGATCCAGTTATCCCATGATCTTGAAATTTGGATGGTTGGTGGCTATGGATAAGAAACTTATATTGTCAAAATTTCAGTTTGATCGGATTACTAGGGAGGGTACCTCCATACAAATCCACCATTAAAAATCAGGTTCTTCTTAGAAAAACTTTTTTGTTTTTTGCACTATTGAACTGAAATTTAGACACCATTAATTTTTAATATAGACGCGGTACATATATTAGAAACAATCAAATCGGTCAAATAGGGAGGGTACCTCCCATACTAACCTCAATCTGGTACGGAACCCTCCATGTACGACGAGTCTGTCTTGCACTTGGCAGATTTTATTAAAATAACAAACAATTTTTTTGGTGTGATAAACAAAAATATTGTATACGAGGCAATTATTATTTATCAATTTTTATTTGTACTATCGTGGTGGATATACATATATCGAGTGTGAATATCTATCTGATGATCGTAATTTTGTTTATTGTTTTCCAATTTATACTTAAAATGTCTAACATTTCTTTTTATGTTAAAAGTCTATAAGAATGTTATTTTTTTATTAAGCATTCAATATAATAATAATAATAATTAAAAATCAAATGAAGGGGAAAATTAAGTAATAATATGTTAGAAAATATATGATGACCAGTAACTTTGATTTGACATAAATATAATTTTCTATAAACTTCAAAATACAAAAATCAATCAAATGCCATTCAAAAGATCAAATCATGAAATTTATTCAACATTTAATTTATCAGACAAATCTTTTTGGTTTAAATCTAAGATTAGTTAAAAGTATCCAACAAATAAATATCAATATGCCAAAGCATATACACATATACAATAGTTTAAATCTTTCTAACTAATCTTACAAGTTAAATTCATCTAACAAAATGAAATTATCATCATGATTCATTTTCTGATTCTTAAGCAACGCTTTCAGTTTCATTGAAAATGTGTAACAGAGACAAAGACAAATATGTAGACATAATTCTAATGAAAAATATATGTATATGTAAGTAGTTGAAATACCATACACACGATGCTTACTTAAAATGAAGAGATCAGGTGAAATCCAAAGTCCGATGCAATTGGAGAAAAGTACAAACATACGACGAGTCTAAAGGCACGTAGGCCATAGCAATATAAAACAGACAGCTCCAATTTGATCAATGCACCGATTTCTTTGTATCAGTTAGATAGAACTCGTACCAAAAAAATAAACAATAATTTCCAAGAAAAATGTGAGACGGTGCTGTCTGTTACTGTGATTAATACTTTCAAAATATAGATAAAATGCATGAGATCAAATGCAGTCCAAAGTCTAATGAAATTAAACAAATTTATAGATATACGAAGGCCATTTGTGCCATTAGATACATACATATATGGTTCATAGTACTCTTATTCTAAATACAAATTTCCTAGAAGCATTTGACCGCTTATGTTTCGGTTGCACTTCATGATTGACAGATTGAGGGGGAAGTTTTGTTGAGGGTAGGGTAACATAGTATTGATGTTCTGTCTGCATTGCATTCCACTAATTTTCCATTCATCACAAAAATTTGTTTTCATTTAAATTTTATTTACAAAAACTGTTGATCAGATGAGACAATTATTGTACTAAATTTACTCAGGGATGAAAAGCTCAATTGGCTAATTGGATTTTCAATTCTGGACGGAATATTGTTTACACATATCATCAACATCAGTCTAAGGTTAAGCTATCATATTGATTTCTAAGCCCTGTAAGCTTGAATCCAAAATTATATCATACTGTCCTATCAAGCTGATTTTGGTTATACTCTCGAAAATACTTAAAAGAGCATTTCTCAGCAGAGTATTGCCGGTTCTGGAAGAAAGAAACATTTTGTCTGTGCACCGAAATTAGTCCCGTGCTTTACAAACTACAATACTATTTGCTATCTTTCTTGATATTAAGAAAAGTTTTGATTAAGTGTGGCATACAGGACTGCCATGTTATATCTTCCATCCTACATACTCTACTTAACCGGTTGGAATCATGGTTTAAAACATGTCATATTGCGGTACATACTAACAAATCCAAGCAAATTACATTTTGGCTTCAGATGAGGTGACTGTCCACAAGTAACATTTTACAGAGATGTTTTACCACACCACAATGTTGTCAACTAATTTGGATTAATGAGCCACTCATCATCCTGTGTACTCACACACACACACACACACATTTCCAAAGTACCCATGCATTTTGTCTGCATATTATTTATGTTTACAATTTTATCATCAAATAATCCAAACGATGTCTTAGAAATTTGCACAACATATTTCCCAAATAAAGAGAATGTTTAGTTTAGGGAAGGTCGGGATCTAGTCACCATTCCGTCACTGCGTCTTCGATTAGGAATATCATAACAAAGATAATGTTTACATCCAAAATACTGATTAACAATAAAACTTGATAGAATGCTCACATAAAAACACACATCACCTCAAAAAGAAAACAAATAAGTATGAGTGCATTTCGGTTAAACTGACTGCTAAGTACACTTTCTAAACTTCGCCTGGATTATTTACAAGGCAGTTATAAAACCGTTGTGGACAAATGTTAAAATCCTACAAAGGTTTCAGTCGATGTTCCTAAAAAGGCTTGGCGAAGCTCCTTAAGATGTTAAAAATTAGTACATATCACATTAAAGTCATCGCATTCCAGCAGTGAAACCCATAACAATGTAGAATATCATATTAACACACAATACCATAAACTTAATCATAGCCCAATTTGCGTTCTTGTATCAATATAATTGATCCCAAAATAACCATGAATTAAAATTTATCTTAAAAATCAGTGTCAATTGTATGACTCTAGAAATAAGTGCCTCACTTGGCGTGTCCATGTGAAGAATGTCAATGCATGCTGCAATCAAATAATGAGGAAACTGGACAGCCTACTTACTTCATGCGGTCACTTAAAAACAAATTAACAATTAAAATCTTTGGTTAATTCCATTGCGGTTCAACATCATTAACATTGGCAACTGGTGTTCCGTGATTTTTCATACTGTTAATGCTGATCGATAAAAATTATTTCTTTCGTCACCCATACAACGTAATATTGTTGAATCATCCAAAATCCTTGGCATCTTGCCGTCGGTTGAAAAGACTTCATTTCAATTTTTTTTTTTTTTTTTTTTTTAATTATATTTTATTTGCACGATATTTCGCGAATCGTAGGAGTCTGTAGATCTCTGTGTAGGATTGAGTTTCTCACGTACCAGGGAGCTCCAACAAGTCTTCGCAGAAGTTTAAACTGAAACCTTTGAAGGATCTCAATGTTTGAGTTGGAGGCAGTGCCCCAAAGCTGTATTCCATAAGGCCACTCCGGTTTAAGTATGGATCGATCTATAGACTAATAACTTGTTTTTCAGGCTTAGTTGCGAGCTTGAATTTAAAAGCCTGGACATTTTTAAAAGTTTTAGGTCGAGCTGTTTTCTTTTCAAAGTCCCTAGATTTCATGTTTTTTGTAAGCTCATGTACAATAAATTATCCTATGATGATGGATACAAATGTTTAAAAACTATTCGGTTGTTTGACGGTATGAAATAAAATATAATAATAAAGACTTTGTAACCACAAGTTTTTTTAGAAAAATTATTATCAATGTAAGGGTTTTCCCCCATATTTCTTATAATCGTAAAATATCTTTATAACTCAATATCTCTTTTTTGTTTTTTTCTTAGTAAGTAAGAACTCTATAAAACTTGTAAAACTGTAAGCAAACACAAAGTTTGGCTTTATGGGTTAAATAAATAAATAAAAAATATTTTATTATTATTATTATTGTATTTTTTTTTTTTTGTTCTTAGATACTTTTATCCATAATAATGTTAATGACTGCAATTACGAGTATATTTTCGAGAAAAAACAATACATAATCATTGTTCCAAATTTTTTGTGGAAAGAACAAGGGAGGCAGACCTACGGCAATAAAAACCAGATTTTGATAAAAAAAAAAAAATAATAATAAAAATTGTTGCGAATTTTTTTTGTTTCGTATAAATTTTTTGTTGTTTTCAGTCGTTGGTTGGTGTTTGCTGTTTATTGTTTTATATTTCTGATTGTTTATCGAGTAAATTACAACAGCAACAACAATAAAAACACAAAAAGGAAAAAACTAGATAAACAATATCGAATTTTATCCGAATTGAAGGTGAAAAGGTCGTTGTCGTTATTAGTTAGTTGTTTCATCACTGATTAATACAGAATAATACTGATACACTAATACATTAATTGAGTACAGCTTAGCCCTGATGACGTGCTTAATTGGCATTGACATTGAAATCTTAACATATAAGTAGTCATATGGGTATGTACGAGGGTTGAGAGTAAAGAAATCATCACCGAAACCAAGGAAAGGCATCATGTGCATCATCAATTTCAATGGTTAAGAAGAGGTTTACTAAATTTTTTGTGCATGTAAAAGGTGACTCCAGAAATCGTCGCTTAAATCCATGGAATAATATTGGATGATCGGATATTGAGAGTGCGTAAGGTGGCTGAGAGTGAACAAAAGATTGATCCATCAAAATACACTAGATTGGTTTCTAGTGCATGTGCATTAAAGAAGGCCAAGGTGGGTATGTCGGAGATAGTTTTTTTTGGGATGTGTCTGTAACTGTTTCCTGTTTTCAAACCTTAAGAAATGACTCAGCTTTAAGAGATTTGCGACGAATAAAGAGGTCATCACTGAAAGAAACACCTATTTTTGATGGCCTTAAAAAAAGAGATAAATAAAATTGGAAAAATTCTGGACTAAAGGTATCGAACTTAAGGAGATTAAAATGAAAAAAAGAATAATCGTATCTCAGGGTGTTTGAACTATTTGTACTTCATATTTGTGAAAATTTCAAATCCATAAAATTTTTAAGCCTAATTTATGTTTTCTATGGGGTTTTGAATATTTAGTCTATATTTTAAACTGAGAATTTCTTGGCATAGCTGTGGAAATGAAGGCAATGTAGAAGGTATCCTCCAATATATTCTGTGATTGCCCATTTTCTTAGGAAACTTTTCTAAGAAGCCTTGAGCTATCTGACATACTTGTAACTGGGGAACCTGACTATTTTTGTCAATTGGCACAGTGAAACCTTATACAACAACTAATTATACGCTACCAAGACCCCACTTTCTTTTAGGCATCAAAATAGGTCTTGTGGTTTCTAGGTAAACTAAAAATGAAGCCATGTGGCGAGCAGTCCGTCTATCCTATTCTATCCTATCATACTCTCTCCTATTCTATTTTATTCTTTTCTATTCTATCCTATTCTATCCCATCCTAAAGATCACATAAATTCATGGGCATATAAAAATATATGACAATGGCTTTCAATACTCGTAAAAACAATATATAATTTCTACTCTTTTAAATATTGACATTGATCAGCAAGCACATCATCTTATTGTAAGTGCCTTAAGAATTTATTGAATTCAAAATTTTTATTGTAATATTTCCACTCTGATGATAGACTGAATTCAAAATTATTTTTTTTTTCTTAATAATTTATAATTTTTCAAATATAAAAAACCCTAATAGGAATGTTACGTATGGACAAGGTTACCAAAGATCCATTAAATAAAAGCAAAGCAAAGCAAAACAAAGCAAAGATCTATTTTGTAGATTAATTCTCAGTACTGGATTATGGCGCCTACAACTGGATTACGTAAAGTATCTCATAAGTATGAGAGTAGAAGATGAGATGATGGGATGTCGATGTACGCTTCTGATAAGCATCAATACCAAGAAAGGCAGGCATATAAAACACAAACATACACACAATATATAAGCGTATATTATATGATTATTTGCACAATCAGACGACGAGATCTACAATAGCCAAAGTTCAGGGTTCCTAGACAACACACCCCATCTAAGGTCTCTGCCTTTGTCAAATGTATGAATAATTGGGGGCCAAATCACAGTCATCTTCATCATGATCGAAATGATCTATAAATCCATGTGCCTTATATTTTAATTATTAAAAAATCTGAACTGAGTTCATCATTATAAGTACAATATTATATTAAGTCTATATAGTGATAACGATGATGTTGCCATCATGGGTGGTAAAGTTGGGTATTTGCCAAAATTGAATTGGTTTTTTTTTTTTTTTTTCACTGATTAGAAATATGAAAACCATTCTGATAATGGAACGTGGTGTACTCGTACTTCATGAGTTCGATACTGAAATTATTAGAATGTTAAAATAAGAGATAAATATACCTATACTGAAAGTGAAAACAAAAGTACAGTAAAAGTATAAACATGGATAAACAGAAGCAATTATCAAAAAGCTGATAATAGAAATCGCAATCATGTTTTCTGCATATATTAAATCTATATTTATCCAATAGATCAATCAAATATTGATGAGAAAAGGATAAAAGTCAATTAAAACATGAAATATTCCATGTATATACAATATATAAATAAACAAGTAAACAATAGATAATGATAAAAAAAAAAAAATAACGATTCTATAAATATACAATAATAATAATAGATTTTTATATTGTTGTATAACACAATAACAAATCCAACACAAGGAAATCAATCAACTGGAAAAAGTTTAGCTATATCAGCTATGAGAAATACACTTCATCACTTTATACCACTTTATACAGTAGAAGAGATATTTATTTAATTCGGTAAGTAAACCCTAGCAATCTAAAATAGCAGGCCTCCTACTATACTAAATACTCGTATATTGTACAATTATATCAGAAGGGAAAGCCCCAGATCGTTACTGGGAATGTTACTATTTGTTTTATGTACCATCTCTGCAAGAACAGAAAGTGAATCAAATTCTTACTATTGTATCCCATTCTATCGACATAGTCATACAATTTTCAGTCAGTAGTGGGCATGGGAAGTATGGTAAACTGTACCCAATAAACCAACAGAATCTTTTACTTTCCAATTAGAAACTTGAAATTAAGTCGGGATATTACGTATGCATATAATAATCATCAAGCTTAGTCCCAGGTATTTACCATTGGAATTCGAAGGAATTAGTAAGCCCACCTTTGAAGGAAAATTGCAACAAATTAGACTGAGACAATAAATTTAGTTTATTTTTCACAAGAGATACCAGGGCTAACTCGTTAAGGTATAGGTATAGTTTCAAGCTTTTTAACAGGATTTAAAAAAAAAAAAACAAGGGAACAGCAGAGCATTGTCTAAGTTACTGTTATGGTTAAATTTAGATCTGACTTCGATATATAATGAATACACAGACTCTAGGCGGAGCTGTAAATTATGGGGTTTGTTAGTGCATTGGTAACGAACTTCGATACTTCTCTAGCCTAATTTATTACCAATCTATTCTAATGAATTTAATGTTCGCCTAAGTCTCTAGAAGAAACGAGTTCAAGCATGTAGAAACTCTTAACAGTGTTTTTTGTAACAAACATAAGAAATATTTTCGGTTCGTGTATGCATCTTTTTAAAGTGAAACTTCTTTAGCGAAGGGGAAGTAAATCCAAAAAATATGAAAATGAAATGTGACAAAAATCAAAATGCGCATTGCTGCAGACGAGCCCGCACAAGACAATGCGCATTGTTTTATGCGTCTTCCCACCGCGTCTCTGAAGCATCATTGCATTTTGATTTTCGTCACATTTCATTTTCTAATTTTTGGATATACCTCCCTTCGCTAAAGAAGTTTCACTTCCATATTGTACTTATAAGGGTGAGGCACACTACTTAATTTTTTTTTTTTATACTCTTCACACAATTAATAGTTAGTATTATAAGTTTGTAACGGGGATAGAAAGAGACATCGGAGACCTCATTAGTATGTATACAAATGTATACCTATTCTTGATCAGCTCTACGAGACAAATTACTTTAGCCATATCCATCTCAGTTCATGTCAGTTTGTATGTATGCAAACTATTCTATTATCAGTGTTTCAAATTTTGTATTTGTCGAAACCATCCGAATTGGATCACTAGAAAGGGATCCTCGTATTCAAATTCATGTTCTTATTAGAAAAAAAAATTTTTTTTTTTCTATTATCAAACTGTTAATTTAAATGTTATAAATGTCTAAATTCTATATGCCAACCATGTAAATTTCAGGACCCCGTACAAACCCATCATGTTCTTATTAGAAACCATATTTTTGTTTTTTTACATTTTCAAAGTGATACTGAATTTGGATAGTAACTGTAAGGCATATTCACTAGCCATGCCAAGTTTAGTCTCTTGGACCCTATTAGCACCTGCTTATTAGAATAATAATTTGGCCTACAAATGACACAAACAGACATGGATAGAGAAAAGTTTCCGTTGCAAACATCAGACTAAAACACCAATAGACAATCATCAATCATTAAGTGTAAAGTGTGTAAAAATAATTGTCAAAATGAGCAATTGATGATTGGGAATTGAATGATTGAGACTCGTTCTTTGTGGTTTGTGGTTTGTGGGTGCGTCAAAGTTCAAGTGCAATAATAAAAACAAAAAAGCGTAGGCACTAGTAGGCGCCAGTAATAGCAAATATTTGTTAATGGGAAACTAATAAGTTGTGCTAAATCCAGAAAATACATATGTATGTATCTATGTATGTACTATTCACCCACGCTTACTTTTACTATATAAAAATATTGATAAATTCACCACCTCAATTTAATACACCATTTCCCATTCCCATTCCATAACGACTGTTGCCACCGGCATGTGGAAAATTGTGTCGATGTCGATGTCGGTGTCGGTGTCGGTGGCGGTATCCATGACATTGGAAAGTCTACAAAGTGATGTAACTATACTATATAACATAAGATTGTATATTGTATAATATTGTGTTTTCCATGTTGTAACTGTAAGTGGTAAAGTATGAAAGTGTGAAAAACAGCAACTTGATTGGCTTAAAATGTAGGAGTGGCAGCAGTGACACAAGTTTTGTTTAGGGTCATGGGTGGTAGGTGGTGAGTGGTGAGTGGTGGGTGCTGTGGCTTTAGCATGGTAAGCAGGAGTGGTGAATTGGTTTATAGTGTGAATGGTGAGTATTGTTGAATTGTGATGATATATGATTTTTTCATAAGAATGAACAATTTATTTTAACTTAAAATTGTTTGTTTCGTTTTTTTTTTTTTTTTTTTTCTGATGAAATCATTGTTTGAATTTTTTACGTACACACACTATGATGTATTTCATTCCTTCCTTTTTACAATATGTTTGTGCCTTAGATTTTGACTCGTTTGCCCTTGAGTTTGTCCTTTCAAGCCACAAGACAAGAAATGAATTAATTAACATGACCAGAGAGAGAGAGAGAGAGAGAGAAAGAGCGAGTATACCAAAAATATCTATGTATGTAGTTATGTATTTGCTTATAAAAAGTGGTAAACTGTAAACTGTTATAAAGCTAAATATGTAGGCATATCTACATATTTAACATACAAATATGAATGAATATTTGAATGTTATTATGTATGTATGTATGTATGTATGTTTGTGACATTGATAACTGGTATAGAACAGTTAAGTATGTAGATATAGTATATTTCTGTTATGTGGAGGCTTGTCGCAGCTGGCGCAGGTTTTGAAATAGCAGTTGTTGTTGTTGTTTTAGATTGGTGGTCTCTGAGTGTTGGGCGCACGTGCTATTTTCACACTCAATAGCAACACCACACCCACGCACCCACGCACCAACTCCCACACACTCATACACATACAGATATAACAGGTAAAACCTGAAAACGGGCCCTCATACTCTCTGATAATCTGAAAGCTATGCTTTGGATGTTGGGATGATGATGATGATGATGATGATGATGATGATAATGACGATGATGATGCAAAGCATTGAACGTGTTGCGTGTTCATGGTTATTTTTAAACTGATGCAAAAAAATAAGTTCTATAGAATAGACATAAATAAATATATTTACTTATAAGTATGAGGAAGGTATTTCAACTGTAACGGAAATGAGATTTTGAGGACACACACTGACTGAAGGTGAATTTGCAATGTGTCCAAAAAAAAAAAAAATGAGAAGAGTTCATTTGGTAAGGTTAAATTAAGGTGAATGAATAAAAAATGTGTCATGTGCGCGTCAGGCTCGTACACGGAGGGTTCCGTACCAGATTGGGATTTGTATGGGAGGTACTCCTCCTAGTTGGCCGATTTGGCTGATTCCAACAGATGTGTAGTGCCTATATCAAAACCTTATAGTGCCTAAATTTCAGTTCAATAGAACAAAAATCAAAAAAGTTTTCCTAATAAGAATATGAATTTTAATGGGGGTTTTAATAGAAGGTACCCTCCCTAGTAGTCCGATCAAACTGAAATTTCGACAGTACAAGTTTCTGATATATAACAACCAAATAACCAAATTTCAAGTTCATGAGATTACTAGATCGTATAGCTGCCATACAAACCAAAATGTTTCTTGTATGGAGACCCCTTTAAGTTTTTAAAAATATTTTAGTTTTAGTATTTGTTGCTGATCCCCAGATGGAACTACACATTCTGTGAAAATTTCAATTATCTAGGTAATACGGTTCATGAGATATGACCCGATAACGGACGGACGGAATACGAAGTCTCTGCAATAGAGTTCCCTTTGGTACCCTTTAAGTCCGGAACCCTAAAAAGTGAGCTTTTGGCTGTGTAGCTTAGAAAAGGAATTCAAAAGCATAGAATAGGTACACAATAGTTGTGAGTGTTCTTTATGGAAGCAAAATACTCTCACCATTTTTTATTGTACTATAACCTAATCTTTGTAGATTTTGTGTGGTGTCAACTCATATGTAAAGTGTACAGCTCAGTGACATAAATATTTCAGCGCAGGGCAACTTTCCAAGATGCCTTTGTATTGATATATGGTCATGGTATTAGTAGTACGATGTATTTCTCTCCTTTGGGGCTTTGAACATTCCAAGCAGAATCATTATCAAACATATTTATTTGTGTTTCGTCGGTCCACAAAATGTTCCGCCACCGCCTGATCCAGAGCATTTTTCCTAGATGTTTTTTTTTTTTACAAAAGTTAGCTTCAAATTGTTTTGTTGTAACAGCGAAAATCTTCGGGTTGCAGTCTTTGACGAACCGTTCGGGTAGAAATTAATTGGTCAATTTTGGCTGGAATGCATCTCGAATATTTGATTAGTGAATGTGTTTTGACATGGGCATCTGTTTTAAACTTATGATTCAGCCATTGGACAAACTTCTGACTCAGCCACAAGCGTTTTATAACAATTGCAGTACAGTTCGTTCAAAGTTGTCTCAGTTGCCACCTGATAAGCTGCAAGCACCTATGGCTTTCTGGTTGGTACCTACTTTCAAGGTTATTACACCAAAGAGAATCTCTCTCCCACTCTCTACTTGCAATGGTGACTCTGGTGACCCGTTGGTCATTGTCATTGGTATCATTTCTAGCAAATTCTGTGTACCAATTCAATTAAATATAATTAGATTAAAGAGAAATTTAATGTTTCTTACTATATTTTTATTCTTATTGTATATAAATAAAACAAACAATATTCAATTCAACTTACATCTGTACATGTGTAAACCAACAATATAACATAAAATGCTATCTATCATTGATCTTATTTATTAAACATTCATAATTTCTTATAAATTTCTTTCATATCATAAGAGTCTTTACAATTAAAATTAGCTCCGTTAGGAAAAATATTAGTTCAAAATTTTGAATTCACTTTTAACATTTAACGATTACAAATTCAAAAAAAAAAAAAAAAAATGGAAAAAAAAAGTGTTGTAAAAATGATGCCAAGTTCATTTTTAGTATTGGCAACTGAATTCGTCCTTAAACTACCTAAAGCGGTCAGCTGTTTTAGCAAGTGCCGAACCGAACCGAACAGAATAGCAAAGAAAAGAAGAAAAGGCAAGGATAAAATGTCTTTCTTAATTAGGAATGCGACAAATTCACAATTACGAATAACAACTGCAACTTTGGTAAATCAAACTCGTCATGGTCACACAATTCGTGGTAAACCGCCTGGTGTGGCACGCAGTTTGGAGCAAAGACTTCAAGGTATGTATTAATGTATGTAGGCGCGAGAGCCGGCTGGCGTCGTGTGTGTTGATGTAATCAATTAAAGATATTTTAATTAAAATTAATTTTATGTATTAATACATTTCATAATTCATTCTAGATGAGAATGTTAAAGACGAAGAATTAAGTGCACGCATTAACATTGGATTTCCACAATTGAAGCCATCACGTGCGGAGCAATTAAAAACACGTTTGGCTCATTTAAAGGCTCAACATGCCAACAAGAAACTTGAACATTTAGCGCGAAGCGATCAATGTAAGTGAGAAACAAACATAGTATAATAAATAGAACCTATTCAGTTAACTAATAACAATATTCATTTTTCTTAGTGCTCATTGATTTGAATGCTGTTAAGGAAGCTTATGTAAAAACATCGGGTCAATATGATTTACGTTTGATTGCAGATCATTATGGTATTTTTGAACATTTATTTGGCGCTGCATACTTTGTGCCACGCGTTCCTTTAGATATTGTTTATCCATTGGATAAGCTTCGCCAGTCTATTATGAGTACTTCAGAGGCTGCTAAACAACCAAGTCATGGCAATTGATCCATGGCACCATTGATCCCATAACGGGAAAGAAATCTACATCGGATTCATATTGGACACTTATAGCAACAAATCCCGATGCACATTTCAGTGGCAACAGAAATGCTGAATACTTGCATTGGTTCATGTAAGGCAAACATACAATAGTTTTTTAAAAAATATTTATTATACTAATACTACTATTTTAGTGGCAACATACCGAATGGAAATGTAAATGCTGGTGACATTCTCTGTGACTATTTGCCACCATTCCCACCAAGAGGAATTGGCTTCCAGCGTTTTATCTTCGTTTTGTACAAACAGAATGGCAAACTTGATTTGAGTGGTTACAAATTGGCAGCCAATGATTATAATAATCTAGAGAAACGCACATTTAGTACATTGGACTTCTATCGGCAACATCAGGATGACTTAACACCAGCTGGTCTTGCATTTTATCAAACCGATTGGGATAAATCACTAACGAAATTCTATCATGATGTTTTAAGTAAGACACAGCTTATTCTATAAAAGCATATATTCGATTTTTGCAGATATGAAAGAACCCATATTTCCACTATAAGCAACCTTTCAATTTGTATCATGGATAGAAACAAGTCAACAAAGAATAGTAGATACGAAATACATCCATTTGATGGACCAGAACCGCCACTTCGTTTCCCCAATGCCCATCCCATTCGTGGTTTGCCATCATGGCTGAAAACTGAGATTAAAAAACAACGTTTACGTATTGGACGCATACAAGTATTAATGGGTTTTCTTTCTATTCTCTTCTGTTTTTGTGAAATGATTATAATATAATAATAATAATAATTTCAATTGAAAAGAAACACAATGGTAAAGATTTGTCCATGCCGGAAAGTGAGACAATGTATTTTTAACTGTATATTTGGCACTATATATTGATTTGATTGAGTTTTGATTTTTTCAGATCAGCTAACATTTGGTTAATTAAAATTAAGTTTAATCAATATGAAGGTATTTTGTTGATTGGTTGAATGATTGCTTGACGTGAATGCACTTGAGTATTAAGTCTGTGCCTTGCCATAGGCACCCACTGGTGGTCGATACATTGCTGGCAACGATAGAACTTGGGGCAAATTGAAAGCATACTTTCGTTTATCAATATTCTTAAAGACATTATCCATGCGTGTGCCCTCACTAAAATGAGAAACAATTAAGTAAATGAATGAATGAATGAAAAACGACGATTACCTTCGCATTGTATTCAATACATTTGGTACATTTTTAGCCGGCAATTGAAACTCTTGTACCAGAACACGGCATTGTTCCAATGTCACTGCCATGCCAGTACGATCTTTGGCACTTTTGCATGATGTAAAACGTACACCGGACATCAGACGGCATGCATCCTCAGCCAAATGTAAAATCTTAACATTCTTCGAGACATTTGCGCGCAATTGCTCTTCCATGAAGCTAAGTAGATTTAACAAAGCTGCCTCTGGTGCAGGCAAATGAGGTTCATGCTTACTTGGTGTATCGGGTCAATTTAATTTGCGGTAACGACTATGATATTGTTTAAGGCGCACAAAATTATCCCAATTCGAACGATGTTGTTCACGTGTTTGGCCCAAAGTCTCGGCAATGGTAGCCTTTTCATTGATGCCAATATTAAAGAAAACTGGAGTGATTTTAAAACTTAAAATCGATTTATTTGTAAGCAATGCATAAACATGTTCGGGAACTGGTAATCGCACTTCAAGTGATTGCCGACAACCCACCAAACATGGCACAGGCACCACCGTATGAGGGTCACTATAAAAATATGTATATATTGTATTTATATCGATTACACACATCATGAGGTTTATAAAGAAACAAATTTAAATAATGTTGATGATGATGAAGAAGATAAGGAAATGTTTCTTACCTTTGCTGTAGAACAGTGTACAGCGAAACTCACAGCCGAAAGATCCTCAATTGCAATACACATATCGCTCCACATATCTGATTCATTGCCATACATAGAAAGTAATCCTTCAAAGTAAGCCAGTGGCCCCAGATCACGTAAAATGGTAATGAAGTTTGCTGTTATTTCTGTACCCCATAATTTGGCCATAAGAGCACTTACTAAGGCGGTCAGCTACAAAGGTAAAATGAAAATGGAAATTTTTGTTATTTTGATTTAAGGGATACGTACCGCTTGAGAAAAGCACACATCCCGGCGATACATAATCTCTGATTGTGAATTATTGCTTTTCATATCCTGCTGTAACCTTTGCACGGAATGCATAAGACGTGCCGTCTTTAATAATCGATCCATGGCATGACGCAGCTTACGCATGGATGGTCTTAGCTCTGAGGTCCAGTCTGTGGTAAGTGATAGATCCAAACCATCTGTGAACTTATTACCCTTTTTGATGATTTGTTCCTTGGTTGTTGCATGGGGACTTTGTGTCAGATCCAAATTAAGTGATGAAGTGCCATTGCCTGTCATTATTGGACTGTTGACTGTCTGACTTTGGTTGGGCAGGTGTTTTGGATTGCCCATTGTTTGCTACCACCACATCTGGTGGCAATGCGGTAGGAGGAGTCGCTATAAAACCCGAACGTTAGGATTCCTTAAGCGAATTGCTGGACTATCGCAGCGCCCGCAAAAGAATTTTATCTTACTCACAAGACACATTACACTGGCTTCTATATTAAGCTGTGTCAGATCAAGTGGCTCCGGCTCCTCCGTGGGACGATAATAATTCGCTGAAGGTGATGAGCTCATTATTTTAGTATCCAAAAAGACAGCATTATGTGTCAATGTCGCTGGCACATCGTCAATATCAATAAGTTCTAAATGGGTCTGTTGTTGCGTTAACATTTCATTGGTCCACGAAAGCGGCAGGGATTGGTACATGGTTTCTGAGTTGGCATTGACATTCGCATTGGCATTTTCCAATTTACGTAAATGGTCATTATAACTTTTGACTGTATGCTGAAGCGAATTGATCGCATTGATATCTAAGGTCGAGGGACTAGGCGTAGGACTGGGATGCCAGCTATTGGAACGCATTAATGGATGAACATTGCCACCAACAGTAGATGAAGTAGTAGCACAACCACTTGTCAAATTCAATTTAGATGTGCGCGGCCATAGATCGGGAGGAGCGACAATGGGCGTTGCAAAATCCTCCAGTTCCGGTGACTTCAAATCCAAATCACTGAGTTGCTTTGTGATTTTTCGGAAAGGCGACATTGGTTCCAATTGCGTCTCATCCGAATCTTCAATAATTCGATGTTGTTCTATGAAGGCCACAGCCTCCTCCACAAATGTTGGCTCCCATATGTTAAGTAACGTTTTCGTTTTCGTTATCATTTCATTGCACAATGGCATCATGCCCTTGGGATTCTTGCATTTGGCCAAACAAAGTAACTGCGACATTAGCTCAACAATTTCCTTGCGTAGTTGTTTTGTCGCCTGTACAGCATCATTGGCTGCCTGCACTTTGCACGCATTACTCTGTGCCATTTTGGATGATTTGCTTTCCTGGAGTAATCTATAGAACAAAAGGGATGCATTGTGAATAGTGCAAATAATATAGAGAATAGAACAAAACTCGTCTTACTTAATGAGGCCACCACACTTGCGTTGCTCCTTGCAGTTATGTCGTGTAAAGGCACCAACGGTTGTTATATCCAAGACACCCGTCCGATTCAATGTATCATTTTGTGCCCACATGCGCTGCAAATGCAAAT
This sequence comes from Amiota minor, assembly GCA_037043295.1. Taxonomy (NCBI): domain Eukaryota; kingdom Metazoa; phylum Arthropoda; class Insecta; order Diptera; family Drosophilidae; genus Amiota; species Amiota minor. Next base: position 1,446,377 of record JBAMAW010002683.1, read on the forward strand.
TGACGGGTAAAAATTCTAAAGACTCATCCGTTTTCGCTGAAGATCGCTTGAAGTTTGTGTCACCATCTTTTTTTAATTGCTGCACATTTTGTTTTGCCTGTGAGTAGTCCTTCAGTAGTTTCAAGTGTGTCTCCAGTAAGTGCATTTGCCGCCATCTCCAATCACCGGTTAGCTCTCCCATGCCAGCGATCTCTTGTAGTAATTCCTTTTCACGTTGAATCCAAATCGAGAGCAATTGTTGGGGGATACTAAAACATATACGAGATTCCAGCAGGGTCTCATGTACACTTATGTCAGCACCCAGAGCCGAGTGCAAACGATATGTATGTACATGAGGATTTGCAAACACACGTTGCACACTGCACTGAAAGGGCACAAATAAACGGACGCCTAGTTTGGGGGGCAGCGACTGCGAACGACGATGAACTGTGTGAAGTGCGATTATACATTAATATAACAAAGAATCAATTACAATATTCCAATAAATACCCTTTTCCTGAGAGGCCTCAAAGACTTGTGTTGTTGAACGTGGTGGCGGTGCTCCTCCCTGCAGTTCATAGCTATCCGGTGACCATGAGGCAATTGTAATGTGGCCACAATCACCACGCAACGAACGCAATGGTATACGAAAGCGTGTTGCATCCTGAATGACACCTAAAGCAACTTCAGCATAACCCAATGGCACCGCTGTCGATGAGACACGTTCCCGCACATCATAGACAGTGAAACGTAACAATGTGTCAGCATTAAACCCGGCACTTGGTCGAAAAACCATGGTACAACAAAAACAAGGCGCACATGATTGTTCAATAATCTCAGTACGTGCATACTCACGCCATAGGCAATCATCGCCAGGCGCTAGTACCGAGCAAATGACACGTGGATTCGGTAGTCGCCCTTGAGCATCACGTAACAAATTATCACAGGAAAGTGCCGACTCACAAATTGGTAATTCAGCAAGATCTATAATTGGTAAGAAAAAAAATTTAATAAATCAATAATAAATTTATGCAATTCACATAATTCCAGCTTTCCAGATCGGTTATAACTTTCACATATAATGTCGTGATATACATACATATGTCATAGAACACACACAACACTATCTATATTGTAGATCCCATAAAGTACTTAAGGACTCTGGAAAGTCAAGTCTAAGTCTTTTTTGTATCTCACCTCATACAAGTCTATTTCATTTTTCAAAATCAAAACAACATAATCAATCTAAAATCTCTAAGAATTCTACATTTTTGCATATTTTAAGATAAAAAAAAAATGACTTTTAGCAAATAAAAAAATACAATATATTCCCATTAAACTCTTATACTTCTTAAGTACATTTAATATAGGAAAACTTTTTCAGAAGAAGGAATCATAATACTATGTATATTTTGAATTTGATCGTTTTAACCAAAATGAAATGGAGATGTCCCAGGAGAAATCAGTAAAAATTATAATATTTATAAGGACTTGCAAATGTTCAATTTGAATTGGATTACTTAGTAATTGACACAAGATTCATTTATATACTAGAATAATATTTGTATAAATAAGCATTTCCTCAGCAAAAGAGAAATAGGAGAAGGTAGATTGATGTGAAAGATATTTTTTGACTTCGAACGAACCGAAGCGATTATTGAAGCATCTTTTTGTTTATTTTATCTAAAATTTATCTTTAACTTAAATAAATGAAATGAATTGCCGCCATCACCGGATCAATCAATGCATTAATGAATATAATTTATCTATAGTAATAGTATATTATAAAATATAAAACAAACAAAAAAACCCTCACATTGCACATGTTAAAAAATGAAAACAAAATTTTAATTAAATAAATTTTAAAATAATACAAATTTTTCTTTATTAATATTAATTAATTATTATGTCTATATTTTATTGTAAAATAAAAACATGCGCTTTGCTTTGCTTTGCTTTGGCTTTGTTCGTTTGTCTGCTTGTTTGCGAGCGCAACCTTAATCAAAATAAAACAAAAAAATAGAAATAACACAAAGAAAAAAATAAAAAAATAAATATTTTTTAAACCGAAACCAAAACAAAAATCATCAATTACATTTTACAAAACTAATTAAGTGTAATAAATATTTGTTCATATTCTTCTTATATTATTAGTAAACCAATCCTTTGATATAACAAATACAAACATATATATATATATATAGATATATATTATATTAACTAATTAATTAACAATTATGAAACATAAAATTAAATAATGCAAGTGAAATGAAATTTATGTTTTTTTTTTTTTTTGCTTTTATTTATTATTATTTTTTTTAATTTGTATATGATTAATAGATTGATAGATTTATAGACAGAGAACGAGCGCATGAAGAAAAAAAAAAAAATTAATGATTGAGCCAGCAAGTGATTGGAAGAAGGATAAATGTTTAGCCAAATGTAATAAAAATAAATTAATAATAAAAATAATTACAATTTACAAGGCAAGTTTGAGTCATAATTTCTCTTTTTTTTTATATAATTTATACACATAAATACAAATTATCTAGAACTGTATAAGATCACCTTCTTCGAGTTTCAAATGTCTGTTACTTTTTATATGATGCTGCTGCTGCTGTTGTTGTTCATGTTGTTGTCGTTGTTGTTGTTGCTGTTGATCACCACTAGAACCTGTGAGCGGAGCAAAATTTAATAGAGAAGCTTCACTTGCAACGCCATTATTATTATATGGTGTGGCCAATTCAATGCGATTACCCATTGATTTTGTTCCAACACCCACTAATAATGATGATGCTGCTGATGACGACGATGATGATGATGATGACGGTTTGAATGTTTCACTTTTATTAATTAACTTAGCAGACAAAGCGCTTGCAATTTGATCTTCAAGATATTTGATTTGACGACATATATACGAATTTGTTGCAAGTTGTATACTTTTCACCCAATCTAAACGTTCATTTGATGTACGAGCTGAAATCCTTTGTGGCAAACTGCCACTAAATTCTGTCAAACACAAACAACACAAAAATTAACATTATTAAAACGTGACAAAAAAAAACAAGGCAATATTTTTATTCAATAATATACAATAGTAAATATTGTAGAACTTCTCTATAATAAAATTTTTTCTATGCAACGAAAATTCAATCTACCAATTACGAATAAATTACATGCATAGTCAGGTGAAAGTGGTACAGAAAAACTCTACACTACAATACATAACATACATATGTACATATGTATCTTAATCCTATCATATCCAGGAGATCCTATCATATCCAGGAGATCCTATCATATCCACATTGGACGTATTGGCATGTCTATCTGGCAAGCCAAATCGATGAATGATTTCCAGAGTAGTCAGTTTGTTGGCATGCGAGCAGAAAAGAGTCGAAAAGAGTGAGAGTGAAGAAGTCTTCCAGATTGGTTGGCGAATTAATTTGCTTTTTCTTCACTCTACATATACAAATTAACATACTATGTGGTTTTATAATTTGCAATTCAACAATTTAACCTATTTGCTAACATTCTAATCCGTCTAACAACAGCACGATGTGTTTTCATGAGATTCATATCAGATTCAGACTAAACTAAAGAAATAAATTCCCTATGCAAAGCAGGTCAAACAGTTGTTAAATATTTGCTGTGTATCCTTTTTCCGTTCCCGTTACTAAACGTCATAAGCCTATCAAAGTTGTTCTATTAAAAGCTTTAGCTTTGTGTTTCCAGCGTTTTCCAACTATTAGCTTAACTTACATCAGGACACCACTAGACATGTCATCAGGAACCACAAGACAGTGTAGATTGGCTCAAGTAACAAACATTGCAGAAATTTTGCTTTATAAAGAAGTTCGAATGTATTATAATAAATAAACTTACCCAATATAAAAACGTAACCATCAAACTCACGCTCTTCGTTGCGTATTAAAGGACGACAATTTTCTAGAACTAAAACACCAGCAACAGTTTGACCACTAGGTTCGTGATCCTTTAGATAGAATAACAAGTTACCACGTAGTTTACACCAACGTGGATAGTTAACTAGAGAGAGTGAGAGAGAGAGAGAGAGAGAGAAGTAGAGAGAGAAATAATTAAATTCTTATTATTAACGATTCTTTCTTTCTATAATCTAAAAATAAAGCGCACGCATCATTATTTATGCGGACATGTGCACGCGCCGCCGTTTGCGAGACAAAAGCATTCGAAGACAACAATTGGTTTCAAATATTGTAGTGTGATGCATATATGTATGTATGTATGTGGATGTATGTACATATGTAGGTGCAGATGAGGATGTTAGACCATTAGTAAGTGATAAGCTACTACTTAATAATAATGTTGCCATTTGCATTAGTTTCTAATTAAATAAATTAGTAGATTCATTTAGGTGATTCAAGTGGGTTTTCATTTGGTTTCTATTTTTTGTTGTTTTGTGTTAAGTTAGAAGATATGGTAACAATTATTAATATGATTAATGCTGCTGCTGCTCAACGGCGACGTCAGTGACTGCATTTTGTAATGGTATCTTGTGGTAAGTTGTGAAGCAGTTAGTTAGTTGCTTGGCTGAGTTAGAGATTTGAATATACTTAAGTGTACAAATGAATGAATAAATTTTACCTCCTACAGAGATTTGAGATATGATAAAAACTTGTCTATATTCTTTTAATTCATTTCACTTTTCATTACTCAATGACAATTGAGCAATTGTGAAATGGATTAATTGTTTAAAATTAAGAGCACAATTTACGACGCTTCTTTGTTCTTTGTTTGTTCTGTTCAACATCAGATAATTTTGTTGATATTATGATGATGATGATAATATACTATGTGGAGCTCATCGTACGATTAATCAATAATCTAAGAATAAGAAAGACATTTATATTTATTATATGTAGTATTTATACAGATTAAGATGCAATTGTTGTTGTTCAGCGGCGGCGACGGCAGCGCGATTTTCACTGACGTTAATTTCTTTAACTTTTGTTATTTTGGAAAATAATGAAAAATCATTAATTGTCTGTTGAAATTTGTGTGTGTGTGTGTTTGTGTGTGTGTGTGTGTTTTTGTATTTGGTGGCATACCATCTGTGCGCCGAAAGAAACCATCCTGACGCTCGGTTATTATCAGTAAACCTTCTTTATCAAATTTTGCATTTGGATTTAAGGCCAAAGTCGCAAGCTCCGCTTTATTAAATCGCATATTCGTGCGGCTGGATCAATGACGATTACAATGATGATGCGATGCGATGACGACAATACAATGAAGACCAGATTATATTACACAGTATGTAAACAATAACAAAGACAACTTTAACAAATGCTGCGTCTAAAATAGAAGATAGAAAGATATACAAAAATAAATAAAGACAATATGGAAATGAAATATAAATACCTACTACATACATAAGTACAATGCGTAATTATTAGCTAACCATAATCGAATAAGCAACCTTAATTTAGAAAACTGAATATGATTACACTTTACTTTTCTCTACACATGAAAAATGGGAAGGTATGAGCTTAGATATAGCGGGATAAACGAATAAGTAAATAGGGAAAACAGAGTGAGGTGTGCCACGCTCTAGAAATTGAATTGAAACTATTGTCATCATAAACTTCGAAGAAACAACTCTTGCAATCGATTGATTCTTTTCTTTTAGAAGGTGGAGTCATTATATGTAGGTCAACAATATAATAAACTCACTAACAGAGTAATGATAATTCAAATTGAGCTTTAATAATTCCGGCATATGTAAATAAGAGTACAAATTCGATAAACACATACATAAGTACATACATATGTAAACTTACTTGATGCTGATGCCTGCCACCATTGCACTCTGCAAATTTAAGCATTTACCGACAGATTTTCATGAAACTTTTACTTCGACGTAACCAATATATAAATCCAAGTTCATGGAGCATTAACAATATTCTGTTTATATGATATTTTTAAAAATAATCAAACCAAATTACATTGTTTTAAGTTAACTACAACACCTTGCTGCGCGGCAGTGCTGCCAAGTCCACTTTATATCATAATGGTGATGCCAGACTGTTAAAATGATTGATTGCATCATTGCCATACTACTTTTTAGTAAGTATATATACAGTGATGCATTTTTTAAATAAGAGGAGGGAATTGAGCATGATTTGAACAAGCCTTTTAAACTTTTAAACTTTTAGGCCTATGCCACAGCGACGCCGACGCTTTTTCTTGTCTTCTTTCGAGTTGTGTTGTTGTTATCTGAATTATCATATATGCATTTGAATTGATTTTGAGTTTGTTAACAAAGTTAAAGTTCAAATACTTACTTATATTTGCAGTTTATCCAGTTTTGCTTTTGTTTTTATGTTGTTGAGTATGGTGAAATGGTTTAACATCATGAAATAAATAATTATTTAAATTTATTATTTAGACCGGTGTTCACAAGCCAATTGAGTTGCGCGATGCGCGATGATGACAAGAAGAATTATCATGGCAAAAGCGTGTTGAAGGTTGTTAGCCAGTTTGGGTCCTCAGTTGGTGTTTCACTTGCCGTCAGCAAAGTTGGCTGTGCCAAGAAGGGTGTCTCTCTTCACCAACACATTGCCGCTTTGGCTGGCAAATCATTTAGCCCATGCAAAACTTTATGTTCTTGCCAACATCAAACTTTACTAAAGCGATGAAGATGGTTTCTTAGGTGTACCATTCAATTTCGATGCTTCTGCTGTCGATGATGAAGGTGCTTTTGCTCCCAACCTTAACTGACTACACTGGCAAGGTGAGTTTAATTTACAATAATATGCATGTATTTATTAGTTTTAATATTTGCGTATTATGTATTTAATTTACAATAATAATCATGAAGTAATTCCCCATTACTTCCATTGAGGATCCCTTTGACCATTAACCAAGACTACTGGGAACCTGAACTACTCTTACTTACAACACCAAGATCTAAATTGTTGATGATGATAAATTTCAAGCGTATTGCCAATGCCGTCGAAAAGAAGGCCTGCCTGCAACTGCTTCTTCCTGAAGGTTAACAAAATCGGCACAGGCGGCACTGTCACTGAATCCATTCATGATTAATCTCTTGGCACCATGGTGTCACATCGTTCCGGTAAAACCAAGGTCACCTTCATCGGTGACTTGTCTATTGATCTTTCAACTGGCCAGATGAAGACTGGTGCGTCAACCAGCTCTGAGCATTTGGTCAAGTACAACCAGATTCTTCGCATCGAAAAGGAACTTGGCGGTACTGGTATTGCCAAATTCGCTGGCAAGAACTTTAGAAAGCCACAAGCCACAGTAAGAGGAGACGACTAACTTTTGTTATGCAATTGCTGCTTATTGTTTGCAATATTTGAGGCTTACTTATGTGTTCTTGATGTTTTCGCAAGAGCCGCACAGTCTAAAGACTTCATTCATTTGCTCACAGTTTTTAAAACACCGCCAATTAAGTACCTACAGGCACCTTTTTCGGCTGCTGTTAATATAGTATATACGACTGTCTTTTATGGAGTTATGTTCCAATTCTTTGGATATGTCTTCCAAATACATTAAGTAATCAGTTTTCTTTTGTGGAAATATCATTTCCAATTCCAATGCAAATTTTTACAATTAAAAGAAAATTAGCAAATGTTATAGACAGAAATATACTAGTCAAATTTTGTAATTTACGAGTTGATGTTGACTTGTTACACACTACATATGTAGCTCGGAATTGTAAAAACAAGTTTTACAAACTACAATAAATGACGAATGATAGATATATGTTATTTCCTGAAAAGATCTATCATTGCAAAAATTGTGGATCGCAATGTAAGCACAGAACTATGTACCTTTGCCAAGGAAACTGTATTACATACATTTTTTTTTTTATAAACACCATATAATCTTTCCTTAGAAAGTCTTGACCATAACACCTGACATCCGTATTAAAAATTTGATATTCTTTACTTACGAAATCTGCCAGTTCTGCCATTTCTGCCGCTGCTCGTTGCTATAGCATTTTCCATATTATCAGAATTTTAAAACAAATTCCTCTCCTGACAAAATTTAATATCCGTTGAACGATCTTTCGAGTCTTTACTCGTCGAAATCTTGGAAACCCACTCGCCCAAAAGCCGATCACTCGCTACTTTTTCGCTCTCTCTGCTCTCTTTTTAATCGAGATTTGAATATTGACGGCGACACGTTCGCGGCGGACTGTTTTTTCGACCGTCGGCAAATTTAAGAAAGTTGAAACAATTTTTTTTGCTGGAAAATCGTTTTATATACTTATTTATTATTAATCGATTTTTCGATTTTGTCCATAAGCAACGGATACGTGTAGCGGACCAGCAAAATATTTGTAATATTAAAGTAAAAAACGCAGAAAACTGTCAATTCCTGACGCGTTGCGACGCGCTTTTGTTTTAAATTTTTTTTTTGTTTTTTTGTGATTTGTTTCTCCAATTCTGTTTGAAGATACATATATATACATACATATAACATAAATTTGTTTTTGTATCAATACTTCAACTAAGAATCATTTAAAAAAACCACTTTAAAATAAATTCAAATTAAAAACATAAACAACAAACAAAAAAAAAAAAAAATGAATACACAGTAAGAATCATAAAAATATATAGGAAATAAGTGATCAAACATGTTGACAAAAGTGAATTTGTTTATCCAATCAAATATTATATTATGATGCATTCTACGATATGCAATAAATAATAGAGAGAAGTTTGAAAAAATTAACAGATTTTTTGTTGTTGTTTTTTTTTTTAATGGATGTTTGAAGTGAGTTTGATCATCAAATAGTGAAATTGTTTTCATTTAGCCAAAAATTGTTTATAGTGCGACGCCAAACAAGCGTCATAAGCGAAGCACAACAGCAACAAATTGTTCAACAAACAAAAAAAAATGACAAGTTTAGCATTTTAAATGAATATGAAATGCCGGCAAACCGGTTTAGCAAGTGACCATTAAGTTGTATTTGTATTGATCGATAGTTCCCTCTACTTCTACTTCTGCATCTTCATCTGCACCCTCCTTTTATTCTTTGTCAGCTTGTGTTTTATTATACAATATGTATACAAATGTATGTGTGTATTTATTTATGTATTATGGCTTGCGACGACAACGACAACTTTTATTTTGTCTCCTCTGTCTTTCTTATTGTTTTCTTTCTCTGTACGCCCGGTTAACAGTACTTTTTCCTGTTCTTCTCTCTAGTGCCTTTTTAGAAAAAATAAAATAAATCGAAAAGGAGAAGACGCGACAAGCTTTAGTTCAAGTATTTTGTGCATTAGAATTTCTATTCAGTTCTCACCACACACACACACACACACACACACACTTGTTCGCCCTCTCTTATCATTCATTATATGTATGTACAACAAACATACATATGTATATAGTAAGTATGTGCACATTTAAGTGCCCCGAACTGGAATTGATTATTTAAATTTATTTTTGCTTGTTTATAAGTAAAGTCACTAGTCACTAGAGGAGTCATTAAGAGTGGATTGAGGGGTAGCTCCGATCTCGGGTCCTCACTCATCCTTATTTCAACTCTTCATGTCCTTATGATTTTGATTTTTATACTTACGTTGTAATGCCGAACTTTATTCCCTAGGCTAAGTTGCCAAGATCTTCTTCGTTCATAACAAATCACCCATTTTAAGTCAACGTGTCGGGGGCGATATCGGCCGGGCTACCGAAGTGCACTGGTATATTTTGCTCATGAGTTTGGTAAATGTGATTTGTTCATCATGAGTTTTGTTTTCCTTTCGTTGGTTTTGTGGGGCGCGCCTGCGTGCTTGTGTTTCCAGGGCAAAAATTAGGTTTTCTTCTATATTTATACGCTTCACGCAGTGAATAGTATTATAAGTTTGTTATGAAATTTGTAACAGGCAGAAGGAGACATCAGAGACCCCATAAAGTATATACATATATTCTTGATCAAGGCATGTACTTATGTCTGTCTGTATGAATGCAGTGCAACTAGTCCCTCAGTTTTTGAGCTAGAGAGATATTTGTCGGAACCAGCCTATTCGGACCACTAGGGAGTATTTCGCATGCAAACCAACCATTCATGTTTTTATTAGAAAAACTTTTTTGGTTTTTTGTCCTATTGAACTGTAAAATAAATCCTATAAGTTTCTGATATAGGCGCTGCTGTACGTTTGTTGGAACCACCCAAATCGGACAACTATGGGAGGTACCTCCCATACAAACCACTCATTAAAACTAATGTTCTTATTAGAAGAACTTTTTTATTTTTTGTCCTATTGAAATAAAATTTAGATAAATTAAGTTTCTGTTCAACGCCCATGAAATGCGTATATATCAAGGTCCTAGAGTTACTGGATCGTATAGCTCCCATACAAACCCAAACTTAAAATAAGTTTTCATTCGAAATTTTTTTTTGTTTTTTGTGTTAAATCATCTGAAATTTGAACAGTATAATTGTCTGATCCATATTCAACAACCGTGTAGATTCGAAGACCCTAGTTGTTTTATTTCGATTCCATTGCCATGTCTGACAGAAGGAAACGTCTTGCATGCACAGTGGAATGTTTAAAGTTAAACCCAAACTGACGATCATTTATAAGATTGTTTATATTGCAGTGAGTTAATATATTTGTTATTGGGTAGTTAACTTATTGGTCGTAGATTAATTAATATCAGTGGGATTTTTTTTGGCAAAAGTATGGCTCTTTTCCATTTATGTGGAAAGTATGAATTGTTAAGCATATTATTAAAAAAGGTGCAGTATTCTAGTATGTATATATAAGTTGTCTCGGTAATTCTTTAAAGACTATATTTGGAATGTTATCAAGGCCTGACGACACTTTAATTTTTAGTTTTGCAAATATGTAGGTGATCAAATCTTGTGATATGAAGTAGGTCGTTGTTACGATGGTCTAATCTTGTGATTTGAAGTAGTCGTTGTTACGATGGTCTAATCTTGTGATTTGAAGTAGTCGTGTTGTTACGATGGTCTTCGCAATTTGCTAAGTTATTATCTGGGAATGTTACAGTTACAGTTAGTTGCGATATCTAATAATTGGTTTTTATTTTTAAGAACCGGTTGAAACCCCGCTCAACGTAACTCTGGAAGAGGTTCTCGGGATCACCCTCTTTTGACTTTAGATGGGTTCTTATGCCATGTACTATGTCTATGACAACGAAGCTCTTTGCTGATGAGTCTATTTCGAATACTAGAACGTCTAATCCAACTTTTGAAATTAAATGTGGATTGCCTGATAAAATATGTGTGACTGATCCTTGGTAGTGAGTACTTCAGGTAATGATTTAATTTGGCTGTTTAATAATGTTAATGAAATTATCTTTTATAAGTTAACGGCGGATTAGTTTAACCAACTTAATAGCTTTAAGTTGGTTTATTTCTGTTTGGGGTAGGACCCACTCAAACCTGTTGTTTTTTTTTTTTGTTTTTTTGACTCTTTTTTTTTTCTGTAATTTTTCAATAACAGGGTTAGTTATTGCTGAAAATGTATCCCTTTCATTATTCATTAAAATCTTTGTTTCATGGTCCACAAACACTAGTTTTGTTAATTATTGTAAAGACGAAATCATCTCAGAAACTAAAGTAACAAGAAATTTGATATGTTATATGAAGACTTCTCCTCTCCTCAGATTCCAGAAAGTATAAAGCCTAGAAATGGTAACTTTTTATAATGATTTTCATGAAAATATGTTACATAATAGTGTATGCTAGCTTCTGTTGTAGTTTATTTAATGATTAATAAAAGATTAACATGATTTTTGCTTAAATTAAGACTACCAATGATGAAAACAATATTAGTTAGCAGCTCTAGTTTTTTAATTAAGTATAAACTGTGGTGTTGCTTTCTACCGCCCCAACATTTAACTTGAGATGAATATCCTGTTCGTGCTTAATATCGAAAATGTTTTTTTTTTTTAGTGGGCGTTGGGTTCAATTCAATTCGTCTTCTCTTCCATCTATGTATGTAGAATACATTTTTGTTTACACTTTACTGATCTTATTATGCAATACTATGTATATATTTTGTTTTTTAGATTTTGTGCACGTTTTCCGGTTGAGTTATTTTTGCTATTTGTTGTGCCTTTTGTTTTCTACACGTCTTCGCTAGACTGATACATAGGTACAATAACATATGAACATACATACCCCTTGTGCCATCCTCTCCTTTCCTGTCCTTTTGCGATACCATATACATACGGTATATGTATGTTTCAATGGATTACATATTGTATATGCATAGTACTTAGTACTATTAGAGTCATCAGATCATATAGAGAATAAGAATTTTAAAATGCAATTTTCGTTAACTTTGATTTTTGATTTCTCTCCCAGTTCCACATGATTTGTGCAATATAGCGTGAAAACGACAAAAATCAAAATATTATATACAATATATTATATATACATATATCTTGATAATACTACGGATGTACATTTCTATGTATATATGTATATTGTTGTAAAATATAACCTGGGTAGGGGTTTGTTTCAGTGATGATAACTTCTTTATTTGATATGATACAAATCTCTTAACGGCGAGCCATTTCTTCAGGTTTGAAAAGAGGAAATACGAGTAATTGCAGAGGGCTAAATTTGAAGAATATGCTGGATGGGAAAGCAGTTCGTAGCTCATTCATGGATCCATGGTTCATTCATGGATTTTTTCCATGGTGTCTACACGTGACACATGTATTGTCATGATGGGATTGCACTTTCTTAATTCACCAAATTAGCTCTGAATAATAAACGTCGGTGATCGTTTTACTTATTTTAAGGTAAAGCACCGCATGCATTCCAAAAAACTATGGCCAATCCAGATCCACCTTGGGTTTCTATAGTGCACGTTCCCCCAGAGAAGTTCATTGCTTTGATTTTTTCTTGGTTGGATTGTGATGGATCAATGTTTCGTCCACGACGCGAAAGCTTCCATTGAAATGGTCACACAGTTGAGCTTATGGTCGAGTGTATGAGCAATCGTGCAGATAGCTTTTGCATGTCCAAATATTCCTGTAGAATGTGATGTACCCACTCTGTTGCGATGAATATAGTCTCCAGTCCAATATCATTTTATGCATTTAATTGACGATTTCTAGAGTGGACGCAAAGTACACAGGTTCCAAAGTACAATATATGTTATACCAACTTTTCTGCAAAAGTTTGTTGGGTTAATTGATAATATAAATGGGCCAAGTGCGAGTCAGACTCGTACACAGGTGCCGTACCAGATTGTGGTTTGTATGGGAAGTACTCCCCAAGAAGATCTCTAACCGAAATAGTAGCCCAGGCTTTTTGCATGGCGTCAATTAGGGTCTCCACATCATCAAATTGTCTCCCACCCTCATATTCTCTTCAGGATAATAGTCCCCAATTGTTTTCAATGATATTTATGTCCGGGGAGTATGGCGGTCACTCTAGCAATTGAACATTTTGGTTGCTTATCCACTGTTTTATCTCTCGGGCGGTATGAATGTCCATAGAATCGGTCCAAAAATATTTGAAAATTGTAAAAATGACTTTTTCTAGGACAGTTTGTATATATTTGCATTAAACTTTGATGAAAGAAACAGCAATTCACATGTCCCATAGTATGATATGACCCCCACACCATTATTTTACAGGCGCAAGGTCTCCAGGTCTCCTTTCGTAGGTCATGGCAGTAGTAGTTGTAGCCAAGTTGAACTTCTTTTCATCAGAAAATATTACCGTTTGCCATTATTTTACTCATGCCATATGATCAGATCCCAGCCGAAGGCGTGCAGCCTTCCGCACATCATTAAGAGGTTTTTTTTTTTGTTTAAATTTCATTCTGCCTGAATAATGCGTCTAACAGTTACGCATAACTCCGTATTCTTCTTTTAGTAGCTGAATGTTGGGAATTTTGGGAAGCGTTTCTTATAATAAGTCGTCTTTCAGAAGGTGTAGTCGCCTATTGAAAACCTCCTGTCATATGATTGCCATATGTTGATTCATTACACCCGATTTCGCTCTGATTTAAGCCTATTTCGAGATAACTTTTTATTTGACCTTTTCCGAAGTCGTGCAACTGCTTCCCGTGACCCATTTTACAAATAACAACAGTATATATTTCGAATTAATAAAGAAAAAAAAAAGACTGCGTTTACTCATCGCCGTAGATCACAAACTAAAATCATTGCCTTTGAACCTATTCAGTTAACTTTTAGAATTTTATAAGATCTTATCGAAAAGTTTAACCAATCGCTGTGTGATTTGTATTTAGTAATGATGCATGACGGTAAGTAATGTCATGTCATGGAATGAATGTACAATATTACAGACTAGACCTTGAGATTGTGATGAAGCCAATAAATATATGTATTTACTTAATTACTTTCGCCGCTGCACTATTTATTATGTATTATAATTAATCATCAGCATGATTAATTAATAAGTGATAATTCATTTCATACTAATGTGACACTTAAAATTTATTATATGTAATTCTTTATATAAAATAAATAAATGGGCAGTAGGCAATTAACCTAACCACTCACTTCTCTTCTATTCTCTTTGAAACAATCATTACAATATTGTACAATACAATTCAACAACAACAGAAATAATAATTATAATGATAATGATAACATATTAAAGTACCTGAATGACTACAGTTGACATACTTAACATTTGTCATCATGATCACTCACCATCATCATTTGTCAAGTCATTCTACATGTTTAGTTTATTCGAATATATTATACTAATACTACTACTACTAATACTACTAATACTACTACTACTACTACTAATACTACTACTACTAATACTACTACTACTACTAATACTAAAACCATATCTATACTAAGTATGATGCTTGCATGTGTTGGATTGAATTGTTGTTGGTTGTCAGTCGGTTGTTGTTAGTTCGTATTTTTGTCGTTGATGTTCTTGGGTAACTTTACAAGGTTATCATATAGAAAAATCTCACCTAACCTCATTCACGCTTCAGGCACACACGCACAAACACATATATAACATAGAATAGCATGGGCGGCACATGGGCACATTATCGATTTGTATACCCTTCTTTGCTACTGATAATTATTGTCTTCTTGTATATAGTATAAATTAAAATTAATTGAAAAAAAAAAACTCATCATTATTTTATTGTACAATTAATTTATTCTTATCGAGCTCTCTTATCTTGATTCAATAAAGAATTTACAGATCCTATTATTATTGTACTGTCAAAAGCAATCAATGCAATTGGCAATTAATTTTGAATGATTTAATTAATATATCTATATATATATATATATATATATTTCATATCAATTCGACTCATAAATCATTCACACTATACATTTTTTATTATGTCCAAATTGATCACTGATTTCTTTTGAATATGGAACATCATACATACTTTTATTACAAAAAAAAAAAAAAAAAAAAAAAATTAAATTATGTAAAATCTAGTGAGTTACAATAAAGCGGATAACATAAAAACCTTCTCCATGAAAATGCACATATATGTGGCAACTTTCATGGTGATCAGTTAAAGGGTGTCAGAGTTTAGCTCCGGCAAACTATTTTTTGGGTTCATTTAAATATATAGATTTAAAGAATGAAGGTGAGAATCCAGCAAGGAAATTTATGATAAATTACTAAATAAGAATTGATTTAAAGTTTATAAACCGAATACAATTTGTTCTCCTCGTCACGAAAACAAATTATGTGCCCAGAAACAACAAGTGGTGGTATTCTAAATTTTCTATAATGTCCGATGATTAGATATATGAATATATTGTATTTATGCTTCTTCATGCTGATACAGAAATTAAAAAATTTTGTGGGACCGATCGGTTAAGCAAGTCGCACGCCATAAATGGGGGGGGCCATATATTGATGCCTGAACTAGCTTTTGAGGTTGTTTCAAAGATTGATGCCTGATTGCCTTTGGAATTAGACTATAGAATCAATAAAAATAACCAAGAAGGATTTCCGATAAAACTCGACATTTTTGAAAAAGTTGCAATGGTAAAGAGTATTAAAAATGGACTACAACCGAAGCATTTTTCTTCATATTATTTTGCTGAATTACTTATTGACAATGTACATCATAATGATGTTAATGAATAGTATGAATAATAATAGTTTTTAATCAAAAGTGTCAAATAGGCGTATAATTATGTTATGGTGCATAGAAAAATATTCATAAATAAATAATGATATTTAATAGTAGATCTAAGTCATCATAAAGAAGATAAAGTGACAATTAATTAGAAATTAAATTTGAGATAATGAAAAGCAACACTTTGCAAGCATCTACAGAATTATTTTATTTCATTTTTTTAGTAGAAGATACAAAAATTTAAGTCTAAATGGTTATTTGATATAAAGAAACTATTGTACTATTGTATATTTAGTACATACATTAGTGTCGACTTACTGATTGACTGACTCACTGACTGACTGACTGACTGACTGCTCTGACTAACATAACTCAGCTAAACCACCAACCAAATGAGCTAACAATACACATTCCTGTGCTTTGGTTTTATGGTACATCAAATTTGTATGTTCGTCATTTTAACAGCTACATTATTTTGTATAGAATTACAATCTACTAGTTCTACTAAGTAACTAACTAACTTAATAACATACGACTATATTGTGTAAAGGTATGTAAGTTTTAGTTAGTTTGGGTAATTACGGAGATTAAGAATTAAAGGCTCTTTGATCAATCACTAAACATAAAATATTCTACAAGAAACAGAATTAATTGGTACTTGACACATTGTAACATAGAGTCAATTTCAATTTTAAGATTAAAATAGAATCGAATTATTAATCAATTCGAGTTGGAATATAATCTCTGTTTCAAGACATCATATGAATGTGGGTGCAGCAACTGCAAAGGCCGAGATCTTTCTAAAGATTAACGAAGAACTAAGATCATTGGAGGCGTTGTACGTAATCTGTAAGCTGTTAATAAATGAGGAAACAGAAAAGAGTGATAACTTATGGCCCGCAATAAAAAAAAAAAAAAAACGGAGGGATGTTTTCAAATCGGAAGACATGTTACCACAGGACTGATGTTTCAAGTGAGCTGTGGCTGTGAAAAGTAGTAGGAGACAGGTTTAGGTTCTAATTTCTTGATGATCTAACTGCTCAGGTTGGATCCCTAGGGAATAGGACATGTTGTGTTTGTGGCATCATTATGGGCTGGTCCATTTTATCCCATCCCATCCCAACATATCCTATGTTATATCTTTAAAATTTAATAAATTGATTCAAAAGGCTTTAAAATTTATAAAATTACTATTATTAGATTTCTATACATAAAATCTATTGATCTTATCTATCATGTACAAAATAATATACTTACAAATATTATTAATGACAGATTTCATTGTCCCAAATAACATAACATAACATAACAACTACCAACAACATTATCGTCATAATGTACAAATATTATTGATGTTTGATAAACAATATACTCGTCGGTACCTTTAATTTTCATTCAGTTTTTGGATATAAATATCTTTGTACTTAGTTTCTTTGTTGGACATTATTAGATCTCATAAATAATAGAAGGTGAAGTAGGTTTAAAGTACATAGATATGTTACAAAATATTTTACTTTCAATCTTGATAAATAAATATATATGAGCGCTAGAGACGACAATAAGATATCGTGAAACATATTTAATCTATTTCAAAATTTAAAAAAATTATCTATATATTGTACATACATACCAAATTTTAGCTTTTTATCTCATATACTACAATAATTTCCGGAAGACATGGAACATAACATGGACATGGAATCATCTTTGTAAAAGGTTCAAAGATTTGTAAAGAATATATTCTTACTTGATTTGTTATTCCTAACATATTTCTCACTAATGAGAAGAAAGGATGTTTGTAACACTTATACCCTATCATCCATCCACCTGCTTTGTACTTAATAATAATAACATAAGTAAGTATCATGTTCCTTTTCGACGTGGATATTGCCCACCTTCAGTTGATTCGCATTCGAAACTTTGTCTTGAAAACAAAATATTGTTTTTACAAAGAAATCATGAAATCAGTGTGGACTTATGAAATCCAACTTTATGGCACAGCAATCGAGTCCAATATTTGAATCCTGCCAAGAATTCAATAGCAATGCTCCTACGAACATTTGTCGGAGCTCTATGGGATGTTAAATATTCAGTTCTGGACTGAACCAAGTGAAACATTAAATCGCTAGGTTTAGTAAAAACTGTGTTAAATGCTTTGAAAACCATAGTAAAGTACTACTAGCTATGAATCTTTTTTATGTTAGACAACAGCAAAGTTTTGAGAAGACCCAAACGATATCATCCTTTAGATGTACCATTTATAGCAGGGATGTCTCTGGGTTATATTGTTAGAAAATTTTTTGATTTGGGCCGCAAATAAGTTGTCGAGCAATAAGAAAATTTCTGTCCTTTTTAGGATTCCGCACCGAAAGAGAATCCTATTGCAGAGACTTCGTTTTCCGTCCGTCCGTCCTCGGTTCATATCTCAAGAACCGTAATAGCTAGAGAGTTGAAGTTTTCACAGAATATGTAGTTCTGTAGTTATGTAGTTCCAGGCATCAGCAGCAAATACTAAAACTAAAATATTTTCAAAAACTTAAAGGGTTCTCCATATAAGAAACATTTGTATTGCAGCTTTAGGATCCAGTAATTCCACGATCTTGAAATTTGGAAGGTTGGTGGCAACACATCAGAAACTTATATTGTCGAAATTTCAGTTTGATCGGACCACTAGGAAGGATACCTCCCATACAAACCTCCTTTAAAATTGAGGTTTTTATTAAAAAAAAATTTTTTTGTTTTTTGTCCAATCGAACTGAAATGTAGGCACCATTATTTTTTGATAAAGGTGCTATATACATCTGTTGGAATCAGCTAAATCGGCCAACTAGGGGGTATCTCCCATACAAACCATTAAAATTCAGGACTATTGAACTGAAATTTAGATCCTATAAGTTTTTCACATAGGCGCGGTACATTGGTTGGAATCAGCCAAAATCGGATTACTGACAGGGAGGGGTATCTCCTATACAAACTCCAATCTGGTACGGAACCCTCCGTGTACGAGTATAACTTACACTTGGCCGATTTTTTATCTACTCGTGTTTGGTATTTGTGTGTTTATTTTTTAAATACAAAAATTATGAATAATAAATTAAAAATAATTTTGAACGCATTTCGCAAAAATTTTTAATAATTTTTTGATTTAGTAATCCACTCCAATGAAATTGAATGATTAAGTTCCATACAATAATATTAAATAATAGATAAATTTTGGGTTTTTTGGCTGTTGGTTGTTGGTCAGTTGCTGCATTAGCAGTTAGTAATCGGCGGTGACTTTCTGTCTTTGATAAGAGACAGCGACGGCGCTAAGGTAGTTTTAGTTTAGTTCAGTATAGTCAAATGGTTAAATGGAATTAGCTTTAATTTGAAAATAAAAAAAAAAAAACAAAAAGAAAAAAAGGGGAAATATATAAATAAAATGTGTTCCACTTTATCTTATCGTCTGAACTAAAACAAAACGTAAGTCTAAAGAAGTTATCCGTTGCTCTCTTCTTATCCTCACTCAATTTACAATATTCTTTTGTTTTTTTTTTTTTTTTAAATCAATAAAAAATGTTTACATTTTTAAAAGATACGATTAATTCTCTCTATAATATAAGTAAGTGATGGTCAGTCTTTCCCTCCTAAACAAATGATGACATGCGTTTTTTTTTTCGCATGCTGCATACTTAGTTATGCATTTATGTATCTTCCGCATAGATTGCTTGCCTTGAGTCATTGTCACTTGAGAATGTGAGTCGACTCGAGTCGAGTCGCCTGCGTGCTTCAATTGCCACCAATTGTTGTCAATTTAAAATTGAAAAGAAGTCAAATGTTGCTTATATCAATGGTGCACGCGAAAAATCATTTTTACTCGATTTAGCTAAATGTTCACAATACATGTTCATGCAAATCATGGAACCCAGATACTATTGCATATATTCAGTACATGTTGTATTAATTGATACTTTTAGGGTTTCTGGCCATATGGAACCCTTTTGCAGAGACTTCATTATCCGTCCGTCCGTCCTCGGGTCATATCTCATAAACCGCAATAGCTAGAGAGTTGAGAGTTTTCACAGAAGGTGTAGTTCTATCCGGGCATCAGCAATAAATACTAAAACTAAAATATTTTCAAAAACTTAAAGGAAACTTTTTGGTTTGTATGGCAGCTATACGATCCAGTAATCCCACGATCTTGAAATTTGTATGGTTGGTGGCTATACATCAGAAACTTACATTGTCGAAATTTCGGTTTTATCGGATTACTAGGAAGGGTACTTTCCATACAAACCCCCTTTCAAATTTATGTTCTTATTAGAAAAACTTTTTTGTTTTTTGTTTTGTTGAACTGAAATTTAGACACTATAAGTTTTTGATATAGGCGCTGCATATCTGTTAGAATCAGTCAAATCGGCCAACTAGGAAGGGTACCTCCCGTACAAACCCACCATTAAAATTCAGGTTCTTATTCGAAAAACTTTTTTGTTTGACTATCGAACTGAAATTTAGACACTATAAATTTCTGATATAGGCACGATACATTTGTTGGAATCATTCAAATCGAACCACTAAGGGGAGTACCTCCCATATAAACCCCAATCTGGTACGAAACCCTCCGTGTATGAGTCTGACTCGCATTGGTCCATTTTTTAATGTTACTAAATCTACTAAATTACAATATTTTAAACTTTTTTTCTTATCACCCATTTATATCACGTGCTAAAGATCTGCATGGTTGTTTGTTAAGAGTATGGAGAGGTTGTAATTAGGAGTAGATTAGATGGAGGTGAGTGGTAATCGTTATGAAAACCAGTTCACTTAGTCCGTAATTTAGGAACCTTACAAGACACTTGGCGTTTAAACTGTTTAGGAAGCATTCATAAAGTTTAAGACACTTGACCTCCATGCCTTTCAGAGGTCGTCAAGTTCATTGAAATAGTATGACCCAAGCATGAACTTAATCTATTTCTTGCTAACAGTGCAAAAATAGTTTTGTAAAAACCTTCAGCCTATGTATGTTATCTATCAATTAGACAGAGTCCTGTAATACAAATTGCTAGCAATAAGGAAACGTCTATTTCTTTTTCTTTTTTGGTGATCAACGATATTGATCCCTTATGATTTCTAAGACATCTAAGAGTTGAGAATATTTAAGTCCAATACAATACACATTACGGTTCTCATCAATTATTCAAACAACCCTAGCTCGTTCGTATAATTTCTGTTTATCAGTATATACAATACATATATCATGTCTTTAGATAATCTTATGTGATAATCGCTATTAAGTCGTCTATATATATACATTCACTCATATATTCCATATAAAATATACGCTGTAGGCCGATATAAGAAAGATACGTGTATTCATCTTCTTCTCGACTCCCTCTACAGCAGCGGCAATCTCACTGACGACAAGTTGTGCCAAGTTTGTCGCACATAATAATTGTTACTACTGATAAGATGTCGTCTCAGTGTGATGTATCTATGTATCTCTTCGCATTGTCGAGATTTGTCTGATGTCGTAAATTAAAAATGTTTGTTTGTTTTTCTTATTTACTATGTGAATTTGTGGTATGTATGCATCTGTGAGTATTTAACATAAATTCAAAATGTCTATGAATGTTGATTGTACAATTTTTAACAAATAGTATGTACAATACATATACTTATCTTCACACCACACACATATATAAGTACATATTTTCAATGGCATTATTACTTTGCCCTTAGCATACATAAATATGTTTGCTTAAAAGAACAAAAATCTATCGATATAAATAAATATTGTACGAAAGTAAAGTTTTCTAATGATGAAAAGGGATTTGTTTTAAATATTTTGTTTGTTTTGTTTCGGTTTTGTAATTCCATCGTATCTTTCTTTTTCCTTTTACATATAAATTCATAACAATGACCTATGCAGTGTAACATATTTTTTACCTTGTTGAATCAAGTGACCTTGTTTATAGTTTTCTAAGGAAAGGTTGTGAACATTATTTCATTATCCTTAGACTATTAAACTCCGCAATAAATTTAGTTTTTCAGCACTTATAAGGTACAACACCTTCGAGAATATGGCATTCCATTAGCCATTCCAAATTTTATCGAAGATAAATCTGCAAAACAATTGGTTGATTACCTTAGTAACAAAGTTTGGCCCAAATTAGCCCTTAAAAATGCTCTGCTTTTTGCATTTCTTCTTTACAAAATCCACATCAATAGTTGATTGCTTCATAACTATACAATGTCCTATTAAAAAGCCTGAAACTAAGCATATCTCTTTAGTTCTTTTGCGAGATCTACATTAAAAGACATATTCGCTACTCTAAATATAATTCAATTTCTGGCAACCCACTGAATGGTTCCCGCATCTCCTTTCAGAGTGAGCTTATCCGCCTCTACATGTATTATAGTTATTTCCAGCATGATTTTTCTAGAGTAGATTTAACCAGTACCATACTAGCTTTGAGATGATCTCTCTTGCTATCAGAGTGAACTTAAGTCAATTAATTTGTTGTTTTAGCTTTAATTCTCCATGGATTTAGGCTCAAAAGACTTAGTTGCTACTGAATAGGCGCCTCCTTTGCAGTTCCTAACTGATGAAAATCTCTTTCTGTTGCATATCAAGAAGTTTGTAATAAACAGAAGGGGACATTGGAGACCCTATAAAGTATATATGTAGGTAAGGCCGTCAAATTCAAATGCTTATTAAAAAACTTTTTTGTTTTTGCATTATCAAATTGAAATTCTGACACAATAAGTGTCTAATCCATATTCACCAACCATGAAAACTTCAAGATCCAAGAAGTACTGGTTCGTATAGCTCCGCATACAAACCACGATTTAAATTGATATTATTATGAGAAAAACTATTATATTTTTTGTAGTATCGAACTGAAATTTGAATAGCATAAGTTTCTGATTCATATTCACCAACCATTTAAATTTCATGATCCTCGGATTACTGAATCGTATAGCTCCCATACAAACCACGATTTAAATTCATATTATTATGAGAAAAACTATTTTATTTTTTGTATTATCGAACTGAAATTTGGACAATATAAGTGTATGATCCATATGTACTAACCATGTAAATTCCAAGACCCTAGGATTACTGGTTCTTGTAGCTCCTATACAAATATTTCGGTCTCAGTGATGAAATGCTGACATAGCCAAAGTTTACCTTCCTTTTTTCTTGTTTTTGTTTGAGATGATGACGAATCATCCTCATATGCATTTAATTTTTGTATGATAATCTTATTATGTTGTAATTTTTTTCAAATGTTTCAAATAATTGGTGAAAGATAATCCTAATCTTGTTACAAAACAAAAAAAAAAACTTTCAAAACCCATTTTGTTAATCGAATTTCTCATATTTTCTTTTTATTTTTTCTTCTTTCAGATGTAAAGATGTCGGCGTAGAACGCGCTATTAACCTTGAATTTTGACGACATCAGAGAAAAGACTTGTAAGGACTAGAGATTAAGAATAGTGGACTAAATAATCTTCCATCATTAAGAGAGAAGTGAACAAGAACGAGACATAAATCTAAAAATGGCTCTTAACCAGGGTAAATATAAGCCAAGCATTTGCGCTATTGATGAAGTAGATGACCGAGTCTATGGCGGTATTCTTAAACATAATAATGACGATGACCGAGAACATAGCGCTGGTAAACGACAAATTGAGGGTAGTGAAACGGCGCCTTTGACAATAAATCAACACAAACTGCACATCGATGATACAATGGAAACGACGACGAGTCCAAAAAATGTGGAATCTACATGCAAGGATATTACAGGTGGTGTTGCTAATAGTGAGACGCCTGGTGAATCTGTAAATGGCTTAAGAGGTATAATTTCAACATCATGTTACAAACACATCTTAAAATTTTCCATAATTAATCACATTATGCACATTTACATCTTTTCATGCACTAATTCACTCATCCATCACTTTGATCAATTCCATCAATCAATCAATCAATCGATTGCTCATCATTAAAGCAATCTTGATTCCAGGACGACGTTCCTTTGATGCATTGATGCGCTTATCACGTAAACGTCGGATCATGTATGTGACCACAGCGTGTCTCTGTGCATTACTTTTCATCATCATCATTATGTTAATTTCCTTTTGGCCAGAGGTGCCATTTTATATGCGTGCACCGCTCTGCCTGGAACGGGAGTGCGTACAGACCAGTCAACAATTGTTGCTCTGGGCGAATACATCAAAGTGTCCTTGTCATGAGACATACGATTGGGCATGTGGCAATTTCGCCAATGAATATGCTGATAATGACTACTTTGTGATCAAACGTGGTGAATGGAATTACAAGACTTATAATGAATATAAAGGTAAGTAAGTGAAGCAACAATTTCTCCTTGTTTAAACCACCGATTCATATTAATTTTTTTTCTATTGTCTACTGCATTAGAACTAAATGAACTCAATCGCTTCATATCAATGTTGCCCGCTACGGCAGAAGTTGACAGTGTGGAATCTATGATAACAAGTTTATATCGTTCCTGTCGTGAAATCGATACGCTTGACAAGAGTCAATCGGATCTTTTGCTCAAGAAAGCTATAAAATCAATTGGTGAGTTTACTATTGGCTTATTTTAATGGCCAAAATGAAAAGGAAAGGTGGCAAATAAATTGTTTTATTGTCACAATATTTAAAATGGACTTAATGTTGTTCAGATTGTGGTAGATATGTGCCACACATGTAGTGTGGCTGCCACTTCCCTCATCGCTACTAATGCCTTGAGTTGAGATGCTGCATCATGATAGACACCAGAACCAGATGAAGTATGTACCATTAACTCCAGAGCCACCAGCAGCAGCAATGTCGCCATGAAGTATAACAACAACTGAATGTTGAGGAGATAATACCACTATCTGTACGCTCAGAAGTTCCCCCGATCTTGACATATTCCGCTGTAAACCAAAGGAGAAAAAATGTTATTTGAATTGAATTTCATATGGATTATTTCTTCTTACCTTGGATTAGTTGCTGTTGCATGTTGTGCCTCCTCTTCGGTTTTATATTTGATGAAGAAAACGTCAGGCTTAGCTGGTAACCTTCTTGCTCAAAGCATAGATGACAGTCTTCTTCTCTAGCGAAGCATATTCAGCTGATAATTTAATTTTTTTTTTTTTTGCATTGCTAGAGGATGGTGACTTGATGAGTACAATGCAACAATTTTGCTAAGGATGACCAATAATTCAAGATTTTTTTTTTTGTTATGTTTACAAATTCTCATGATCTTCAGGTGCCGAAACAGTTATAAATTGTTTATGCACTAAAGCTTCTTGGTGGATAGTGGCAGCGCCAACATTTTGTTGTTGGTGATTGTTGCTGAAACCACCAGAAGATGGGCCGCCACTAGCATCTGAAGTAAGGCCACCGAACCCAATGCCACCACTGCTGGCAAAGCCGCCTGTAATGCCACTTGAGTCACGATTTAGTTCATCACCTCCAATTCCACTAAATGCACTCACTGTATGAGTATGTCATTACAGCCACTCAATTGATCAGCGCTATCAGAGAGTCCAGTGCTACCAAAGAGTCCGTTGGTGCCTGTAAGTCCACTGCTACCAGAAAGTCAAGAGCTACTCAGTAGTCCAGCTCTGCCAGAAGAGTTCAGTGCTACTCAATAGTCCAGAATTGCTAGAGAGTCCTGCCTCGTAATAGTATGAATAAAATGTATTGTATAAAAGTGCTTGGGTTTGTTTTAGTAATATTCTCTATTTAATTTCTCCTAAGATTAGATTTTATGCTTTTCCTCAATTTGACTGTAGTTTTTATATAAGAAATCTTTACTAAATTTTTATGTAAATTTTATTGTCCCGAAGACATTTAATTAATTATATGCTATATGCAACAAATTAAATATGCTGAACTGTTTCATAGTTGATTGCGTGCTTCTCTTTCTCTCTATATATATAATATATTGGTGTATATTATCGTGGATAATATTGTTTATGTTAATTCATATCATTCAATATAGCCATAAAATATCCTATAACCTACTATACTTAAAATTTCTTTTCTGTAAGGATAGGATATGTTATGCACGTAGGCCAAGTAAGGCTCCATTGTGATGCCTGAAAGTAAGGAATGTAGGACAGTTGGCGGTAGATTATTCTTAGTTTATCTTAAAGGTCACCCAATGCTTTTAAAGCCAATCCACAAAATCGAATTTGATATCTGTTTCTGTAACTTTTTGTTAATTTCATATTTATTGTAATTTATGTTTGTTCGTTTTTTTAAATTATTAGGGTTCCGGATCCAAAGGGAGACTTCGTTGTTCATCCGTCCGTCCTCGGGTTGTATCTCATGCATCCTAATAGCTAGAGAGTTGAAATTTTCACAGAATGTGTAGTTCTATCCGGGCATCAGCAACAAATACTAAAACTAAAATATTTTCAAAAACTGAAAGAGGTCCCATACAAGAAACATTTTGGTTTGCATGGGAGCTATATGATCCAGTAACCCCACGATCTTGAAATTTGGGTGGTTGGTGGCTATATATCAGAAACTCAGATTGTCATAATTTCAGTTTACTAGGAAGGGTACGTCCCATACAAACCCACCATTAAAATTGAGGTTCTTATTCGAAAAATTGTTTTGTTTTTTTGTCCTATCGAATTGAAATTTAGATACTATACATTTTTGATATAAGCGCTATACATCTGTTGGAATCAGCGAAATCGGCCAACTAAGAAGGGTACCTCCCATAAAAACCCACCATTAATATTCAGGTTAGGCTTATTAGAAAAACTTTTGTGTTTTTTGTCCTATCGAATTGAAATTTAGACACTATAAGCTTCTGATATAGGCGATGTATATCTGTTGGAATCCGATTATTAGGGGGAGTACCTCCCGTACAAACCCCAATCTGGTACGGAATCCTCCGTGTACGAGTCTGAAGCGCACTTGGCCCATGTTTTTATTGAAATTATTTAGAATTATTTTATTTAACAAAATAGTAACAAATAACAAATAGAAATATACTAACAATAATTAATAATAATAAAACATATATATATATATATACTATATATACATGGATAACTAACAAAAGTTAATCGAATACCAAATTAAAAAAAAAAAAAAAATCAACCAAGGAACATATTTTTAGTTAAATCATAACAATTATTTTTCGTTAGTTTTAGACTGGCGGCAAATACTGACTCAATGGTGAGTTGTTGCTGGCTTCTCCTTGGATCTGACGATAATCGTAGCCACCATCTGGTGTCTGACCATCCAGAGAGCCAACAACTGAAGTAATTGGCGCTGTGCCCTCATTGGAGTATTCATTGGTGCCACCCAGTTGATCGTATTGATCTGTGATTAGAAAAAAAATAATAAACATAATGTTAGTATAGATTAGATTAGTTAGGATGGTGATCATGTAATTCAGACAACTCACCTTGAATTTCTGATTGTGCTGCTTGTGCTTCTTCATCTGTTTTGTATTTGATAAAGAAGACTTCTGGTTTGCTGGGTTGGGTTGGTGCTGGTGTTGCAATATCATTAGCATTCAATTCAGGATTCTTCTTGTTCAAGACATAGATGACAGTCTTTTCTTCTTGTGGTGCGAATTCAGCTGAGTATTTGACATTGGCATTCTCACTGGATGGTGCCTTGATGAATACAACGCGATAGTTCTTTTGTGGACGACCAAAGACCAAATTCTTTGTTGTACCCAAACGATCGTGATTTTCAGGTGCTGAGATCGTGTAGAATTGCTTGCGTACCAAAGCTGGTTGGGGGGTTGTTGCTGGTGGTAAGTATTTGTTGCCACCATTACCAATACTACCAATATTGTTGCTAGCAGCTGGACCAACATCAAACTGAGGTGTATAACCATAGCCCTGGGGTGCAGCATGCAATAGCAGCGCAGGCACTATGGCCAAAGTCATTGTCAAGTAGATTTGTGCGTGCATTTTATATAAATCCTTTAAAAATGTTCCTTTCGTTTCTTTTAAAAATTCTTCCTAACATTTACCGCTGAAGTGGTTATGGATGTTGCTTGCTCAGTGGTTTGTCGTTGGCTGACTTGATCGACTTACCAGCATATGGTTATATTTATATAACTTGGTTATTAGGTTGGTTGGTTTGCTTCGTTGGCTTGTTGCTTGATTAATCTGAATTTTTTGTCAGTCAATTGGACATGAATTGGCTGTGTGATAATAATCTACATAGATTTCTACATACACAAAACTGTCGCCTTCTTAAATTTGTTTGTCTTTGGTTTTGCTTCTTTTTCTTTTTTTATTATAAATATAATTTGAAACAATATTTTTAGATTTTTCTCATCTTTTGTGTGTTGTATCTTCCTTCTTAACATAAGTGATGATGAACTGAACTAAACACACTGCTTCAGTCAGTCAGTCAGTCAGACTTTATTGCGGAATTAATGCAAACATATTTTAGCATTTGTTACCATTTTACGAATATTGGATTTTTTTTCTTATGCATTCAATATACTATATGTATGTATGTATATTTCTTTTGATGGTCGCGTAGTTTTTTCTTTAACTTTTATTGATCACTAAATATTGATATTTGATTTTGGCTTAAAAGGTAATGAAATCAAAACAAAAACAAAACTGATTTAAATAATTTTGTTTTGTATTTTTGTGTTGCATACTTTTCTGCGTTTCGATATCTCAGTGACAGCTTCCTATATTATCTAAATCATAGGTTGCCAAACTTATTTCGACCACCGCCCTCAAAATTTTTAATTAAAAGACAAAAGCCATCCCAAGTTGGACAGCCTTGTCCTTGTCTGCCGTTGCCCCTTTTGATTGCCTTAGAGCTCTCTAATTTGCTCAGGGCCTTCTACTTTAACTGTCCCTCTTAAAAGGGTCCAGTTCCCACTTTGATCTAAATATTTTCAGAAATAATATATCATATCAGGTTTTTTGTCAACATTATGAGAGGCAATGGTGATATTGTTAAACAGTACAACGATGTTTTCGACTTAACCGATTCCTTGCTACTGTTACATATTTGCTAATGCTAGTGCTGTATACCATATGGTATGTACTTATTGTAGATAGGAACTTCATCCGTGTACGTCTGAAAGAGATTTTGACTACTCGGGAAGTATTGAAATAAACAAAAGAATGGTAAAAATGTTCTACTAACATAATGCCTCAACTTGATTTTTGTAGCATCAGAATTGATATTTTGATGTGATGTGTTAGTGCCAGAAGATCACAACACCAACAATAACAACTCCCGGAATCAACCGCAATACTGCAGTTTTATATGCTACAGTCCCCTTATAGTTCAATTAATAATAATAACAGTAACTTCAAACGGGGGAACAAGAGTCAATTGATGCGGTCAATATTAGCAATCATTGCATACAAAATCTCTACATATGTGATAAATACTTGTAATGTAAATATGTACTTCTATACTATCTCGTACTCGATAAAAGTTAAATAATGTAATCAGTAAAAATTCTGTTGTGTATTCTTTATCAATAAATTAAAGGAAAATGTAAAAAATGGGCCAAGTACGAGTCAGACACGTACACGGAGGGTTCCGTACCAGATTGGGGTTTGATTGGAATGATTCCAAAAAATATACCGCGCCTATATCAGAAACTTATAGTGTCTAAATTTCAGTTCTATAGAACGAAAAACAAAAAAGTTTTTCTATATGAACTTGAATTTTAATAGTGGGTTTGTATGGGAGATACCCCTTCTACATCGCCGATTTAGTTGATTCGAACAAAGGTACTGCGCCTATAACAGAAACTTATAGTTCTTAAATTTCAATTCTATAGAACGAAAAACAAAAAAGTTTTTCTAATAAGAACCTGAATTTGAATGTAGATTTGTATGGGAGGTACCCTTCCTAGCAATCCGATCAAACTGAAACTTAGGCAATATAAGTTTTTAATATATAGCCACCAACTTTACAAATTTCAAATTCGTGGGATTACTGGCTCGTATATCTGCCATACAAATCAAAATTTTTCTTGTATGGGGACCCCTTTCAGTTTTTGAAAATATTTTAGTTTTAGTATTTGTTGCTGATGCCCGTGTAGAAATACACGTTCTGTGAAAATTTCAACTCTCTAGCTATTGCAGTTTATGAGATATGACCCGAGGACGGACGGAGGGACAACGAAATCCCTGCAATAGGGTTCCTTTTGGTACCCTTTGGGTCCGGAACCCTAAAAAAATTATATAGAGTTATCTATTGGAAAGAAGTTTTCTTCCATCATTACATTTTGACTTATTTAATATGAAATGGAGGTGTCGTGTTGGAATTTTGCAAATAAGTTAACCTTTTCACAATATTATGTTACAATTTCAATTCTTCGATTACTGAATGGAATAAAATGAGAAAATAAACCCAAAAGGTTTTTTAACAGCCTATGTTATCTATGATCTTCCACTTTCCCGATGGCTTTTTCTATTGTATTGTATAAGACCTTTTCGTAAAATGTTTAAGAATGAACTTGATTTTATGATCGTCCGCTTGCTTACGGGTTTTGCCAGAATACATAAGAACCCATGGGTAAATGAGATAACAGACCGTTATATATGCTCCCATGTTAGAGGATCTTATGAGAATTGAGATGACGAAATTAATTCCGTTGATTTACAATAGTTTCGAGAAATACAAGATCTCCAATGTAATTGAACTGAACTGATGAGCGTCGTTAATGTCAAAGGCAAAACATTGACCTCGAGAAGAAGAGAGGTGCCAGAATAAAAAACAACTGTTCTTCAGGTCTCGGATTCCCCTTTTTTTTCTGTCCGTAAGCATTGTCAAAAAGGAAATTACGGCAAAAAGCTTGGTGGGGTTCATTGTGAGATCACCATACAAAACTCAATTTTCGAATTGTATAATTGAATAGAGATTTTGTGGCTCCTCTGTCATGTAAATTGAGACATGATATTATTTTATAACAAAATGAAGGTCAGTCATATGTAGAATCTGAAGAAATTCAAAGACTGAGATCCATTATTAAATCTAGATGCTCCTAACTAAAATAAATATGTAATATTTGTCATCCTATTATGGAAACCAGAAACCACTAACATACATAATGAAACGAGAATATTTGACAATGTTTAATTGCCTTAATAAAGTTGCACATATCTTTTTTTTATTTTTCCTCTGAACAATATATCAAATTTGAAATCTCCATAACATACATATATCATTATAATTTTTTTTTTTTTTTTTTTTTTTATTTCATTTTGTTATATTTAAAGATCGGATGGATCGTAGGTCGCATTTATTTCAAACATGTTTTTTGTTTCGAATTTATTTAAATTTGGAAATTCTCGGCTATTTAGTTTTGGACTTGATAGGTGCTCGTGTCTTTTAATAGCCGTGAAATATTGTCTCATTCTCATTCACGACGAGATGCCTGTCTGTGTGTGTGCCTCTTAACAAGATTCCGAGAAGAATGGGACTTTGTTTAATGTCGCTTCGATCGATAGATCAAAAATTCGATATATTGTGCATGGATTTTCCCAAACTGCTTTGATCGCACCGCGTCCATTAAATGGTTTTGAGATTTGACATGAATTCTTCAAAAAAAAAAAAAAAAAAAAAAAAAAATTACTATACAATTTCGATTTTTATATGTTTTAATTTTTATTTATGGAGTTTTTATTAATTTTTTAAATGGCATTTCATAGTTTCGGACCATGACCTTCGTCGACAAATTGCGATTTCAAAATAAAACAAATAAGGCAATTTCTATTTATTTTTAGATATTTCTATATATTTATTTTTATTAAGACACACAAAAAAAAAAAAAAAACTCAACATCTTAAAAATTACTTAACAAACGGATAAAAAAAAAAATATTGGGTTTGAAAACAAAAATACCATCGATAATTTCTAACCATCGCCATTTGATCTGATCTATTGGCGGAGAAGGAAACACATTCACTTAGTGCTTGTACAGAGCTGGCAGATATTGAGAGCTTGGTGCATGCGCTTCATGGGTATTGGGAATCGGGAGAGATGCTGTACCGGCTCCTCCACCATTGATCTGACGGTAGTTGTAGCTGCCATCAGGATTAAGACCATCAAGTGAGCCGACAATTGAAGTGACTGGTGGACTGGTCTCTTCGCTGAATTCGTTGGTGCCGCCCAATTTGTCATATTGTCCCTGGATCTCCTTTTGTGCGTGTTGAGCCTCCTCTTCGGTCTTGTACTTAATGAAGAAGACCTCTGGCTTGCTGGGCTGTGTTGGGGCCGGGGTGGCAATGTCGTTGGCATGCAATTCGGTGTCCTTCTTGCTCAAAACATAGATGACAGTCTTTTCTTCTTGTGGTGCAAATTCAGCTGAGTATTTCACATTGAAATTCTCACTGGCTGGTGCCTTGATGAATACAACGCGATAGTTCTTTTGTGGACGACCCAAAACAAGATGCTTCACTTTGCTATCACTGCTATGATCCTCAGGAGCAGAGATCAAGTAGAACTTCTTGTTGACAATTGGTGCTGCGGTTGTTGGTGCTGGTGGCAAATATTTATCACCTCCACGATGCGATTGACCGCCTGCAGCTGGTGCTGGTAAACCAACTAATTCGCTAGGACTAGCGCTAATACTACCAACTCCACCCAAATGGGGTTGCTCATAACCATATTGTGGCGCTGCCAAAGCGAAGCCCGCCAAAACGCATAGCGTGAAAGAGCAAATTATGAATGAACGCATACTGATTGTGTTGTGTTGTGTTCGTGTATTTTTATAGATAATCCTTTTTGGTAAAATAGCTAAATCCCTTTCGTTTTTGTATGAGACACACTTTCGATCGCGTTTGCGTTGTGTGTTGTATGAATTGTCTCGATTAACTGGATGCTTCAACATTTGCTCCACTTGACTTATATATACAGAAAAGGGTGTCCATCATCGGATCTATCGATTGAACGAACGAACCATATTTTTTTTTTTTTTTTATGCATACACATGACAGACATAGATACGAGTAAAATAGCATTGTTGAGTTTAGTCTTGTTGTTGCTATTGCTATTGTTTTTATCGTAATTTATGTAAATTTAGCTTAGATGTTGCTGTTACTGCTGATGATACTTTTTTAGTCTTAAATCTTTATTTCGAATTTTTGATCTGAGCTGCTGAGCTGCTGAACTGTGTGCATATTAAGATTCACAGTTTTTGGACTCATCTTGCCGCACAATTTAGGCTCGACCAGAGACCATTGATTTTTAAGTTATTATTGTTGTTGTTGTTAGTTTTTGTTTTTGTTTTTGTTAACAATATGTGACATCTCAGGTGCCATTTTCAGTGTCGTCGTTGCCATCATCATCATCGTCATCGTCATCATTATCATCATGACTATTACCATCATGAATATATTTTTGGAAGAGCTTTTGAATCTGATTCATGATGATTCGTAAGTTATAGTATTAAAACAAAAAAAAAAAACTTTGAGTTTGACCTAAATTTTATTCAAATTAGAACTCGCAACTTTGTTTTCAATTTTGTTTTTTTTTTTTTTTTTTGTTATTTAGTTTAGTTTATTATATATATTATATTGTATTGCAATCATATTACGAGTATTTGGTTAATGAGAGATATATATGTGGTAAAGCGAGGATTGCAGGAGTACTTAATAAACGTAAGGATGTTTAGATCCAGAACTATTTATTTTGCTCAACTCAAATTCAGTTTAAATCAAAGATTTCAATTTCAATTTCCATTTTTTTTTTTTTTTTTTTGTATTCATTTAAAACATTCAACAAAAAGAATAATAATAATAATACATAATATAATAAACAACTAAGGCAATAAGCCAAAATTCATTTTGAATTAAAAATATAGTTTCGCATATTAAATCAATACTCAATTTCAATTTTTGCATAATTTTCATATTATACAATACAAATTATGCAGACTAAAAAGCTGCGCCAAGTTTCAAACGATTTAGTAGACCAAAATTTATTTATGAATTTTTTAATTTTTTAATTTAAAATAAAAATAAAAATAAAAAATTAAATAAAATAAATAAATAAATCGCAAATCAAAACAAAAACAAATATCTGTATAAAAAATACTAAACTAGAATGGCAAACAGGAAAGAATATCAAAAATATCTTAACTCATCTCTTGATTTGGGCAATTGATATATTCTTTTGTTGTTGCTGTTGCTGTTGCTGTTGTTTTAATCGAAGGCTTCCATCTTCTTATAATTTTTCACGGAAAAGATATACTTTATCATTGAAAAAACTTCAAGTCATTGCCAATTTAAATTTTTTTTTTTTTTTTTAAAGAATTTATAGTGAATCAAGGAACATTGATTGATTTTATCAATTGATTAAGTCCATGGAAGGCAGGAAGATATCCAAGATACACAAGAAATTTTATTGTAGATTGTTTGCTGAATTGTGTTAGGTTATTGAAATGGAATAGACAGGTTGCTCGCCATAGGACTGATACAATTTTGAACTACCTGTCGATAAGAACGCTGTTAATTTTAGCGCCATAAATTTTTTCAAACTATTGTATAGTTTAGTTTTAAGCTTCCGCTGAACGAATGTCGAACACAAAATACAGAAAACTTTTTTTGAATGTGGGTCTTTCATGGTCAAAACATTGCGTAAAAAACTTGGAATATATGCGATGCAATTCGAAAATTGGTGGATAAAGTCCGTGAAACTGGGATGCTGATTGATGGCAGACGTGTGCCGCATACATAATAAGTCAATAAGTCGGCATGTCACAAACCAATCTGAGGAGGATTTTGCACAATGACCTCGGTATGTTTGCGTACAAAGTTCAACTTGTTCAGGAATTGGAACCGAATGATCTTCCACAACGTTTACGCTTTGCTCAGTGGGCTTGGAATGATTTCAACGATGTCCCACATTTTGCAAGAAAAATCATCTGTTCAATAAGCAAAATTGCAGAATTTGGGCAATGGAACATCCACACAACGTCGTACAGAAGCCAATGCATCCAGCTCCAGGAGTGGTGGCGAAATTGGCCCTTAATTTTTCGAAAATGCGAAAAATGTGTCGTAACTGTCGATGGTGAATGCTATCGACACATCATAACATAATAATTTTTGCGGCAGGAATTCGAAGTTATCGATCTCGATAAGCTATGGTTTCAACAAGACTGCACTACACTTGCCATACCGCCGCGCGTAGTATCAACCTTCTGCACATAAGATTCAACAACCGTGTGATTAGCCATTTTGGCGATGTCCATTGGCCAATTTAAAGCCGTTGGTTGGCATTGAAAGATAAAATCTATACCGAAAAATGATCACTTGAAACAGAACATTCGCGCCGAAATTGGTCAAGAAATAGTGGACAAATTGCTTGAAAATTAATGTTTCAGGATGGCCTACTGCTCATTGTGATTCCTGATTTGAGTTGCTCTCAAACTTTTTCTGGTTAATCCAGCAATGGCATAGACCAATTGTGATACCACCATAGTTTTATCGTTATGGTTACCCAATATCAGCATCCTTTTGTACACTTAAATTTTTTTATACTGTCGCTCTGTTATATTCCCTCTGGAAAATTCTTCTGAGTTTTATAGTTTTGATGAATAGAACTCATATTCCTGGAGGGAACATTATTTTCATTAATAATTTCTGATCCAGGTTATCCTCTATAAATTGGATTTCTTGGCTACTACACCACCAACCCATGGACTTTTTGGAGTTCGATTTGGTAGTACCTTGGGTACGAAGTCTGACCAGAGGCTAATTTCTGGTACCACGGGTGGTCAGTAGCCCACGGAACTTGTTCCGTCCTGGCCAGCGGGTACAGCCCCCTTGTGGGAGTATCGTGGTGGATATGGTTTAATACCCAAATGCGGGTAGAGTAATAACTCGACGTAGAGTTGCGTTATACAACCGGGTGCTGTGACCCAGAGAGCAGCAGAGGTTTAAGATGGGCCTCGCTCCCCACCAAGGAGGGAGTCATATTCACCAAAATGAATATGACTCTAATTTGGTACCTGCGGATATATATCCAAGGGGACGTTGATTGACGTTTTTCAATCCATGTGCTTGGCACCGTGTTCTTGAGTCTTTTTACAGACAGGTGAGCACGTAAAACACCGGTACTTCATTGTCACTCTGTTATGGCCGCGCCACATACATGTAGTGTTTGGGCTTTACCTCTCTCACACCTTTTTACATATCCAATCTAAAGATGTTCGTTCTATCTGATTAAAGACAGGGGATAAATTTGGACACTCCATAACAGGGACATTATGATCATGACACCACTTTCTTGACTTTCGAGATGTGTGATTTGGGTTATTATTATGTTGGAACACCCATTGCAAAGGCATTTCTTTCTCTACGAATGGTAATATTGCTGCTTCCATATCCATATTCCAATCAATTTGCACTACAGCTTCAACGCTGTACAATGAAAAGCATTCCCAGAATATTATCCTCATGCCATCGGGCTTTTTACCACATTTCACAAAATGTCCATGTACATGTGTCAGTATGAGCCATATCGGACTACTAGCCCCCCTAGTATTTCCATACTCCATTAAAATTCAAGTTTTTAAAAGAAAAACTGTTATGTTTTTCGTACTATCGAACTGAAATTTGGACACTATAAGTTTTTAACGAACGTTTATCAATTCTGTAAATTTTAAGTTCCTAGAATTACTGGATCGTATAGCTCCCATAAAATCCCAAATCCAAATTTAGGTTTTTAATAGAAAACCAGTTTTATTTTTTGTGTTGTTGAACTGAAATTTGAACAGTATAAGTGTCTCAGCCATATTCAACAACCGTATAGATTTCAAGACCCTAGGATTACTGGAACGTAAAGCTCCCGTACACATACATGTGTCAGTCTCAGGTCTCAGTGTTCAAATACTGTATGTTTACTGACTATACCATATAAACATAAGTCGAATCAATAATCAATTGCTCTATCACAGGATCGTAGGCAAAAACGTTTTCTAGGGATGCGTAACGTGTAGTGAAGAGTATATCAATTTCTTCTGTTAAAGTTTAGCATTGCAAACACTTATATGAATTTCTGTGTGTCGATTTCGGCTGCTGCTAACAAAGAATTTCAACGACTCAATTTCATGAAATTAATGAAATAAAGATCATCATTAATAAAAAATAAAAGAAAACAAAGGCATTAACAACAACAACAACAGCAACAATAAATATAAAATTAACAGTGATTTTTACGATTTTACCTATCAGCGCCTTTTGATTGATGGCAGAATAAAAAAAAAAAAATAAAACTAACAATAAAATAAAATGAAATAAAAAAAAAACAAAAAAAACAAAAAAAGACTATGTAAGTCAAAGCAAAAGCAACAA
This sequence comes from Amiota minor, assembly GCA_037043295.1. Classification (NCBI taxonomy): domain Eukaryota; kingdom Metazoa; phylum Arthropoda; class Insecta; order Diptera; family Drosophilidae; genus Amiota; species Amiota minor. The sequence goes on from JBAMAW010002683.1 coordinate 1,483,783, forward strand.
AAGAAAAAAAATAAGAAGCAAAAATTTAAAATTAAAAACAAAAGCATTAAAAAATCAATTACTTTTATCAATGACGACGATCATCATCAATGGTGGTCAATGGTTACAATCAGCCTGAGCAGCTCCGCAGCAGCGCAGCAGCGCTGGTAGGTGGGCAAATGATACCATGGAAAAGATAGAAATGTAAGTTACATTGCAAATATACATATGTATGTATGTATGTTACAAAGATGCCATCTATGTATGTATGTAGTGTAGATAGATAGATAGATAGTAAGTAAGTAATGACGGGTGACGACGACTGATGATGGTGGTGATGTCCAACACTTTATGTACGACTGTCAAAATTAACAAATGATAATTATCAATTAAGCATTCCATAGTCAATAATCGCCAAAGATGATAAAAAGCACCGTCGCGACGGCAAAGCAGATGACAAATAAAGTTGATAATGATAATGATGATGATGATGATGATGATGATGGTCGATCGATCGTTCGGTCTGTTGGTCTTGATGTAATGATATTGGTTTGTGGATATAAATGATGTTGTTGGCCGGCATTAAGTGATCGCGTTTGTGGTTGAACACCACAGACAGAGCTTAAGTTAGCAGCATCGTGCAAAGTTCAACTCGATTCGGCTCGATTTTATAATTTATGTAATATTTTATTGAAATTGACAGTCAAAGTTTTATAGTTTTTATTATCACATATCTACATATATATTGTATATACTTAGTTCTCCTCTATCTTATGATTATGGATGGATAGATGGAGTCAGTTGTTTGCTTTGATTTTGATTTAGTTTGGTTTGATTTGGTTGGTTTCAGTTCGATGCGATAGATAAATAGATAGATAGATAGATAGAGAGTACAATAGTATGCATACAAATATGCTTTTAAATCGATTCAATGTCTGTTTGGCTGAGTCTGAGTGACAATTAGGCAGTCAGCCCAGTCAGTCAGTCAGTCAGTCAAACTAATGGTTGCTGGCTAGTTTATCGATCACACAATCGCATCGCTACCGTTGTTATTTAGTAGGTGTGATTCTTTTATATCTCTTTCATCGAGTTCGCTAATCTCGTTTGAAGATCATTTCGTATTAAAAATGATATTTATTTTTGTCACCTTGTGTGGCAGAGAATGGGAAAATCTATTGTTGGTGTTTCTTTCTGCATACTATTTATTATATTGTATATATGAGTGTGAGAGTGTGTGTGTGTGTGTGTGTGTGTGTATGTGTGTGTGTGGTTTCTTTTATTAAACAAAATTTTTGCAAAATATTTTGAATTTTATTAAATCTAAAACTTTTATTGTAGTATATTTATGTTGCCTATTTTGGTTCTTTTTGCTTTTTTTGTTTGTTAATTTGTCAACTTGTGTTTGTTTGCCCAATTTTGGTGTAACTACAATAAGAAGATACCATAAAAGAAGCAACAAACGCCTTATATTGGATTATGGATTATGCATATGTTTTGAATGTCATGAAACTGATTGAGGTTGAGTATTGATCCAATGTTAATGATGCATATGGTATATGATACATAAGACAAAATGCTGCACAGATGTATGAATTTGCATTGTTGTTGTTTTCTTTATGACTATTATTAATATATATTTTTTTTTTCTTTTTTTTTTTTTTGTTGCTATGCTGTGCGCGTATCTAATTTCTTGGAGGCTTCTTTGCATATATTTTCAGATATTTTTTTTTTTTTTTTTTTTTTTGTGTTTTCCCCCTTTAGTTACAATCGAAACAAAGAAAGAAACTAACCCACCACACACGTACAAACATATAAATATTATATTGGTATTTTAATGCGTTGACCTTGCGACTCGATTTATATAATTTAAAGACACTAATTTATTTCTTAAGAGCTTTTATTGTCATCATCATATAAGTAATTATGATTATGGTAATAATAACAAGAAAGAAAAAATGGTCACCTTTTACCACACACCGATTGCGGTTTTTATAAAAAGAAACAAATTATATACAGGGTGCTGCATTTTCTTTATTATCTTTTGCGAGCATCTCGTGTGGTGATGTGTTGCCATGTTTGCCGATCCAACTGTTTACCTTGGTCTGAGGCTTGCTAACGTACACTTTGCTTTCCACATAACTGCACAAAAATAAAAGTCCAAAGGAGTCAAATCTGGAGATCAGGGGTAGGAGGGGGTAACGTCCAGGGAATTTTCGTTGCACATATTGAATTGTCCAAACAGTCATGGATCTCGTATTGATTTGCGATAATTTTGTCTATTAACACACTGCCAGATCATTAAAATGTGCTTCCAAAAAAATTAAATTCAGTGTCAACTACATTTGTGTCAATTATGAACCCTCCGATTAGTGAGTCATCCGTTGCCCTTATACGAGGTACATGGCCCACAGGGACCTTCTTTCTATTTGTATGGAATTTTGTATGAAAATGCCATTTATTTTAAATTTTTTTTTTTTTTTGTTTTGTTTTATTATCATATGCTAATTATAAATGTATAATGATTATTAGAAAGTAAGTACTTATAGGGAAGAGTATGTGCAGGTAACAAAAAGTAAGGGTAATTTCAAAGAACTCGTTTGAAATGTGTTCAAACAATAAAACAATTAAAAATAAGCCAAAAAACTAATCACTTTTAAATCTCAATAAAAACTTAATTATTGATCGGATCGCCTTGAACTTTTTTTTAAACGATTCGACATAAAATTTTCTTGGAACGCATGTGGGCATCGGGTATACTTCCAATGGACCATCAAGTAGTAATTTCAGTTTGAAAATGAAAAAGTATCCCAGCGACCTTCTCACTCATTCCCGTACTAATCACTATTAAATATCAATAAAAATTGAACTATTGCTCGGATCGTTTTGAACTTTTTTTTAAACGATTCGACATAAAATTTATTTGGAATACATATGGGCATCGGGTATACTTCCCATGGGCCATCAAGTAGTAATTTCAGTTTAAAAATGAAAATGTTCCAAGGGACCTTCTCACTCATCAGAAACAAATACAAATCATCCTTTAAAAAGTGCCACAAAATGGGTCCATTGACGCCATTGGGTTCTGGGCAACGCTCTCTCCAACCGCTTCTTCTTTGTTGGCTTCAGTAACACCAGGTCAGAGGGTTATGGGGATTAAACAGTAAGCATAATATGAAGACATTCATTTTGTGCTATTGGAAAGGAACTTGGGATTTGTTGTCATGCTGAAATCAAGCACCAATTGTTTAGGAAATTATTTTGAAAATTTTTTTTTACACACTTCCACTGTGTTTAATTAATTTAAAGCATAAGGTTCTATTTATCGAAATCTGCAACGAACTTTCGCTATTTCACAAACCACTTATTCAAATGTAGCTCACCAATTCAGTTCTTAGTCTGTTGCAATACTTTTCATGTAGATATAAATACATATATCTTTGTTAAATGTTTCTTTGATTGTCGTTCTGTCAACTTAAATCTATTTTTAACATATTGAACAATATCTTTCATATTTCGCAAAATATTTTGCGGATCGGATTTCATCTCATCTGTTGCAATTTCTTTGGTTTTCAACTCATTGTATCTGCTAGAGTGCCTTATACTAAGTAGTTCAACTTCACTTTCGAACCCATCACTACACTTTCATTATCAAAATGTTAGAGGTCTCTTTACTAAACTCAACATTTTGTATAGGGATAGTTTCTCGTTTAAAGTTGATGTTGTTATATCGTTTACTGAGACATGGCTAAACTCTTGTATTCTTAGCAATGAAATTTTTTGTTCAAATTTTGTTACATTAAGGGCAGATCGCCCTATTTTTATATAATAAGTATCATGTTCTTATATGTACTCCTTATATTCTAATTCCAATTTGGAAATTTATTTGAGTCATGCCAATGATATTAACTCAGTTAATAACATTCTTCGAGACCGTGATTCTCTTATCGTGCTAGGCGATTTTAACCTACCACTCATTTCGTGGTCTTTTTTCGATACCTCGAATTATCTAGTTCCTTCAGCACATCATGATTTTTTGGACGCCATATTTGATCACACTGTAGTCAATTATTGGAATAGATTACTTAATCTTATATTCAGTAATGATTCCGTTGGTACTTCTGTGTGAAGGTCCCAACCTTTATACCTTCCTGAGGATACTCAACATCCAACATTGGAAATATCCCATTCTTTAACCTGCTCTGTTTCTGCCTAGACATCTATGTACAATACATGTAACCGGCGGTTTTGTTTTAACAAAGCTACCTTTTCCCAATTAAATGCAATATTTCTGGGAATAGCTTGGTCTTCTTTGTACAATTGCAGTGACATATACAAGTGCTATACATTTTTTCTATGCAACCGTTTTTAATACCTATGACGTCCCCTTTAAAGTTTATTCTAAAGTATCCTACAAAACATCATGGTTTATGAAAAGACTTTCTAAGCTGAAGAACATTAAGTCGAGGCTTCATTGCTATTGGGAATTTTTGTGTGGCTCGTGCTAATTTTCTCCTCTCTCGTTTTAGGCTGCAATTTTTCTTTATTTCCCTCGTCGATGTACATATCTAGTTGACGAAAAAGCCTGCAGTGATTTGGATATTGCAGACCTATTCGCAAAATTCTTTCAATCTACTTATTCCTCTGAATCATATATTGTCAACCGTTATCCATATCCTCCTCCTCCTGTTATTGGTGAGGAGTGTTTTTGAAATCTACTTACTCACCCGATCCTGACAAAATACCTAGTTTGTATACTTAAGTACTGTACTGAATCTTTATGTAAGCCGCTCATGAAACTTTTCAATTTATCACTTCAGAGTGTAGTTTTTCCTTCTATTTGTATAGTTTTTACCTTTATAGTTCCCCTGCATAATAAAGGTAAAAAGTTAATTTTTATGAAAAAGATCAATATCAAAGTGTACTGTACTGTTTTTCATTTTTTTATCTTCATAAAACTGAGTTAGTTCATATTCAAAATCATTTCTACGCCGTGACTAAAGATGTGACTAATTTGATTTTAATTCGAAAAATTATTGTTACTTCTAGTTCTTTCTGTTCAGAAACTAACAATACATAAAATACATAATTTTTTAATGTTTAATGAAAAATAAACTAAACCTTTATTATTTCTCTATAAACAAAATATTTAAATTTACAAACCCCCAAAAAAAAATATATATATATATAAAAAATTTACAATTTGTAGTTTATGTTGTTACACATTCAAGATGCAAATTGTCCGCTTCCTGCGTCAATGGAATTGTTCTTTCAATGGTGTTGTGATGGTAAATAAGTCGCCTGGGTGTTTATGCCTGTATGCTGAATAGGAAACCCTTGGGAGTGCTTATCATTATCATAACTGCTGATGGCTCCATTGTCATTACTGCTACCATGACTTGTTGTTGTTGTTTCACCAGCACTAATTCCATCCAAACTACCAATGACCGAGGATATTGGAACGATACCTTCATTGCTAAAATCTGAACTGCCACCAAGAGCATCGTATTGTGCTTGAATGGTTTCCTGAGCATGGTGTGCTTCCTCGGGGGTTTTGTATTTTATAAAGAAGACCTCTGGCTTATTGTGAATCGGTGCTGGTGTAACAACCTCAGCACTAACATCCAAAGCATTGGATTTTTTCGATAAAACATAAATGGCTGTTTTGTCCTCAACGGGAGCAACGTTGGCTATGATTTTCGCCTTTGATGTAGTCGATGATGGTGCATCAATGAAAACAACACGATAATTCTTTTGGGGCCTTCCAACATTAACATAGCGAACAATTTGTTGTTCCTCGTGATCGACAGGAGCTGAATGCACATAAAAATGTTTGGTAACAATTGGAGGCTGATGATTTTGTAGATGACTGACAAAGGCTTGCTGTTCATCCAAGTGATTGTAATGTTCGTGTTCGTGTTCGTGTTCGTGATCGTGATCGTTTAAACCATAACCATACTCGTGTGTTGATGGTACAAAATCAGAACTACCAATTTGATTGGATAGTCCTAGTCCTGAATTAAGATAAGAAGTACTTGGCCCACCGATTGTTGGTGGATTCAATAAACTGCTACTACCACCGCTACTATGACCCTGTTGATAGCGGTAGCCTAGACTAAGGTCGGGACTTGCAATAGTACAATGCAATGTTAGTGCTGCTACTGTCAAATAGGCCAATGTCTGATGACAAAATTTTTGGATTATTATATGCATATACCATCTAGTTCGTGAAACTTACCAAAATCATCTTATTATTATATTTAAATATTAAATGAATATGAACGGTTCGCTACTACTATCTGTACCACTATCTCTTGCCTTTGCAACAACTCTGATATGAACAACATCGTTGCTAGGTTATTTTATACAAATCCAATCTCTCTCAACTCCAATCTATGGTGATGAGCATATAATATCTAATTAAAGTTAATTAAAATATAATACAAATTCAAGTTGAAGTTAAATGTTATGATTTGCAATAAATTGATAAAAAAAAAATATATATATCTAAAACATTAAAACAAATCCAATCCAAAAGAAAACTATAAAGAAAATCCGGTTGATTGATTAAAAGAAGTCAAGTGTTAATTGTCAATGCAAACTTTTATATTATGGGCTATACCGGTCTAAATATAAAAGTGAGAAAAGGAAACCACCTTTAATTTGATTTTTTATTTGGTAACAATTTTTTTTTTTTTTTTGTATATTGCATATTGCAATTATGAAATTGATATTATATAATTATACAATAGTTGTATTGATGTGTCTACCTACCTTTGGCATTTAACATACATACGAGTGTAACAGAATTGAATTTACCTTCTTTGAATTGATCCAATTATGTGGTATTTTCTTCCATTCATCTTATATAATAATGATTAGATCAACTTTGTAACCTTTTTAGGACTCTGGATCTAAAGGGCACCAAACGCGGAACCCTTTAACTAAGGCTACGCTGTCCGTCCGAACCATAATACGTAGAAAGTTTCCATGAATGTCTTGTTCTATCGGGGCTTCAGCAAAAAATACTTAACAAGTAAAAAGAAATTTAACTTCGTCTATGCCGAAGTTGATATATGTTCTCTATACGCACCCCCTAGAAAACGTTTTTGCCTACGCTCTCTGATAGAGCATTCGGAAATATTTACTTATTGATTTGATTTTTGCTTACGGTAGAGTCAGTACACAGAACATTTCAAAACTGAGATAGAAATATTTGTATATGAGCCTTACGATCCTGTAATTCTAGGGTTTTGAAATCTACACGTTTATTGAATATGGATCAGGCAGGCACTTTTATTATCCAAATTTCATTTTGCTTACACAAAAAAGTTTTTCTAATAAAAACCTAAATTTGCGTTTGGGTTTGTATGGGAGCTATATGATCCAGTAACTCTAGGACATTGAAATTTACGCATTTCATGAACGTTAGACATTAGATTAGAAACTTTTAGTATTTAAATTTTAGCTCGATAGTATAAAAAACAAAAAAGTTTTTCTAATAAGAACATGAATTCTAATGGGTGGTTGGTATGAAAGGTACCACCCTAGTAGTCCGATTTGGCTGGTTCCGACAAATGTACTGCGCCTATTCTGAAAACTTATAGTGTCCAAGTTTCAATTTGACAGGACAAAAACCAAATAAGTTTTCTAATAAGAACTTGAATTTTAATGGGAGATTTGTATGAAAGGTTCCCCCCTAGTAGAATATGTGGAGATTTTAATGAGAGACTTAAGGTGGAAATACAATATTATATCGATGTAGCACATCGAAAGGATTTTTAACTCGAAAAGTAATATGAAATAACATTGGAGCGAGATGAGTTTATTAGAAGAATGTCTGATCAGAGGTATGTTCATTGTGTGAGTCAGACGCATCTGTTGCCAACACAACGAATTACTCGAATTGTTATGGATCCTGGAAAAACCAGCGAACAAATGGACGATTATCAACCCAAGTTTCTTCATGGTAAACTTGTGGTAGGAACACGTTTTTTTTTTTTTTTTTATTTATCACTAAAGGTAGCATAAGATAAGGACATGTTGATAAGGACATTTAACTCAATAAAATTCTATAAAAAATCATGGATCATTTGGAATTGAACCATGTACAAGTATCTGTACTATAGTGCAATAGATCCTTCATCAAAACTTATGCTAAGAAAACTAGTTCCTGTATGAACACATGGTATTCCGTTTTTTTTTTTTTTTTTATCAATATTTTTAACAGCCTCCAAGTGCAGATGATGTGTGAACTCCTTGACGGGTATCACGACAATTAGATTAACCAATGCATCGATGAATGTTTCGAACTTGGCTCCATCAACAATTACCATATGCTTGGTGGTGTTCACATTCGCTGGTTGTTCACTAGCCTCAATAGCAATAATTGCACCATCAGGATTTTCATTTTCCTTTTCCTCATCAGCACGCAGGGCATCAACATTAGGAATTGCCTCGAAATGTTGTAACAGCTGAAATTCTGACCCAGTTTCATTCAGATACTTGACCAGAGATCGAATTATGAAGAGTGCATTGAATGTTTGCCACACAATGCATATTGCTTTCCTGATCAGACAGCGATAACAGCTCGGTAACCTTTTCTAGAAACACTGTGATAAGTGAACCAAAGTTTCCCGTTTTCAGATTATTGCTTAAGAACGATTGACACAAAGATTCCAGACGCGAATTCAAATTAAGTGCATTTTTATATATAGATCATCACCCGAAAGAAGATAGTGAAGTGGTTCAGGTGGAGGGTGAATTTCTTCTAATTTGACTTTTCCTTGTCGGCAACACATGCCTTTCGATTCGTCCTTGAATTTCAATGCCAAGCAATGTTCACACACTACTGACATAGTACCTATTGTTACTATACGATCGTCCTTGTAAGAAAGCGAAGGATCGTAATTCATGGCAGAATTTTCTTTATTTACCCATGAATTAGTAACTCGTGCTGATGATTCTCTCTATCTCTCAGCTCTATATCTATCCCGAGCCTCACTGAGGCGAGCCTCACGTTCCGTTGACGATTCTTCATCTCTTTTTCCATGAATTATAACACTATGCCAACTACATTAATTTTAAAGATAGGCATATAGGTATATGTATAGTGAAAATAACAATATTTCTCCACTATTTAATGGATGTTATTATAAATATAAACCTTCCTCTTCAAACACTCTATCTATTAAAAAAAAACCGCATCAAAATAAGTTGCGTCGTTTTAAAGATTTAAGCACACAGACAGAGAAAGCGACTTTGTTTTATAATATGTATATAGATTTAAAATGTTAAAAGTGTATAAAACACTAAATATATTTTAATGTAGCATAGACGAAAATTAAAAACACGTACAAAATGAATTTAATAATGTAGTCATGGCAAACATTCCTAGGTAACCATCTTTTCTAGCAACTTCGAAAGTTTTTCGTGGGCATAGCGTATCTTCTGATACAAATCCTTGGAACAACCGGTCGAAATGATGGTTGAGAAACGATAAGTTCGGAAATTCCCCTCCTGATCCATATAAGTAATGGCACTCATGCGTGGACACAAAAGTATTTTCATATGATCAGAGAAATTCAACTGAACGGTGCCATTAGTTAAATGCATGACAACTGCGCACGTTGTACGGAACCAAGAGTGTAAATGCGGCATACGAGAGATCTTGTCATTCTCAATGGTTACATGATTGGCACCTGCTTTAACCAAATGCTCTTTCATGTATTGCTTGAAACTCGAAAGCAATTTCATTTTCTTGTTAAGCGCTTTGCAATAATTCGTGATAGTCATATAACTCTCTTTGCCATCTTTGTCAATGTAATGAACATTTTTTTGATTGGGCAACAATATCAATTTGGTTGTATCCTGAAACATGACACCAATGCTGTAATCCATCCATTTCGATATCCAAAACAATGGTTTGAGAGAGGGATCGGTGTACTCATCACACAAATTGCCAAGTAAGAGTATTGGCTTGGCCTTAATAAGAATTGTTATCTGTTGACGGCGGCTCTCAATATCAGCACGATAATTCTTATTGTACCGGCACACCTGAGCCGATGCCCTGATAGCGTCATGTAGATTAATCTTCATTTCGGTCAGAGGGTTACGAGCTGTATTATCTTCAATGGTATCGTTGATGCCAATTCGTGGAGCCATGGTAAGACAAGAAATTGGTAAGAACATCGGGATCGGTGTCAACTTCAGAAAATCAAATTGGAATAGTTTAGAAACAGTTGGTCGCTCCGCAGGCTTCGTTTGTAACATTGCTATAACCATATCAGCTGCAGGCTTGCGCAAATAACTTGGAACATGATATTCACAATTCTTAATTTTAGTGAATATTTCTATCTGTGTTTTGGCCTCGAATGGTGGTCGACCCACTAACAACGTATACATGACACAACCAATTGCCCAAATATCCACTTCAAATGAATATTCCTCCCCGGTTATCATCTGGGGTGCAATGTAATTGGGTGTGCCACACTCACTCTTTATGCGTTCACCTTCACATTTTACATGCTCAATGCGTGTCGCTAAGCCAAAGTCTCCAATTTTCACATGAAGTAAATTATTTAGAAATAGATTTTTTAGCTTCAGATCACGATGGATAATTCGATTATCATGCAAATACTTGACGCCCCGAATGATTTGGTACACATAATAACGGCATTCATATTCCGTGATGTTCTTGCGCCGTTGATGCAATTCCATCATTGACATTTTTTCGCAGTGTTCCAGGACAATGTAGACATAGTGAAGATCCTGAAAGCAACCATTAAATTTAACAATATTCGGATGGCTTAGATCCCTGTATATTGCTTATGTTTTTTTTTTTGCCTGCCTAATTGTTGTTGTTGTGCTTACGTTTGCCGTCTGTCCCGACTTGTACTTAAATTAGATCATCGACAAACAAACTGCATGTTGTTGTTGTGGAAATGAAAATGTCGACAAAGTTTTTTCACTTTTTTTTTTTTTTTAAGTTTGTTTTGTATTACCTTAATAAAATCAACCTTCTTAAGTTTTTGACGACAAGTTGCAGTTTTGACAATGTGTTTGCGCCAGGTAAGGTATAGGTGTTTTTTTTTTTTTTTTTTGATAGAGTTAAGAAACTTTCAATTGAAATAAAAACAGGTTAATTTTGTTAATTGCCAAAAATTTGGCTTTGTTTAAAAGACAATTCCTTGTCATTTAATTTGAATATGATTTCCAGTATATGGCCACCTCGGCTGGCTCGGAGGAAGTCCAATCGGAAAGTCGAATTTTCGACTGATAATATGGAGAATGTTGTCTTCCAAGGCATCAAACGTCTATGGCTTAACGCCGTAGACCAGAGACTTTACTTAGCCAATATTCATTAAATCAATTGTGGCACGCAATGCGTGGCATGTTGCACTGTCTTATTGAAACCACAGCTCCTCCACATTAATGGCATTGAATTGTGGTAAGCATCGTTTTTGAAGAAATATTTACCAATGATTCCACCGGCCCCAATGGCATAAGGATTCTCTTCACTTCACATACGGTAGTTTATGTGCTTATTGACATTATCCATTCAACCAAAAATGAGCTGCAGTATTGAAGAAAATTTTCTTGTGAAATTAGAGATCTTCGGGAACTTTGTTTTAAGTCCATTCACAAAATGTACGGCATTTTTACACGAGTTGAATTTTGTAATCCTACAAATCCAAATCTTTTCGCTAAATCTTCCATAAATTGGATAGACAAAGCTTCAATTCTTAAACACTTTCCCGAATGGACCCATGTGGGTCTTCCTCGACACAATCAATGCTCTACAGCAGCAATAACTTCTGCGGTAAGCTTTGTACGATGTCTTTGAGGATGCGTGGTATTGTCCTGTAGAGTAAAAGAGGTTGGGCAAACGATTCATGGTTGCTTGAATTATGTAATTGTTCAATGGACGATTATGCTGACCGTAAAATGGATGAAGAGCAGAATTTGCAGACGTTGTTTTAGGTGTCAGTCATCATTTATTCCTGATGAAATGGCAAACCAAATTAAAGACAAAAGAAGAAGACAATTTAAAGATCTATACCTCTAAAAGGAACACTTGTTATACCAAAAAATTTGATTGTATTTAATGAATTATTTTTTAACTTTTTTCCATTTATCTTTTTTTTTATTATCCAACCTTAACCAATCAACCAACTTTACTTTACTTTCTATCATTTGTCTATTAATTATTTCTCTCACTCACTTTCAGATGGCTGGCAAGCATTTCGTGATTCAAATCGTTTACAACATTGGGAATACAAGAAAGCCCTTGTATATTTACAAGTGATCTATGGGATATTTCCCTACTATAAAGTGAGCGTTGAGAATCGGTAAGTGATTAATTTATGCTATGTACAACATAAAATATTTTCATCCTTCCATTTTTACATTTATACAGATTTAATAAACCACATGATTACATCATAACCCTAGATGTTGGTGAAATCGGCTTACCAGATAATTATTTCTATAATATTGGGCTCGATGATGAGATTGTGCGTGGCTATATGCTTTTATTACGTGATTTTGCCATTAATATGGGTAGGTAAATACTAGAGTTCTGCACTAGTCAAAACTACAGTCGGTAAAATCACACTGTGCACACTATGAAAATGAGTCATGTGTGCTTTTGAGACTCGGTATCACACTATCATGAAAATAGTTATGGTATACTATCGTTTGACTTGTTTCGCGGCATGTCTCGTTTATCACACTGTTATTAAAATGCAATAACAAAAAGCAATTGTGAATGCGAGCGAGAGGAAATGAGAAAGCATGCATGCGATATCATTAGTATCCACAGTATCAAAAACTCTGTCCACACTATGAAAATCAAGTCAAGAGTGTGTGTTTCTGTTTCGAATCATTCAACACATTTTGTCACATGACTCGTTTGAGTGAGAGACAATAAATTTTTATTTAGTGTTGACTCGTGCAGGGTTTTATTACATACATACATTATTTTTTCGAACAATAGTTAATATGTATATTGTAATCTAACTAATAATCAATCTAATTTAGGTGTTGTCTCAAGTGAAGCTAATCTATTTGCGGATGAGATATTTCATTATGAGAAACGCATAGTGAATCATATTGATACAGTGCGTTTGGACAAAGAACGTCAAGTCAACAAATTATTGCGTTTGGTAGAACTTAAGACCATTGCGCCTTCGGTAAGCTAATTTTAAATTACATTGTATATAAAGGATTAATTGTGTTTTTAATGTTTTTAATAATCGTCTATGTTATTCTATAGCTGCCAATAATGGAAACATTGCAAAAATTGTTCCCTCATACAAAGATTACCGATGACACTGAAGTTCTTGTTCGTGATATTGAAATCTTTCATGAATTATCAACAGTTGTCTCGACATCTGATAAAAAGTATGTTTCTCTTTAAGATTTTATTTTGATTTATTTGCATTTCAATTATTGTAATTATGTAATATATCAATAATCAAACTTGTATTCTATTACATTATATGTAGACCCATAAATAATTTTATTGTTTGGTCGCTGGCTCGCCATTTATTGCCACATCTATCAAAGGAATATCGTAATTTATCGGAAAATTTTAATGCTGCTGTGTATGGGCGTACAGCTTCATATCCACGTTGGATGATTTGCTCACGTATCGTACGCGATTGGTTACCATTTGCTGTCGATGCACTGCAACAGCAACCAAAGACGCCACAATTTGATTTTCGAAGAATGACAACGAAATCCATGCATTCACATAATCATCAGCATCATCATCATTATCACCTAAATAAGACATATGGCAATGATCAGTTTATGCTCTTAATGTTCTATAGTTTACGAAATCAATTGCAATCATCATTAGAGGAGGCAAATTGGATTGATGCGCCCTTAAAGCAATTCATAAATGAAAAACTAATTGCAATGCGACTACAATTTGGTATACCGATAGAGGTTTTAAACAATAAAGGATACATTAAGGAATATTACAAGAAAATGTTATTAAATAATATTTTCTTTGTTGAACACTTGGAATCGATTTGGAGTTTTCGTAAAATGCGCATGGAACAAAAATTGATGACACTTAATATAGTTGACACGTAAGTTTATAGTAGTGGACCTTTTTTGGGGGGTAAACACTAAAAATGTGATGCTGATTACAAAGTAAGATTGTCTCCAAAATATGAAATTTTAAACTAGGATGACCCTGGAAACAAAAGAAATCCCCTGGTTCGGACAGAATTGAAAGCACTTCCTCGTAGTTTAATGAAATATTTCACTAAACTTACGAATGAGTGCTTGCGTTTCAACTATTTTCCCAAACCATGAAAGTTATTCCGATTGGAAAAGCTAGCAAACCTGCTGAGCTGACTTCTTCCTACAATTGTAGAAATATTCATTTAGAACCAACTTTGTCCGTGTTCTTTGCACCCGTTAACCAGAATCAGGAGCGTTGTCATATCTACCTACACAAAATGATCATTATGAACTTCCCCTCTGCACTAACAAAAATAATTCAAAGTTTCTTTTCATTTCAATATAAGTGCAGGCTGCCCTGCATCCATTCTCTACAACATATCAATAAAGAAAATCTCGGCACTTCCACCAACCCTGCATCGTTGCTTTACCTCAGTCCTCTGCAGACATTTCTGACAAGCTCCATGTAGCTTTTGACTCTCTCGTTTCCTATTTCTCGATGTGTAAATTCTGATAAAACATAAGCCATATTTTTCATGAAAAAGCGTTACCTACGTTACAGTAAAATAGCGGCAATTAAAGACAAAAAGCTAACCTTCAAAGAACACATTAACTTCAACAATAAAAGTGTTGGCACTTTTATCCTCACTGTATAACCTTTCATCAACAGGAAACTCACGCCTAAACATAGAAAACCAAATGTTCCTATTTAGATCCTTTTTTCCATGCAGTCATTTTTGGTTATGGGACCCCAGTTTGAGTAGATGTCAAAACTATACGATATTTTACGTTTTTATGGTTTTGATGTAATGAAAATAACCTAATTTACTAAATGATATTCATGATATGATATTCTTTCTCATCGAGTGAAACCGATTATTTTGGACATTTGACTTCTAGTAGCTTCCACAAAAACCCATATATTCGAACTGACGATTGGTTAGTAAAAGTTTCTTATTTATATTCTTCAATCATGTAAATTTCAAGATCCTAGGACCACTGGATCGTATAGCTCCCATACAAACCACGATTTAAATTCATATTATTATGAGAAAAACTATTTTATTTTTTGTAGTATCGAACTGAAATTTGAATAGTATAAGTTTCTGGTTCATATTTACCATCCATGTAAATTTCAAGATCCTAGGACTACTGGATCGTATAGCTCCCATACATAACCTCGACTGTATATCTAAGTAGCATAGAAGCCTGATCTCTTAATTCGCCATAGTTAAATCACAAACAATATTTGTAATAATATAATTATTTTCTTTCTATAATCTTAGTATAATTTCGGAAAAATACAGACACGAGTCGCCACAATCCATTGTCTATTCAAACTTATTAAACATGCTGATTATATCACGTAGTATTGTTACATCCGACTATTATGATTATCGTTATCCAATGTAAGTCTATTTTAATATTGTATATTAATACAACTGATCCATCTATTGTTAATAATAAATCATTGTTTGTATTCCATTTCTAGTGCTGTAAATTTTGCTCGCATCGGTACTGATATATTGGAGGCTCTTATCGATAATTTGCCAATATTCATATCGCAATATAATGCCGAGATTGCCGATGATAATATTAATGGTGGTCGTCTTGCTACAGACATTGAATATACTCAACCAGATGTAACATGTTTGAATTCAGATGAAGTTTCTTCGTATGCGGAAAATTTGGAAGTCCTGTCGCGAGATGCTCTAAAAAGCTTTCATAGCACACTGAGTGCTGCCAAAGTATCAGCACGAGCTCTAAGCACTTTTGTTCGAGCCATCGATACGACGAGTCCCATTATTGGCGCTTCTATAAATCAAGCGATTACTTATGAAAGTCTACGGTTAACACAACGTTTGCGGATACCTGGTCTGCGGTCATACAATGAGAATGAACTCTTCACACTAGCCTATATGCAAAAACATTGCAGTACAACAATAGCTGATAAAGATTACGCGCGCATCAAACCGTTTGTGGAGAAACAACTAGCCGAACGTTATCTGTGAGTTAACTAGCCTGCAAAGAATTTGAATACATAAAAAAATTAATAGATTTAGAAGGAGGCCTCCAGATTAAAAATATGACTTTCGTCGCATCACAATTTCAAATTTATTAGTTGAATCCTTTAAATGTGCAGCGTTGTCTAGCTCAACCAACAACTGAGCGACTAGTTTGCTTATATACATACGGACAAAAGGACATGGCTTTATCAACTCATCTCATCGAGCTGGTCAAAAGTATATATATTTTATGGGGACTCTGGTGTCTCCTTCTGCCTGTTACAAACTTCATGACAAACTTATAATACTAATCATAAAATTGGTCATTCATCGAACACAGTCAGTGTCATAGTGCTTCATAGACACTGCATCGAGTCCACATACATACATAAGTCACATTCGACAAAAGTCTCTGGCCAAAGCTTCACCACAATGATATGAGGATTCTCTTGGTTACACTTTTCCATGCCTTTTCGGTAGCTTTGATCTTGTCAAAAGTCTTTTAAAGTCATAAGTATTAAAACAAAGCTGGAAAAGTTCCTTAGTGTAGCGCATAGGTTCCCAAAGTATATGGCTCAAAGTAAATTAAAGGGGTGTTAAGGCAATCTAAAGGGGCAACGGCGAGCAATAAAGGATCAGTGGTTTAAGTTGGCGAGAGAAAACAAAAAGTGAGTTGAAAATGTTACGGAGCACTAGAAAATAAATTTGAAAACCTATGCTGTAGAGTGCCTATCATTTGCCTCATTTAAAGCACTGTAGTGCACTGTATTGGTGCATTGGTGGGTAGTGATGCAAAGACCTGTCACATCGAGAGAATGTTGCTGTTAAATCAATTGGACTGATTGTGAAGGGTAGCAGGAGGTTTCAATCTAATATATTTTATTTGAAAATGTTTAAAAAATTTTATTATATTTATTAGTTTATTGAATTTACTATTATTATTATTTTTTCTTTTTATTATCAGTTTTAATGCAACATGGAAGCATATACAATTCCTGCCAAGTTCTAAGAGCTGCTCAGTATCAGAAGGACGCTGTTCAAATATACTTTAATGGATCAGTGTGGATCATGTTTTTGTTTACAAGATTTATTTTTACTACTTGGACTCTCCAATGCTGCTACTGCTGCTGCTAAATGAATGATTTTTTTTTTTTTTTTTTGTTTTATATATTTTCTTGTTAAATATATATATTTTTACCAATTTATTATTTCTATTTCTACTTTTACGAATTAAATAAGACAATCCATGCTCACACTGACGCACACATTGCCAGACTTCGCATAGTATTAGGCTCTAATTTAGATATATATACAAAAAACATATATATAGTCAATAAACAAAATATAAATATAGTTTTCATAAGACATTGATTTATGAGATATGATATGATAATTTTAGACTTGTGACAATTCAGTTCAATTCAATCCAATCATCATCCAATAATTATACTTATTAACAACAAGAATATTCCATTTATTTATATACAAACATACTTAGTACATATGTTGTATATTCTCTACTTATGTAATGCATAATATAATACATAATACATACCACATTACGCATTTAGTTAGTTATTAACAATTAACAAATCAATAATACTACGAATTAACTTCTGTAAAAAGTGAAATTTTTATAAATAAATACAAATACAAATTATGATTATGAAGCGGCAATATAAGCAAAAACAAAAAACAAGATTTTTTTATTTTTATTTTATTTAATATTTTGTATTACATACAATACATACAACAATAGTTTGCTATGTGAAATCGGTCATTATTCATGCATTCAACACCAAAACAAAGTAAGGCTTCTTTATCATAGGGAACGAGCGTGCTGACAACGCAGCAAATGTTGCGGCCAAATCTCCGTGTACCAAAGGATATTTAACTTAAGACCTCTTAGACATTGAGGAATGACGTTCCTTCAGCCATTGGTATAAATGGTCCAACCCCAACAAGGTACCAATGCGACCCACCTTCTTATAATCAAAAACACTGCAATATTTTAACTCGTCTTAGAACAAGATACAGCGACCTAATGCACAAGCACTTTGTCAAAGGAAAGTAAATCCAAACCACTTCATTAAACACTTGCTCGACGACTGCACTTTCCCCCAACCGATAAAAGCTGATATATTTGGCCAATCCACTCCGTCAATCGCAATCGCCAACCCCACACCTGAGAACACATTTAATATTATATTGGAATTCTTATGGAACGGAAAATTTTAAGCCACTTATATATATTATATATATTTTCCATTTGTATATTAAAATTTATAAATAAATAAAAATAAAATAAATTATTATACTTGATGCAGCATGGATGCTCTCATTCAACTCAACAACACGGAAAATGACGAAATTGAAATCAATGCACAAAATTCTAAGCAAGTGCAGCTTAATTGGAATGAAATACGTACATAATTATGTACTTTCTACATATTATGTACCTGTCATCGTCCGAGTTCCCCAAACTCGGACTTTTGCTCTGTCTGAATGGGCTATAATGGCCTTTTTGCATATACCTGATGCAGCATGGATGCTCTCATTCAACTCAACAACACGGAAAATGACGAAATTGTTAGATTGTTGCATCCATTGGTAAATTTTTGTCTGTTTAGGTATTTTTGACTGATTACCCCTTTTCTTTCATTTCCGCTTTTGGTTGTTTCCGGTCATGCCTCACCGGTCTTTCACTGTGAATTATGTTTTTAGCGAATTTCAAATTGTAGTATTTTTTAATAAAATTTTAAGAAAATACAATGCAGAAATAGACACTCACACTGACGCACACTTTTATCTTCGGTTTCTGTAACAAAACTTAGAAAGTAGAAACAAATTTGCCAAGTTATTGCCTTCCAGTTTTTTACAAACCTTTACGCGTCCTGTTGTACGTACAAAATATAATCTTGCTACTAAGGCCTGTGCGACTCTGCTTATTAATTTAGCAAAGTTAAAATTTATTAATATTAATGTTCTGAGTTGTCGGATGTTGTATGATGAGATCAGAGGGTTTTGCCAAATTCGAGCCAATGGGTATCGTCACAGGAGCAGTGTTGTGGAGGAACCACAACCACCTTTGAAAAGGTGATCATGCATCAGTTCAGTTTGACCTATTTGTATGCGAATAAAAAGCATTGACAATAATGGTTTTTGACAATCAACTGGACGCTGCTTTCACTGAAGCAGGTTGGATTAATGGCAAACGATTTCAAACTTCGATATGTGGTAGAGTACATCAATGATGAAGCTCATTTTGAAAGTGGCGGCGGCTATGTCTACAAACAAAATGGTTGCATTTGAACTGAAGAAAATCGTAGAAAATTGAAAAAGGGTCACAGTATGAGATGGATTTTGGTGTGATGTGTTTGTTACTGTGAATGACATGATCAGTAACTTTTTGTGGAGTCAATTAGTCAATTAGATATTGATGTGCTAGCAGAGGAGATCACTTGAACGACTAACCGGAACCAATGTACTATGTACTTTGATTTCTAATAAAACCAAATAAGAATTTCACACAATTTATGTCTCGAATTCAATATATGAAAACATACCTCAAATTTTAACACCCTATAATATATCTAACATTGTTGATATCTTCAGACCCCAGTGAAGAATTGGATTCTACGAATCTTGTAGGCAGCAGCGGACCCTCATATCAGTATGCCATAGTGTCACATTCGGGCCACCACTTGCTTATAAATGAGCAGTTTGCTACTTAGTGATAGCTTGCTGTTCGCGCGCAATATCCAGTCAAGTATCCGTAGGTTCTGATAGCAGCATGGGCCCATCACGTGAGGCTTGTGTCCAGGATCACGCCGAAGTATTGCATTTGTGTGAACTGTGGTATGGTACTTGAATCATATTTTATAACTGGACAAATCTCACGCCTTAATGTGAAAGTGCAATTCATTGATTTTTCTACATTAATGTCAATGTTCCAACGTTTGGCCCAAGCGTGGAATCTTTGCAAGTATCATTGAGTCATATCCGCTAACACATTGGCCTGGACTTAGGCACACTAGCATTCATACGTTTGACACTATTTTCCCCAAACCGTGTAAATTTCAAGATCGTATCCTGGGAATACAATATTATTCTTTTTGTGTTGCTTATCTTTAGCCTCCGGATTGAAGTCTGGGCTTCAAGTAAAGTGATGGCTTTCAATATGCTTTGGGTCAACATCTTTGTAGATAATCTATCTATAATCAGTAATAGTCCTTGCAACCGGTGCAATCTTGAGATTCCGATAAACATAGAACGGGTCGAGATTGGCCTTAGTAGAGCAGCAGCTTATTGCGTACTTAGAGCTGCGATCAAGGCTGGAGTAACCGGTATAGACGCTTGAACTTCACGTTGAACTGAGTTCGCTTCTGGAGCAGATGTTTCCTCCAGTTGTGTGTTCCATCCAGAGTAAGACCTAATGCCACTTGACACTAGTGACCATGGGGAGCATTATAGCCATATAGACTTACGCTAGGGCAGTTTTGGTTTTTAAATGTGTAAGATCTGTTCGAAATCAGAATCGACTATTCTATGAAAAAACATATCTCTATGCACTACCATCACTGTACTTCCATTACCTTGCATGGCATAAAACAAGGACAACAACAGCAACAGCAGGAAAAATAAAATGGTGACACAAAATAGTGTCTTCCTCAAAACACATTGCAGGATTCCCGCTTATTGCTCGCAGTGGGCAATTGCAGCAACAATCTTGTTGACTTTGGCTTTTCTAATCTATTTTCAATTTCTAATCATTTAGGGCAAAATATTGGATTTGTTAACTCATTTCTAATTTTATGCTCTTGCATTAAGCACGAAACCCTAACACGGACTTATTTTACATTTATTCGGCATTCTTGTCGTCGCCCACCTTTGCTTGAATGGGCTTCTGAGAAGGCAGCACAACGGAGAGCAGACAAGATCAAATCCTTGTGGTACTTGGAGCCGGCAACGGTGCAGATTTTCTTCTCACCAGTTGATAGTACAATGCTGACGGTCTTCTTGTGTACGAGACCACTGTAGCGGTATGAGATGACATTGGTCAAGTTAAGTTGTTGGCTTCAGTATTGAATTGTATTGGGTTTCTTCAACAAGAAAGCGTTGTTGTCGCAAATGATCAACCAGCGTAGATGTAATGAATAGAATCCAAGAAA
The DNA here is from genome assembly GCA_037043295.1 of Amiota minor. NCBI lineage: Eukaryota > Metazoa > Arthropoda > Insecta > Diptera > Drosophilidae > Amiota > Amiota minor. The sequence continues at coordinate 1,505,132 of JBAMAW010002683.1, forward strand.
GAAGTGTTAATCACAACCTAATCATTTCTATATATAAAAATATTTTTCCAATTCTTGTTTTCCAGTCAACAGTCAATTGAAATACAATCTTTATACTATACCAGCGCATGACTCCAAAATCCATTCCGTGTGATTTGATTGATCAAATTTGATTTATCAAATGTTTAAAACAATTTTATTTTGTAATTCAATTTTTAATGTAAAAAATTTATCAAAAATACTAAATAAGCAAAGTAAAGTAAGTAATTAAGTAAAGTTCAAAAATACATTTCAACAAAATTAAGTAAGTAATTAAGTAAAGTTCAAAAATACATCTAAATAAAGTAAAGTAAGTAATTAAGTAAAGTAAAATTGTTCTGTTAATTTTAAAGTAATTATAAAAATGAAATTAAAGTTGGAGGACTTTGGTTTGGTTACTCAGTCAGTCGAATCATCCATAACGTTGTCCTCTTGTGTTTGCAACTCTTTAATAGTTGTAAACAAACGCATTGTGGGTCCTAATTTGTTTCCCAACCTTTCAAACACGTCATCAGTTCGAAGCGAGAGCAGTGTTTTACCGTCAATTTTATGTCTCTTCAAGATATGTGCCTCATTAGGATGGAGTTTCGAAAAATACGAAAAGACATCTTCTTTAGTCCATTTCTGAACTGCCGTGACTTTAGAAGCCGGGACTTTAGAAGCCATGACTTTAGAGGCCATGACTTCAGAAGCCGTGGCTTCAGAAGCCGTGGCTTCAGAAGCCGAGACTTCAGAAGCCGTGGCTTCAGAGGCCGTGGCTTTAGAGGCCGTGGCTTTAGAGGACGTGACTTCAGAAGCCGTGGCTTCAGAAGCCGTGGCTTTAGAGGCCGTGGCTTTAGAGGCCGTGGCTTTAGAGGCCGTGGCTTTAGAGGCCGTGGCTTTAGAGGCCGTGGCTTTAGAGGCCGTGGCTTTAGAGGCCGTGACTTCAGAAGCCGTGGCTTTAGAGGCCGTGGCTTCAGAAGCCGAGACTTTAAATGCCTTGACTTTAGATGCCTTTACTTTAGATGACTCTCTTTTGGTTTGTGTATGATTTGGATGAGCATTTTGATTTTTTAGGCGTCGTTCTAAAGCGTTTTTCTCTCTGAACCCCATTTGCTCGGGGGGCTTGGAATTACATCGCGAACACATGAAAGTCCCATTAGACACTTGAGATTGTGAAATACGTGGTTTATGACAGTCAGCATGGTATGCGTGAACGCAAACTGTACACAGGAGTAATTCTTTCTGCAATGTTTTGATAATTGAATTTGAATTTGATGTAAAAATTATCATATATTTATACTTACATTTGGGGTTTGGCTTTGCTGATACCAACAAATACAGCAAACACAACAATCCGTGCAGCAGTATAGTTCGCGAGCAATTTTATAGGAATCAAATTTGAATTCAAGACAATCAAGGTGCCCTATAAATATGCAATACACATACATACATACATACATACATACATACATACATATGTAAGTATAAAAATACAATCTATTTGCAAATCTACTTACATTTCTTGAGGCATCGCTTACAGCCTATAAATCTGCTTCTATAGCCTCGGCCACGTTTTTGCTCTGATTTTAAACACTTCGCGCATGTCTCCATCTCCACTATGGGTTGTTGTTGTTGTTTTTTGAGAATTGATTCCATTTTCTTAATGCCGTCTAGAATTTTCTTTGATGGTTTTTATAAAGAAATAATAATAGAATAGAATTTAGTTAAATTAAAACGCTTCTTATTTGATGAAGGACCGCAGATATAAAACACTTACTCAATTCTGCAAGCATTCTTTCCAATGGCACGTTTACTTTACAACTAATAATGTTCTGCCACCACCAGTCACTGACTTCCTCTCAAACTCTGTTCTGTTCAAACTCAGAAGTAACTGTAAACGCCCAAATAGTTATTCGCAAATTTTTTTAGTGCTCAATTCTAATAACAGTATCCATCAGCAGCAAGCAGCGAAAATAAGGAATCATCAGAAACGGTAACGGCATAACCAACCAACCAATCAAAAAGGCAACTAACTGTAGTCAAAAACAGCGCATGCAAAGCGAGATCCTAAAAAATGAAGCGGCAGTGCAGACAGGGATTGACCGCTACATACAAATCCACAATAAACGTAAACTAAGCCCGTAAAAAAAAAAAAAAAAACAAATATGCAAAGAAAACGTTTTTGGAAGTAATAGATATCAACTATGTTCTTGCTCTGAAAATGTTGACCCTACTAAAAACGATGACAATAACTCATCAAAACCTAAACACACAAAACCTCCTTCCATATATGTATGCAATACAATACATACTCGTATTCGTGAGGAAGCTCGAATAGGCTTGTAGATGCTATCCAAAATATAGTCGGCAACAACAACATTCATATTGTCCCCCATTACAAAGGGGGTTATATTAAAGAAACTAAGGCAAACTATAGTTCTGTAACCAATTACCTTAGGGAGACTAAGAGAAACCCAAAACTCAACCCAAAAGCAGTAAAGGCCTGGTAGTTGTAACTAAGGGCATTAGTACCCCCTATTGATTGTAGAGATATTAAGAGTGCCGTCAGAACAGATATGCAGATTTGTTCTAGGTTTTATATAAGATTTGTCCGAAGGCTTGCAGAGCTCGCGACAAAGACTTTCAGACTCGTGGCTAAAATCGAAAGAAGATATTCTTGGTGAAAGAATAGTATGGCAGAAAGATATACATATGCATATACATATGTATGTACATATATATATATATGTATGTATGTGATCTACTACTACAACTTTATTATACTAGTAGTAGACATTTGCATGATTTAATCAAAACGCCTTTTGAGACATTCATTGTCAGCAAAAAGGAAGAGTTGGTATCAGGAACACGTTGAAATGGAACGACTGAATATTTAGTTGATACTATATTGCTTCGAATACGAAGTACGAAAATGTGGAATGATTGAATGAATAACAAACAATTCAACTAATGAGTGTAGTAGTAGTTGTTTTTTTTCAACCAATGTTGTATCATTAAGCAAAGCAAGAATAAGAACGCAATGGTAAAATTGAGACGGAAAAAATGTGCAAGGCATTTTGCGAAAAAAAAAACCCCTCCATTTTGAATAAATCGAATCGAACTTAACTCACTCGCTCAGTCAAACGGATATCTCATTTGATTTTGTAATCAATATTAATTAATATTATTATATTGTCGTTGCGCTTGCCCAATTCGATAAGTGAATTTTTTTTTTATTTTTTCTTGTTTTGCCTTATAAAAAGAAATGCACATATGGAATTTGGAGAGTGCAGCTACAATATAATACATACATACATACCATATGTATGTCGTAGCGTCATGAATTATTAATTTTAAGTTTAATAAAACAAATATGTATTTCTTTAATGAAATTGTTATGACTGAATGTTGCAGCTATTGTTTCCTTTGCTCTTATCTTTGTTTTTTTTTTTTTTGTGGTCTTTGCTTTGTTTCATGGCGCCATTATTCTTTTGACTATTGCTGTCTGTTGGTGTGAACGAGACATACTGAGCTTTGCTCTTTGTCTAGTGTGGCCTGATCGCGGCAGAGTAAATAACATAAAATAGACGATGGGTAAATAAGAACCGTTGTTCGAGGAATAGAGAAAAATTGCATATGCGCGTGGTGGTTGATCGCTGGTATTGCGTTGTGGACAAAAATTGAGTGAGTGGGCGTGGTTGCCAAACCAAGCTACAGAAAAGATGCCGCGCTCTCGCACACTCGCTTCGTTGTTATTACCGAGGTTACGGGATACTCGTATACATTCGGATTTATTCGACACATGCATGCATACATACATATTTCTATGCTGCTGCTGATGATGATGAGGCAAATTTCAAAGGCACATTTGAATTGACCATTGTGAATTCGTATAGTTTTTATTCGTTTTCATATTTGAATTTAACATTCTTATAGCGAATTTACACAGAGAAAACACAGCGCATAGCACAACAAGAACGTAAAGATGAAATTGTGCGTGAATGTGAGTGTCTATTTCTGCATAGTATTTTTTTAAAAAAATTTTATGAAAAAATACTACAATTTGAAATTCACAGTGAAAGACCGGTGAGGCATGACCGGAAACGACCAAAAGCGGAAATGACAGAAAAGGGGTAATCAGTCAAAAATACCTAAACAGACAAAAATTTACCAATGGATGCAACAATCTAACAATTTCGTCATTTTCCGTGTTGTTGAGTTGAATGAGAGCATCCATGCTGCATCAGGTATATGCAAAAAGGCCATTATAGCCCATTCAGACAGAGCAAAAGTCCGAGTTTGGGGAACTCGGACGATGACAGGTACATAATATGTAGAAAGTACATAATTATGTACGTATTTCATTTCAATTAAGCTGCACTTGCTTAGAATTTTGTGCATTGATTCTTTTTTTTATTTTCCATTTTTATAGCTTGATGTTGTGATACTTGCACTGGATTCATTTAAGTAATCACTTTTAGCTATTATCGGCCTAATACAATCAATCAATCATATAGGTATATCATCAGAGATAACCTGCATATCGGCTGTAAATTATTTAGTGTAGGCAAAAAATAATGTATTTCTTTTTATAAAACTAATGGTTTTATTATTAGATTAATAGATACAATATACTTAGAAATAGAATTCAATTATTCTAATACATAATAAATAAGATTTAACACTGAAATAAGTGAATAACAAAAACTATAAATTTATTTTTCTAAAATATACATTTTTATGTTGAATTGGAAGGAAATAACAATAAGAATTATAGAATTAATTATTCAATTTTAATACGTCTAGCATATTTCCAGGCAACACGCACCAGTTGGCGGTTCTCAATGGCCCAAACTAATAGACAAATTATGCCACAGACAAGACCAAAGGCTAAATGTTTTAATTGTGAATTATTGTAATACTGAAAAATATAAATAAATTATAATATTGATATTTATTTAAAACAATAAATCATTAAATAAACAATTTACCATAGAATATTTACATGCAAGTCCAACAATGACAAGGGTACATGCAAAAAATTTACCAGGTACAAGGCCCATTAGCGGTTTGAGATCAACAGCTTTGTGTCGTTTGCGTATAAAGTTTGTGCTAAAATTAAGTAAATAATCATTAACATTAATTTGAATTTGATATGTCAAATGATGATTATGATGGTGATGCTGCTGCTTACCTATAGCAAACACGGCAAAACATATTAATACAATTGGCAAATATAAATCCAACTGGGCCAAAGATACTAGTCAATATATAGGAGAGTACAAGAAAACTAACCGAAAACATTGCCATTAAATAATTGTATTTATCGATATCTCGACTTGTGTTTGTTGCAAACATATAACCCTCGGTAATGCCATTGACTGCTAGAAAACAAATCGCCAGGCAATGCCACTGCAATAGACTTTGCGGTAATCCTCCTTCAACAAAATCTGCACCGCCATAGAATAATAACAAAGTATATGAATAACTTTGACCAAATGTGAATGCCAAAAGACCAATCGATGAAACAGCCATTAGCAGATTATGCAGAACACTGTTCGCTTGATTCACATTGTTTTTATCTTGCTTTGCCAGTTTTATCTCACGTGATATGGTTTGGGTAAAATAAAAATAGCTGCTGTCCTCGATCGGCCGAAAAATGAAACGTGCCGCCAAACTACCCAAATTATTAACTACATCATAGGTTGCTTGCTCACTAAAACTTAGCACTGGACTCATGCTCATCACATACTTTTCGCCTTCGGTTAGGATTTGCTTTAGCACGCCTTGTTTAATAAAGCTCACAGTCAATATTTGCAATTCTTTGTTAAAGAAATTTAGCTAAAAGAAAAAAAAAAACATAATTTATTAATGATAAATTATTTTCATCATGAACTTTACCTTATTCGTCATTATGCCAGGCAACAATTCCGATAAACTATAAAAAGGAAAGTCTTCCATTTGATCAAAGACCTCTGCATCTAATTTCGTTTGCTGTTGCTGATGATCCTGCTGTCGCTGCTGCTGTTGATTTTTGTCCTGTTGTTTAGTCTGCTTTTGTTTTTCTTTGGTTTCACTGAGTACATTAGTTCTATAGATGTTAAAGCGTTTTATGTAGAATAGGAAAAATGCATATTGACCCACTACTATGGTCGCAGCACTGGCCAATTGGGCAATAGCAAATGCAGTAATTGCTGCACTTCGATCATCAAAAACAATCCACAAGAATATAACAGATCGTACCAAAATATGTAAAGTATTGAGAATGATTTTCAATTTTACAAAGCAAAAGACTTGACCAACAAATACTGGCGCTTCAGCGCACAATTCCAGAACACATGATAAAGCAACGGCATAGCATGCAAACTGATATTGACTGACATAAGGTGCATCAACGGTGGACAACCAATATTGCCATATATAGAGACATGGTACACAAAGAGCAACACAAATCGGCACACTGAAAATATTATTGTTACAGTTATGGTTATATATACATATATACATAGTTAAAGGTCATGCATGTATTCGCCGATTTACATGGGTACCTTTTCTTCCTGCTCATTAGGATCAATGATTTAGGTTCGGTAAATTAGATGCAATAGAAAAAAATTTCAAATCAGCATTGGTGCTATTTGGTAATGTAACCCATAATTCATTTGGTTTTTCGTCAAAATTGACTCATGTTTTCAAAAAACTGTGTAAATGTGAAAAAGCGCAAAAAAGTACGGGGATATGTGTTTAGTTTGAGAACTTACGTAAGCCACATTTGATTGATCAATTGCGCCCAGGAACATTTGTCGCGTTCTTGTGAGTTGGCACTCAATGCGGCACGATTAATTGCCTCGCGTGATAAGAACAGTAAAGTGCTTTCAAGCAACAACAAACGTACGTTCATAATTCCTAAGACCTCACGTCCCACATTTCGTACGATGAAGGCATTTATAGCAAAGGTCAGTAGACGACAGAGTATCTAAGAGTAATAGAACAATCAAAAATGTATCAAAAATTATCATATTCATAATCATTAGCCCGGGCCCTGATCACAACATTTACTATACTACATAAGTACATACTTACATATGTATATGTATTAAACTGGGGCTAGGCAAGACAACAATAATAACAAACATGATTGAGCCGGCGAACTCACCTGGAAGATAATACTGAAGCCTGCATTAAGCAGGCTACTCTGAAGCACATTCCGAGCCATTTATCTATTTGATTTGCTATGATGATGTCGTTTTGATGCAGAAACTCGAAATTGTTGAGCTATTTTCATGCTGCTCACATTAGTTATGGGTCAGCGTTTAAAATTGTATACAAAAACAACAATAACATTAGAAACGAAAAGAACATCTAAAAACAGATGTTTGACACACACTTCACACACTCACAATCAATCGAAATTTAATCGAAATTCAATTATTCAACACTGCTGATAGATATCACGAGCTTCAATCAACAAGCTCTCAACTGCTCACATACAATTTTTCCTATCAGAAGTTTCCAGCACTTGTCCCAGAAGTTATTCCTATAAAATAACAATATGAGGCGATACAAAACATAAACAAAACATAATTTATGAACAAACCAAGTTAATGGCATTACCAAAGTTGCTATAATCATTATCAATCGTTTCATATTTCACTTATTGTATACTTTAAAAATGGAAATTTCAAGTAAGTTTTAATTAAATGCAATTATAAAAATAATTTAAAAATTATAACAACGACATTTGTCATTCACAGTGCAAATTACAATTTTCCGTTTCCCATCCCTGTCGATGGTACGTTTACAACACTGTAAAGACGGTTTTCATTTGGTTTCATATCATTTGAGACTATACTCATTTCATTAAGAAAATCACGCTACTCTGTAATCCAATTTCTAAGTTTTGGTGAAAAATATGTAAGCTTCGCTTGAACCGAATTTGACTTTCCGTTATTCATTTGCCATTTATTTTTGTTTTTTTCTTAAAGTGATAGTTTGTGGCTGCATAAGAAAACAAAACGGAAATATAAGTCGGAATACTAAGTTTTGCAAATATTAACTTTTCAATAACTCAGAAAACCAACGAATTTTCATTTATCATCGCAAGCGATCAACTAAGGCCTTACTTGAGCTGTTAGTGTAGTAACTCGAAAGGCATTTTCAATTTGCAACAAAAGCTTTTCAGGTGTAATAGACGCATTGAGTAAATATTTCTGGCCATGAATCGTGGTAGAGAATATGCAGGTGATGCTGAGCCACAACATCAGACAAATGAATCCGGTGTACGCACAACAGGACGCGTTAAGGTTTGTAAAAAACTGGAAGGCAATAACTTGGCAAATTTGTTTCTACATTCCAAGTTTTGTTACAGAAACCGAAGACAGTATTCGATCCATCAGATAACTATCTATCGCGTGCTCAGCGATCAGCCTCAGCAATTGCAGCGTCAGTAGCGGCTTCATCATCCGAACAGACCACACCTGCGTCGTCAGCTCCTGCTACAACAAGTAGTCGCACTGGTAGTGATGGTAATATTGCTGCTGCCAATAATAATGGTGAAACTCCTTTAGTAGATTATGGCAAGGGTTTCGATACTTGCTCGAAGTGCTTCAAAACTGAACCAAAGCGTGGCCAAGGCTTTAAAAGCAAATTTTTGCAGTGTAAGACATGCCTTAAAAAATGTAAGTTGTAACTCTGAATATTATTATGAAAATAATTCAAAATGTAATTCCATTTTTATAGGGCATATTAATTGTCTAAAAATACAATTCGAATGCTATAGATTGGCTCGCGATAAATACAAATGTCAGAATTGTCGCACTTGCTGTGTGTGTCCACGAAGTAAAAATTGCCAAGCAATCCCCAAAAATGTAAGCACAATACAAATAAAAGTATAAATATATGATGATTTTTACATAAAATTCAAATTCAATTATCAAAACATTGCAGAAAGAATTGTTCATGTGTACACTTTGCGTTGACGCATACCATGCTGACTGTCACAAACCAAGTATTATAAAATCTCAAGTGTCTTTAACAGACACTTTCAAATGTTCGAAATGTGTATCCGTGCCCCACGATAATAACGGTAGCAAAAGCGAAAAAGGATATGGGCAAACGTTCAATAACTCCAGATGCTCGGTCGTCCTCCACCAAATCATCCGATAAAAGCGTGTCTTCACCAAAAACTCCAGCACTCGCAAAACCACAGCCGCCGGAAATTGATGAAGAAGAAAAAGAAGAAGAGGAATTAAACTTATACACTGATATCGAATCTATTCAGAAATGGAGTGTAAATGATGTGTTTAAATTTTTTAAAAAATATCATCCAAAAGAGGCGCATGTTTTCTTGCAGCATGAAATTGATGGAGCCTCCTTGCTTTTACTTAAACGTAGTCAAATTCTTGCACGGTTCAATCTAACAGTGGGAGCCAAACTGCGTCTGTATGAATCTATAATTATGTTGCAAACACAAGAGGACAATATTATGAATACTTGGAATGACTGATGACTCTCGACTGTTATATATTAACTAACTACTACATTATTACTGTCGGTATTTTATGATGATATTATTAAAATGAATAAAATATTTCGGATGTATAGATTTTAACACATCCAATAGACAATAGTTCTTTATTTCATTGTCGCTCGTATGATAAAATCAATTGTTGCTAAGCTATCCATTAGCCATATAATCGATTTCGATTCAATTTAAATGTATACTAAAGATGAAGTGGATTTTTGTGAAATAAATTAAAATCTTATATATTATATTATTATACGTATAATAAAATCGTTGACTTTGTCAGTTTGTTTTTTTATTTGACTAAGTATCAATTAAAATGCATGCATTTCATTCAAAATCAAATTACTGAGACACAAGAATCTTTTTTTATTTTGAGCACAACATAGATTTTATTTCATAAAAATTGACCCACAAAATATGAATTAATTTATAATTCAAAAAATTTAACCATACAAAAATTAAATGAAATACCTCATGTCGCTTCTAAGCGATTCTAAGACCAATTCAGACAATAGTGGTCGTTCGCCGAACGTGCTATCGCATCGGTGCAGTATAAGCACAACAATACGTCAGAGATCGCGTCACCGGTTCTCGATCCCCAGATTTATTTTACAAATTTATTTTTTTTTTTTGTTTTTATTTGTTGCTATTATATAAAATTATATTTTAATTCAAAATCGCTTTTTATTGCTCAAGTCCCTTAAATCTTCTATTATTATTTTACATTCGGGCGGGACAACGTTACTTACAAATTGAATTGAATATTTTTTGAATGCAAAACAAAGTTTGCCGGGTCAGCTAGTCTTCAATAAGTTTAAATCCTTTTTATATCTTATCTGATTAACTGGTAATTTTATGCTATCAATTCATTAATCTTAGATACATTTACATAAATGTGTATAGCAAAATAATTTATTTAAGTATTTTTATATTTAATTACAATAAACATCGTCCGCCGCATCGCCGCATTAAAATAAAATAGTTGAAACTTAAAATATTTGTTACTCTATAAACAGCAGGATCCGTTGAGTTTCAGTATGAAAAAAAAAACAAAAGAAAACAAATATTTGTGTTATGTGTGTCTATTTAAATACTGTGGAATATTGTTGGTTTGGCCAAGATTCAACCTCTAAGCGTGTCAAACACGTGGTAAAAGTTTTTCCTCATCTGCTGGCGCTGAACCAGATGTAAGGATGGTTCCCGGTTTTGTTGCGATGCGTTTAGGATCGTAACCATAAAGGAATATTGATGCTATTACTAGTGCAGCGCCAAATGAGAATTGTAATGTCAGATTAAAGTTAAAGATGTATATGGAGGCAATGCATGAAATGATGATGGCCAATGATGTTGCGAATCCCTTTAGTATGTTATCAGCATACTTAACAACTACGGCAACAATGAGGCCACCTCCCGCTTGTAACACAACAAGATACCAAATGAATACGTCATAACCATTAAAGAATCCATTCTTGTATATGTTAGAGGCATCGTTCAAAAAGCAAGTCAACGAACCAAATGGTATACTTAAAAGACTAAGCTGAACATTTCGCATCCAAACTGATATATCGGCACCTTTTAGTATCTTTTCAAAATAGATTCCAGCAAATCCAGAGAGAAAACAAGCGCCCAGTGCTGCCCATAAGCCGAGCCAACGGTTTTGCTCTGGTCCAGTTGAATTTGTGCTTGTGGCTGTCGCCGCACTACCGCCATCGGTTTGAGCAAGCTGGACAAGGACAATTCCCAAAACTAGAAGCAGTAATGCTCCCCACTGTGTGTTAAGTAACTTGCGGCGCAGTATCACAACAGCAAACATGGCAGTTGTAAGAATTTTGAGTTGATAAGTCACCTGATAAGTTGCCGCGTCCAAATGTGATGCTGACACGTAGAGAATGTTATTTTGAACTATATAAACAAGCGATGGTACGCATACCTTGAGCGTATCCAGTTTGTTTTCGACAATTGTCTTATGTAGTGTGCGCAAAAACTTTTGTGCATCCTTTCCTTCCTCATTGAATACAAGCACCAGACAGGTGATGAGTTTTACAATTTCCGACATCAGTATAGCTGGAAATTCAATTCAAAATATAAAACAATAGCCAGAATGAATGTCTGAATGTCTTTCTCATACGTCATCCTTTCCAATCCTTGTGTAATTTAACTTACCCGTTGAACTAATAAAGATCTCTCGTGGTCTGGTCCGAGCATAGCGCATGCTAAGACCTAATATTGCATTTTGTAATGTTAACGTCAACAAGCTGATATACTTCAGCGTATTGTTATTCACTTTTATAATTGAAAACATTGTAGATTATTAGTTTGAATGGTTTGATGAATGTTACGATCTCATTTGATAGAACTGAGTGTGATTCAACTTACTGTGTATGTTCATACTAAGTTTGTTTGAACAACAGGCAACTGATGAAGTGCCGTGTCAGCACATTAAATAAAATAAAAAAGAAAAAGTAAACAAAGTCTTCAATACTTTGAGACTTAACTTAAAATCCGGCAGTTTGTTGTTTTCCCTGCCTTCGTGGACATAATGAAACCGTTGTTGTTGTAGTACAATATAATGAAGACACGTAAACAACAAACAATACATAATGATCCAACTAGCAAAAATAAAAAAACCTTAAAATTCACCAAAATTGCTTTTGCATTCCTGCATTTCTAAAAATTTAAAAATTAACATAAATAATAAAAGATATTTTAATTTTTTTTTATTGTATGTGTGCTTTTTAATTATAATTATATTTAAATTATAATATTATATTAATTATGAATGAAATAAAAACAATTTTGTGTGATATTAATTTCTGCTGGCAGCAATTTTGAAATGCAGCCCTGGCTCGTTTTTATTATTTCTTTTACTTTTCTGGGCATGGTCACTCTATTGCGAAATATCAATGCAACGCATGGACTTTTTGTTTTAATTGAAACATTTAGACGAATTTTAGAAATGATGAAGGATCAACCAATTGAGGAAGTTTCACAACTGATACACGATGTTAAATTGGGGTAAATATGGTGTAAATAATAAAACAATTGTTAAAAATTGATTGATTTCTATAATTTGATGTGATTTAATGTCATAGAAAAGTTGAAGGCTCATTTTCCATAACATCAAAGACACTAAAAATCTTTAAAAATATCATTACCGGCAAAAGTTGGCAGCATGCTGAGTAAGTAAATATAGTATGAAGTTGTAATACATGAACAATCTTCTATAACAACTTTCTGTACAGTGCCCTCATGAATATTGTACGGACCCAATGTCGAATTCTTCAGGCAGCACTTCCTCAGGAAACTGTGACTTCGAATATAGCACGACGTGTTTTAAAGGCAATACGTGAAGAATTCGATTCATTAAATGCCAAGGTTGAACATTTTGCAGATGATTCCCAAGCAACACTCTCATTGCACAAACTGGTCACACAGACCAGTGAAAATGATGTTGATGTAGACTATACAAAGCCGCAACAGGGTTTACGGCTTGCATTGCTTGATCATGTGCAAGAGGTCGAAACTGAGCTCGAGACTAGTTCGGAAAATATCTACATACAGGCTGAAGAACATATCCACTCATCGGAAATAATATTGACATTGGGCCACTCGCGTAGTGTAGAAAATTTCCTTAAGCGTGCGATTAAAAAACGACAATATCTTACAATTATTGTAGCGGAATGTGCGCCAGCTTGCCGTGTAAGTATCATTTTTCTAATTGGCATTTAGTAGAGAATTTATGAATCTCATCAACAGGGTCACAACCTAGCCAACAGTTTAGCTTGTGACAAAGTGGAAATTATTGTTATACCTGATTCGTCGATATTCGCAATGATGTCAAGAGTTAATAAGGTTATCATTGGTACGCATAGTATTTTGGCCAACGGTGGTCTACGAGCTGCATGCGGTGCACACACTGTCGCTTTGGCTGCCAAACACTATTCTGTGCCAGTGATTGTATTAGCACCTATGTACAAGCTGTCACCTTTACATTTATGCGAGCAGGATGCGTTTAACATGGTTGGTTGTGCTGAAGGTGTCATACCCTACGATTCATTGCCAGCACGTAATGCAAAAGTCTACAGTCCAATGTTTGATTATGTACCACCAGATCTTGTCACATTGTTCATTTCAAATATGTAAGTATTGTTAAAATTAGTAATGTTAATCATTTATACTCGCAACTCTTTCTGTGTGTGTGTGTGTGTCTGTGTCAATCACTTTAGCCAGATGATTTTGTAACGAACGCATAGTACCGTGAATAGAGGCCCCTATCACTAATATATTATTCAATTCAAAGTAATCATCACTATCCATGTCTGTCAATTGCAAATTTAGGCCCAAAATATTTAAATTTTTGTCCATGATCTTCATGTTTTTTCAATATACAAATCATTTACCGAGACCGTTGTGAGCCGCTGACCTACCGAAAGCATTAACATTGGCCACCATACAAATCAATGAATCAAACTCAATTGTGCGTTTGCTATTTAGTATTTTTAGTTCTACTAAGTATCCGGATGTGCTTTAATCGTGTCACATCATTTCTCATACGCTTCCAAACACTAATGAATATTAGATTGTTATACACTTCACGCAGTGTATAGTATTGTACTTAAGTTTGTCATAAAGTTTGTAATATCGGAATATTCGGAATCAGCCGAATCGAACCCAAATTCATGTTCTTATTTTTTTTTATTTTTTTTTTTTTGTATTATCGAACTGAAATTTGAATACTATAAGTGTCTGACTCATATTCACCAACCATGTAAATTTAAAGATTCTAGAAATACAGGTTTGCATAGCTTCAAATACAAATATTTCGTTCTCAATGTTGAAATGCAGTAAGAATTCTGAAGCTACCCTTTACATGAGTCAAACCAATAATGTAATATTTCTATATTCTCAATCACAGAAGCGTGGGCAAACACGTTTTCCAGGGGTGAAGTTAACTACCTTTTTAGGGTTCCATGCCCAAAGGGTACCAAACGGAACCCTATTGTAGAGACTTCGTTGCCCGTCCGTCTGTCGTAGAGAGTTGAAAGAATTTTGGATGAACTCAATGTGGCTGTGTATCCTATCTTAATTTCTGTTCATAGTAGTTTAGAACTGCCTCATTCTATCATGTTGTGTTCGAAATCAACTAGTTTGGGTAAAGTTTATGTAAGCTTTGGTGATACCAAAGTTAGCTCTTATCTTTTTCTCGTATTTTAATTCTTGCATTATTGTTTTAATGGTTTTATTTGCAGGGGTGGTCATGCACCTTCATATGTTTATCGATTGTTAACCGAACTGTACCATCCAGATGACCTAGAGATTTAAATATTTATATAAATTTATGTTCACATTGTTTGTTGACTTGAAGATTAATTATACAATTATAGATAATAACAAATTGATTGATGATGGTAAATAATCTACCATAAAATCTCTGACATATTAAACTGTATACTGTGTATAATTGATCTAAAATGTAAGTAGCTATTTGTTTTCTGCTGCAATATTATGAAACAGTTGTATGAAATCGGCTAAGCTATCGGCATAATAATCTGGATGTGCTTCAGGTGCAGCATTTAACATATCCTGTTTGCTAAGGCTACCAGAGAGTACGAGTAATGATTGAAAGCCACACGATTTGCCAAATTGTACATCCTGCACGAGCATATCGCCAACAAAAATGCAACGTTCCGGTTTCTTTATATCGTACATTTCTTTAAGCATATTACCCAGTATAGGCGATGGTTTACCCAAGAAGGTGGGCGCTTTATTTGTATTCCGACTAATGTGTTGCACAAAATCATAAAAACCTGCAACATTTAGATTCGGTGCCAATGGCATAATGACATCACTACCTCCAGCAATCAATTGACATTTTTCCGATTGTTGCAAATAACGTATGGCTTTGGCCAATTCAACATATGACAAATCCAAATGGATATCACAAAGAACAGCACCAACAGGTTGTTTTATATCGAGTTGTTGCACTAAACTCGAAGCGGTTAGATGATTTTTTACTTGCTGCAAACGGAGAAGGCATCCTTATAGTATGTAAATATGTATATTCTTGTTATGCAAAAATATTGCAACATTTCTACTAACCAGTGATTCATAGTCAATGCTATTTATGCGTAATGTTTCATTTGCTTCTAGTGACATCAAGGAGAAAACCCGTTCGCCTGGTAAATACTTTTGTAAGTAACGTACAAAAGTTTTAACCGGATGAACAATATCATCATCATTCAAGTCAACAGCACCAATCTCTTTGAAACGCTTCATGTAGTCCTCATTGCTGCGAAAGCTATTGTTTGACACGAATTTCACAGCTTTACCTGCTTTTTTCAATAGATTAATAGCCTCGCCAGAGCCAGGTATGGATCCAACCAATAGCCAAACTACACCATCGCAATCGCTTAACATAATATCAAATGAATCGATGAATTTACGTTGTTCCTCCTTAGTCAAATGAAGTATATGGCGTGGTGGGGATTTCATGACCTCAAATGGAAATAGAAATAGAAATATATTTAATTGTCTTGAACCGGTGTTCAACTACTTAAGATGATGTGCTGCTATAGAGTGATACACCAAGGCACTTTTCTAACATTGACGTAGCCTTAGGTGTGGGTAGGTAAATAAGATCACATCATAATTTAAATGATGCATTGCATGCATTTATTCAAATGTTGACTCGTGTTTCTACCGTGATACAATTGTTATTTCTTATTCAACTAACTAAGAGATGATGCTGTTGCTGCTGCTATGACAGAGGTGACGGTAGCGGTGGCGATGTCTATGGCTACGGCTATACCAATATAATGTTTAATTTAGTATGTATACTTGTCGTCGTTTCAATGCTAAACTTAATCGCTTTATATTCTTTCTCTATTTGCATCTATCTATCTATCTATTGTATTTTATTGTACTGTTTGTTTGTTTGCATTCTGTTTATTTATTTTTATTTCTATTAGAATTATTTAACTACTATTTGAATTGTGATAAGATTTAGAGCACTACGAATGTATTGAGGGAGAAACCAGTGTCCGCCATGCGGTGCCATACTGCACTGCTGCTATATAAATGGTTCATACATGTTAGAATTATTACTTGATTTTGCTTTGCCTGCTTGGTTTTGCTTTGAATTGTTGTTTTCATTTTGACTCGTCGTCGTCGTCATCGTCACGTCAGCTCCTTGACTTGACTTTGCAGTTGACGTTTTCTGTGACATTGCCGGGGTGCGACTTGCGACTGGTGTAAAGTGTAAAATGGGCCTGGTGTGGCTTGGCTTAGTTAGCTGATTGTTTTGCATTTCTATTATTGCCATTTAGTCAGGCTAACAGTCTCAAAATTTGCGCGCGAACGTTTCCGCTTGCATTCCGATTCCGCCCAAAAAAACAAAAAACAAAAACATTGACGACGGACAATAATTCAAACGCAATTTACAGTACTTTTGTATGGACTTTGTGAATGTGGACAAATGCCAGCAAAGTGCTGTTAGCAGGGCTTAGGGTTTTTTCTTGCTTTTCATTTTATGTTTGCTGGCTCAGCGTAAAATCAAAAACTGAAACCATTAACAAAGCAACCCTTTAACTGAGCGTAGTATCCGACAAATCTATTATAGAATTGAATTCAATATTGTTGTATGTGCACATATGTACATAGATATGTGACATGCGACAAATTCCACTTGCTTTTGTTTGGTTATGCAGTCAAAAGGTCTCTTTAGTTTTTAGTTATTGTTGGTCTTCTGCGCTGTTCTAAAGTGACTAATTGGTAAATATGGAAAAAGTTGATTCTTTCTATTCATGTATTACTGACTGAATAGTAAGTAACTGGTAATTTGGCTAATTAGAAGATTGTCTAATATGTAAGCTAGGTAAACAGGATACATTGATATTGTGTACTCATAGAAGATGATAGACAGAGATCACACACAGTACATGTTAAGTTATAGCATTTCTTTAATTTAATGATAAGAAGGCAGGCATACAATCAGAATATCAAAATCTTTAGATACTATGGTACTTTATTTTGTTTATGATAGTGAAAGTGTAGTATCGATTGATAGCCGAATGGTTTCTTGAGTGAATGAGTTAGAATATTGGTTGGTTGGTTGGTTGGTTGCTTGTATTTGTAGTGATGGTGGATTGCTGATAAGATACGTGCGAAGATATGGTAGTCGACGTAAGTAGAATTTTGAATGCGAATATAAACTACTAGAACTAGAATATGATCATTAAACAACAGTGTGTTAAGTAGAACTAAACTAAGCTGAACTAAACTGAACTGACTGACTGACTGACTCTCTGTCTGTGTATTATTACTTAAAGAAAATGAGTGCCATAAACAATGCCAATTCTAGAATTCTTAATACTCGAACATCTTCAACAAATACTTCCAGAGTTCGGAACTCAATTTCGGAAATAAACCAAGGCAAAATAACATCTGATAAAGTTTCTGATTCATTTTCTACAACAACGGAGAATATAAAAACTTCTACAAATAATGGTGAGCAAGTTCAATTAGCAACAACAACAACAACAACAACGACGACTTGCTCAACGCCATCTTCATCTTCGTCGTGTTTGGGATTCGATTACAATACTAAAGATCTGAAAATACTTAATCATTTGAAAAATATTGAAAAAATAAATGAGAAACGTAGATTTTTCCTTAATAGTAGCGTTGTCAATGTAAATGAAGCACAGGAATTGGTAGTGAATGGGACACCAGTGGTGGATGGTGTTAGTGTTTCAAAAGAAACAAATGAAACGTTTAATGGCGACATCAATCAATCAACAGAACAACAGCAACAACAACCACAACAACGTATACATACAATCCACGAGGTTCGTGAAGAATCCGAAGTCAATGGGATTAATAAAGAAGAAGAAGATACAAATAAAGCGAAAAACTTTTCAATTAAATATGCAACACTGCCAAAACAAGCTGGAGCAACGTCACCATTAAAATCACCAACTACACCACCACCTAAGCCACCAATGTTGAGTCGTACGCGTAGCATTGGACCTGGCGACAATCGTTCGTCTCCTGTGTCTCCTACAACAACACCATTAACATCACCATCACCACCAAAACCAACGTCAGCACCAGCCTCATCAACCTTTGAAAATAGTGCCTCAAATGATAATGATGTGCAATTACGCAAACACCATCAACATCCCACTGACAATGATGAAAATGCATCAAGTTCACCTTCTCCACCAAAAGATCGTCCAACATCAACAATATCATCAACCTTAGGTCATCCAATTTCGCCAAAACATTATGAAGCATTGGTCGAACAATTAAGGTGTCCAGGCTGCGCCAATGCTATGAAAGCACCGATATTACTTTGCAAGAGTGGACATAGCATCTGTGATCAATGCACCAGAATACTGTTGATGTGCCCACTGTGTAAGGTAAGTAAGATTTACCATGTGGTTGCATGTCGTCATAAAATTTTCATTTCTTTTACTTGGCATGGCATCTATGACGTTAATACGAGTATAGATTTTTATTTAAGCATTCACCGGCCGCAAGTACTAGGAGAAATATCAATTTAATTTCTCATATCTTGATTTCGAGCTTTAAAAAATGATACGTTTTATGGTCAAAGAGTTCTGCGGTGTATGCCATCTTATCTGCTTTCAGATAATATACCTACTCCACAATAGTATATATTGTATTCTTATCACATTGTCATGATATTATATGTATGTTTGTTAAGCATTGAGGAAGAGACTTCGGAGACATCCATATAAGTTTATGCATACATACGAGGCTATAAAAATTATTGTTATAATAGTTTTACAACTTTGAGTTATCAAACCAAAAACAAAAAAAAACAAAAAAAAACCTTCCAAGCTAAATTAGACTAAGGGAAGGATGGGGAATAATTGTCACCTCAATTGGGCATATTGTAACGAATCCCATAATTTTGTAACTCCTCCGCGATTCTGGTATTTATCAAGTATTCCAACGTTTTTTGAAGTGAAACTTCTTTGGCGAAATGGAGTAAATCCAAAAAATATGAAAAATAAATGTGACGAAAATCAAAATTTGAAAATGTTATTATTATATTGGAGCTATTTAGGCAAATACAAATGAAATGTCTCCGTGGCGTAGTAGTTAGATAGTAGGATTTGCAAACCGTGGGCATGAGTTTCGATTCTTGCACAGGGAATATATTTTTTTTTTAAGTAAAACTTCTTTAGCGAAGGAGGGTAAATCTAAAAAAATTTGAAAATGAAATGTGACGAAAATCAAAATTTGACAATGTTATCATTATATTGGAGCTATTTAGGCAAATACAATATGAAAGTGAAACTTCTAAAGTAGATGGTCAAGCAATAATGCAGAATATTCTAGTTCTTTATTAATTCAATACAAAAGAGTTATTTTATTTTTCGGTCATTTGGCCACTTGTTCGTAAGTTCTTTCTTTATTTGGATATACCTCCCTTCGTTAAAGAAGTTTCACTTCCATATTGTACTTATGAGGGTGAGGCAGACTACTTATTCTTTTTATAGTATCAATTACAAATACCGAAATCTGGTCCATACAATTGCATAACAAATGTTCAGTTGTTTCCTTTTCTTTATTACATAATCTACATTGATCGTTGAGACTTATTTGCCATATACTGGCACTTCATTGGCGGTTGAATTATTATGAAAAGATGCTTGTAAGCTATGGTAACGATTCATTTCTAGACAATACAATTTCGAGTTCAGTGCTTGGTCTTAAG
Organism: Amiota minor; assembly: GCA_037043295.1. Lineage (NCBI taxonomy): Eukaryota > Metazoa > Arthropoda > Insecta > Diptera > Drosophilidae > Amiota > Amiota minor. The sequence goes on from JBAMAW010002683.1 coordinate 1,525,402, forward strand.
GAATCAGCACATGGTAGATGATTTCCCTCCCGTTCTTACCAAATGCACAGGAAAACCTTTCCTTAGTCCTGGCTTGGACACTGCTTCACTGCGCTTTTGACCAGAATCGTTTTCGCACAACATTGTTGTATGTGACCTATTTCTCATCACCAGTCACAATCCGCTTAAGAAATGGATCGATTTCATTCCGTTTGCCCAAAAATTCGTAGATGGAAATTCGATCCATTATTTTTTTGGGCAAGTCGGGTGAGCTTCTTTAATGGTTTAAAACTGTTTTGTGGTCAATGTTAAGCTACCGGCGCCTGACATGCCAGTCTGCTTTAGTCATTTCCAGTGCGGCAAAATTTCTAAAACGAAACCGTCAAAACCAAAATTGCGCATAATTAACATTAAATCTCGTTCAACCGTCCTGGTTGCATTAGCTTTATCAAAGAAAACATTGTAAATTATCAAGGTAGCAGGTGGGCGACCCTGGGGTGCTCTCTATTGCTAAAAAACTCTGGCCCATCAGTAAAAAAAAAAAACAGCCTAACACTTTAACAAGAAAAGGATTCAGATAATGACAGGAGTTTTAACAGGGCATTGTGCAATGGGGCGAATGGCCCATAGGCTACACGTTCCTCACCAGGACTTCTGTCGAAGCCACCAAAACGAGGAAGAAGAAGAAAGCATCCAACACCTCCTGTGTGACTGCTCTGCACTATTCAGAAGACGATCCCGATTTCTTGGAAGACCCTTTTTTGAGGACTTCGGTTGTGTGGCTAGAGTCAAATTGGGGGATTTGGCTTGTTTTGTAGATTCTTCTGGTTGGTTTCACTAGCCAGCACGGCCATAATTACTTCCCATTCCTTCATTTCTCCCGTCCCATCACCTCCTTTCCCACCATTTTTCTTCCTTGTTTTTCCCTTAACAGGCATCACAATGGGCCTTAAGTTCAATGGGTGAACTCACGTCTATTCGCGGGCGTCCTGTATAACCTAACCTATCGACCTCTATGTTCAATCGGATCTATCCTAAATCCTAAATTTGACCAACTACATATTAATTGATTTCTTTTTCTCCAACCCAATATATTGTACGTCTTGTACCTTTTAGGAAACCTTCACAAATAATCGTTCGCTGACAGTTGAAGCGCTTTGTGCCAAGGCTCATTTCCGTTGTAGTCATGCCGCTGGTGGTTGCTCAGTGCGTATGCCCATCGCTTTGCTGGACTGGCATGAGAGGCAATGCGTTTACAAGCCCATGAAATGTTTTATGGGTCGTGTATGGAACGATTGTCAGTGGTATGGACGCGAGATTCAATGGAAAGAACATCTTGAAATGTGTCATGCCAATAAAGTGTTTAACACTGGTTGCGTTAACTTAATATGGAATATGAGAGTCAAACAGAAACCTCTAACTGGCTACTATGTATTCCAAGTGCACGATGAAATGTTTAATTTTTATGAAATCTACGATCGTGAGAGAATCTTATTCACCATGACCTGCACATCAAGTTTTAAAGAGAAAAAATATAATTTTGCCTATGAGGTGACATTGATACATCCCAATAATGATGCATTGGCCATAACGCAAAAGTTTCCGGTACACAGCGAATATGACAATGATATTCTTATGGACGGCACCTGTGTCAGCATTACCATGACGGATTTACATAAATTCATTGATGATGATAAGGTGCGAATATTAACTAATTTATTTTTTATTTAATTACTATTAATTCCATTATACATATTTCAGTTATTGCATTATTCTGTTAATGTGTTGGTAGTAAAATCACCACGGAAACCATTCACAGCAGACTCAAGTGTCCGTAAATCATTTCCATTAAACTATCAGCAAACACAATTCGAGTGTGGAAATATTAAAAGTGTCTCATCGGATCTGATTATCACGCGAAAAGTTGATCGAAATTCTGTACCATATGCAGATGCCGATGGTTCCACCGATACAAGTCCAAATAAAATAACTAAAATGCAAGGTGCTGATTCTGTTTCTGGTTCTGAAAATGATACCGAATTTAATATGTATATTGAAAGAAATTGGGGTACGCCACAATTACATTTCAATCGTAAATATTTGAAAAGTTCCCCCAACAATAGTTGCTCCCCTGATGGCGATAGTCATCTAGATGAATTGGGCCCCTTGAGGGCAGCCAATATGCAAATTGATGACAAAGTTTCACTGTGCAGTACTAATATAAGTTATACGAAAAAAGTATCCAATACTTTGCGCAAGAGCTTTCGAGCACTTAAAACTGATCTTATTGAGATGAAGCCGTTCTCAAAGAAATCACCAGAGAAGAATCCCCAAAATTAAATCAAAAACAACAAAACTGTACTCATAACAATATAAAAAATAAAATAAATTTTTATCAATAATTTATTATTCATTTAGTTGAGACTACAAATTAAGAATATACAATATTACAATATTTATATTGTAGTACTAGTCATTTCTGCCGGGGCCTTCAGGTAATTTATTGTTGGATCTATCCGAGGGTCATTACGATTTACTAATTCTTAGTACATACTTTCCTTTTCATTAAAGCTCATTGTGGAGGATTCAACTTAGTGACGTGGGACCATACAATGCTTCTATGGATAACATGACCCTGATTTTCAATATTTTCTGTAATTTAAATCAATGTCTGCAAGTGAAAGAAATCACATAAATCAAGAGAGGGATGAATATCAAGTATAGATGCTTTTTTTTTAGGGCTCCAAACCAAAAAGGTACGAAACGGAACCATCCGTCCTTGGGCTCTATCTCATAATAGCAAATAGGTAAAAATTTTCGCAGAATGTGTAAGTTCTATTGGGGCTAAAATATAATTAAAAATTAAAATTGGTCTCTATACAAGAAACATATACGATCCCAAGTTTCTAATACTCGTATCTCGTACCTACTACGATTCATGACATAGAGCCCGAGGACGGACAGATGGACAGTGAAGCCTTAGTAATAGGGTTCCGTTTCCTAAAAAAGTAAGGTGTCGTATAGTTTTGTATTGATTGCAACAATGCAGAAAGTAACTTGTGATCTTCTGCTTCGATGATCATTTGGATGGAACATCTTCAATCGACGTCGACTCACATAATGGGTGAGGGCAGTCGTCAGGCTGTTTAAATGATTTTGTAGCCTCTGCTGGTGATTGTTGTTGTTTTGGAGGATTTCGTCACGCACCTTGGACATTTGCAAATCTCTGTAAAAAAATGGGGTTGCACACAAATCACGGGGCTCCCAGCTAGAAGGCGTAGTGCCTTGTTTTGGCAGTTTTGAACTCTCTGAATGTTACCAGCAGAAGCGGTACCCTAGATTTGTATCCCGTAACGATAAACAGTAATTTGACCTCTTGTTATTGAGCGACAATTTATTTAATTTTTATTTGGAATCAAGTTAATTAGTCGATTAATTTTTAATTTATTTATCTACGCTTCAAATGTCATAATGATGTAGATCTATTAATGTTAGATCATTTCATACGAACTCAAATTTCGGTCAAAATTTTGGTTTCTTTTTATTTATATACAATATGTATGTTATACTCGTACATATATAGATATATTTTCCTTTCTAATGGCAACTTAAATTCAAAGTTCTTCAAGTATTAGTAAGTCGGCTTAAATCGGTTGTCCACTTGTCATGGCGAAAAAATCTATAAAGACAACGGCTGAGCTTAGGACTTTAGAAAAACAATATTTACGTTTGAGAAATTCAGGCGCTCTAAGCTTCAATCCCGAATGCTGTACTTGGGCGGGAATCGTCGCAAGATGTTATAAGGCATATGGCAAGCGTGGCAATACTATTGAGTCTTCGATTAAACTTCATCAAAAGGTTTTGAAGCAACTAATGGAGCAAAGACGTATTAGCCGGCGTCTTAAACGCTTAACTGGCAAAGTCTCAGATGAGTTGCTTCTAAATTCTGCAACGCAACTGCATCCTAAAATGAAAGCCTCCGGTTCCATAATAAATTCTCAAATATCGATGAAAACCAATAAAACGATCAAGCCGCAAAAGATGATATCTACTAATACCAAAGAAACCAATAATCATAAAAGGAAGAAACCTTGCTCCAATCCATCACCTAGCAATTTTAGTAAAAGTAAAAAAGCCTCTGCCAAATCGGCAACCAGTAAAACTATCGGCAACAATTTAACGGCCACCAATAGTAGAAAGATTATAGTAGACAAGAAGCAATCAAAAAATTTATTGAGCTCCGATCGAATCAGTCAACATAACAATTTGACTCCAGAAAGTAGCATTGGAGTATTAGAAAATTCAACAATAATTAATTTACTTTCTGAATCATCATCCATCATCATAGATGATAAATTGATAAAACCTTTTCCACGATTACCACAAATAACAAAAAATACTGAAAATCAACTTAAGCCAACAGCAGTCGGTTTTCAGTTGGTAAATAAACAAAAAAATAACAAAATCCTGAGAGGTCTCATGAGCCTCATGAAGAAAGGCAGTCCTAAAACTGCCAGCAAAAATAATTAGGCCAATAGAGAAAAGGAATTGCAATTGAAATTTTAATTAAAAAAAAAAATTATTAGAAATAAAGACATAATACATGGAAATATGATTTTATATGTTTTACAAAAAACCCATTCTTTTGAAGTGCAACTTTTTTAGCGAAGGGGAGTAAATCCAAAAAATATGAAATGTAACGAAAATCAAAATTTGACGATGTTTTTATTATATTAGAGCTATTTAGGCAAATACAATTGAAATGTCTCCGTGGCGTAGAGTAGGACTTGCTAACCGAGAGCTGAGGGTTCGAGTCCTGCGGTGGGAATTTATTTATTATTTTTTTTTTTGAAGTTAAACTACTTTAGAGAAGAGAGTAAATCCAAAAGATATCAAAATGAAATGTGATGAAAATTATTATTGTATATTGGAGCTGTTTACGTAAAAACAATATGGATGTGAAACGTGCTGGCAATACTCTCCAAAGTATTCGAAAGGTTTCACTGCCACGCAGATAACATGGTCCCAGACCATCAGTTCGGTTTCAGGATATGTCATGGGACCCCAGAGCAGTGGTACAAAAAATCCTCAATACTTTTGAGCATATTGAGTACTACTCTGCCGCGTTCTTAGAAGTTCGACAAGCGTTTGATAGAGTCTGGCACCCCGACCTCCTGTACAAGCTAAAAAAGTTGCTGCCGGTACCGTACTATTTGGTGTTAAGATCGTTTCTGTACCAGAGGACTTTCTTTGTGAAATGCAAAGGACAGGATTCTGACATAAAGAGTATGCGAGCGGGAATTCCTCAAGGCAGTATGTTTGCGCCCATCCTATACACGCTCTATACTTCGGATCTTCCGAACTTGAGGCACCAAAAACTTTTAACAAAGACATATGTGAATGGCACTGCCCTATAAGTGAGTGATACTGATCCAGCTGCAAGACCACCTAAAGTGTTGGAACATCTGTAACAATGCAAGTGACATTTATTTTGAACCTCTCGACTTGCCCTGCCGTTTTCATTGACAGTTGATGTCATTCCAAACAACGACAGTGTCAAGTACCTGGGCGCCTCACCTGGAGAACTCACATTATGACCAAAAAAAAAAGCAGTTGTACCTGAATTTGGCTCCTCAGTACAAACTCGAAGTTGAACCTGCGTAACAAGCTGTTACTATACAAGGCCATACTGAAACCGGTATGGACTTATCGTATACAGCTTTGGGGCACCGCAGCTAACTGAAAGGTAGAAATTCATCAGACGTTTTAGTCCAAACATCTGCGGAGGTTTGTAGACGCTCAGTTATCCAACGAGATTTGCAAATTAAAACGATAAATGATGAAATCGTAAAGCACAGCAGAAGATACTTGACTATGTTGGATGCCGATGTCATACGATGTCATAATACTACTTGTCACACTCAAACTACAATAGTATGTACTACGCTAAAATGGATATATATTTAATATTGGTTAAAATCAAAAAATATAAAATCTTTTAATAAGTTTCTATGATTCATTTATTTCTTACAAAAAAAAAAAAAAAAAAAAAAACTATTAGGCAAATTTGGACAAGTGGTAAGAAATTTTGAATTTAGTTTTGTTTGTATAAATACACATATAATTCGTTGATTATAATAGAATTTCATTTATATTACATGTATAAATAAAAAATATACAATAAGTAGAGTGTTATGTTGTGTAGTTGTCTATATTTCTAGTAGATACAAAACAACAAAAAACATTAAACATTTCTGTGTATGTTTTTGTCTATCTATGTATCTATCTATCATCATTATCATCAGCAACACCATCATCATATATAGTACACAATTATTTCATAGTCACAGTTGTGATAATGATAATGATGATGATGATGCTGATGAATAGAAACTAATTTTCATTACATATAAAATAAAATAATAATTACAATAATTTAGTTAATAACCTTGTGCTCGCTCTGCTTGTACATTTAGTCCATTTTAACATTATTTGTTTTGTTTCATATTCATATACATATATAAATTTAATAATCATATGCCGTTACACACATACAATATGTCATACTAATTAAATTTATTTTATATAGTTTTTCATAATTTTTTTCTTTATCTAAATATATATAATTTGCTGTTTGTATATAAATTAATTTGTATGTATGTACATTCATAACCTCTTTGATGCCTCAAGGACCTATCTATCTATTTATCTACTATCTATCTCTCTAGCAACAACAAAGAGATTATGTCTATTCATATCATTTTGCATTTCACATTTTACAGTCGAGAAATACTACATAAACTATGTATGAGGACACATGTACTGCCAATCTTATGGATTTATGTCATATGTTTTTTAATACGACAATATTAATTTCTTTTGCAATCATTTAAAAAAAAAAAAACATTAAAATCCTCATATCTTTCATTCTATCCATCAAATATAAGACTATTTTGTTAATCAATTTGTTTCTTAAAATAATCATACTTCATCGTCCTTTAAGCCATCAATCAATCAGTCAATTAGCAATCATTATCACCATATTTGCATGTTTGCTCTCCAAAAATACATATGAAGATCGATTATGATGATGATGATGATGACGATGTCTTATGATGTTTTGCGGTTGGTGTTAGGATTTGTTGGTTTCTTTGGTGATTGTTGCCGCAGCTGGGTTTGTGTTCGTTGTGTATTTTCTATCCGTTCGTGTTCCTCATCACCAGTTCTTATCGATGAAGTATCATCACTGCTACTTAAATGTAATGGCTGTTTTTGTTTATTTGGAGCCGATCTTAGAAAGTTGAAAGCACGTTTATTGTTTTGTTGCTCTTGCTTTTTTTGTTGTGCATGATTATCATCATTTTGTTCTGTTTCGCGTTCAACCAAATCACTTATGATGAAACTATCCGTAGTTGTTAGTACACTTTCACTCGATATTGATGGCGAACGCGATGGAGGCAATCGAGTAGGTGTTGTTGGTGCAAAATTTTTATGTTCATTTTCAATATCCATTTTTAGCAGAGAAGTGGCTGATGGCGTTGTTGCTCCACTTTTGATTTCAATATTTATATCAAGTTCCATATCAGAATCGAATTCAGCCTCAGATAATGATAGCGAGGTACCAGTACGTGCTATCTTTGGGACTGGATCCTGTGTGTGTAAAGAATGTTTATAATGATCAATATTAAAATCAATTAATTTAATCAATCAATCACTCAATACATACATGATTATATGATGAAGGCTCCGATATATAACCATCAATGTCCTCATCGCTATAGAAGTCATCATTGAGATATGTTTCGGGAAGCTTACAAACAATTTGTGCGAGATCAATGAAGGTATATTCACTGAGGGAATTCTGATTGCCGCGTCTTGGTGGCTCCTTGCTAAACCATTGATTGAAGCGACCCAACCGACCAGCCTTAGCCATTGTCTCAAAATAGTTTTTGCCATAAACATAGCCGACATCACGAATTTCATCGAAACTACCGAAAGCGAGTGTCTTATATTTATCAATCGGTGGACGTATATATTCACAATAGTCCGAGTTTTTAACCTCCTATCAAATACAACACCAGCAACAATATTAACAGTACACACATATACATATATGTACAATAATGTATGTGTAATGTGTCATGGGGAATGGGGAATGGGGAATGAACTTACCTCTAATTGTCTTACGCATGAGACGTAAGCCAAACGCGATTGTATATCAGGCAAATCAGGCACCTTAACAGGTGATGTAAAGGGATTCCATTTCTTGTAAAGCAACCACCAACCAGACAAATCATCACCATAATTTGTCAAATCTGTATCATCCTGTGAGCCAACATCTATGGCAATAATATGAGCAGCTCCAAGGTTATGCATAACATCAGCTGATGGATTAAATTCATTGATCCGGGATTATAAGAGATTAAATAATATTCTTTTGTAAGATGGACTACATATGTGTGTATGAATGTATGTATGTATGTAAGTAAGCGTAATCAAAAAATGCAGAGGGATTTTGTTTTCTTTCATCTTTTGAAATTGTATTCCTAAAACTTAACACACACCAAGAACTAAAACTATATACTTATGTATGCATATATGTACATTGAGAGAGGAGTAATAATAGTAGTAGGTGAATAAATATATATGTATATTAAATAAAAGCAAGCGTAAAGTTCAATACCAAAATCAGTCAGTGAAGAGACACTAGAGGCTAGACAACTTTACCTGGTACATTATTTGTATAACAGCCATCAAGCAGCAAATGTCCATCTTTGTAATCACAATATGGTGGAAAAACGCCTGCAATTGACATGCTGGCGCGACAATAGCGCCACAGGTGCCCTAAAAAAAACGATATATTTGGACATATTCACAAGAGAGTGTGAAGTGCAAGTGCCGATCGACCGACAACGGCGACGATAACCACAAAGACAATTAATATGACAGCGACGATGACGACGACGACAAAGAAAAAAATAAAACAAAAAATATAAAAAATTGTTTTCGGTTAGATTATCAGAGAAATACACACAATAGAGAGAGACAGAGAGAGAGAGAGAGACAGAGAAAGAAAGAATAAAGTTTGTGTGTTAAAATATAAATTAGAAAAACAGAAAAAGGAGAAAATTATTAATGATGAAGAAAAATTAAATTTTTAATAGAAAAAATATAAAATAAAAGTCAATAGAAAATAATAATAATAATAATAATAAATTAAATAATAAGATAAAATAAAATAAAATGTAACAGTAAAATAACGCGGAATGCGCAACCGTTACTTTTTTATTTAATGACTGAGCGCGCGCATGCTTTCTTAGGTGTCTCAATCAAATCATCAATCAACGAATGAGCGAGTGAGTGAATGAGTGACAAGTGACGAGTAACTGAATGAGAAATAATATTGTATTGAGAGCAAGAGAAATAGTGAGTAAGTGAGTTTGTAATTGTTTGACTAAGAATGTTGGACTTGGAATCAATCACTTTGACACTTTAAAAAGGAACAATGGGTAGAGAAATTGAGTTGAAAATAGATCAAACAAAGGAAGAAAGGGGAAGCAATAAAAATAAAAAAGCAAAACAAACAAACAAATTTATGTAGCATATATGTATGTGTGTGTATGTGTGTAAGCAGGTGTCTAGGTACTTACTCCTTGATCTTGTTGTTTTTCATATGTAGAGAGCAAAAAAACAAAATACAAAAAATTAATTCACAATAACTAAACAATTATAGAGAGATACATTAGATAAATAGATAGATAGATAGAGTGAAAGAGAGAGGAACAAGCATAATACAATAAATAATACCAAAAAAAAAAAAAGAACTATTTATATATTTAAAGAATTATATATCTACAATATATACAGATAAGTAACTCTAACCATGTACATAAGTATAATATTTCTACTTGGTGTTGTATGTATAAAAAATATATATTGAATTCATACTAAGTAAAATATCCGCTCTGCATTTTTCTTTCTGCTTAATGTTAATTCATTTTTTTTTATTATTTATTTTATACCTAGATATGTACATATATATTATAAACTATTTAACATTTGATTTGTATTTACCTGGCAAATTATTGACATAACCGCCATCCAGCAGAAGATGTCCATCTTGTGGATCGCACAGAGGCGGCATATAACCGCTAAGCGACATTGATGAACGTACATAACGCCAAAGAGATCCTGTGTGTCGTTGTTATACATATGTTTGAATCATTTTGCATTCGTCAATTATTTTTTTGATTTTCACATTTTTTTTAAATTATAAATAAATACATAATACATACAATTTTTTTTTTTTTTTTTTATAAGTGTGTGTGTGTGTGTGTGTGTGTGTGTGTGTGAGTTTTGTGTGTGTGTGTGTGTGTGGGGGGTGGGGTGTGAGAGAGAGAGAGATAGGGAGAGTGCGCCCATATATGTATGTATGTATGTATACATAAGTGATCATTAGAAAGTGGAGAATAAAAGAGAAATTTTGCACAGGTAATTTTATAATTTTCAATTTCTTTAATTCACATAATTTTTATTCATTAAAACAAAAAAATGATTAAAATGAAGAGTATAAAAAATAATACAAATATTTTAAGCTTAAATATATAAAAACAAAACTTTGTTGTGCCAAAGACTATGAACAAATACTCTCTCTCGTTGAGCGAACATTCGCCTAAACCAGGGCAAACGATTATTTTGCGAGCATAAATATGACAAATAAGAAACAATAGCAAAGAATATGAAAATACTTACATAGACCGGACAAGTTCGTTCTTGCAACACCTAGCAACAAAATTAAACACAATATACTTTGCATAGTCTTTGATAATAGGCAAAAAGAGAGACGACAAACGGACTCGTAAAAATGCTCGCATATTATAATATATTTTGCGAATATCGTAAACGAAACTTTCGCTGCCACAAAACTGAGCGAAAGTCTCGTAAACGATAACGTTTACAAAGATTTTGCCCACTGAGAAAGGTTATTCATTACACATTGTCTTTGGTTTTGTTTATGTTTATGCGCCAGTGAAGCAAAGCTTTAATCAAACAGAAAGCAAGTGATTATGATGAGCGAGCGAGCAAACGATCATAAGCTTTGGACTTTTAAGTGATTCGATAAACAAGCAATAAATGCAAAATGCAAGTCTGCTGTGTTGTGCAAGAAGGTATTAAAATGAAGAAGCAAATACAATTTGCAGGCACACACATTCAGCCAACCGACACACACACAAAATATCATACATATGATGGAAACTGTGGCAGGAATCAGGACTAATGAAGATGAAGGAAAAAAAAAAAATAAGCTTACTAGGTCAGTTTCAGTTTCAGTAGAACTGTCAGTTTTTCATACGTGTACAAAGCAAAAACTGCAACAAAACATGAAACGGAGACTATGAACTGATTGGATATCCAAACCAATTTGTTTTACATAGTTCAGTTCGAAAAAAAATCGATAAACAAAACAATGTACCTAGTTTTATATTGAAAAAAATAAATGGTTGATCAAACCATGACCACTTCCATTTTTTTTTTTTTTTTTTTTTTTTGATGTTTATAAAAGTTTATACAATACTAACATTCTATTAACTCTATTAACATGCGTCTATGGATTTCTTTTCTTCCGTTCGTTTTCCAGTGCCAAAGTTAAGGCTATATCCGTGAGATATTATTATGTACACTTTTAAAGTAAATAAATAAATAAATATGTATAAACATTATGTCTTCAAACACAAAGCGAACAGTATTGTTCAATGTTGTTGTACAAAGAACTGAAACGATTGACAACACTGAACATTGGAAAACAAATTTTTAATCGAACTGAAACTGAGTCTGAAACTTACAATAGAATGAAACTGACCATTGAAAAATGCAATTTAAAAGCCATTTAGCTTAGTCTTTGAACCAAATCGACATCAAACTATATATTTGTTGTTGTTGTGGTTGTTGTTTATAGTTTTTATTCTTAAATTAATTAATTATCTAATTTATTTAGAACAATCTAATTTTAATTTAAACAAAAATATCAAATATGAAAATAATAAAGAAAAAAGCTTAAGAAAAAATAAAAAGCAAACACAAAAAAGATGAGAAAAACAAAAAATTAAATTAAAGCATACAAGAAAGACACGCATGATACAAAGCTTTTGAAAAATTCGAACTAAAAAATTAACTACAATAAATAAATAAATAAAATTTATTATACTTTTGTTGTACAAAAAAAATAAATATAAATTCTTAATTTGGTGTTTTTTGTTTGTTTATGTTTATGTATAAAGCAATGGCAATTTAAAAGATTGAGGCAGATACAAAGAGAAAGAGAGAATGAGACATCAAGGACAGACATCATAATTATTATGATGCTCAAATAATAATGTGGTGATATGTTTAATTGAGAGAGATATTTTGAATGAAGGCGCCACCACCCACCCACACCATCAATTATTATGGCACAATACAAATACTATGTTATACATATGTATGAATGTATGTATGCAAAATCATTTGTGTGGAAGAACATACGCGCGCAGTCAGCATATTAAATCAAAGGCAAACATATGTAACAAATAACAAATAATACTAATATGAGTAATATTAAAACCAATAAAAATATTAGAAATACTTAAGTATAACAAGAGGACAAGAGTGAATAAAATAAGATAACAAGCATCATCATCATCATCACCATCACACAACAACAACATACTTCTACACTTCCACTTCCACATCCATTTCTATTTCTACAACTTCTACTTCTACTCACCATTTGTATGTATTCGATGACAACTGGCTGTGATGTCTGTTGTCAAAGTAAAATATGGTATCCATAGATCTTCAATGCTAACATCACCGAATGTATTATGAATTGTTTTATTAAATTCACGACCTGAGAACATCGATGTTATTGGATACGTTAAATCCAATAATTGCAGGAACCATTTTGTCATTTTCTATTTATTTTGGTTAGAATTAATTTAGAATTATTATTTCATTTTCTTTTCTTTTTTGTTAAAAAATATTTACCTTAGACCATTCACGTGCTTTTTGTGTTACCGATGTAATATTACGATCTGCACACCATAGGGCACCCATCAATGCTCCAATACTAACACCACCAATCATATCAATGGGTATACCAGCCTCTTGTATGGCCTTCATCATGCCAATGTGTGCAGCACCGCGTGCGCCACCTCCACCTAAGACCAAACCAATTGAATTGCCCGTTAGCCAACGTGCCAGACGTGAAAAATCGGAATGCATATTCGGCTCGGATAACAATACTCGACTATAGAGATCATTCTGAAATCATAATACATACAGTGTGAAATGTGATTTATACTTTTTATAACTTACAATGCGATATTGACTTTTACGTGTGAAAATCCTTTTCACGCATAAAATATGATGATGCTTCGTCACCCAAGGGCGTACATTTAGCCAACTTAATGTATTTGATGGCTTGCCATTTGCTGTCTCCGAATAAAGAAGTACCAATTCTTTTTGTGTCCGCATCGCAAGGCGATCGATTTCCCGCTCAAATTTGCCAACGGTTGGCGGACGATCGCCAAGGCCAACAATAAGTATCACATCAGCTTGTCGCATGCAACGTTGCGTCCAGGCGCTAAGCGATGAATCGCATTGGTATAATGTAATTATATTGCGATCTTCTTGTTGCGCCAACCAAGAAGTCAAACGATACTCATTGGCCGCTTCAAAGGTACTCGTACCGAGTTGCCGTCGTACAACATCCGATGTTAGACGGAGTGAGGGTCCTATTGTTAATTAATATAAATATTATTATCATCATTATAATAATATCAATTGCATATGTTGTTTGATAATGAGGTCCCACTTTTTAAATGATCATTTTTAATATTTGATGTAATAAGTATAGTATTTCACAGAATTATGTCAAAGAAGCGACACTGATAAATGATAATTCGTTAGCATTATGGCCGCTTTCCATAGAATCCCTTCTCCCTGGGACAAATTCTTTTCACAGTTTACTCTTGTGTTTGAAATTAATCACCAATCTTCAATAGAGTTTGACAAGAAGAGATAACATAACGACCAAGTTCCTGGAGTTTGTGTTTTGGTTACCAAATATATACATGTGTATGTGTGTGACCTGTGGTTATCCTGATGGACCAATTAAGGTCAGGGCGATTTAGTTGTTCGATATGCCGCTCAGAATTAAATGTTCATAATCGCATTGCGATTTATAAACAACGTTCTCGTAGGTCATTCTCATCTCCCATCGCCAGTTACAGTTCTTCTTCACAAGAAGGTATTCCTTTCTTTTCGTTGCTTTTCAGCAATAATTCGTAAATGGAAATAAAGTCGATTTGGCTTTTGTTGGTCGCAACTAAATATTTAGCAGCGTTCAATTTCAAAATAGAGCGAATCTCCGAATTAGTTAACTCCATATGCTTGAATGACTGATAGCCGCCGCCATTGGTGTAAAATCAAATCAAAACTAAACCAATGACAAGTGTAGCATCTATCATCCCACATATGACATACAGACATTTGCCATTGCGCTTCAGTTTTTCAAATTTCCTTTAGCGGAAAAGTGGCATGTAGTCATTATCAAACAACTATATATGCAATTATAAAAATAATTATACATAGCATTTAAAATGTTATTTACCTATGGCACCTAGTGAATGAATTAATTCAAAAGTAAATGGTGTTAAGGGTACATCATCGTTGACGGGCACCAATGCTACTGTAGAGTATTTATGTGTAACAGGATTCGCTTCGAGCGGTGCAGCAGCACCACTTGAACTACGTGACTGCATAGAACCCAGAAAACGATGACTAAGAAAACTAATCAGTTTGGTAACAACAATGGGATAACGTAATTTGATGGCATTGAACAGACCCTCGGGTAATTTAGCGATTTCCGAATCTCGGACAGCCATAACAGTTGTGGTGCGTGAAGTCTCTGTTATCATTTCAACAAGACCAACCAAATCACCTTTACCATATTCACCCACTATTTCTTTTTTGCCACTTGGTAATGTGATAATGGAACGCATGCGTCCACTTAACACAATGTAGGTACTATCACTGCTCTCATCTTGACGATAGACTGCACGACCTGATTCAAGAAATATCCAATCAAGTGCATAGTCACATTGGCGTACCAACGGTGACAAACGACGTACGACACCATTGCCTATATCTAGAATAATTCTCGGTCGTTTACGCATAATCCTATGAAAATAAAAAGATTTTAATTCCATGCCTTTGTTGTCATAATAATAATAATAATAATAATAAAAGACTCACTGATAAATCCCTGGACGTCTTATGAAAGCCACACGGCAATTATGCTTTGATTTAATCGTATAAGAACTTGCTTCACCAGTTAACATGGCTAAGCCACCAACAATTTCCCCAGGATGCACATAATGTATGAGCACTTCGGTTCTTTCCAATTTGGATCGTTTGGATCCATCGGAACTCGATTGATAGACAGCTAAGGATCCAGTCATAACATACCAAACGCAAACATCATCCGAACTGCCTTCTGTGATAAGCGTTACACCTGGTTCCATTTCACGTACTTCAACAAATGGTTGAACGATAGGTGCATCACTATCCGCCAAACCAAGTTCTTTGAGAAAACTCTCTACAGCCGATGATTGCACAAGGCGCATATCAATGGAACTGGAATTGATATGAGCCTCAGCTGGTGTCAATGAAACACGACGCGTTGACAAAGTACCAGGTATTTGTCCCTGCTGATGCATTTGTGTTTGTTGACTGTGATGGTGAGTTTGCTGCAAGTTCGGCATTTGTTGTTGCGTTGATAGAACAGAATGATGAGGATCGCTTTCTCGATCGATTTGGTGTACGAAATGCAATGAATTCGGTTCTAAATCTGACAAAGTGTGTTCTTCACGTGATCTACGTACTGGTGATGGCTGCATACGTGGTTGTTGCTGCTGTTGATTTTGAATAGTCGATGCAGTTGTACGTTTGTGCCGCATATGATTCTGTACAAGTTCAGCATTAAGACCCAAATAATTACGCAAAGCCGTAAAGAGAACGCGCTGCAAACGTATCATTATGACTTGTATAACTCGAATCATAATATCAGGATTCTCTTCGAAAACCTCATCAAATGCCTACAATGAAAATAATAATAATCGAACATCATCATCGTCCATCATCATATTTTCATAATGAGACTAACCTGCATTGGTAAACGTATTACAATAGATTTTTCCATAGCTTTCGCTGTAACCGTTTTATAATAACTCGGATTTCCTGATAAAACATCAATGAAACTCAATAAAGATGTCACCGATTCACCTTTACGTACAGTCTTCAATGATAATGTACTGCCATCAGCATTTGAGATATATACATTGATTAGACCCGATTGTACAATATAGACACTATCATCGGCATCTGTGATCTTGAATAGATAATCACCAGCCATAAGTTCAAGTACTTCGGTGCTTTTGCATAATTGTAAGAAAATCGGCTTTTCGAAATGTCCAAAAATGCGAATACTTTGAAGCATATAAAGGGCATCTGGTGGCACACGATCACTACCCTCCATCGTTTCTTCCAAATACTCAGCTGGCGGTTCAACCGTTTTCATTTCAAGTGGCATATTTTCACGTCGCAATTGTAAGATTCGCCGGGCAAAACGCATTACAGCGCGCCGCTTCTGACCTTTACTGCTGTACATTTGACCCGAAACGCTTTTCATTTTCCGTAGCATGCGACGTCCATAGAAAAGCATTTTATCGCGTTTTCGAAAACGTAAGCCTGCGGGGGGATATGATGCTCGTGCAATTTCCTCACGCAAACGAGTTTTGGCAACACGTCTGAAGTAGAAAAACCATGCTAAGAATGCAAGGGTCAGTATACCAACTGCCGTATAAAGATACAGCTGGAATGAAAATCAATATATGTAGATATATACTTTGTAAATATATGTATGTACGAGTATATAAATTAAGATTCTTCTTCATTCTTGATCAGAGATGATAAACTTATGCACATGCGCATCTATGTATATATATATACTATAATATAATATAATGAAATGATAACCCTGAAAATATTATATGTACATACTCGTACATACATTCAAACATATGTATGTAAGTATATTCTTTCGTTAGTTTCTATCTTTTTTTTTGTACGTGTTCAGATTTACGAGTATATGACAAATAAGAAAATATCTGCCGACGCTGCAGTTGATAGATAATGCAATGAAAAGCCCCCTTATTCACTTCCTTATACCCTTCGCTAATAGTCTGCGACTAGTCATGATGACTATGTAATGATGTTGATGAAGGTGAGGATAGTGGGGATAACTTCATATAAACTGATCAGGCCAATAAATACAATACAACACTTAGCAATAAAAATTATTAGTTTAAAGTTTTTATAGGGGCCAACCTACATTATAAGTTTGTCATACAGTTTGTAATGGACAAAAGGAGACATCGAAGACCACAAAATGTATTATAATGTAGATATTCTAGAGCAGCTCGATTAGAAGAGTTCATTAAGCCATGTCCGTCTGTTTGTCTAAATGCATGCTAACCAGTCCTTCAGTTTTTAAGCTAAAAAGCTTAAATTATGCTCGAAGTAGTCTTCTCACAAAACGCTACCCATTTGTCGGAATCAGTCGAATCGTACCACTAGGAGGGATACTTCCCATACGAACCCATATTCAAGTTCGAGTCCTTATTTTTTATTTTTTGTATTATGGAACTGAAATTTGGATACTATAAGTGTCTGATCAATTTCCACTAACCATGTAAAGATCAAGTCAGAACTAATTCATGTTCTTATTAGAAAAACTCTTATGTTTTTTGTATTATTGAACTGAAATTTGATTGCTATAAGTGTCTGATCCATTTCCACTAACCATCCAAAGACCAAGACCTTAGGATTACTGAATCATATAGCTCGCATACAAATATTTCGGTCTCAATATTAAAATGCTGTGTATGAGCATTTTTTTTTTTTCTTGTTTTCTCCTCAACTAGGGAAGACAAAATTCACCAAACCCTATGGATAATGTTTCAATTTCTCGGATATTCATGTTTATCAGATTCTTTTCAGGGTTCTTTTTAATTTTCCTACACGTTACTTGTTTACTACAATATCGGTTTTAGGGTTATGTTTAGTTTTAGATGGAATTTACCACTCCCAACTTAGAGTTGTACAAAAAAGCCACACAACATGATTTGGAAAAGCCTTCTCAGTGAAATCATTAATGTTATAAGGGCCTGGCACATTCTTTGGATAAGAAGAACTCATTTAAGAAGAACTGAAGTCTTTGCATACCAATCTCCTGTAAATTTTTGAGTCATAAAGCTATTTTATTTTCATATGTTGGTGGTTGATAGATATGTTATTGGACGTTGGAGTTGCAGGTTTATTAATTTTTGTATAACAATTTCTACATAGTACAAGATCAAAGAAATGGAGCTGCTGATAAAAAAAAATGGGGTTTTGTTTATATATATACTTTTTTTTTTTTTATTCCATTCCATGTATGAAATGTATAGAAATTTCGATAAAACCAACGTACAAAAATATAAAATTTGTACTTGCCTAAATAATTTTTTCAGTTTCTCAGTCTCTGTCTCTCTCTCTCTCTCAACTTGATAAATACTACTTGTTGTCGTTCGTATCTATTTGTGTCTTGATTTAATAACAAAACAAAAAACAAAAAGCATTTCCTTGTCAGCTATCAACTAACCATTGATTCATTCATTTGTGGAAATAAAAAAAAAACATATTTCAATATCAACACAAATAAATATAATAATAACAAACAATAATAATATTAATATTTATAATAACAACATTGAGACCAAAACCAATTGTGCAATTTGATCTATAAACTAAAATATTGAATTACAATGTTGAATGGATAGAACACAGAAAATTAACCTTAAAAAAAATACTCATGAAATAAACATTTGTTCATATAATAATAATCTATGGATTTCTATGGATTGTCTTTCCAAGTTTGATAAGACATTGGTACCACTTAGTACTACCGATACGTACATTTCAATGCGAGCATTCCGTCAAAACTAAGCGTGACAATCAATGGTATAAAATAAAAAAGGTTATAAATTGATTTGGCCTTCCAAGGTTAATTAAATTATAGAATGTTGATTTCTATCAAAGGGATTTGCGGTCTTTGAAAAATCTTCAATTTGTATTAGTTAGGTTATTTGATTTGGCTGTCAGTTGTAGTCTTGAGGAAATGTAAATCCAATTTAAAGTGAAATAATGATGATGATACACCAAGGGGCAGTGAACTGAAATGGTAACAAATCAGTTGATCTTGAGAATTTTTGAATGTTTATATAAAGAAATTTTATTTAAAATATTGTCAGACTCCTCAGTAACAAATAATCCTTTAGCGCTATGAAGACTTCTGTATAGTGAAATGATTGATCAAAAAAGTTTTTCTAATTAGAACATGAAATTGAATTGGGATTGGAATTTGTTAATATTGAAATTTACACGGTTGAGGCATATTAGTTAAGCAATTATAAATGGGTAAATCTCAGTTCTGGAAAAAAAAAGTTCTTTCTTTCATGCTCAAAAACTGTGGATCCAATTAAAGGGTTGGCCATATTAGGTGGGCCCAACAGGCCACAAGAAACGTTAGACCTACAAATGACGCAACTTGTTCGAAGCGTCAGTCTTAGGAGGCGAATGAACGCCATGAAATTGTTCAGTTGTACGTTCAAAGTAATTTCTCAATAGTGAAAACTCAACGTGCATGGAGTAAATAAAAAATAAAGTGAAAAGTGCGCCGTCAAAGAACAAAATTGCCGATTCAACATTACCGAAAATCCTCAAATTATTGAAGTCACACAAATTATAGTGTAGGGCGGAATTTGTGCGGGTAAATCAACCATAAATCAAGAGTATTATCAGACTATGATAACAGATTTTTTAATGCCTATTGTTCATGTAAATGGTATGGAGCAATTCTGATTTTAACAAGACTCAGGCCGCACCACCTCACACTATCGATTTTGTGAAGCCATTGTTCTCCCGTCACTTGATATAAAGTAATAGAAATATTGGCTAGCTTCCGCATTCGTGTTATCTAACACCGCCAGATTTAATCCTTTAACCAACTTAAGGCCTTAAAGGGCGAAACTGTCCCTATTAAGCTAAATGCTTAATTGGCAGGAGCATACGCTCTGAAAAGCTGGAAAACTAACTGGCTGTTAAGTCATGGATCTCAGATTGCGCAATAATGAAACCAAATTGGACATATGACAACAAATTGTGTGGTACAACGGCAAAGGAAAGTAACGAGTGCTCCTTTCTATATGCGAAATTCGGCCCTACACAGAAATCTTCGGGTGCCACTAGTCAAAGAAGAAATAAGACGGTACAGTGAGCTACATAACACTAGACTTGAGAATCACGCCCAACTCGCTGGCTTTAGGTTTGCTCGACAACAGCCTTCAAACTAGAAGGCTACGAAAAGAGCATCCGCCCAACCTCCCCTTTCGTTTCCCATTAAACTAGACGCTGTTCACATCTCGTTTACGTCATGTAGTCTTCATGTTAAGTTCCTTTTTGTTCCTTAGGAATAGATTTATTGATTGGCTATATATAGACAGGGCTGTTATATTCCATGGAAACTTTACTTTAACCTGTTTGCACATAAATATATATATACAAATTGAGAAAAGTTAAAAGGCATAAAAATATACTGAAAATAACAAAAACAAATAATGTTTACAATAGTTTTGTACAAAAACTTAAATAATAAAATGAAATCAGTAAAAAAAAAAAAAAAAAAACTTAAAGTAATAAAAACAACAATGACATTAACAATTCCTACCCTCCCTACTTCCGTGGTGACAAATAGACTTAACAAAGGTGCTACCAAAATTGATAAGACCCACGATTGATTGAATGGGATAGAAACATTGAAAGAAAAGGAAGGAAAATCAAAATTGTAGATTTATGTCAGTCCATGAGACTTGCCAAGTTAAGCGCGTGAGATTATTGTCATGTGTGTTGTGTACTTTTGAAAAGTAAAAATGAAAACTAAATAAATAAATAATAATGTTCCAACATACAATATTTAGTTAGCATGAGAGATATGGTAAGAAGGAGCAAAGTGCACTGTACAAATGGCAACCGACCTTAAGAACATTTCATAATGTATGTATGTATGTATATAAAACTCTGCTAATGACTGCCTTGACCCTGATGACCCTTACACATGGAACAAACAAACAAATTGCTAAATCAAATTAACTAATAAGAAATGAAATATTGTATATCAAAAAAAATTTACTTATGTTGTATATATACAAATTTATAAGTTTAAAATACTAATTATTTGCTTCAATAACAACTTACCGAGGTCTCGATTTCATAGGTAACATAGCGAATCCAGCCATCTGATAATACTGAGCCATAATGATGAGCGCCAGCACGTACAAGTTCCAGGACATCCATTCGTTGTTTTCTTTGTTCGTTTATTTGCAATTTAGATTATTTTACATAGAATTTTTTACCTAACGATTGACTGACAACTTATTTGTTTGATTTGGTTTGTATTTAGTTGATATTCCTCCTTTGTGTTGATGTGTGACAAGTCCGGAAGTGGGAAAAATCAAAACAAACACACAAACGAACACATCTAGTGCCGTCTGTATGCCGCAGCTGTCGACAGATGCCAATGACAACGACTAACCGACAGAGGCAAGCATAAAAGTAAGTAACAAGAAACAATTTTTGTAGGCAACAGCAACCACCCTCGTCTCGCCTTGCCTGTCCTGGCCTGGCCTGGCCACGTCACACCTCTGCTAGATGGTAGTGGTGGTGATGGTCCACCCGAACTTTTTTCAAGACAATGGCCGACGACGCAACTGCCGACATTTACATTCGCCCACTTAAACTTTGAGATTGTCTGATGACGCCAATACACTCATATTCTTCGTCGTCCTGCCCTTGGTAATGAGTGTGTACTGTAGTATCGTAATTTGTGCTTATCGATAAGAGAATTTTATGGTTTTTTTTTTTTTTTTTTTTGTCTTAATAGAAATTGTCTCGAGCAGAACAGCACTTATAAATTTTGAATTTTGTGTGTGTGTATAATAGTGATTTGTGTTTTGCTCCTTATTGCGTGCAACCTGCACCACACCAAATACAATTACAAAATATAATGTATGTTTTCTATTATTATTATTGTTTTTGTTGGTTTTATGTGCAAAACATTTTTTTTCACTTTTTTTTTGGAATTTTGTTAATTTATTGTTAATTTTTCTATTTACCGAGACAGTCAACGAAATCTGTTTCTTACTTAAATTTTTATTTATTTATTATAACACACATAATGAAAAGAACGCACAAAGTTCAGATCTTTTTCGATCTACTGTCACCGCCGACGCGTTGTAATCGATTACATGGGGAGCAGCAGCGGCATACAACCAACGAATATATGTAAAAAGAAAAACCAATTAAATGCACAACAACAAGAACAGTTTTAATTGTTCTATTATAATATTTAAATACATATTTTCACTTGCTTTGCATTCTATTCTGCTCTGTTCTGATCATGGTCTTTGGTCTTCGTATTCTTGTTTGTATTCTGTTCTGTTCTATTCTATTCTACGCTTTCGCATTGCTCAGAGCGGCAACTGCAGCAGGCAACAGCAGTAGCAGCAAAAGAAAAACAGCTGAGTGTAGAGCACATGCTATCGATTGCGATAGTATCGATAGTTTCGATAGTTTTGTGCCGATAAAATACATGGCATATTGGTATTTGGCAAGGAAAATGTTTCAAAAATTATGATAATTAATTTAATAATTATTATTATAAATTATGTTATTTTAAAATAAAAATAATAACAATTTTATGACAAACAATATCATTAGATATGATTGCGCGCTATCGCCGCATTTTGGTTGTTATATTTAAGCAAATTGTGCAACACTAGAACTTCAGATGACACAAGCATCGTTTTGTACACATTCAAAATATGTAGATATTAATCAATTTGGTTTCATAGTGTTTTGTTTTATTATTAAAGAAGAAATTTATATCTAACATGAGGCTATTAAGCTGTATAAAAATTGTTTTGTTTCATTTTCAACTGTACGAGAAATCACAAAAGCATGAAAAAGAAAACCAACCATTCAAAATTCTCAATGCTTAACAACTGTAAAATAAAGCTGCATTATAAATATTTAAACATTTTTGTTTTTGTTTTGTTGCACATCATCTTCTTTGTCTTGAATGCGCTTGAGTGCCGCAAATTAACTAAAGGCGCGACTATGGAGAAATTGTTTGCTACTAAAAGCTGAAGATTAATGTGCATACATATGTATGTAGAAAGAAACAAATTTTTCTTTTAACGAAATTTGTATACCTTTCAGGAAATACATATCATACACACATAAGTATTTATATGGAAAATTCAAATCATAACAAATCCATCTAAATAATCAGTGGTGCCTCAATATGCTATGTGGTGTTAATGAGTTTATTTGTAATTATTATTTATCTTACATATCCATAAATTCTTTGTTTATCTAATTACAAGTTTTTGATCAAAGTTAATGTACATTTAACGTGGTTCTTATTTATTTTTTTTGTTTTTGTTTTTGCATATATTTTTACACTCTCATTACGATCACCTCCAGCTCCAACATGTCTGCAAAATATTTATGTCTATTTGTGCACAACTATGCACGAAGGTAGTCCAAAACAGAACTTGGCCTAATAAAGAAATCTCAAGAAAATTAAAAAAAAAAAAAAAGAAAAGAGAGACATCTTGAATTAACAAAGTTTCTTTTCAGTTTGATGTGGAGATGCCTTATAGCTTTTGGTCCATAATGAATCATCATTATCATTATCATCAAATGCAGATTCCACATATTCATTAAATGATTAGTAGGCAGAGGATATGGTAAGCATATTCATGATTTAATTGATTTATTTTAATTAATCAAATGAAATATTTTCGGAACTATGTTCAACTTTGTTCGGGTGCTTTAAGCACCCTACCACCGTACAAAAGTATTTCTCATTTCTGTACTTTATTTGGTTGTCTTCTGGATGAATGTACATATATAGTTGGGCATCTAAAATCATTCAACAACAATGCCATTCCTTTAGGCAACTAACATCCTTTGCTTGGTATGCTGCAAGTCTGTTCAATATCAATAAGACTCTCCCAGAAAGGAGCGTTCAATATTCCATCTTCATTAAACTACAAACTTGAAAACACTTCAGGACACATACTTAGGCGAATACCCTCTCAAACTAATTTGTACATTTGTAAAATGTAGTTCGTGGCCACAGAAAAAAAGTTATTAAAACAAAATCAACTGCAACTTCAACTATTAACGTTGCATGCCGAAATTAAGTAGAGCATAATAGTATTTTATATCTATGTGTGTACACGCATATGAACTTATGCATCTATGTAGAATGTATAGCATTGTGTATGCGTATGTGTGTGTGTGTGTGTGTGTGTGCAACGGGAACAATGCAGATCCCATTAAAGCGGTAGCAAGCAAGGCGCTTGCCGTCGTAATTGTTTCAATCTTTAAAAGACTATTTGACTTTGAGTGAATTGCATACAAATTTTAGTTAATTGCAGTTTTCCAATTTCTAATTAAAAATTGTTAACAATAATAACAACAAACAAACAAAAACTGACACGTACCCATAAATCGTTTCAAATTGTTTCGCATAATTTTTCTTTCTCTTTTTTTTTTGTCTTCAGGTTTTTATTTTGTTTCTTTTGTAAAAAATGCGAGTTTTTATTGTTATGTTTGTTTGTTTCTTCTGTATGAAAAGTCTTCGGTCTGCCTAATAATAATAATAAATTGAAATCTTTTTAAACTATTAAATGTACCGTTATGTTCCGGAAATTTCTAAATTTAGAACAAGTTAACTTGATGATGACGGAGCTAAGCTGAAATAATCAACAAAACTGGATGATTTATGTATATAGTATTTAATATTACTAAATATTTTATAACTATATATATTCATATAAATAAATAATAATAAAACTCAAAAATAAAATGCATAGTATATTATTTACTTAGACTAGTCAGGTTACGGCTAAAAGCATCAATCAAACGAATGATAGAAGCCATGATTGCGAACGCCCGTTTATAGCTTAGTATCAGGAAACCGAACTTTCTTCGGGGTTTATATGGCAGCTAAAAGATTCAGTAATCCTAGGATCTTAAAATTTACATGCTTGGGGAATTTCAGTTTAATAATATAGTACATAAAACTTTTTTAAATAAGAACATGACTTTGAATCCTAGGATCTTGAAATGATATGTTAAAGATGCGTTTCCGAGATACGCGAATTATACATAAGTTTCTTTGTTGAAAGTGATGAACTAACAATGTCTACTGTTTTGGCTACATGGTTTTAAATTGTTGACAAAAAAATATTTTAGATTTGTAGAACTGTAAAAAATCTTTGTTAACACAAAGTCCAGTAGAACTTGAATACAAAGAATTGATGCAATATACTCATACTCTTGTACAAAAGAATATGAGCATGTAATATGACTTGGATACATGTATGTACATATGTAGGTCTGTTGTTTGAGATAATTGTTTAAATAAAGTTATGTAAATGTAAAATTACAAAAATTAAACAAAACAAAACAATTCATTTTAGCAAGTCAGCTGAAAATGTAAACTTTATTCTGGTAGAGCCTTCTTGAATATATCTTATAGATTTCTGCTATGGGATCATCGCCTGCATCATTTGCCATTAGGACCTTCTTGAATGTATAGTCCTTCGTTGCATTGTCAGCTCAGTTTTTAATGTATGAATCGAACTGATTTGTGTCAAATTCCATTAGAACCTTATTGAATATGTATGTAAATGCATATTTTATCTCATATTCCATTAGAGGTTCCTAAATTATATTATCAGCTTCCTTGTTTGAATTCTCTGCAGTCTTAGTTACATGTCACAAAATTATAAGAATGTTTTCCCTATGTGTGAGTCGCATACTTAGTACTAACAATAGTAAGAAATATCATGAAAACACACAGTAAACAAAGCTTCTTTAAAAGAGTAGAAGTCGCAAGGTGCCAAATCAGAGAATACGGTGAATGGTTGACGGCTAAAATGTGATTTTTGGTTAAAAATTCAGTAATAAGTGTTGAACGATGCACCGGCACATTATTGTGCAAAAGGCGCCAGCTCCCATTCTCACGGTATTGCCTTCGTGAGTCCTAATTTTTTGGTCGAAATGCGATGAATTGAGTCTTTTGATATTTTCAATTCCATTGCCATGTATCGCAACAAAGATTTTGGCTCATTTTCTTATAAATTCAATTGCAATTTCTATGTTACTTGGTGTAATCACGAAAATTTTCTGACCGGGATTTTCGTGGTCCTTGATGTCCTCACGACCTTCCTTGAATCGTTTAAATCACTCATGGACTCATGGAATATTCACTCTTTGTTTGAAGTTCATTTTTCGAACGATGCCATAAACACACTGTCACTTATAAAGCAATAACTCGGCTTCCAATTGTCCGGTGGTCATGAAATTTTGACACGTCAATGAAAGATGTACCTTTCCAACTTGTAATGGTTCGGAAATCACTGAAACTAAACAAAAGTATTGTTTATTCCATATGTATTTTATTAAATTATTTATTTACCATTATTTGATATATTTATTTATGTATTTAGCGTGACTAAACCAAGCTGGCGGTTTAATCTTCAATCCTCAGAAATTTTAAACGATGTCACTAGAAGCACAAAGTCTTCACTGGGCTAATCATTTCCAAATCTGATCTTAGCCTTAAGTACAACAAAATTTTACTATATAACTCCAATTTTTAGACATATGGCATCGAATTGTAGGACAATGCATTGAAATTATACGAAAATCCTTAGAACAATCAGAGCTGGTAAAAAATGACATGGTTTTCTAAGCAGAAACGTAAATACAACATCGTTAAACCACTAGCCAGATCACTTCGTTCGTTTGTACAAAAAACTCATCTCGCCTGCGTCGTAACAATCTTCCAGACCTTTTGCTTAGTTAGAGACCCGCAGTGTGAAGAGACGTGGTAGGAAGGACACATAATTGTATAGAAATTATGAGTTGTTAGATACAAGAAATAAACAAAATATATATTGTAGATTTGTATTTCTCTTACGCTTTTTTGATTCCATCATTAAATTCCTTCATCGGGGTTTGTTAGAATTGATCCATTTCTCTTCTTGTTCCAACTGAATAATGGGCAAATTCTTTAGGTTAATGACTAGTTTTGTTAATGATAATATAATTGTACCCTTCTTACTATTGTACTATTGTAATGTAAACAATATCATCCCGAAGTTTCTAGTCTAAAAATATAATAATATATATACACCTATACATCATGTTCACTTTATCCTGATGTGTGAAGAAGCAGAGCAAGTGAATTTTATATGTCATGCGAAATACGATAATCTGGTTTCAATTTTGCAAACTACAAAATGCGTAATGCCGATCCTATAAGACGCGAATTCAAACCACCAAAAACTGTAAGAACTGAAACAATTATTGCTGGTGTTATCTTTAAGAATGGATGGATTGTGGCAGTTTGGATGCTATGGCTGTCTTTGACGCATGTTGGCATCTAGATTTAAGCGAGAAGGAGGTCAGTCAAGAAACCAATGCGTGATGCCACTGCTACTGGTTTGAATATTGATTTGTTTGTCAAATGCAAAGATTCAACCAAACATTTGCGTTAATAAGAGTTTGCCAACAAGAATTCACTCATCTTCGCCATTTGTATTATCGGGCGCAAGAAAACTACACTACACTGAGAATGAGCACAGCTCGATTGTTATATTGATGGATTAACGTATTTTGCCAGTAATGGTGGACTTAGGCTTCCTTAAAATCGATCTGGTGATCTCGCAAATAGTCGCATGCGGCCTGTATAACCTAACTTAACCTAACCTATATCCTTAGTTTGTCTTTCGTTTGCTTCCTTCTTCTAGGCATCTTTTGCCGTCTTTTGGTTGGCATCGATTTCTTCAAGATCTTCATATTTTTTCGATTTGAATTTATTTTTACTTTATAACCATATAGAGAATACAAAATGCATAAACATATTAATACTTAGAAAGGCGCATAAGGAACTTGAATACAATTTATAAAATTACTGAAATTAGACATAGACAAAAGTAATAAATTCATTTGTTTTATACATACTTAATTTTTGCGATTTTCCATTATTTTTTAAATCTATTCATAAATCGAATGTAGCTTTCAATTTCGTATTCCTTTTGTGCTTGCTTAAGTATTTCATTAACTTCTTTCATTGGATCGTCCTCATTGTCCATAGGTTCCGTACCATTCATTGGTATGTCGATCGAGTGTACATCCTTAGTGCTGTTGACTTCTTCGTATGCTGCTGCTGCTGCGACTGCTACTACTAGTGCCGGTTCACATGGACCTATTAATTTCTTTCCGTTGTCCATATTTACTTATGTTTAGCTTTAATCGGAATAGGAAGTATAACTACAGTTATCTATCACCAATAAAAATAACAGTCTCATTACCTTCAATGATAGCTCAACTCCAGTAAGTGCGAAATAACAATTCGACTCCTCTTTAACACAGTTATTGGTACTAGTTGTCCAGTGGGGAATCTGACTTTTGCTTGCGTAAAATTGATTAGGATTTATCAATTCTCCTCGTCACGCTAGGCATAACGTATAGTAAGTACTTTATGGTGTCTTCAGTATATACATATGTATGTACATAAAAACCTAACACTAATCCCTCAGTTTTTGAGCCAGACGCATTACATTTGTCGGAACAAATTAGAAAAACTTGGTTGTCTAATCCATGTTCAATGTCCTACTACTATTACTGGATCGTATACCTTCCAAACAAAATGCTCAATCACAGGAGCATAGGCAAAAAACAAAAACCTTTTCGTGATGCGCGTTTAGAGTACTTAATTAAGTATATTAAGCAAATGCGCAATAACCATATTTTTACTTGTTTAAACTGCAAATCTCAAGATGCAGAACAACAAATTGTGACAATTTTGTTGTTGGACATTCCGAGATTACACACAAATTCGTAAGACATGTAATTATATTACTAGTCTTTAGAATTAGAGTGCAGTTATTTGTATATAGTATTTGTGTTTTTACTTACAAAGTTATATACGTCTTTGTTTACAATAAAAATTATAATTTGATGCTTCAATATTTGTCCATTAATTTGGATATTAAGTTTTTTAATTTCTTTCATAATGACGAATGAACAAAGTAATTTTAAAAACCAAATCACAATGAATTGCGTTCAACTTGTTGGCTCGTAGTTGATTTATAAAATTTACAGTTATGGCGCCATAAATATTTTCAAATAGTGTGACCATAAAGCACTAACACAAAATGCCATTACTTAGTAAAGAATGATTAAATTAGTATTCTTACGCTTGAGATATAAAGATAATTACATTTTTATTTATATATATAAGCTAGAAATACTAATAATTAAAAGATTTTAAGCAAAAAAGTGTTTGGAAAAATTTTTGGACAATGCTTTTTTTAAATTTGAGCAGATTGGTAAGCTTATTTTTCGAATTCACACAAATTGGCAGCTCTCGTTCCATTTCATCGGCAGCATCAGATTTTTGCCGAGTTGGTGTCGTCGCAGTAGCGGCAGCGGAAAACAGCACAGCGACAACATAAGCAGTGCCGGTTACTTCTTTGAAACATTGCAAATCCAAATTCATTCAAGTCTGAGAGCGCGTTCGAGTTTGGTTGCATTCATTTTGTTCGTTGTGTCGATTGATATACAAAGAAAAGTGTAAGGCGAATCCTTTTCTTGTCAAAACTGAATTAATAATCATCATACCAAATATAAAGGCAATTCCATTTAGAATAGAGACACAATAAAGATATTTTTTTTTGAATTAATACAATACACAAAAAAAGAAAAAGATTAGAAGCAAATTGCAGTGATTTATTTTTTTTTTTTGTCCTGAAGAGTGCCTACGCAATAAGGAGTTGGAACTAATTTTTTTTTAAATTGGTTGCTAAGTGTGTGCAAGTGAACATTTAATAAACAAAAACAAAAAAGAAATCTGTCATTTTAACACGAAAGGGTGTAACAGAATAATACAAGCAAGAAAAAGAAACCATAATAAGAATCCAAGTGTGCAAAGAAGAAATAGTCAAAAACCGCAAAGACAAAGTTTAGTTTTTTTTTGGTTACACAAAAGAAGTGCGAATTGAAGAGAAGAAGAAGCAGCCAACTAAACCGAGCAAGCAAACTTGTATGTATTTTTATTTTATCCTATTGTATTAAAACATACATATATTTCTTAAAACTAATGAAAACTTAAGGAAGAAACTATGAAAATGTTGCTGCCGTATTCTGCAGACTTAAACTCTGTTTTAGTTGCCAACATCTATCTCATTAGCTTTGGTTTTTTTTTTTTATTTTTGCAGGGGAGGGAGACAGGTTAACTTAAATTCATTTGGAAACACTTTTTGGTACCTTGCTACTACCACTGCATCTGTTTTTCTGTCTCTCTCTGTCACTCTTTCTCCTTGTTCTCTCATCTTTATCATGACTGTCTGTCTCGCGAGAGAGAGTCTTACTTGATTGCTTGTCATCTTATTTTGTTGAAATACATACATATGTATAACAGCAACATTTACAATTCACAATTCCTTTAGTGTCCACCTACTCTTATTGAATTTTCTTAAAAATTATATATTTTGTTCTCAAATTCTTGGATTCTCGAAGTTTAGCATGTTTGCATATTAATTGTCACGCATGCAAACAAATATATATTCCTTATTGTAGGTGGTTAGAAGAGGATTTTGGTTTGTTGAAGAGAGGAAGGGATTTGTTGCTCACAGAAGAACAAGTAACTGAACGATGAGCGACGAATATGTAATTGTTATAGTCACGCCATTGGTTTCATCGTCGTCGTCGTCGTAGTTTGTTGTTACTCAGAGTTATGTTTACATACATGTCTTGTTTTGTTGCTGGCCGCTGCTGCTGTTAATGTTGCTTGGAAGTTGATTTTGTTGTAAATTTTCTGCAACCGGCTTTTGGCTCTAATTGCCTTGACATTGGCATTCGCTACTCACTCACTCACCTTAGGAGGATATGATGACGACTTGAAGCGCGTTGCCAGATTGTTGCATTTGTATATATTTAGTTTAAACTCTTGTTTGTTGTTTGAATTTATAAATTATATATTTTTATAAATACTTATAAAAATTTTGTTTACATATTTATTTATTCCTCGATCTTTGATTGTTATTAATAGGAAATTTGCTTTGGCAAAAGAAATTTTCTCTTCAAACAATGTTGTTTATGTTGATACGAGTATGTGCATATGTTGCTTGGTTGCTGTTGGCGATGTTGATGCTGATGCTGCTGCAACATTAGCAGTACAAATTGTTGGACAGATGGATGGAATAGATGGCTAAATGGTTAGATGAACGGACTTGAACGGCAACTGATGACTGACTGCATTCCAGTTTATTTAATTTTTGTTGCTGTTCTGCCGTTTGTTTTTTCTTTTTCTCTCTCTCTAAATATTTTCTTTAAAACATTTATATGGCGCCGCTCTTGTTGTTGTTGTTGTTGTTGTTGTTAGTTGGTTATATTGTTGTTTTTGCCGTTATTAGTATGGTTTGTTGTTGGTGCCATTATTATTTTTGTTTCTGCTCTTTTATTTCATTTTAATTGTCTCTTATTATGCGTTCGTTAGACCAAGTCAAATTATTTGCTTGTTTTTTGTTGTTATTCTTCTTTTACTGTTTCCTTTGTCTTTGGCTTTTGTTGTAAGTACTTCTTAAATTTAACTATATGACATATAGTCATTATATCAAAATATATACACGCATTATGTACAATGCAAAATGTATCTATTTATGTGTATCTATGTATCTGACGTGCGCACAAACACACCCGCACATCGAGTACTTGCAAGTTCAATAGTCCTTTCATTTTTGTGTGAAAAGTGGAAAAAGAAACTTTTTAGTTCATTCGTTTTAGGGCGTGTGCTGCTGCTGCTGCTGCTGCTTGTAATATTTTCCTGTATTCCTTTTTCTCTTCATATTTCATTTTGTGCTATTACTCTTACGCACTAAACAAAAAAATCTCCTCAGATCACAGGTAGTTTATACATACCTCAGATCAATGAAATCTACCCCCTTACATGCGTGCAGTAGAATATTTTATTTATTCAACACATCATCGCCATTTGAAACTGTCAATAGTGGCGGGGGCAACGAAGGCGGCATCCCTTAAATGCAGCATAGTCAGTCAGCAGCAGCCAATGCATCCCGCTCTCGGTCTCTATTCTGTGTCTGTGATTCTTTGCTATGTGAAGGTAATCGATAATTTGCGCTACACACAAATAAACTTAAATCAACTCAATCAGACGACGATGACGATGACGATGACGACGAAGACAATTGACGTTGACAACAATTTTGAATCCAATCCAAATTGGCAAAGTTAATTAGTATGTTAAGCTGAATTCAATTGTATTCTATACATGTACATCACATTTTGGATCATAAATCCTGCATAAGCCATAAGCCAACAGACGGCTGTCCCTTCCTATCTCTATCTATTTCTCTCTCCTTAAGTGATCGACCGACGGAGAGTATAAACGTAGTTGACGGTGGATGTCATCGCATATTTATTATCATCGCTTACAAAAGACCATACATATTTATTATTCTTATTGTTTTGTTTGGATTTAATATTATAATGACAATGGGCGTCGCGTCCGTTGCCTTCCGTTTAGCGAACGTCGGAAGTCAGTCAGGTAGTTATGAACTCAACACAACATAACTTAACTTGTATCTACTACTTATTGATTTGATTGGTTTGGTTTGGTTTGGTTTGGTGTGGTTCGATGTCTCGTCTCGTCTCTATTAAATGTTGTTTGTTTGGATTGTGCCATCACCAACTGCTGGTTTCGTCTGCTCTTATACGTTGTTGTTTGTTGATCCTTCAATTCATTCTGTTCTTAAATTATTTAATGAACCGAAAATATTGACAAGGAGAGCTTTTAGCTTTTGATCGACTATAGACATTTGTCCTTGACGAAAAATAAGAAAGGTGCCTTCCGCACTATTACTTCAACTACTATGTTTAATGACTCCCGCTGTGCGGCACAACACGGCACCGGTACCGGCACACTCTACTCTACTTTACTCCACATTCCACATTGTTGTTGTTGTTGTTGGTGTTTTGTGTCCGTTGTGTGCACCCTCATATAAATCTGCTGGTGTTAATGTATACTTTCACACACACACACACACAACGATGTTCCTGTTCAAGACTCTTCAGGCTTTTGGCACAACTTGGCTTTGTTTTTGTATGTATGTTAGTTATCTTTCCCTACTATTATTCTTATTATTAATATGTATTGTATGTCTGATGGTGGATTGGGTTGGTTGGTGACTTGGTGACTTCGTGTCTTTCTTTCTTTGTGTTCATGTGCTGTCCACATGTGAGTGTGTACCGCACCCAAAACAAAAAAAAAAAAAAAAAACTGAAGGAAAAAGAAAAGAAGAAAACCCACTCAGAGTTTCGTTGTTAAACCAAGTGTGGATGATTTGTTCCGAGGAGGACGTGATACTTACATAAATGTTCAGACATTCAGATATGTGTACATAATATAGTATTTTGTTTTGCTTTCATTTGAATTCATGGATTCAATGCGATGCAAGACAATTTACTCTCTATGACTCCTTCACTGACTAAGTGAATTTTTAAAATGTCCCATGGTTCGTTTTTATGTTAGTAGGCTTCGTTTATGCTTATTTGGTGATATTTTTAGCTACTTTTTTGGTGAGTGGTGCCACTGAGTCATACATTTTCTGTTTCATTTTTAATTTCAAATGCTGGATTTCATTTTCACATTTCTTGTTCTTGTTGCGCGGCGCCCCTTTTTCATTCATTTTATATCGGAGACCACATGCATTTTGAAAATGGAGATCTCATTGAATAAACATTATCAACCTACACGTAGCTATAGCGAATTAAATCATTCATTCACTTGTGACTTTCTTAGTTTATTTTATTTATTATTTATTAATTTATTAGTACCAGGCGAACGAGCGTTGCTCGCGGTTTGTATGGAAGGTATTCCTCTTAGTAAACCTAAGGTCTTGAAATTTACATGGTTAGTTAACATGGATTACGTAGTTATGGTATCCAAATTTCAGTTTAATTTAACAAAAAAGAAAAAAAGTTTTTCTAATAAGAACATGAATTTGAATCTGAATTTGTATGGGAGGTATCCCTCATAGTAAATCTAAGGTCTTGAAATTTACATGGTTAGTTAACATGGATTAGGCGCAGTTATGGTATCCAAATTTCAGTTTAATTTAACAAAAAAGAAAAAAGTATTTCTAATAAGAACATGAATTTGAATCGGCTTTTGTATGGGAGGTAGTTCTATTGTCCACAGAGAAGACACAAGGCTTTGTTTTGAGTCTAGATCAAGACTCGTTTGTGGTTTGATTTTGCAGTTACATATAACCCTGACCACATAACCAAGAGGGCGTGACGATTTGTTTGTTGCGCAGCGTTAGTTTCCTTCTGATGTTGAGAAATCTGTACAGTTTTCTTAGTTTAGAGCTAGACACGTTCCTAGTAACATAATGATATGCTCTATTAAAGTGAGCTTGTTGTCCAAGGTATTTCGCTAAGGTGGATGGTTGGCTGCTTATCTCGCTTTACGGTATAGCATGTACATTAACTTCTGGTCCATTCTTTGAAAGTATGAAGGTATTCTTGCAGTCAGTCCGTCTGCAGTTTATATAGATTGTATGGAATGGGTGCTAGGAATTGGTTGAATTTACTTTGTTTTTGTGTACTATTTATAGAATCAAAATCCTTGTAGAGTTTATTTAAATTTCATTTAAACAATAAATCTTAATGGATAATATTTTTAATTGATTGTTTTGTTCTTAAGCCATCGATCGGGTACCATCCTTCTGTTTATATTACTTACATATGTTTGTATTTGTTTATTTGTTGGTTCTACAAACATCAAGTAATAAATAATCAATTGTTTTGTGCCCGCATTTAAAATATCATTCACCATTTACAATTTATCATTTACCATTTACCATTTGTTATTTCAAATGCTATTTATAAAGTGGCGTTTGTGTTGTGTAGATATTCCAACTCAGCAGTGTTTCAATCTGTTTTACTTTTATACCATATAGGCGGTACATACTTACATATATAGAAGACATACTTAGTACTCACAATTGCACTTAATTTCTGATACGATTACGACGCTTTTGCCTTGTGGCGGCGGGCAAGGCAGCCTATGCCGATTTCTTCCTTTCCAAGTCATTGAAGAGCAGCAGCAGCAGCAGCAGCAGCAGTAATGATGCATTAAAATGGATGGTCCGTCGATCGGTTGGTCCCTGTTCTAGAACTTGATGGAATGGAGTAGAATTGTTGTTATTGCTGTTGTTTCAGTTGAAACATTTCTCAGTCTCAGTCACAGTGTCAGTGTCAGTGTCAGTCTCAGCTATCTGCTGCGTGTGACTTGTCTTTAGTGTTGTGTGTGTGTGTGTGTATGTGTCTTGCATGAATTATGTCCAAACAAAATCAAAGGAAAAGAAATGAAATAATCTACATGCTGCGGCGCATCTTAAAACACATTTCCCGTATATTTATTTTCAATATAAGTATATAATAAGTATATATTCAAGTATAAATATATACGAGTATATTTTACTATTTGACTTACTTCCACTTCCACTTCTTCTCATCTCATCTCATCTCATCTCATCACAGTTCAACTCTTCACTTTGTTGCTTGAAATGAATGCACTGAATCACTCGATATACGACGATAACATTTTTCGCTTCCTTTTTGTGTTTAATGTAATGTGTTTGTTGTTCATTATTTTTATTTTGTTTTGTTTTTATCACATACAGAACAAACAAAACACAGAAGGCACAGAGCAATTGATATGCTCTGCATGCAATGCTGATGTTGCTTTTGCTTTTGCTTTTGCTTTTGATGATTGTTGAGAAATCTTTTTGGTTCAAAAGTACTTAGTGGAGAAGAATGTGACAATGTGATTGGAAATTATAGAGTTGAACGACCATTATGAGTTGAGTTGTCATCATTTCCTGTCACCATATCACCACCACAACCACCAATACAATACCATTTTATGCAGGAAAAGCAAAGCAAAGCAAAGCAAAGGAAATTGTACTTTACTCTCCCTAACCAACCTACAATACAATACATACATAGGTCAAGGAAGGAATGCTAAAAATTATTATTAGAATTCAGTTTAGTTTAGTCATTTTCAATTTACTTGTTAATAATTTTTGTTATTGTTTTTTGTTGGAAATTTGTAAAACTCTGCATGCCTCAGCCTCAGCCTCAGCCTTGGTCCATCGTGGCGTGTTGCATTTAATTGCGCTAAGTGCCTGTTTGGCACATGCCACACAAGTCAAGATTGTTGTGAGCTGATTTGACTTTGGTCGCGACATCGTCATCATCATGATCATCATCATCATCAGTAACAACATCAGCAACATCATCACCATTGTCATTGTCATTATCTTGATGATGATGATGATGATGATTATCACCATCATCACTGAGTGAATGAATCATGATCATGAACAACACAACACAACACAGAAAACATGATCGGTTAGTTACTATTGCTGGTGCTGATGCTGGTGCTGGTGCATGCATGCATGCACATGCATGAAGAGTTGGTAGATGCCAGAAATGTCTTTGGGTGATGGGACCGGCTTCACTTCGCTTTGCTTCGCGCTTGACTTGACTTGTCTTGTCTTGATATGAGTACAACTAAACTGAACTCAGCTCAACTCAGCTCAGCTAAACTCAACTCAACTCAACCTTACAACTGTCTAAAGTCTTAAATCCGATGTGAATTCAATACCGTTCCCTCCACCTTCCTTCCTTTCTTCCTTGTTTCCTTGCATGTTACTAGCTAACTAACTATGTATCTATATATCTGTCTATCTATCTATCTATCTATATATTTTTCTGTCCGTCTTCCGTCTGAAGAGTGTTCAACTTGTTCATCAAGTTGTTATTGTTGTTGTTAAAAGTTAAGACATAAACGTAGAAAGCATCACCATTAGTTGTTCAAACCAATTCAGTTCAACTTAAGCAACTTTAATGCCACCATTCTTTTGTGTTGCCACTGCTGGTGCTCCTGGCATGAAATGGTAGTTTCATCAATTGATTCAACTCAATTCACCATATCAACGACGATGATTGTTGAAGCGAAATGTTAAAAATTCGTTCATAAACTAATAGAAATAATATTGAAAGAAAGCATAAAAAATACAATAGATAAATAACAAAAAAAAAAAAAAATACTAGAAAACTATCATCATCTCATCCATTTCATTTCCTAAGCGAAATGTTGCTCAATGAACTCAAAAAGAGAGAGAGAATCATTTGAATTGTTGTTTCGAATTGTTAAACGAAATTTATCTTTTTAAAGCTAAAGTGGTTGAGGTTATGTTCCGCCCAATAACTGGACTTTTTTTTTGATCTCAAAGCTGAATTGCATTCAAAATAACTGGGATATTGAAGATTGCATGAATAACATTTATGATTATAAGCTTGCGGCATCAAACACTATAATTTTGGTGAAAAGAGATTTATGGCAGTTTCACGACGCGTGCGCTCCACTCACATTTCCATTATCTGACAGTTACCATTATTGACTGCATGAATAGCAACTTCACTTCATCCATATCCATATGTGATGCAGATGAGTTTTATGTAATTGGACCATAAATCATATTTTGTCTTTATACAAGTATATTCATCTTTTGTATGTTGTGATGCTCCTAAATCGCTATACTACTTTGATAATCATACAATATGTACATATGTACATATGTCTAAGATCATGATTTTCTATTTATAGACAACTTAACTTGGTTTAGATTTCTGCGAGATGATAGTATTTACTAGTCAAAACCTTAACAAATGCATTAGATGTGAAGAATAAATTATTCATCTATTCTATACTTTTATATGGATAGAATATCATATATGTATGTATGTACAAGTTGGTTCATGCAGAAGTCTTATGGCCCATTATTGCTGGACATTGAACTGTTAGTTTCAGTGTTTTTGCCTTCGAACTTACCGGCATCGGATATCGCTTTCAGGCTCCTTATTCCTTCTTACCATAACCAAGTGGCAATCCTGCAAGGGATATTTAAGTCCTCTTATAAATTTAGAACTAAAAATCATTTGTATTTATCTTCTACACGCATCATAAGTTTTTCATAAAGTTTGTTTTTTTTTTTTAAAAAACTAAAATTTATTAATAAAATATATCGTAAATACTAACAAAAATCAGCACACTTAATGCTATAACTTGTTAGGAGATAAAGACTACAATGACAAAAAGAAAAGAATTTAATTTAATTTACATTTAAGCTCCTCAGGATGGAGCCTTTTTAATCTTCTCCGCGAGCGATGAGTTGCTAAGGCCTTAGCCAGTGGATTCGGATGAGTTGATAGTTTCTCACTATATCTTTATGAAGTGATTTACTGCGGATGAACCAAGGGGCACCAGTTATTAGACGTAGGGTTTTGTTTTGTAAAACCTGGATTTTCCTTATACATATGTGATGCTGCAGCAGTACCCCAAAGTTGGATACCGTATGACCAAATAGGAATGATGATGGATCTTATATACGTAAGGACTTTGTTGCTAAGCAGCTGTTTACTTTTTCCTTTTAGAAGCCAATGAAGTTTCTTAATTTTTGTATTGCACTTAGAGTGGATTCTACTAACATGTTGAGACCAAGTTAATTAATTTGTGGTAGATAGTTTCCATTGAAGTGAACTGCAGGACAACGTTTACGTCTGAGTGTGAAAAGAACATTGGCTGATAGAAAAATAGAAATAGAAAACCTTTTGGTTTTTCTATCATCGAACTGAAATTTCGATAGATTAAGTGTCTGATCTATATTCACTAACCAAGCAAATTTCAAGGTCCTAGGATTACTGGAACACATTGCTCCCATACAAACCACAATTTAAATTCAGGTTTTTATTAGAAAAACTTTTTTGTTTTTTCTGTCATCAAACTGAAAGTTGGATAGATTAAGTATTTGATATATATTCAGTAACCAAGCAAATTTCAAGACCCTGGGATTACTGGAACGCATAGCTCCCATACAAACCCCAATTTAAATTCAGGTTTTTATTAGAAAAACTTTTTTGGTTTTTCTATCACCGAACTGAAACCTTAATAGATTAAGTATTTGATATATATTCACTAACCAAGCAAATTTCAAGACCCTGGGATTACTGGATCGTATAGCTCCCATACAAACCCCAATTTAAATTCAGGTTTTTATTAGAAAAAACTTTTTTGGTTCGCTTCTATGTTGAAATGCAGTATAAATACTGACTCTACCCTAAGCATAAGACAAATCAGTAATGAAATATTTCTATATGATCTAGCGTGAGCCTGGATGCTCGGTGCGTACGGCGCGTTGCCTTCGAATTTGACTTTATTTCTTTTAGATATTACAACTCCGTTGAAGCGGAGTTCAAATAAAGTATGAGGTAGAATGGAAAAGTCAAATATCTTTAAATAATGGTCTGTCTTTTAAAAGACAATTCTTCATATCGTCATAGCTGCCGGGTTGCAAAAGCAAGCTAGGAAGGGAGGGAGTCATTGAACCCAAGTGAATGTTAGACTTAATTTTCTTTTTATATTAAGAAACCTTTCCGGTCATCTGAGTTTGTTTTATTTATTTACAATAGTATATAATAATATTTCTTTTTTTAAACTCACATTTCTTTGTTTTTCATTATTTCTTTAAATTAAATCCAATTAAATCAATTTAACGATTTCTTCTTATTTATTGTATTTTTAAGTTAATTAATTTTTAATTGAATTGCCTCGCCTCCCTGCTCTGCCTCCCTGCCTTGCCTCACAATCTTGAATTACTATTTGATTAAATCAATCAATGAAATGTTGAACAAAAAACAAAAAAAAAAAAATATATATAAGAAAACCCAACTTAATAGATTTTCTTGAAAGTAATTTGCAACTCTTTAAGTTCTTCTACACTTATGTATGTACGAGTGTATATGTACATGCATACATACACATATTGTACATATATGTATCTGCTATCTGCCATCTTCTATATGTAGGTCTAACGGTATTTAATCATTCAATGGTGGAACTGTTTATCATCTTTCACTTGTCAGTGCGCCTGATTATTTATATTTATTTCAGTATTTACCATGATGATGTTTATGAAACTGTTATTTCTTTCTTCTTTCTTTCATCTTCTTTCATATTTTCTTAACATTATTATATTTATTATTCCATCCTCCATATTTGTTTGTTGGTTGGTTGAAGATCACGCACTCTTTTGAAGGTCACGACGATAAAGATCATAATTACTATAATGATGATGATGATGATGATGATGATGACGAAAATGACTTGAGCAAGTGTTTGTGAGGGGGGGACAAGGAGAAATACATTTTTTTGTTTTTTTTTTTTTTATGAAAATAATAAAAAAAAACTGAAAAGACAAGAAAATAAAGTTAAAATGAGTAGCGAAACAAAAACTTTTACTTTTCATAACATTCGAGTAATTGATTGCACTTGACGCTTTCTAAAAAGTCTTTCTTCATTATCATCATCATCATCATCATCAACGTCATGATGATGATGATGATGATGATGAGATTATCATCATTTGCAATGATTTTGTTCGCGTTTGCACCTTTTGTTGTTATTGCATTTCACAATTACTATGAAGCGTGTGAAAACCGTTACGCTTACAATGTATAAAAATATCAAAATAAATAAATGGACAACAAATTAAACAAATTTGATCTCCTCTAATTCAATATACCCTACTTCATATATGTACATACATATGTATGTAAAGTAAGCTTATTGAATAGATTATTAAGTATTAAATGTAAAGTTCGCTGAACAACCGACCACAACTTGATTCCTTCCGAGTCAACTTTCAACTGTTCTCTGCTTGCTTCGCATCCACTGTTGCCAACTCAGCTGTTGATCGATAGTTCAGCCGTCTATCAATAACGGTCGGTCCGATAGTCATCACCGATCACCAGCTCACCACCACTTGTTACATTCGGCCGTCCTGACTACCGGAGTCTGACCCAGACGACAAACAGTCCTCGTTCTCACTAATGTACCTCCACAATTTCATGTTGTCCGCGCTTATTGAGGTAACATTAGGGCCGGGCCCTCCACTTGAGCCGCTTTTTTGACATCATAGCGACCATTCCGTTTCACTTTTGTGACTTCATACGGGCCCAGATAGGTGCTAGCAAGTTTTCTTCCAGCTACGAACTGAGTGCGTTTTATTGCAACCAACTCGCCTTCTTTGTACACTCTTTCGCTTTTGCGACTCTTGTCATAGCTGCTCTTGCACATTTTTGTGCCTTCTCAATCTGACTTCTAGCTTCCTTGAATATTCTTATAGCCCTCTGAACTTGAGGTACAAGTTTGTACCACTTGAACGTATCATCGGCAGATAACTTAGCGATGATTGAGAGAATACATCTATTGACTCGTTCAACTTCGCCGTTACCCCATGCCACACCAGTTGTTGTACACACGTGCTCAATCCCATTTTCCTCGACGTAGTCGTAGTCTTTGAAGTCTTGAGAGGTAAACGCGGCGCCTCTGTCGCTAACGATGCAGCCTGGGTAACCAAATACGTCCGACCAGGTATACAGGTATATTTCTATTTATTTTTTTTGTTATTTTGGGTGTCGTATGATTATGAAACGAATATACAGATACAGAGAAATTGGTCTGAAAATCATATAATAATGATAAAGGCAAACAAATTTACAATTACAGAAAAAACTGTGGGGTAAAATGAGTTACAAACTGAAGACTTATGTTATTCAACCCTCTTCTGTCTGTAGGGTATAATTTTAAACTATTAAGAAATAATTGTTTTGTTTTGTTTTGACAATTCATTTATTAAATTGTCCAAGCTTTCAGTTGAAATTGAACAACAATCACCACTAAACAACAACAACATAACACACACATATTAAAATAATTAATTTCATTAATATTGTTAATAGACTTGTTAGGGGAGGGGGAGGTGGGCTACACATGAACACTTCAATCTTGAATCTATTAAATTTTCTTATGATCCAATTGTGGATCATTTGTGAAATTAACATTGAAAACAAGTTTACAAATAACAAAAGAGAGGATCATATCATCATCATCATCATCATGATTACATTACAAAAATATACGACAACATGAAAATGTAAAATCCATTTTTGATCTGAAATTTGAAAATACAGAAATAATGAAAGACATTTAATATTATACAATTTTAATTATTCATAGTACAAAAACCATTTCACTGCTCTGTACTTTTTTGTTTTGAGGTTGTAATGTAATGTAATGGATAGTAAGATTCCATTCCAATTCCATGATAATCGAAATGAACAAGATCTTTATTCCAAAAGAGCCTTCACATCCTTTATTTCAATTCAAATGACGTAACATTGTTTCGATACAAACTAATAACTACATCTAAGTCTAAGACCCAAAGACAAAGTCCCTTCTTTGAATGCAATGACAAGAACTGGAATTGAATACTCAGTTAATGCAACAAATGTTCACAGAGAGACCTTTCAAATTTTAGTTTGTACAATGTATTCTAGTAAAGATTTTCTATAATATTACTACTTGAAAGCACTGATTTTCCCATTAAATACATCTAAGAATGAAATCAAGAATCACCACATCACATTTATGTATCTTACTAAAAAGTCTTTACTGGCTGGCTCAATGGGAGGAGCTTACTCTTACTTACTTTCGGGAAAAAACGCAGAGTCTTCGCCCAAATCATGGCCCATGTATGGAGACTCAGCATCCAGAAATGGAGAACAACTTGCAGAACAAGACCCATGCAAATATTGACAGGATGCCCATGGTAAAATAAACCTGGCAGTAGTTGAGGTTTATTGGTGGCACACAACAATCGCTT
Source organism: Amiota minor (assembly GCA_037043295.1). Taxonomy (NCBI): domain Eukaryota; kingdom Metazoa; phylum Arthropoda; class Insecta; order Diptera; family Drosophilidae; genus Amiota; species Amiota minor. The sequence goes on from JBAMAW010002683.1 coordinate 1,568,481, forward strand.
GGTTAGACTAATTACCGATGCAACTCCAATTCGAAGGGCTACATTTTTGGTCTCTACTGTAATGGAGCAGACAGTGCACTAGGCGTACCAGGCGGCTGCCACCTTGACTTTACTATGATTAAACAGATCAGCAGAATCAGTACACATACACCATTTGAACACTCAGACCGAAATATTTGTATTGGAGCTATACGATCCAGTAATCCTAGATTCTTGAAATTTGCATGGTTGATGAATATGGATCAGGAACTTATAGTATCCAAATTTCAGTTCGATAATGCAAAAAACAAAAAAGTTTTTCAAATAAGAACATGAATTTGAATTTGGGTTTGTATAGGAGCTATATGATTCAGTAACCCTATGGTCTTGAAATTTGCGTGGTTGATGGACATAAGTCAGAGATTTATAGTCTCCTATTTTCAGTTCGATAATACATAAAAAAAAAAAGTTTTTCTAATAAGACCCTGAATTTGAATTTCGGTTTGTATAGGAGCTATATGATTCAGTAACCCTAGGATCTTGAAATTTGTGTGGTTGATGGACATAAGTCAAAGATTTATAATCTCCAAATGTCAGTTCAATAATACAAAAAGCAAAAAAGTTTGTCAAATAAGAACCTGAATTTGAATTTGGGTTTGCATAGGAACTATATGATTCAGTAACTCTAGAGTCTTGAAATTTGTGTGGTTGGTAGACATAAGTCAAAGATTTATAGTCTCCAAATTTCAGTTCGATATTACAAAAAACAAGAAAGTGATTAAGAATTGGAAATTGGGTTTGTATGGGAGGTACCCCTCTCATAGTGTTCCGATTCGGCTGGTTTCAACAAATGTACATTGTCTGATAAAATATCAATTTTTATTAACCCAAAAACTACGTGAAGCGTATAAAACCAAGGTGTAAGCGTGGCTGATATAGTACGAGTCAATCAATCGAAACTTACTTCATTGAATAAGGACAAAAGTAAGTTACTAAATACAATACTTCAGGGGAGTGGTAAGGATATCTTCACAACGATTCACCATGATGTGTTGTGACATTGCTTCTTTTGGTTTCTTTTTTCCAGATTCTCCCATTCCTTGCTATAAGAAGATTTCAGTTCCTTAAGAAAACTATGTGTTACAAATATCACAATAAAGTCATAATACCTTATACCATAGAAGAAAGTAGTGTGTAGTAGTAACAATTGTTTGCTGTGCAGGTTTTTCTTTAAATTAATTTATTTTATTGTTGTTTTGGTTGTTGGTGTTATTGTTGTTCAAATCAATTTGAATCCAGTTTGGCAACTCAAATTGCAATTTAAAAGAATTCACTGTCATGGCCAATCCAATTAGACGACAACCATTTACACGAAGACACACGTCGCTGCGACTGTTGCCGCTGGGATTGTTGCTTGCTAGTTTGTTGTGTAGTTTGGTTGGTTGCTTGATGGATTTAGTTGTTTATTTTTTATTTTATTTTCTTGGATGTTGTAGCTGTTATTTTATTTGAAACTATAAGTGCGGCTATTACAGTTTATTAGCATCAAATGCAATCCACTCTTTCTAGAGTTTGTGGGCAATGGTATATGTACAATATTTTGATTTTTTTGTGGGAGCTTTGAGTAAAACGAAACCAATATAATTGCAGAAACATCTGTACATTTGATGTCCCCAATCTGCTGCTTATACAACAGCAGATCTATGCTTTGATGGGGATCCCCTTTTACTTAATGCCTTGGGCTATTATGAACGCCTTGGTTTGAATGTATTGGGGTATTGTTATTTGATGAAAAAAAAAAAATTATAATAAAAAATAGATGATGAAAAACAACATTTGTTTTATTTTGAAGAGAAGAATGGTACAGACAGAGCAAAAATGATGTTGTTGGTACCATTTATTTTTGTGCTTACCATATTTGTTTACTCATCACATTGAACTATTCATTGTGGATTGAGTAGTCCAGATTCTTATAGAAAATAGACAAGAAGAATATGTAGAGAATAGAATAATAATTAGAGCACCATGAGAATTTGGATATTTGTTGAGATTTTCAGATAGAAATATACATATTGAAACAACGAGGTGCGGCTATAATATAACGAAAAAGATGCTTTTCTCAAAAGAACAAAGAAGGTTTCTATTACTTAGTTTGTTCATATTCTCCTTCGTTTGTGTGAGATTAGCAATGTTTTAGTAGAACAAACGATATTATTTTGTGCTCAAGTTTTCGAGTAGTTTTAGGCTTTTCCAAGATGGCTATTGAATACACAATTTACATTCGAAAACCTAAATGATAGTCTAGTTCCAATATTTTTTAAGTATAGTCACATGCTCGTACACCTAATATTGTATGCCTAGATGTTTCATTCTAGTGCCAAAATGTTAGCCATTCTAGTGTCAGAGCTGACTCAAAGTCCAATCTATAATATAAAAAAAAAAGAATTTAAGTAGTATTCCTCACCCTCATAAGCACAATAGCTCCAATATAACAATAACATCGTCATATTTTGATTTCCGTCACATTTCATTTTCATATTTTTTGGATTTACTCCCCTCCTTCACTAAAGAAGTTTCACTGCAAAAAAAGAAAGAACAAAACAAGACTTCTCATGGAGGAGAAGCGTCGTTATAGCAACAAATGACAAGTTTTGTATAGCCACATCTCGTATATAACATACATAGATACATATGTGTATGTTTAATGTTGTATCTATGGATAAAATAAAGTAGGTAATTTTTTCAAGCATCATCATTATCATCATCACTACTTACTGCCATTGAAGCAACACATTTTGTATCCAAGGGTTACAACAACAATAACAACACCAACAACAGTAACAATAACTACAGAAATATGTAGATATTTGTATGGAAAAAAAGAAGATACATACTTAATATAAATGAAAAAAAGAAAGAAATAATTGAAAAGACTTTAGGTGAAGAATGAAAAATGGGCTGAGCGCCACAATAGAATTTAGATATAGAAATATCATATATATTCTTTCTCATTGTTTCTTTAAATGATGGTTCTGATGATGATACTGATGGTAATGATGATGATGATGATGATGATTTTTAAAACATGTTTTGATTTGCTCTACTTAATGAACTAATCATTGGTTGGGTTAGTTAGTTAGATAGTTTAGTATCTCTTTAACTTGGTTGAATACTATTCTATTTTGTCCTTAGATAAAAATAGAAAAATAATAATTTTTTTTTATAATTTTCTTTTTATATTTCCTTCTCCTCCTCTATACACTTTTCCAAATTTTTCTTCAAATTTTATAAACCGTTCAAGTTCCTCAATATATACGTTTGTTTCAATGATGACCTCTTTATTCCAAATTTCTTACCACCGAACCATTTCTTCAAATGTTGAAACAGAAAAAAGTTGCAGAGGGCTAAATTTGGGGAATATGCGTAATATATGGATTTTTGCCATGGCGACGACTACACACGTGTGTATTGTCACGGTTGAAAAGCACTTATTTCATCATCAAATGCTGCCATTTTTGCTTCAAATAAATGTCGAAACTTTCCAACAGCTCTGAATAATATTCTTCGGTTCTGATTTAACCCATTTCATCCCAAAAATTAATTGACACCATGTTGGCCAACAGATCCATTCTAGGCTTCTTTGGTGCACGTTTGCCTGGAGAAATCCATTGCTTTGACTTTTCCTTCGTCACGGGTGAATTGTAAGAGCTCAATATTTTGCCCACGGTGCAAAAACTTGTTCGACTTGTGGTTGAACATCGGCGAAATCACCTTTGAAGTGGTTACACCAGTCAAGCTTATGATCGCGCACTTTCTATTTCCGATTCTTCAGTGTCCTTCCATGGTTTTTATAGATGATTTCTGGCATGACGATCTGCATATTTTGTATTAAGTAAACCACTTCTTAACCATTGCAAATGATGGTGCTGAGTCCTCATAATATTATCAAACCTTTTTTTTTTCCATTTTTAGGGTACCGTCCAGCCTCCGGCTCTCATGAACCGTAATAGATAGAATGATGAAATTTTTCATAGAATGTGCAGTTCTATTGGAGGAACAGCAACAAATACTAAAACTAAAATAAAGTTACAAACTTAAAGGGGTCCTAATACAAGACAAATATGGGTTTAAATGGGACCTATACGATCCAGTAACCCTATGACATTGAAATTTACATGGTTGGTGGAAATTAATTAGCAACTTATAGTGTCCAAAATTCAATTTTTTCGGACTATTAGGGAGGATACCTCCAATACAAAACCCGATTTTTTTTTTTTTTTTCAATTATTTGTACAAATGAATATGTGTGTCCCCCAGTTTGCTGATCTATTAACACATGCCAATTACCTTAAGGTGAATCTAGTGCGTCGTCGACTCGTCATTCTCATTCTTTAAAAAAAAAAAAATGTGAACAATTTCAATAGATTTCGCTTTGTGTTTGGAGCGACCTTTTGCTCGAAGACCAATGGGTTGATTGGTTGTTTCTTTGGTTACTTATCTGTCTAGATTAGTTGATGATCTAATTGATCCATTCCTCGTTTGATTTGCTGAAACATTTAGTCGGTTTAGTTGGTTAGTTTATTGATAGAGTTTCCTTTTAGAAAAATCCACCAAGATTCGTATGTATCTCTACTCATATGTTGATTATGTGTAATTTGTATTTGTGTCCCTGGGCCTGTTTTGACCATGTTTATTTTTTTTTTATTTTTTGTATTGTTTATGGGGTTTTTTTTTTTCTATATTATTTTGCGGTATTTGAATTTTGACTGATTATTCAAGTGAATAATCATTTCTATGGCTTCTCTCGATCTTAGAACGAATATGTGGGAAAAATCCAATGAACAAATAACTTGTTACGAAGTACATACAACCAACCACACACTTCCGACCTCCAACAACCAACCCTCCTACTTTAATCATTCATGAATCACTGTTTAACTGAGTGACTCGTGGCTCACTGACTGATTGCCAATATAATGAAATATTATAAAGGTAAAATAATGTTAATCCTATTCCTTGTTGTGTGTATATGGTAATTTTGTTATCTTTAGTGGGTGGTGAGTGAGTGAGTGGTGATTAGGTGGGTATCCATGTCGCACAATCAATTAATCGATCGATAGTTTGTTCATTTGTTTTGGTATCTCATATCATATCATATATCATATCATATCATATCATTTTTATTAATATCTTTATATCTGTTTGTTATTTTTTATTTATCTATCAATCTATAAATATGTCTATTTCTGTATCTTTTTTGTGTACATGAATATTAATATCATCAGGGACAACGTACACATCATCAGTATCATAATATTAATTATTATTCTTTCTGTTTTTTGTCAGATGTTTAGTTTGTATCTACATATAGATATGTATTGTTGTTAGTGTTTGTGTTGTTGTTGTTGCTGTTGTTGTAGATGGTAACATTTTAATTACTTTAAACAAATAAAGTAACCATCAACATCACCATCACCATCACCAATAATAAAGTAACCTGCCCCCGAAGAAGTATTGAATATAATTGAATTGATTTGTGACGGAAACTACAATGAAAACAGTTTTTATTAAAAACAACCAACTGTGCAAAATACATATAGCAAACAAATAACATCACTATCGTCATCATTATCATTATCATAATCATTACTATCATTATCATTAGTATGTTCATCACAGAAATGATAGTCTAGTTCCTGTATTTTTTAAGTATAGTTACATTCTCGTACACCTAATATTGTATGCCTAGATGTTTCATTCTAGTGCCAACATGTCAGCCATTCTAGTGTCAGAGCTGACTCAAATTCCAATCTATAATACAATATAAAAAAAAAAAAGAATTTAAGTAGAATTCCTCACCCTCATAAGCACAATAGCTCCAATATAATAATAACATCGTCAAATTTTGATTTCCGTCACATTTCATTTTCATATTTTTTGGATTTACTCCCCTCCTTCACTAAAGAAGTTTCACTGCAAAAAAAGAAAGAACAAAACAAGACTTCTCATGGAGGAGAAGCGTCCTTATAGCACCAAAATAATAAAGTAACCTGCCCCCGAAGAAGTATTGAATATAATTGAATTGATTTGTGACGGAAACTACAATGACAATAGTTTTTATTAAAAACAACCAACTGTGCAAAATACATATAGCAAACAAATAACATCACTATCGTCATCATTATCATTATCATAATCATTACTATCATTATCATTAGTATGTTCATCACAGAAATGATAGTCTAGTTCCTGTATTTTTTAAGTATAGTTACATTCTCGTACACCTAATATTGTATGCCTAGATGTTTCATTCTAGTGCCAACATGTCAGCCATTCTAGTGTCAGAGCTGACTCAAATTCCAATCTATAATACAATATAAAAAAAAAAAAGAATTTAAGTAGAATTCCTCACCCTCATAAGCACAATAGCTCCAATATAATAATAACATCGTCAAATTTTGATTTCCGTCACATTTCATTTTCATATTTTTTGGATTTACTCCCCTCCTTCACTAAAGAAGTTTCACTGCAAAAAAAGAAAGAACAAAACAAGACTTCTCATGGAGGAGAAGCGTCCTTATAGCACCAAAATAATAAAGTAACCTGCCCCCGAAGAAGTATTGAATATAATTGAATTGATTTGTGACGGAAACTACAATGACAATAGTTTTTATTAAAAACAACCAACTGTGCAAAATACATATAGCAAACAAATAGCATCACTATCATCATCATTATCATTATCATTATCATTACTATCATTATCATTAGTATGTTCATCACAGAAAAAAAAGAAAAACACATCATCATCAATCGAAATAACTGAAGTCTTTGATTGAAGCCTTAAGCTTTTTGCTTTTTAATAGTTTATAACTAACTGAATCTTGTGCTCTATTTTTTTTTTTTTTGCATTATTCTTAGTCTCTATCATTATCATCATCATCATCATCATCATCATCATCATTTTCTTTATTTTAACTTCTTTGTCTTGTCATGTATTGTTGTTTCTGCTTTGTTCTGTTCTGTTGTCTTGTTGTCTTAAACAAGAACGTGCTGTTTGTTGTTCTTCGTCTTGTGTTATTATTGTCTATAGAACCATTTTTGTATTTAGCAATTTTAACTGTTAACAACGTTAATAAGAACAACAACAACAACAACAATTCAACGGTGTTTTCTGCATAATTGCCTCTCCCATCACCATTCCTCTCTTTTCTTTTTTAAAACTAAACTATCTATTACTAAGCATTGCTCAATTTCAAGCAGATTGAAATTTGAGCAATATAAAATAATACAATACAAAAGTAAATAAATGTATAGGGTATGTGTAGGGTATGAGTATGATACTGATTCATTGTTTAGCTAATAAGGTCTCTTACTCTCTCTCTCTCTCTCACTCTCAGTTCCTTTCATCCCTAGTGGGACATTAAGTCACGATTCTTTGATTTGTTTTCTTTGAATATGAAGAGGTACAGAATCTCCGAATCCAACAATATGAGCATGCTGTCGAAACACAATGCTGTGTGAGATCAGTCTCTCTCCAGACTATCTGTTTCTAAGCAAACTAATATCTCTATCTCTCAGTTATTAAGCCGTCCAATAACAATTTATATGTATATGAAATCAATATCTGTTTTTGTGTTATTTGGGGTAAAGTTTCGAGATTCAAATGAAACACAGTAAGAAAGGCTTGAATGGATACCAATTTCCATAGAAGTTCCTCATAATCAAATGGCTATAATAATTGCTTCTAAAGAATGGAACATTAGCATAACTATATGTACACATTGAAGCCAGTTCTATTGTATGACTCTAGAATCATTACCCAGGTGAATTATATAAAATATGCGACAAAGGCAACAAAAAACTGACATTAGAGACAGGCGACGTTGCGTCCGTGCACCCAAAGGTCATCAGGGTGGAGACGTTTGAGCCACCTTCTGACTGTGTGTTTGGTAAGAGCGGATACTAATCTGTTGATATACGTTTTTAGCCGGTCATTATACCGGCTTGTGTGAAGGTTGATCTGTTCACGGACTGAGATGTTTCTCAGATCCCTGGATATGACATCATTCTGCACATACCAAAGAGCAATTACTTTTTGAAGGAGGGCAGAGTTCTGCATTTTTTGGATGAGATAGACGTTTGACTCGGGGAATACCATATGTCTATGATGAGGGACAACTATTGCCTCATAGATTTTATCTTTGTTACTTAGACTAAGTTAACTACTGGGCCGAATAAGCCAAGTTTAGCTTTTGAAGTTTTTTAAGCAGTTTTGACAATGTGTTTGCCAGGTAAGTCTTCGGTCCAAAATCATGCCCAGGTAGCGGACTGAGCCAACCTGAGGTATGCAGCCGAAGTTGTGCAGCAAAACGTTTGGAAGTTGTAAAAAACAATGAATTCAAAATGACTTATTTTTTCGTTGATAATTTGCCATCTGAAATTCTATTTAAAAATGTAAATCCAGTGATGTCAAACTACTCTTTACACTGTTGTTTCTCTCATTACTGAATGACGCTCGTATTAAGTGTAATGGTGACACCAAAATTGGATTGGTCATTATTATTATTTTTATTTTTATTCACATGAAATTTATTTATTCATGTGAATGTTGTGAGTAATAAAATTTCTTCATAACTGTTCTCAATGTTTTTGCTTTTCAATTTGCAATTTGCAAACATAAGCTGACATTACAAGAAAATCGCGTTCATTGACATTGATTGAAGCGAGGGTTGGCCCTTTTATATTTCGGAATAAAATTCGAAAATAGAGAAAATACAAGACACAAATATTTTTCATTGGAAATTGTTTAAATTGGCTTTCAATACACTTTTTCAATTTTTCGAAACATTTTTGCCGCTCCGGATAAAGTTCCTATGCATCGCATCGTCCATCATCATCATCGTCTTTAGGTGTCGACGAAATTGTTGATTACATAACCAAACGAATTCATTGGGTGCCAAATCAGGACTTGAAAGAATCTTTGCCTCAATACATTGAACACTCTAATGGCATTCAAAGAATTGTATAGGATTCAGATTTGTTTGATTTTGCTTGTCATCGGAGACCCCCTCCATATACAGTCGATTGCTGGCAATCCTAGGTTAGCCCATTTCAGAAATTTCGAATAAATCATAAAACCAAGTAAAATTATGTTTTTATGAGTTTCTACATATTTTATTATACTCTTCACGGAAGTTTGTCATGAAGTTTGGAACAGGCAGAAGGAGACAAAAAAAAAAAAAACACATAAAGTATATATATTCTTGATCAGCTCGATTAGACGAATTGATTAAGCCATGTCCGTCTGTCCGTCCGTATGTATGCAAACTAGTCTCTCAGTTTTTGAGCTAGAGAGCTGAAATTTTGTACGAACCTTTCTTTTTACCATACGCAGTACATTTGTCGGAACCACCCGAATCAGACTACTAGGGAGGGGTATCTCCCATACAAACCATCCATTTAAATTCATGTTCTTATTAAAAAAACTTTTTTGTTTTCTATCCTATCAAACTAAAACTTAGACACTATCAGTTTCCAAGATAGGCGCAGGATATTTATCGAAACCAGCCGAATCGGACCCCTACGGGGGGTACCTCCCATACAAACCATCCATTTGAATACTACAATGAAACATTCACTGCGTCCCGTGAAGAGTATTTCATCTTCTTTCTAGTTTTTATTTTCTTTGTATGTGATGCACTTACTCTTGATTTCATTCTGATGTGATGTGATTCGATGAAACCTGAAAATGTTGGAGCCAACGCCCATTTCATCGTAATACTTATTTATATATTTACATATCTATGTATGTATATCATGCAACATGTAATTCCAAGGAGCGACAAATACAATACTGATGAGTTTCTTTTCCATTTTTTTTTTTCCTTATTTATTTTTTTAATTTTTAATGTTTTCCATTCTTTGGTTGTTACTTTGATTTGTTTTGCTTTGTTTTGTTTTGCTTTGCTTTGCATTTTTTGTTTTGACGTCTGACTGACTGACTGACTGACTGTTGATTGTAGTAGGCAATATTAGTATGCAAATCCAAACCCCATTCAGTTAGTAATGAGTCAGCAAACCACATACCAAGTGAGCCAAAGCCAACTGAGCCAACTCAGTGAGTCCAACAAAAATAAACGAAGCAATTATTGTTTTTGTTTTCATTTTCAATTTTGTCTAGGAGTTTCCCTTTTCCTTTTCTGTCGTTGTCTCATTGTTGTTTTAGTTTTTTTTTTTTTACTGAGTGCCTAGTTTCATTTGGGGAAAAAGCAAAAATTAAACGTCGTGTGGATTAGAGTGAAGTGATTGTTGGTAAGTATGCTGATGATGATGATGGTAATGATGATGATGTAGCATTGTTCATTGTTCTGTTGGCTCCTTTAAGCGTAAATTTCTTTCAATTGGCGTCTTCGTTGTCTTGTTGTGATTGCCATCATCATCATCATTATCTCACCACCATCACCATCAGCTTAGCCTCAAACTGCAGCAACCATGTTAGTTGTCTGTTTGAATCATTAACATGTAATCAACTATAAATTGGACTGGACATAATCGTTGGTCGATCCTAAATTAAGTTTTTGGCCAACTGTACAACACAACATTGAATCTGGTAGCGAATGACATAATGTGACTGAGATTGGACTCTAAAATGAAATGAAGTGAAAAGGAAAGAAAAAAAAAAAAAAAAAAAACGAAAGGCAACCACAGATTTATTGTGCCAAACTTGGATTTTTCAAGTTTTATATTGCATGCAAAGAGCGCGTGGCAGTGTTGATGATGATGATGATGATGATGATTCATTCCCAGCTTGCTTGCTTTTTTCCTCCATGTACAAACCGCACCCAAACTTTAATGTTGTTGTCTTTCAGCAGGCAAAACATAGACAAACGACGGTTGGATGAATATATGGATACAAGTTGAAAGAACAGAAAGATGGAAACCCATAGATAGATAGATAGATAGATACATAGATAGATGGATGGATAGAAAGACAAGCCGGGCTGGCATGTGTTTCCTGTTTATGGTTTTGTTATTACAAGGAACCATGCAAAGATTGTTGACCAGCTAGCTGGGATCGGTCGACTGATGTGGTTTAAGTTACTTTTTGAAAAATATTGTGTGCGTGTGGCGCACCTAAATCCTCTTTAAACTATGTACATACTTATTACATTTAGCCAAAACAAAGTACCTACATCTTCTGTTTCTGTTCTCATCCTCTTTAAATACTCTTACAATATAAACAAACACGCAAAACAACATCCATTGTTCTTCATTCATTAATATTTTATTTTTTTTATTTTTCCTCCTTTCAGATCACAAAAAAATCATTTTACTATTTATTACTGAGACACCGTCCAACGACTTGCGCTGTTCTGTGTGTGTGTGTGCGATCCTGAAAATAATCTACAAACAGAAATTTTACTTAGTTTTGCTGTGCCCTCCTTCTTCTAGAAAAGCCACCACAATTGCGCCCAAACCAGTAATTACGATGAACGGTCAAAGTGGAGATCTAAACCATACAAATGGCGACATCATATCACAAAACCAACAGAAAGGTTGGTGGACCATTGGTCTGATTAATGGTCAGCATAAGTATATGACCGCCGAGACTTTTGGCTTCAAGTTGAATGCTAATGGTTCCAGTCTAAAGAAGAAACAACTCTGGACTCTAGAGCCATCTAACACTGGCGAGAGTAAGTATTAATTCAGATATAGCAAAAATATAGAAAAACATAGTCATCTCAGTTACACTCCAAAAATGTCTCCATAATAATTATGTAGTTTTATCTGTTTAAATGGCAAGAGTTGTATAGACCAAAAGTGATGCCTGTCAGACACCAAATTTAAATTTAATTTCGGATTTATAGAGAGTTTTCTACTAATCTTATAGTAATTGGACAACTCTTAACTGACTCAAACAATATAAATAATATATGAGTATGTTGTCTACTCTAAATTCCCGAACCATAACTCAGACGATTTCCATGTTATACTGATCATTTTGATGGGGTCCGTCCCTTCAGTTCGATTAAGACAAAGTGATAATTGTGTTGATACTCGTACTAGTATAAAAGATACATTTATTGTGAAAACAAGGACCTCCGATGATGTTTATCACTCTGGGTCGGCAGAGAAGTTAAACACTTAAGGTAGGAATTCACACATCAAATCTTTTTTCAAATCGAGCTTATTGTGTGTTGATGCGATTTTGCCCATCGACTATTGTAAATTTCGTTCGTAAAATGCAAAGCTTTTTAGTTTTCGTTGAAGGCAGCGGGTAGCGAGTCAGTGCACACAAGGAATGTGCGGCTTGCTTGTTGTCATACAGCACACTAGTCCATTGACAGACAACAAAGATTTCATAATAATGAGTTGATTTGCCCATCGACACATAAAATAGCTTTCAATTGCAAAAAATGAGAGAGAGAGAGAGAGATTGATTTGAAGAAAAATCAAAACTTTTCGATTTTAACAAATCATTTCATCAAACGCAAAACAACAACCCCCATCGACACGTCAAAAAGCTTTCGCTCTCTCAAAAAGAGAGCGATTTGAAGAATGATTTGATGTGTGTGTGAGTATTCCTAGCTTTAAGTACTTGCAGCAATTCCATGTTTGAACTAAGCGCTGCAATATCACACCGTCGATATGAGCAAATCATCCTATTGTGACTTCATTTTATCGTGATATCACATACGATTGGTAGAGCAATCTTAAGCTAGACCAAGTCCAGTTCCTCGGTCTAATCCTGGATAAACGACTTCACATGTAAAAGCCAAGTTAGTTGGCAATGGGAATGGGAATTTCGAAAAGCTGGATGGAATTACATTAAGTATATTGGAAAGATGTTATATTCAACAATAGTTTGGTGATCACAATATTCAGGATTTAGAGATTGTTGTTTCTGGTACCAATGTTTCTTTGTCATTGTGATCACAATACTAACATATCTTATGAAGAATCTTCATCAGTTCAGTATTAATTTTTATAGGACGGGTGTTCATGAGGAATGAGTGTGAATTGGCAATATACATACAATAATTGTAACGCATATTGCATGTTTTAGACTTCTTACTTTGCTTGCTATCTATCAGCTGCATGGTTCGCCCGGTTGGTCCACCATTACATGCAGTTAATGGTGTCTGTCTATCTTCCCCCCTCCCTTGTCAATGATGATTTCCTGATATCATTTTAACAACTTTTCGCTCACTCGAACATATTTTTTTGTTGTTCCTGTTTGTTAAATTTTTGTAATATAATCTGTTGCAAATATACAAGAATAAAAACATGAATTCAATCCAATTAGATTCATTATTCTGCTACTGCAGGAATAGGATAGGAATAGTAGATGAAATAGTAGTAGCAGCTGCAACTTGTCTTCGATAAAATTTCACAAAACCAATAAAGCAAAAATAAAAAATAAAAAAGAAGAAAAGAAAAGAAAAGAAGTAACAAAATTATAACAGTAAATTTTTCATCCATTACTCCACGGCTTCATGATTCCATTCTACTTTACAACTATTCCTCCATTGCCATGCAGTCGACTCCACTTCAGTCCACTGCACTTTACTCCATTTTGGCTCTTATCCACCATTAATATTTACTTTGAATTAGCTTAACAACCAATTCACTCTTGGTCTTGGCTGGTTTGTTGCTGCTGCTGCTGCTGCTGCTGATGCTGCTGCTGCTTCGCTTCAGCTAAAGTGTGTGACTATGGTAGACTTGACTTGACTTGACTTGCCTTGCCTTAGCATTTTTTAATCTTTATCCAAGTTATATGGAACTCGGTTCGGTTTTGCTTGGATGCGCTTTCGTTTATATAAATGTGCCTCTCATCTCTTTTGGATGCTTTTAAATTTATTTTTGTTTGTTTTATTTTATTTTATTTCCATTATGCGAATTTCGAACTCCATAAATCATTGTCCCATTCGTTGGTTGTTGTTGCTCCTCTATTATGATCTTTTTTTGTATTTTATTTAATTTTAAATTCTGTGTACCAAAACAACCAGAAGAAGGGAAGGGGTCAAGATTACGAGATAGTGGTACCATTTTGTTGCAACTTACATGCGAATTATAAATGATGGCCATCTTTGTGCTCAACACAGTTTAATTGATCTTGACTTCATTCTAAGGCAATCGGTGTGGTCATGTTTTGTAGGTTTGTGTAATCTTTTAATGGGAAAACAAAATTCTCGGCGCCTTGTCCTCCTCTCCATTGTACATTGTGCTAGTATTTGGTTGAGGCATCATTTATCATATCGATTTTAATTTCTGAACAGCTTTTTGTAAAGATTATTAGTTGGGGGATCAATATTTTATGGGATAATCAAACAGTTTTGTTGTTAATCAATTCATTGATTCAATTGTTGCATTTGTTGTCATTGAACTAATTTTGTTTATTTTCTTCAATGGATAAAAATTGTGAATTGAAACAGTTTTATCGGGGTTGTATGACCATCTACTATTATCTCTAGGATAACTTCATAATCACCCAAGGAGGATAGATTCTCAAATTCCAGGTAAAACTATAATGACAGATAAAAGGAATATAGACTTGCATGTTTTAAGTGACTTTGTGTACGCACATTCTGAATCCCAGTCCAGAGTAAGCTGTCAGAGTCACCATCTCAGTTGAAGGAAGTGGCCGGCCCAAAGTCCAGACCTCAATTCGAGCAAAATCTGAGGCTATTAGAAAATGAGAAGCTTCCAAAATCTAATAGATCCAATCCACTATGAAAGATTTACTTTGAGGTAGAGTGCAGCATAAACCGAATAATATTCCCATTATTCATGTTCACAAATTGATAGAAAATATATCTGAGAATGTAGTGATATAAAAAAAAAAAAAAACGAAAGGATTTTGGATCAACTGTGCACACTTGTGATGATTGATGTTTCTTTAGTTTTTTGTTTACTTAATATTTTTCTTGTTTGGTTTTCTATTTAAAACTTAGGATTATGACTTTACTCCAAAAATAAAACCAAAATACCTAAGCACAGTGGATAGAGCGATAAATATCTGCAAACAACTTGATCTTCCCTGTCTGTCCCACCAAAACCATCAACAGCAAAAAATACAACTTGCAAAACATTTATGACTCGATAGATTTATCTCTTACTGCTTTTAATAAAAACAACACTCCTTCAATAGTCTTCCAACAATACTTCCTTTCCCTCAAAAATGAACATTCTAAATACAACTTTATATACACTGACGGCTCCAAATCATCAGAAATTACAGGCTTTGGCATCTCTACCGAAACAAATCCAATGACATCAGGTCTCTTACCCCACTATTCAACAGTATTTGCAGCTGAAATCATTGCAATCCATGAAGCTATAAACATTTGTATACGTAAGCCAGGTAGACAGGCTATTTGTTCTGACTCACTTTCTGCTTTATCCGCTATAGCCAATTTTAATAACCACAACTACTACGCCTCAACAATAAGATCCCTAAAATAAAACTCATCTGGGTACCCAGCCACACTAACATCATAGGCAATGAAAAGGCAGATTTAACAGCAAAGCTTGCTACTAAGTTGCCACTTATATACACACCAACCCAACTACAACATATATATTGTTAATACTCTCACAAAACACATAAATCTTGAACACATCACCATGCTACAACACACCTACAGCTGTTATAAGCTAATACACTCTCCAAATACCACTTCCACAACACTTTATAATTCCCCAACTTTTAAACTTTTATCTAGACTTGATCAGATAAAGCTTACTAGAATCCGACTTGGTCACACAAACCTAACAAACATGCACCTCATCGATAAAAACCTAAATAACATCTGTCCCTTATGTAATAACGCTCCTAATAACATTCACCACATTATGACATCCTGCTCCTCATTGTACCACCTCAGATCCTCGACATTCGCTAATATGGACCCCATTTCAATCATTTCCGATCCGTCCTCATTAACAACATTAATTTTATTCTTAACTTCCTTAAAAAAGCAAATCTGTAGAGTAAAATTTAACCCTAAACTTAAGCACTTATTTCGTCACTATTATTATTATTATCATTATTGTTATTAGCTGCAGGCCCTGGCAGCCATGGCTATTTATTAACTCTGTTAACTTTTAGTTTTAACTTTAGGTTAGCATTACATAAATAAATAAATATGACTTTACTCTCCAATCTGGACAATTTTGCTTCTAACTGTATATATTGCATATAATGTCAATAACTTGTTGAGTCAAAAGTCTTAGAGGGGAGGGAATAGTTTAGATTGTGTCATTTAAAAAAATCGACAATTGTGAGTCAGATTCGTACACGGAGATTGTTGTTTGTATGGGAGGTACCCCTCCTAGTGCTCCGATTTGGCTGATTCCAATAAATGTATCACGTCTATATCAGAAACTCATAGTGTCTAAATTTCACTTCAATAGTTTGTCAATTAAAAACCTGAATTTTAATACTGGGTTTGTATGTGAGATACCCTCCCTAGTAGTCCGATCAAACGGAAATGTTGACACAACAAGTTTCTTTTGGTACCCTTTGGGTCCGGAACTTAAAAAAAAAAAAACAACTTCATTTAAGATTTTACAAGAATGGAAAATTTGAATATGCGAGCAATGATAAAATACATATTTGTTTTTGATAAAGAAAAACAAATGATTTGATTAAAATGGAACTCTGAAAAGTTTATGTTTATTGGAAGAATTCTCTCTGTACCTTTGTTATCAAACAAATGTGTAGCCCTACAAGAAATTTTAATGAACATTGTTCAGCTTCATTGAAATGATGTGGATGGTGGTGACTTTTTCAAATCTGATTAATATAAACAATGATATCTTGTTTGTTGTTAAACGATTGTAGTCCGAAAGTGCGCAAAATTTAATCCAATATTTTTGAATGCTCCATCACAAAAGCGAGAATAGTAGGTATATATGACATCATCAGTGGGTTTCCGGCTACCCACCATGCTAAACCTATGAAAAAATTAAGTGAAAGTTTGTTTTTGTCTGCTTGATTGCCTGTTTTCTTTGCTAATAAAGGGATATACTACTTAGTTGGTGTGAATTTTGGATATTGTGAGTATTGTTTCTTACTATTTCCTCGAGAAAGATGGGGAATACTCGATGAGGTTGATGATGTAAATCGTGATCGATCATGTAGGTTCCGATTTGTATTTTTCTGACTATTTTCGATTGTCAGCACTTGAAAAACGATTTATCTTTGGCCGCAAAATAGGGTGTTTGTTTCAGCGATCACCTTCTCATTTGAGACAAATCTCTCTGGCGGCGCTGGGGAGCCAAATCTAGAGAATAGGATTGATGCGAAACGAATTCAAGGTGTAATTCGTTGAATTTTGCCATCGTAGCCAAAGACATATGACACAGTGCATTGTCTTTGTGAAAGATCACTTTCTTTCTTTGCATATGAGGCCATTACTTCAAAGTTTCGTCTTTGAAACGATCCAGTAGCTCCATGTAGCAATGGTTATTGACTGTTTTGTCTTTTTCAAGATAGTCGATAAACGGTAAAGCAGCCCAAAATATGAACACCATAACCCTGTCAGCAATTTGTTGTGATTTTGTACAGTTTATCGGCTTCTGGCCACACAATTGTCCTACGATTTAACTCTGGCGTATAATGGTAGATCCAAGTTTCGTCCATCATTTATTATTTTGCCAAAACATTTCCAAACAGCACTCGGAACCATCAACCGTTTGTGGTTTTTGGTCGACTCTTTCTCATAGACAAATGCTCATTGCAAAATAAAGTTTAAACCCCATCTTCCTTTGAAATATTTAGGTGTTCCCAAACCAGTCAATAATGATCGATTATCCTGGTGCATAGTCCGGCTAACACTTATCAAGCCAAAGGTGTTCTTTTCTCATTAAATATCAATGTTTAATCAACAAAGAAAATTTCTGCGTATCCATTGTATTGAAAAAAAAAAGAAAAGTTTCTTCACTAAAACCTCGGGAACTTTTAAGATTAATCCCAGATTATCATGAAATTTTAACAGCAATTTGTTTGTCAGACCCCGGGAACTTATCAGCCAATGTGTTATAGCATGCAACCCCCTCAATGCTCTTAACATCATTATCATTATCATTACATACATCTTGATTTTTATACTTAGTTTATATTGAATATTTTGTTCCATTCTAGGTATTATCTATTTACGATCTCATTTGAACAAGTACCTTTCGGTCGATCAATTTGGCAATGTTCTTTGCGAGAGTGAAGAACGCGATGCCGGCAGTCGTTTCCAGATTAGCATCAGTGAAGATGGCAGTGGCCGTTGGGCTCTTAAGAATGAGTCACGTGGTTATTTCCTTGGCGGTAATCCTGATAAACTGGATTGTACAGCTAAAACGCCAAGCGCCAGTGAATTTTGGACTGTGCATTTGGCGGCACGTCCACAAGTGAATTTGCGTTCAATTGGACGTAAACGTTTTGCGCATTTGTCGGAATCTCAGGATGAGATACACGTGGATGCTAACATCCCATGGGGTGAGGACACGCTCTTTACGCTCGAGTTCCGTTGTGAAGAAGGCGGTCGCTATGCTTTGCACACGTGCAATAATAGGTAAGTGGAATGTTGATCATCGATTCATGTGATGTGTCCAAAAAGTACTTTCTTACTTAACTTTAATTTTTATATTAAAGATACTTGAATGCCAATGGAAAATTGCAAGTTATTTGCAATGAGGATTGCCTATTTAGTGCTGAATATCATGGTGGACATTTGGCATTACGTGATAGGTAAAAACAAAACAAAAAAAAACAAAAAACATTATGGATTTCTTAAAAAAGATACACAAATTTTACCCTTTGTTGTGTATAGGCAAGGACAATATTTGTCGCCTATTGGTTCGAAGGCTGTGCTTAAGTCACGTTCATCGACTGTCACACGTGATGAGCTATTCTCGCTGGAGGATTCATTGCCGCAGGCCTCCTTCATTGCTGGCCTCAATTTGCGTTATGTGTCGGTTAAACAGGGAGTGGATGTGACTGCCAACCAGGATGAGGTGGGCGAGAATGAGACATTCCAACTGGAGTACGATTGGTCGGCACATCGTTGGGGATTGCGTACCACACAGGATCGCTATTGGTGTTTGTCAGCCGGCGGTGGCATACAGGCCACAGGCAGTCGACGCTGTGCTGATGCTTTATTTGAACTTATTTGGCATGGTGATGGCTCCTTATCGTTCCGTGCCAATAATGGTAAATTCTTGGCCACTAAACGTTCGGGCCACTTGTTCGCTACTTCGGAAAGTATTGAAGACATTACGAAGTTTTACTTTTACTTGATCAATAGGTAAACAAAAACTGATGATGATGAATTAATTGTTGCATAAGTGGATATAATTATTTTTTAATTTTTTTTTTTATTTCATCGTATTTCAGACCAATTCTGGTGCTGAAGTGCGAACAGGGCTTTGTCGGATATCGTACGCCGGGCAATTTAAAACTAGAATGTAATAAGGCTACTTATGAGACCATACTCGTGGAGCGAGCTCAAAAGGGTCTTGTGCATTTGAAAGCGCACAGTGGCAAATATTGGCGCGTCGATGGTGATGGCATCTCTGTTGATGCTGATGAGCCAACTGATGGTTTCTTTTTAGAATTACGTGAGCCGACTAGGATTTGTATAAGGTTAACTTAATAATAATAATAATAATATTTATATAATAAAATTTAAAATGTTTTATAGATCACAGCAAGGCAAATATCTTGGAGCCACCAAGAATGGAGCATTTAAGTTGCTCGAAGATGGCAGCGACTCAGCAACGCAATGGGAATTTTAAAAGCAAAGCAAAAAATAAACAAAAATCAAAAAAAAAAATTAAAAAAAAAATATACCATACATTGTTTGAAACAAAAAAGTAAAAATATTTTCAAAACACACACACACACACACACACACACACACACACATACTTAATCATATACTTTGAAGTAAACAAAAATAATGTTTCTTTTTGATGCTGATAAAACAAAATCAAATGAATAAGAATGTTAAAGCGCACAATTCATTATTCATTATTTTACTTTTTTGTTTCAAATTCAATTTACAACAACAACAAAAACAACTTGAAATCAATCAATATCGTGTAACAATTAAATAACAAAAATTAAACGAAACGAAAGAAATCGAAATGCCAATTTTTGTGAATCCTTCCGTTGCTTCTTTGTGAAAATGAGAGTGAAAATCTAATCGTAATAAGAAAGCAAAACTTTATAAATTATTAAAAAATATATACAATATAGTAATATATATACATATACAATAGTATATCAAAAATAAAATATATATTTTGATAAATAAAAATAAAAATCAAATCAAAATCACATAAATTTAAAGAGCAAAAAATTTAATATAAAAAAAAAACAAAGAAATGCAAAAATGGAAATTATATAAAATATACATAATTACATGCATGGACACACACATATTACATTCGTGGATAAAAATAATAATACTAATAAGCACATGTATGATGAACATGAGACTGGTATCATACACTGGTACACTGCCCGACACCACCCAACCCATCCTACTTATGCTTCCTGTCTCTGAAGCTTAATATCAACAAAGCAAACTAATGAAATGAATTTGGTTTGTTTTTTGTCATCAATAAATTTTATAAAATTATACAGAGGAGAAGAACGTAAGGAGTAAGGATATTTTAACATTTGAAATGAATTTTAACGAACTTACACTACATAGAAAAATTAAGTTTTATTTTTGCGACATTTATTTGATTAGAACATTCGCTTGAAACTGAGGAAAATGAACACCGACCATAATTTTTTTTTGTAAATTCTCTATTTTCAAACTTATTTATAAAAGAATTAATAATCTGTTGAGTATGAGAGCTCGTACATATCCTCAAAATCATATAATTTTTATTTATTATTATTTTTCTCTAATGCGCGAAGTTCGTCCATAGATTTTCTTGTTTCAGCCGCAACAGTTCATCTCCACGTCAATTTCGGTCTTCCTGTGGACCTCGTCCCTTGAGGGTTCAATTCCAATATGGCATGGGGTATTTCGTCGTTATTTTTGCGAAGGGTATGTCCCAGCTAGACGTACTTTCGTTTCCGTATCACAATTTTAATTGGGTCTTGCTCGCAGTTTTTCCAGAGTCGCTGATTGCTAATAGTTCTTGGCCACCAGATTCGCAGAATAGTACGTAGACTTCTGTTGATGAACGTTTATAGTTTCCTCATGTTTGTAGTTGTAGTATGCCAAGTCTCACAGCCATATAACAAGACAGATTTTACACAAGCGTTAAATATTTTTATTTTCGTCTTCTGGTGGACATGTTTAGCTCTCCAGAAGTTTTTAAGTCTCCCAAATGCGGTCTTGGCTTTTTGAATTCTATATCGATATGAGTTCCCCCGTTTGTTGTTATTTGACTACCAAGATCAACTTCCTCGATGTCGTTACTTTCGATTATAAGATGGGTGCCAGTAGTGGTATTTAATCGCATGCTCTTGGTCTTAATGCAGTTAATATTCAATTCCACTTTTTTAGACTCCACAGTGAGTTTGCCTAGTTGGGTTTGCATATCCGAACAGCGATTCGTTAGCAGTGTTACATCGTCGGTGTATTCCAGGTCACTTAATTTTCTGTGTAACTTCCAGTTGAGTCCTATGTTTTCGATTTCAATAACTAACAATAGGAATGATAAATAATTCTACAGCATATGACGCATATAATGTTAATTAAATTTTTCATTGTGTAATGTATGCAAGATGCTTATTATCTTTTTATATATAAAATTCGAGTGTACGAAATTTTGTGACTCTTAATTTCCTAAACGGCTAGACCAATGTTGATAAATTGTTTTTTTTTTTGTTTTTTTGTTTTACTTATAAGATCACCAAGATGGTTTATGCTTCAGTTGGACCCGGTAGGTGGCGCTACCAAACTTTTAACATTTTTTTATCTAGCGCACACTAACTAAGCTGATTTAAATAATTTTTTTTTTTTTAAAATGACAAATGAATGCTTATAAAAAGAGTTGCATACTTATGTTTTCAGTTTTTAACTTTTAATATAATATTTTGAAGTATTAAGTTTTTTGAAAACCACTGCAAGGCCAAGCATAAAAAGTTTTGTATGGTTTTTCGTTTTTAATGCTTTGGTTGTTGTTATTGTTGTATTTTTTTCTCTCTGAGTACGCACTTTCTGCGCTCTTCGTTTCAGTATTATATGTTCATTTAAAGTGGAAAGAGACATTGTTTCGTTGTTTATGCTTTGCTTTATTTGTGTTTCGTGTTTGAGGCTATTGATCACCTTCTCAGCTTCATAACCAGTTGGCAAATAGTTTGCCTTCGACGACAATCGAGTTGTCCACCACTTTGACATTCAATTCGCTAGGCTTGAAGTGTGTAACATGAATGCAGACCTGGAATCCATCTTTCCCAAAGATGGGAGCTGGTGCTTCGAAAGGTAGGACTCCACTATACAAATATTTGCGCGAATATTTGTTGTTGTCATTTGTATCTTTGCCCATAAACGATCCAAACATTTGCACGAATTGTTTTTGTTCTAATCATAATTGGCTCATAGTTTCGAATTTCTTTAGTATTTTTAAAACCAATTAACGTTTCTTCGAATGAGAGAAATTCATCATCCATAAAAAAAGAAAATTTAGAGTAAAGATTTGAAGGAAAATCAAAGCGTTTTGATTTCCGCCAATCATTTGCACAAGCCCTCAAACATGGCCAATCCAAAGTTCCCAATCCAAAAGTTCCAAAATATACTTGATTACTTCAAATTGCAGTTCTATGGTGGCAAAGTCTCAGTCGATCTAAAGTATGCCCTTCCTTTCTAATCCTCCCTCCTAATCACCCGAAAAACCTACAACCTTCCACTCCCTGGTCATCCAGTTCATATTTGATCAACAGAAATCGAGCTGTTGCATCTTTTGGCAAAGTGATTTCCAATGTTTTTTTTAATAGAAAATTTATCAAATTAATAAGATAAAATGAATATTAAAGCGAAAATGTGGTAATCGATGATGATGTCGCAGAAAAATTTGAACTTCCAGAGATCAAACAAAGTTGTTTTTAAAATGAGTGTAAATTGAGAAGAACGAAAGGAAAAAAAAAATATGTATAATAAGCATGATAAATCACTGAAGGATTAAAGATTAGAGAGTGTGGCTAATCGGTTGTCGGGCAATGTATGTATGTATGTATGTGTTATGTGGAATCTATCTATATTTACTTAATTTTATTGTTTAAATTGACATTCTCATTCATTCAATATTTTTCGTAATGATAACAGAGATCAAACAACAACAAGCAATAAAATCAAATGAAAATCAAAGAAAAATGTATAGACGAAATTAAAAAAACTAAAATATTTTAATCAAGTGCAAGTATTGATCATTATTATCTAAATACATGTAACCTTTTGTTATTTGTCGAGTAACTTTATAATTTCATCGTTGTAGAATTGCCATAGTTTATTGGCGAAAAACTTAGCTCTTCGGCAGGCCAATTTTTATTATCATTTGGTAGTAGAGACCGTTGATGGCTTAGGCTATAAGGTGGATGCATCACAATTTTCCAACCAAGTTCTGTCAATTTATTCCGATTTATCAGAGATGTGTGTTTAGCCTAGCATTGTCATGATTGATCCTGTTCTATTGGCCAATTTTGATCGATTTCCCTTGACATCGAAATTTCCTAAACGGAATCGAGCAAACCACTCCTCGATGTTCACTAACATGATCCTCACTGTAAACTGCACAAGTTTTTCGGCATGTTTTTAAAGTAAAAAAGCTTCACATAGTTTATTTCTTCAGCGCTGAATTACAGAACTATTGTCTTGACACAATTGGATTGCACAAATATATCACCCAACATAATAATTTTACAGTCTTACAGTTTACTATTGTCTTATCTCAATTTCTCAGTTTCTGTTTTGCTCTATCAGCTGAAGGTATTGAGATCTCTGCACCAGGCATGGGCTGGACAAATAGCTCACACAAAAAAAAAAACCTTCAATTTTTGATATCCTAATAACAAAATTACAGAATATTTTTAGATTTCTCGGGACCTCAAATGTTGCGAATGTTAAATGTTGTTAGATCGATTTATCCAGTCCAATTCATAGTTTTTGACAGTCTTCGTTAAAACATATGCTTCTCCCAACATGACTGTTAAAATTACCAATATGTAACAAGAGAGAGAGAGAGAGAGAATATCATCTATATGGCTTTTTGTCATTAGAAGCGTCTTGTTTGAATCTACCACGGGTATTGGGACATTGTTTTGCTTTTATTTTGAATCATTTTAAAAAAAAACATAGTAATAATAATAATAATACATAATTTAAACAATGGTCCCCGAAGATCCCTTTACCTCTTTGAGGATAAAATGATGCTTTCTTCATTCAATTCTCTTTTAGAAAAGTATACAATTTTTTTTAAATTTAGTACAAATTTAAGTTCTAACATACAAGAAAATTATCATTATTATTTATGAAAAATATTGAATGAAATATTTTTGAATAAGAAATTGTTTTTTTTATAATCCCAAACTGATAAATACTTAGTCATTTCATACGATGATGTGGTATCTTAAAGCCTCATTATTATTTTGATTTTGTCCACAGTTTGGTGAGGTTGGTCAGTTGGTGGCTCTTGCCAATATACTTATATTTAGTATCCTAGAATTTTCAATTGTATTTGTATTACTTTTGGAACTTTGTATTTAAATATATTTGTAATCTCTTATTATAGAAATTTATCTGTCCTCCTATCAAACAGTTGTATAACATCCTAAGGACACCAAAAAGACAGAGGTATTCCAAAATGCCATCATCGTTGAGTGAGAGAGAGAGAGAGAAGTAAAAAGAAAGTCATAGTATGGTTTTTGATAAAAACTTAATGTTCTTTACTTTGAGGAAGAGTCAGTCAGTTGACAAAAACTTATTTTTTTTTTTTTACTAAAAGCGCATTACTGGAGATTATTTTATAAAAGGCGAATGTCTAATTTGGTGATCCTGTTTTTTTTTTCCAACATTTAGATTCTATTTGTTATCGTTCTGACAATGAGAGATTCTTCCATATTTAATGAATCATTGGAAACTTTCTGATAATTTCTTTTATGTTCCCCATAAATTGAGTAATTTTCCAATCTCAAACATACTAAATATTAATGGCAAAGATGTGCAAACAAATAAATTGTGTCTGACCGCCGGTAGAACACATGCATGATATCATTTTATAAAAAGATCCATTCGAAGCATTCGAAACTTTTTAAGACAAGAAAATACAGAAATTTATATTAAAACTTTTTTAATACAAATAAGAATATTGTAAGAAACCCATACAGAAATGGGGGGAATGTGTCAGGCTTTTTTGGAAATTATACAAGATTATACAAAAACTTATATATGAGAATGATGATGATGATGATGAGATGCATTTGCATGTTATGCTGGTGTAGTGTATCTTTTTAACATGTAACAACAACAACAAGCAAGCAAACAAACAAACATTCTGTTGTTGCTGTTGGTTTTTAGTATTTTTTTTACTTAATAAAATGCACCAATTTTTTAAATGCAAAATTACATTCGAAAAACTAAGAACAACAATGGCGGCGAACGACTTAAATGTGGTGGGAAAATTATACTGCTATATTATCTAAAATTTCTTTTTGGTATTTTTAATACTTATATATATTTATCTAAATAATATTTATTACTTCGAACAGCTTGTTTTGGAGGTTTTCTAACAAAAGTGATAATATTAAGGAATACACAGATACATTTCCCGGATTTTTTTTTAAGTATTAAAAAAACCAAGAAAAGAAATTTTAGAAAATACAACACTTTCATTTTCCCACCACATTTAAGTCGTTCGTTGTTGCTGTTCTTATTTTTTCGAACACATTTGTACTTATAATACACAAAAAAAAAAAAAAAAAAAAAATTATGCAATGGAGGATGAAGAAAAAACAATTTGTCCAAAATCAATTCAAAACGAGGAAATGCAAACAAAAGAATTGCCGACAAATATGAAAATTGAACAGGAAATAAAAATATAAATTACAATAATAATAATAATATCAGATCAGATCAGATCATATATATAAAAATCGTTTGGTGGTCAAAACTTTGAATAGAAACATATTCCTAATACGTTTATAAATACATTTTTTATGCGATTAGAATTTAAGTGGAAAAGAAAAACGAGAAAAAAAAATAAATAACTAAATAAATACATTTATACTTTTTTAAAATAAAAATTAAAAAAATAATTATTGTGAAAGAAGAAAAAAAAATATACACACATTATTTATATTATAAATATACCTATTAAATATATATATAATTATATATATTATTATTATTATTATTATGCAATACATTTTTTTATTTTATTTAATTTAAAAAAAACATTTTATTTTTTTTGTTATTTGCTTTTTTAAAATTTATCTATGTATGTCTATTTGCAACCTAAGTCTCTAATCTACTAAATCATAAATAAACAAATAATAATAAAAATAAAAAGAAATTTATTCATTTTTAAGTTTTTTTGTTTTTTTTTTTTATTGGTAAATTAAATCAATCAAAATAAAAGAAATCATTTCTTTGTTTGTAAAAATGTTTTTTTTTCCTTAAAATTTATATTTCTTTTATTGCTTTTTTTATTTTATTTTTCTTTTCTTTGATGAACCTTAAGCGATATCTTTATAAATATTATATATAACAATAAAATCTATAAAAAAAAAAAAAAAATCATAATTAAATAAATGAATTTGTTAATCATTGAACTCAATTGGAAATTGAAAAGGGAAAAGTTCAAGTATTGTAATAATTTAACAAAAAAAACTGCAATTGATTTTTTTTTACTGATAATCAGGGGTGCTACAGAAAACACTAGTGTTTTCGGCGTCGGGAGGTTTGCAATCTTCTTCGCAAAACTGTAGGTGCCACAGAACTCCGAGAGGTTTCGTTTTTCGAAGTGTTTTTTTCAAATTTTTTTGTATAACTGTATTTTTATTTGCAACTCTCCCAAAGGGGAGAACCAGCGAATTTTATGAGAATGACATGTTGTTATAGTACTACATAAGAGTTATATTCATAATATTTTATTGACGGAAAAACATCGCTTAGTCTTCCTGTGATCTGAAAGGGAGATCCAGGGGATGGTAACGCATTAGCCTACGGAAAACATGTTTCTTACTGCGGTTCACAACTTCCTCATTTACTGTTGACACCTGCAAATCTCTGTGGATGACTGAGTTGCGAACATACCATTCAGCGTTGACAAGCCTCCTTAAAACTTTGGACTGAAAACTTTGTATAATTTTGGCATTTGATTTTGAAGTTGTGCCCCAAAGTTCAATGACATAAGTCCATACTGGTTTGAGGATGGTTTTGTAGAGAAGGAGCTTGTTATTTGTGCTTAAGAGCCAGCTCATCTTGATTAGTTTGAGGTTCAATTGTTTCCTTTTGTTTTTGATGTGGGGTTTCCAGGTCAAACGAGTGTCAATCCAAGGTACTTCGCTGAAATGAAAGTTTTTTTCAAATAATCAAACTGTTTTCATTCCATGTTGTGCTTGTCTTAATAGGGTTGTCAGCATATTAACACATCTTACTAAAATTTGTTATTCTTTTAATTAGGGTTCCGGACCCAACTCATAACATTTGCGCAAATATTTCCTACCTTCGCGCAAAGCTTTCACTCTGTCAACTTGTAGTATTGCTCATAGCACGAAATACTATCTAGCTTCAGCCTTAGACGCCGAATTATTGCTTTATAAGTGACAGTCATCGGTCAATGCTTTTTGTATAGTCACAATATCGGCATAGCGCTTTCCATTCAGTGACAAATGTAGTTGTCCGAAAAGTTAGAAGTCGCAAGGTGCAGAATCAGGAGAATACGGTGAGTAGTTGACGGTTAAAATGTGATTTTTGGTCAAAGATAACAACTTTTTTCAAAACCTACATATGTGTACAACCAATCTGGAGATATCTATTGATTTAAAGATGCCTTAACATTTAAATATTAAGTTTGGGAAAAAATTCCAGGTTTTTTCGTATAAATTCAGAACATTTTTCTTTTATATATTAAGATTAAATTTTATTTAATAATGTCGACCACTTTCTGCCATTGGAAAATTTCTGGGGTTTCTCATAAAAAAAAAAAAAATAAATAAATATTGCGGCACACGATTTTCTCATGACTCTCTTGAAGCCAGTTTTACGCAAGCAACAGTATGTTTCAAAGATCTAACGGTGCAAGGTCAAGACTATCCACCGTGGATGCATTAAAACTTCCCAACCAAAGTCTTTCCATATTGTGTCGGGTCATCAAAGGTGTGTGATCAAGCGTTGTTATGATGAAACACGACACCTTTGTTGGCAGAAGTTTGGTTATTTGCCGTCAATCCTAATGGCTTTGCTACAGTTTGTGGAGCTTTATCTCGTTTCGACCATAACCGCTTTCCCACAACAGTTCAATGCATCGATGTATACTGAATTCTACGCCAAGCATAAGCAAAAACACTTTCTTTTTTCTTGTTCTTGATTTATGCAGTTATGTACTTTGTTATAAATAGTAGCTCATTATTAATTACTGTGAGTATCACACGCTTTATCTCGCTTTGACCACATTTCATTATATCGTTCTTCATACATACGATGGACGTTCACAAATCGAACATAAGTACTGTACTTATTACTAAGTGGGATGGTATAAAATTCAGTTTCAATGCAATGTGAAAAGTAGAGAAACCGTGAAATTATGATACGAATGCTTTGTTATATTGTAAATAAAATCCGTAGGATTCTTAGCAGATTACATTTATGTTGGCATCATCATTTTAATCTGATGCATTGAACGAGATGTGATCTCATAGAACTTGGAGTGTTTTTGATTTTGATTAAACCAAATCAAAGTTATAGTACATTTATAAATGTAATAAAAGTATGTTTATAACTAGTATTCCGATTTGTGATTATGATTGTGGTTATGATGATTATGTGATTTATCCAACAGTATATTAGCTAGAGTAGTCCTTGCATTTCATTCATGAATTGCATGTAAGCATCATCCTTGGTCGTAGATTTCCTTGCATCTGTGGAACTGGATGGATGATGGTGATGAGCTGAACGGTCCTGTCCGTGTCCATCTGAATAGGATTTGGGTCGTGGCGGCTTACGCACTTCTTCACGCTTAATACGTAGCGTTGAGGGCACAAAGCGGGTAACATCTGCACTTAAATTCCTGTAACGCGCAACAAATATATAAGAATGTGGATTTGGGTAGTGATGAGAAATAAAATAAAATTACCTGATCTGTGGTTTGGCTGTAATTGTTGTGATACCTTTGCTGGGATCTTTAATGTGTGTCAATGGATGTTGTTGGGGATGGTTTGGATGTGGTGGCTTCATATGGTGGGCAAGCCGTGGCGGTAGACCAGGTGGTGGTCCTGGTGGCATACGCAGACCCATGCGTTGTGGGAAATTACCAATCGCATGCGGTCTAGGTCCAGGCGGCATACGCATGCCAAAATTGTGTATACCAGGAGGACGCATGGGCGGCGGTCGGAAAAGCATAGGAGGTGGTGGAGCTAGTCCATGCGCTGGCGGTATTGGCATATGTGTTCCTACTACATTGACTGGAAGAGCTCCTGGTGTATTTGGTGGACCCGTTGGGGTCTGAGGTACCGTGGACGCTGGAGGTAATGGTATTGCTACAGATACCACGGGAGCGGAGCTATTTGGTTTAGCTGCTGCTGCAGCTATTGATGTTTCCATTGTAGTTATTTCCTCGGTTACTGTAAAGCGTTGTTTGGAGTTTTCATGACTATTTTCAGTTCCACTATCATCGTTGTCACTGTCATCCGATTCATTTGGACTATCGTTGCCATTCGATTTAGGTGACTCTTGATCTGGCTCACTATCATTATCATCCTCTTCATTGCTTTGTTCTTTGTCCGCATGCTTTTTCTTATGAACATTCTCCATTTCCTTCATGAACTCATCAATATTTTGTCCAGATATCGCAAGCATACGTTGCTGTAATGAATTTGGTGTCTTTGCTTTTCTAGTCGGACTTGATTTTCGTGGCGGACTGTAATGTTTAAGTTCAACTTCATCATTCTCAGCATCAGTATCCAAATCAGTCATTTCAAAAAGATTAGGCGGGGGACCTGGCGGCACACCAAGCAATTCCTTATCCTTGTCATCTTCAGCTGTTCTTTCAGGTGTCTTAGAGCCAGCATCGTCTTCAGATTTCTTGATTAAGCCCGGTGGTGCACCCGGTGCAAATGGTGGCAATGCTAGCGAAACAGGTGGTGGAGGTAAACGTATGCCACCACTGAATCCACTGTTGGGGCCTGCAGTAGTTGGCACTGGTGCTGGTAAAGGAATCTCATCAATTTGTACACTCTGAGCATGCTTGACACTTTCAAAATATTGCTGTTTCTTAAGGCGACGCTTCTCATACTCTGCTTCCTTGCGTTTTAATTCTGACCAATGCTCCGGTTCATCATGTTGCTATTAAATATATATTAAATAAATTGTTATTATAATTTATAATCATCATAACACAGATATAAATATATATAGATGGTAATTACATAAAGTCGCATCACACGATCAAAAGTCTCTTTAAGCTTCTTCCGTTTGTCGCGAAGTACTTTTTCATTTAGAGGCGAAGGTTGCAGCACATTGTATTCTGTATGAAGAAACACGAGATTTAGCATATGTGTTTATCGGTACTAAAAATTATAATTTATTATACCCATTTCATCTATTTTCTCCATTTCCTCGAGAATTTGTGAAGGATCCTTATTCTTTAGGACAGCTGCTCTAACCATTTGCCGCTGCCGCTTATTCTTTTTTAATTCCTTTTTTCGAGCCTCTTTGCCTGAATAAGAAAAGAACATTAACATTAATTGGTAAACAATATAATATAGTTAACAGCTTACGTGCTTGATCTGTGGGATTCATATATTTCCCACTTTTTGTGGTGTTAATGGAGCGTCGTCCCATTTTCTCGGTGTTTCAGTTTTAATTTTTAATAAATTTATCCAATAATAACAAACCAGTCAATGAAATTACGAACTAAGTAGTGCTGGAAAGGCTACAATTATATGGAGTAGTATATTAGTGTTGACAAAATTCCATATTTAGTGTTTGACAATATCAAAAGTTTTATGTACGATACGCGCTATTCACAACAGAGTGAAAGAAAATTCAAATGCTTTACTTCTAATTATATTTATTCCAATTCCAACCACCTAATGTTTAAAGAGAACGAAAATTTTGCTGATGATAATCTTAATGATTCTTGCGAAGAAGTTCCTTGCTTTGAAATCGAATCTGTGGATTCACCAATTATTTCAATAAGTGACATAGAAGAAGGAGAGATTATAAGTCTTAGTTCTTGCTTGGAAAGTGATGAGATCATTTCAATAAGTAACATAGAAGATGATGATCCGCAAGAAGCTATTTGCTTGGATAATTTTGATGTGGGCAATGATCAACCAGTTCAAATAATTGTATGTTATTAAAAAAAATAATAATAATAATAAAAGAATGATAATTTTATTTACTATCCGTTTCCAATCCATTTTTAAATAGCTTTCAGTGCACAAGTTCAATTCAAAAATTTTCTTTTATTAATGTTATCGCAATTAAAAATTGCATGAAACATTTATATGATTATACAGAATAATTACATGCTTCAACTTATAGAAGGTCGTTAGGATGGAGCCTCTTTAAACTGGGTCGGCTCACACCATTAGTTAGGATTGCCTTCAGGCAGTTTGGATGACTTTGTAGCCTTTGTTGATGACGTTTGCTGATTTGCAGGAATTCATCACGTACCGTGCGTCCTTAGGTCTCTGTGCAAGATGGTTTTGCGCCAGTTATGCACCGAAACACCTTGTTTTGACAAGCTTGAACTCTCTGAATGTTGCTACCAGAGCAGCAGAACCCCAGATTTGAATCGTGTAACGCCAGACAGGGGTCACTACTTGTCTGTAAATTATCCTCTTATTGCTGAGTGACAATCTACTAGATGGCCGAAGCAACCAATCAAGTCTTCACAATTTCGTATAACAACATGCAGTGATAGATTTAATATGAGCTCGCCATGTAAGTCGCTTGTCCAGGATTAGTCCTAGGTAACGAGCTTGATCCACATGCGGATCAACTGGACAATTGCCACGCCATAATGTAAAAATGCAGTTTACTTATTTTTCTGCATTAATTCCAATATTCCAGCGCTTAGCCCAAGCGTGATATCTATGCAGAATCTCTGAAGCTGCCAGAGCCGAGAAAGAATTTACCACGACAGCTGTGTCATCAGCATATGTGGCAATGGTCATCTGAGTCTATCGATCTGCTGTATATAGCGAGTACAGGAAGAGTGCTAATACACTCGAATATTTCTTCTTGAAGGCAAAGAATGTTCGCGATAGCATTTTATTAGGCATTGCTTTTTAGGTGGAAGGAGTCTTTTGATTTTGTGAAGCAAACCGTATATCCATACCCTGCTTAACGTCCAAGAAAACTACACAGCAGTATTGTTTTTTTTTTTTTTTAACTCAAACGCAGTAAGAATGTGATGAACAACACGATGTAGTTGCTCTGGTGTTCCATGATGCGCTCAAAAGCCAAATTGGTTGGTTAGGTAGGTATAGCTTCCTGGATGACCCGCATTTCCAACATTCTTTTCAAAAATATTCTTTCGTACATCTTGGATATGTGGGCAGAAGGCGCAATCGGTCTATAAGACGTAACAATGTTCTCTGATTTACCAGGTTTGGGAATCATTATAATTGAAGCGCACTTCCACTGAGTACGAAAGTGACAGATACGTAAAATTGCATTGAACAACATCACTAAAAACAAAACTCCCTTATGTGTGCTTTAGCTACTTTGGCATTGAATGTGTCATGTCCTTGACATTTCTTGAATTTAAGGCGCTTCAAGAGTTGCCTTGATCTCTGAAAGGTAGAGGCGAGAATCTGTTTTCTAGCTCCTCAGCACTCTGCAGCTTCATATAGTATGTTTTCTTTTTCAAGCAGACTTACAGCATCATCAATGTCTTCTGCCGAGGTTAGATCAATATTAAGGTTAGTGTGGGATTCCAGCCATGACTGAAATCTCTCAATATTGGCATGATCAGGCAAGAGTCGTTGCGGAGTTGAATATGTGTGACCTGATACATTCAAATGAATTATCAAAGCCAAGTGGTCCGAGCCATGAATATTTTAACAGACAGAAAGAGACATCGGAGACCCCATAAAGTATATATATAGTACGTACATATATTCTTGATCAGTTCGACGAGACG
Source organism: Amiota minor (assembly GCA_037043295.1). Classification (NCBI taxonomy): domain Eukaryota; kingdom Metazoa; phylum Arthropoda; class Insecta; order Diptera; family Drosophilidae; genus Amiota; species Amiota minor. Next base: position 1,601,790 of record JBAMAW010002683.1, read on the forward strand.
AGTTTCTTAAGCCGTGTCGGTCTGTTCGTTTGTATCTCAGCAAACTAGTCCTTTACTTTTTGAACTAGAGTGCGGAAGTTTTCTTTTCATCAGACGCTGTACAATTTTAGGAACTAGCCGAATCGGACCATAAAAAATCCAAATACAAATTCATGTTCTTATTAGAACGAACTGAAATTTTGGATGCATTAAGTATCTGACACATATTAACCAATCATCTAAATTTAAAGACCCTAGGAATGCTGGATCACATAGCTCCCATACATATACAATATTTCGGTCTCTTTGTTGATATGCTGTATGTACGAGTATACTGACTGTACCCTAAATATACAGTGGTCAACTTAATCAATGTAATACCTCTTGTTTTCATTGTTTTTATAGTCCACTCTTGTTTTTAGGGTACTGCATGTAAGGCAAATTTTCCCGGTAATTTCCCGAATCGGTAAATGTGGTAGAATGGTACATCATTATTATTAATGCCAAATGTGCGAAGCAAGTAAATACCATAAATTGCATTAGTAAATGATCATTTTCCATTAATCATAATTTTTATTTACAGTTCGCAGGGTAGCTTTAATGTGAGTCCCATGAACGACAATGTTCGCTGTTTCTATTGCTATTTTCATATACAAATAGGAGTGGATGAATGATGACTTGCAATTGTGTTTCAATATAAGCCGCCTAAGTGGATTGGTATTAATCATAAAAAACAATTATAGGTCCGTGGTGGCCGCCACTGGATATAAAAAAAAAATCACCTTACTGAACAATATAATTTACACTTATCACAACAAATTCTTAATGTTTTTGGATATTAAAAGGTACACCGTGCCCTCTTAATCTTTAATTTTTAATATACGAGTGTGCATACATAATTAAATAAATTTGAATTACGGTATCAACTATTACAAGCTTTTTAATATTAACAAACTCATGGAAAACAATTTTTTATTATAAATAATATCAAATCGACTGATTACTACCTTAAAATTCATTGATATTTTTAAGATAACATGCCTTTATTACGTTTATATGCTGCCCCTGCTTTTCGATTATGATTGGCTCGTGAAGATTTATGGGCTTCCTTCTTGGCGCGATTTCGTACTGTTTCATTGGATTGTCCTTGACCCTTGGCTGCTCCAACCACATCACGTACGGGACCTTGTGCTGCTTTCTGACCCCACTTGGCCTGTTGACGTGCTGCATAACGAGCTCGCACATCCTCTGGATTCTCACAGAAGTCATTGCGTGTATCACGTTTTGGCGTTGATCTATTAGTATTTTTGCTGTTGTTATCATCTTTTTCATCGTCATCATTTTCGTTCCTAGAAGTTTCATTTACTTTGTTAGCAGCAATCTTTCCTTTGTTTCGCATCTCTGGCTGTCCATCAACTAAAGCTTCATAACTATCATCATACTCATCATCATACTCAGCGGCATCATCTGCACTACCAGCATCGTTTCCTCAACAACTGAATATTGTTGATATCGATGTTTAATTTCCTGTAATTCCTGTTTGTCATCCAACAATTGTTCAGCATTTTGTGGGACACCAGGAAAACCTTTCCCCTTTTTAATTATACACTTGGGCTTATCATTAGTCATTACATCGTACTCATCTCCATCGAATACATTATAATGACGCAAGCCAGACTCTTGGTACAGTTTGTCTTGTGGATCCGGTGGTATATATACTTCACTTTTATCACTATTTGCCAAATCCGGCGGTAGATTGTCATCAAATATTGCTGCAAGAGCCTGTTCACTATTATCATAGCGAGCCAACAATCGTCGTATAAATCCAGTCCCAAGTTCTGGTAAAATATCTAGCAATGCACATACTTCTAAATCAATGTCACGATTTAGTATTGATGCTGGTGGAGGTGTTGGCAAGGATTTGTCTGATTTACGCCGTTCACGACTAGATTTTTTCATTGTAGATTTTGTTCCTTTACTCGACGTCGTCGTTTGGTTGTCAAAGCTCCTTCCTCCACTCTCATTTAGAAGATCTCCAATTGGGCCAGCGGTATCAGAATGAAGAGCCTTCTTAAAACCATTTACAATAAATTCAGTTTTGTGTTGTTTGCTGCAAAAGAAATATAATCAAAGTTTCTAATTAATTCTAATACATATTTATTTGATTGACAAAAAGGCAAAAACAAAAAAAAAAATTATGTGGGACGCTTAAACATTTCTACTAACTAAACTGTTAATTGAGAAGGAAACCAGATCAAAACTAGTATGTACATACAATAAATAAAGATCGGTGTTCATGACATGAATGAGCTCAATGGTGACAAAGTTAGATAGCGATGTGTGGTAATTGGCATTGGAAATAAGAATAATAAGAAATTTGGTGCGTGTACATGATTAATTGCTTCTATGATTATGGTAAAGATCTACTTACATTTCTGGACATGCTTTTTGTAATCTATTCATATCAATCTCAATAGGATATTGTCGCTGATAATCCACTATAAAGACATTTGTTGTCAAACATTCCGATAGCAGTTCTATTAAATTATGCACTGCATTTGATTTCGTTCCCTCGAGAACATTTTCTATATAATATTTTACTATACTGCGGAATGCATTTAGATATTGTTGACGTCCTTCGTTCAACCATTGCATGAATTTGCATTTGGATTTATGGTATAAATGTATTTATATAAACTCGGTAGCGTGTTATCATAAAAATTCGCAATCCTGTTGTTAGAAACTCAACATTATATAAATTATAGAATGTGCAATTGTAGTATAAAATTACCATACATCCAGTTTAAGTTCGGCTGCAATTGACGCAACCTGTGGACAAACTTCTAGTAAAATGCTCAATGTGTAAGCACAATCCAAAGTGTAGAGAACGACATCATCATATGGCGTTTGTGAGCCATCGTCACACAAAGCTCCACCGCCAGCACCTTCGCAACCTTCATTGTCAACTTGAATTTGTATACTGGAAAAGGCGCTTTCATAATACGCAAGTCCATCTTGCATATCGCGTAAATAGTTCGGTTCTATGTCGAAGACATTTGTGAAAATTTTCTGTAAGAGTTCCACATTCTTTCGATCACAATTTCCCAGTGCAATGAGTAGATCGAAAAGCATTGGTATGGTTATCAAAAAGTTATATAAAGTAAATCCTTGTGATGCTTTGGTGTCAACCAAGCACTTGGTGACTCTCTGCTAGTCAACAGACGCCATATGATACGCACAACAGTCGTTAGAACTTTTTCGTATAATGCCAAAGCAGATTTTATGGCCATATCATTATTATAACTAATTGCATAATTGGCAATTTTATAAAAAGGTGTAATATGCTGTAAAAAGGAAACTAAAGCAGATAATGCCCTTGTTTGATAGACCATAGTTGACCAAAACCTGTAAATAAATAAATATAAATTATGTATTTGTCATGAAATTGGATAAATAGAGTTCACAATTATGTATATATACAGTCAAATCCAACGTGCAACACAATGCACGTTCTGAACATCCATTCTATGAAAGCATTATTGTTATTATAATTCAGATTCGGAAACTACTACCCTGCAGTTTATTACAATAATAATTATCACAATGATATGGGGTTGTACCCTTGACCGACTGTAGAACACTTGTGAGAGAAATTCATCAACCGACAACGAATGGAATCTTCTCCACGGATATTGTGCAATTAGTCAAATCAATCAAACTATAAAAAAGGACTACTTAGTTCATAATTCTATGTTTATTGTACTCAGACTTTTCTGCGCGATACATTAAAATGCTTTCGGTTTATTCAAGCATTATAATATTTAAGACTTTGTGCCCGACAATTGGTTGCTATTATTTAGTGGATTCGACTGTTCAACTGTAACTTACTCATGATGACGCAATGTGAGCAAAATTTCCAATTGGCGTTGAAATCGTTCCGTCTTGTAAAGCCATTCCTCTATTTCAACATCCTTTTTGATTACACCGTATGACGTCAATAGACAATCATATCTGCCAAATTTTATATTTCTCGACCAATGCTTATGCTTAATTACAATATTACATTATTAGTATTTTTATAGGTATTTCTTTGCTTAACTTTAATTAAAAACAATGACTCACCAATGCCGGGAGGGTAGTCGCGACTCCTTTTTGTTTTTGTTTCAACTTGATTTTCCACTGATCCAGCGACAAATTTTGCGAATTGCTATATTGTTCCGATGCCATCAAGGTTTTGGTTGTTAACAAATTTAATTTAAATTTCTATCTACTTAAATAAATTAAAAACATATAATGCGCTGTGTCCCAAAATTCCTTAAGAAAATAATAGAGTGCCGGGTGACACTGCCAACTGTTTGATAGAAAAAACACTACACTTTTCGTACTACTTAACACTGTAAATTTTCTGAATTTTTTTTTGTTACTACTTGACTCGTCAGTCGGCACACGAAAAGCCGGCTGTGCGGAGTAAAATTTTTTTCGCACGAAAATTTTTTTTCCAATTAAAAATTTCGTTCGAACTGCAGAAAACACAGGCGAATCTGTGTGTTTATTGAAGAAAGGAGTTGATTTAATAATTTGTTAGACCAAATTTTGATAAAGAAAATGAGTGGGGATGTGGCTGCTGCTGATAATGTAAGTAGTAATTTTGTTTGTGATTACAAGCAAAAAACTTAATGGCTGCCGGTAATTGCAAACATGTTGATAATTGTAGGTGTTGTTTTTTTTTTTTTATATTGGTAGAAAAGCATCGAAATCTTCACCGGTCTACAACCGAGTGCGGGACTTTTACCCGTTTAAATCTGCCGCACCATGTCCTATACCCCCCCCCCCCCACCCCCCCCTCCCCCCATCCAGCGCCGCGCGCGTTTCCCATCTTCTTTGTCATTCTCGGATGGTGCAACTACGTTCTACTTCTTTGGATGCTGCAGCGCCAGCATCATTAATCCACTTGAGTTCTCGTGCCATGATATCAATTGGAGGTATCGATGCTATCACCTCGATCGCGTTATCCGATATTGTTCGGAAATCACCCGCAACACGCAGAGCACTAAGTCGGTGGATCGACATAATACCTGCCATATAGGAGCTCTTCAGTGTTGCGCTTGCTCATACTGGCGCCGCATACAGGACGATAGAAGCATCCACCCTTGCTAGCAGCTTCCGTTTACTGGCTCTTGGACCGCCTACGTTTGTCATAATGCTTGACAATGCCCCATTCACTTACACAAGCCAGGTGTTCCTTGAAGCTTAGTCTTCCGTATAACAAACATAACTTCTATTAAATTGAATTGAGTTTATGTAATATGATTTTTTTTATTTTGTTACAGCTTGTCCATGCACAAAATGGTGTCAGTTCCGAGGTGCACTCTAATGGTGGGACCATAATATTTAATCGCCGACGGCATAAACATAAATCGTCCAAGCATAAACGTAATCGTTTTGAAAGGATAAACATTGCGATAATAAACGTTACAGAAGTTCATCTATAATAAAAAAAGAGAAAAAGAAAAAAAAAAAACGGTATGTATGAAAAGAACATAAGCTATAGAATATTTGTATGAATGTAGTTATACATCTAATTTTCGTATCTATCTGTCTTTGTATTCAGCAGTAGGAAGGATAAACATAGGGATAAAGATCGCGAGCATAACAGCGGTAGTGCACATCATCGAAGCTCAACATCAAGTTCATCAAGCCATAGGGACCAATTTAAGAAGCCTGAGCTTTGCTACCATCAGAAACGTTCATCAAATGATAAAGATCGAAAGCACAAAGATCATGAGCGTGAGCGCAATAATAGCGGCGGAAATAGTTCCCGCAGCATTAGTTCAAGCACAGATGAAGACAGCAAAGATAAGCACAAGGAACACCGTCAACATAAATCATCGTCGTCCCCATCTAATTCGTCGCGTGATAAATACAAAGAGCGTAGTAACAAGAGCTCATCGTCATCTTCATCATCGCGTTCCAAACATCGCAGGAGCTTTGCGAAGCACCACTCACCCTCGTCATCATCATCTAATCATGTCCCAAAACCACCACAATATGATGGCCTTTTTATTAAGCCCGAGCCATTAAGCCCCACGCGTGGCGCTCCGACTATGGGTGTGGCTTCACCAAGCCATAGGGACCAATTTAAGAAGCCAAGCTCTCATGCCCCAAAACCACCACAATATGATGGCCTTTTTATTAAGCCCGAGCCATTAAGCCCCACGCGTGGCGCTCCGACTATGGGTGTGGCTTCACCAAGCCATAGGGACCAATTTAAGAAGCCAAGCTCTCATGCCCCAAAACCACCACAATATGATGGCCTTTTTATTAAGCCCGAGCCATTAAGCCCCACGCGTGGCGCTCCGACTATGGGTGTGGCTTCACCAAGCCATAGGGACCAATTTAAGAAGCCAAGCTCAAGCCACCATCAGAAACGTTCATCAAATGATAAAGATCGAAAGCACAAAGATCATGAGCGTGAGCGCAATAATAGCGGCGGAAATAGTTCCCGCAGCATTAGTTCAAGCACAGATGAAGACAGCAAAGATAAGCACAAGGAACACCGTCAACATAAATCATCGTCGTCCCCATCTAATTCGTCGCGTGATAAATACAAAGAGCGTAGTAACAAGAGCTCATCGTCATCTTCATCATCGGGTTCCAAACATCGCAGGAGCTTTGCGAAGCACCACTCACCCTCGTCATCATCATCTAATCATGCCCAAAAACCACCAATATATGATGGCGTTTTTTTTATTAAGCCCAAGCCATTAAGACCCACGCGTGGCGCTCCGACTATGGGTGTGGTGAAGGTTAAGAAAAAGTTTGATACGAATGTCAAAAAGGAAGCTTCTTACACCGATGATAGTATGCTAATGGATCGATCACAAGATGATCATAAACGAAAAACTACCGTCGATGATGATGAAGATATTCCTTTAGCTGTACGTAAAAGGAAATCAGTTCACTTTCCACCAGACGATGATGATGATGACGTGCCACTGTTAGGACGCAAAAGATTGAAAAAGAGAAAAGATCGCGACAATGATGCTGATGATGACAAAAATAAAATTAAGAAATCTAAGAAGGTAAACCCAATCTGAATTGTTTCAGGCAACTTAAAATTTCATTTCTCAATTTTTTCACTCAGTCTACTGCAGAACCAGTAACAACTACGAAACGCTCTAGAAAAGATAAGAAAGACGATGACGAAGAAGTATGGAGATGGTAAGCAAAACAACAACAATGATGACAAAAAAAAAAAAAAAAAAAAACAGTGTTTCTACTCTTCTTTGTTTTGTGTTACACAAAAGTAATTTACTTTTTTTTTTTTTTAAATTAAAGTTAATACTTACCTACTTCAATCCATAAATTACCCTGAATAAATTAAAAATAAAAAGAAAAAAAAAGAAATTAGATGAAAAAAGAAGATGAAAAACTAAATTGAAAAGAAATACAAGAACAAAATTAAAACTACATATATCATATGATTTCTATCAATCGGCCGCTGTTTTGATAAGGGACGCTTATAAAGAAATTTTGTAACCAAACAAAGACGAACAAAAACAAAAACTAAAAGCAAGTTAAATGAATTGAATCAAGATCAACATTATTATTATACAAAAATAAAATTAAGAAATCTAAGAAGGTAAACCCAATCTGAATTGTTTCAGGCAACTTAAAATTTCATTTCTCAATTTTTTCACTCAGTCTACTGCAGAACCAGTAACAAGCTTCTTACACCGATGATAGTATGCTAATGGATCGATCACAAGATGATCATAAACGAAAAACTACCGTCGATGATGATGAAGATATTCCTTTAGCTGTACGTAAAAGGAAATCAGTTCACTTTCCACCAGACGATGATGATGATGACGTGCCACTGTTAGGACGCAAAAGATTGAAAAAGAGAAAAGATCGCGACAATGATGCTGATGATGACAAAAATAAAATTAAGAAATCTAAGAAGGTAAACCCAATCTGAATTGTTTCAGGCAACTTAAAATTTCATTTCTCAATTTTTTCACTCAGTCTACTGCAGAACCAGTAACAACTACGAAACGCTCTAGAAAAGATAAGAAAGACGATGACGAAGAAGTATGGAGATGGTAAGCAAAACAACAACAATGATGACAAAAAAAAAAAAAAAAAAACAGTGTTTCTACTCTTCTTTGTTTTGTGTTACACAAAAGTAATTTACTTTTTTTTTTTTTTAAATTAAAGTTAATACTTACCTACTTCAATCCATAAATTACCCTGAATAAATTAAAAATAAAAAGAAAAAAAAAAGAAATTAGATGAAAAAAGAAGAAGAAAAACTAAATTGAAAAGAAATACAAGAACAAAATTAAAACTACATATATCATATGATTTCTATCAATCGGCCGCTGTTTTGATAAGGGACGCTTATAAAGAAATTTTGTAACCAAACAAAGACGAACAAAAACAAAAACTAAAAGCAAGTTAAATGAATTGAATCAAGATCAACATTATTATTATACAAAAATAAAATTAAGAAATCTAAGAAGGTAAACCCAATCTGAATTGTTTCAGGCAACTTAAAATTTCATTTCTCAATTTTTTCACTCAGTCTACTGCAGAACCAGTAACAAGCTTCTTACACCGATGATAGTATGCTAATGGATCGATCACAAGATGATCATAAACGAAAAACTACCGTCGATGATGATGAAGATATTCCTTTAGCTGTACGTAAAAGGAAATCAGTTCACTTTCCACCAGACGATGATGATGATGACGTGCCACTGTTAGGACGCAAAAGATTGAAAAAGAGAAAAGATCGCGACAATGATGCTGATGATGACAAAAATAAATAAGAAATCTAAGAAGGTAAACCCAATCTGAATTGTTTCAGGCAACTTAAAATTTCATTTCTCAATTTTTTCACTCAGTCTACTGCAGAACCAGTAACAACTACGAAACGCTCTAGAAAAGATAAGAAAGACGATGACGAAGAAGTATGGAGATGGTAAGCAAAACAACAACAATGATGACAAAAAAAAAAAAAAAAAAACAGTGTTTCTACTCTTCTTTGTTTTGTGTTACACAAAAGTAATTTACTTTTTTTTTTTTTTAAATTAAAGTTAATACTTACCTACTTCAATCCATAAATTACCCTGAATAAATTAAAAATAAAAAGAAAAAAAAAGAAATTAGATGAAAAAAGAAGATGAAAAACTAAATTGAAAAGAAATACAAGAACAAAATTAAAACTACATATATCATATGATTTCTATCAATCGGCCGCTGTTTTGATAAGGGACGCTTATAAAGAAATTTTGTAACCAAACAAAGACGAACAAAAACAAAAACTAAAAGCAAGTTAAATGAATTGAATCAAGATCAACATTATTATTATACAAAAATAAAATTAAGAAATCTAAGAAGGTAAACCCAATCTGAATTGTTTCAGGCAACTTAAAATTTCATTTCTCAATTTTTTCACTCAGTCTACTGCAGAACCAGTAACAAGCTTCTTACACCGATGATAGTATGCTAATGGATCGATCACAAGATGATCATAAACGAAAAACTACCGTCGATGATGATGAAGATATTCCTTTAGCTGTACGTAAAAGGAAATCAGTTCACTTTCCACCAGACGATGATGATGATGACGTGCCACTGTTAGGACGCAAAAGATTGAAAAAGAGAAAAGATCGCGACAATGATGCTGATGATGACAAAAATAAAATTAAGAAATCTAAGAAGGTAAACCCAATCTGAATTGTTTCAGGCAACTTAAAATTTCATTTCTCAATTTTTTCACTCAGTCTACTGCAGAACCAGTAACAACTACGAAACGCTCTAGAAAAGATAAGAAAGACGATGACGAAGAAGTATGGAGATGGTAAGCAAAACAACAACAATGATGACATTGGGTGGGTTGGTGGGTTTTGAAATAGGATTTTAAGTACATTACAGAGTCTTGTGAGGAAAAATTCGGAGTTGTATGGAGCGGAGAGAAAGCAGCTTCTTTGGCTACTTTGTCAGCCATTTCATTACCAACAATCAGGCAATGACTTGGGATCCAAACTAAAGTTATTTTTGAAGGGTTGCGGATAAGAATATTTCTAATTTTCTTAGCATAAAAATTATTTGAAGTTATGTTAGAAATAGATTTAATTGAAGAGAGGGAATCGGAACAGATAGCGAATTTACCTTTATTGTTTTTGGCATATTCTGCAGCTTCTAATATAGCTACTATTTCTGCTGTAAAGATGGAGCTATGGTTTGGTAGGATTGCATTTTTGATTATTGCATCTTCATGAGTGACGCTATAACTCACATTATTGTCCGATTTAGAACCGTCTGTATAAATGAAGGTAAAGTTACAAAGTTCTTCTTTTAAGTTGTTGAAAAGAGCTCGGAACTGGTTGGGGTTGGTATCAGATTTTAGAAAGTTATGAAGAGAACAATTAATAGATGAAGGCATTAGGTTCCATGAAGGAGGGTGAACATTATGGGTCGAGGGGGGGAGGAATGGTACATTTAGGGTGTTGCAGGTATAAATTATTCTATGAATAGTAGAAAGCACCTTAGGTTGTTTTTTAGATTTAGCTATTTTCCGGGATAGTAAGCCTAAGGGGGAATCATTGCTTCGGAAAAGTGTTTTGGATAATTTGGCACAGTTTAAGTTTCTTTCGAGATCCAATGTAAAACAATCTGCTTCAAAATAGAGATTATTAATTGGGGTAGTGCGAAAGGCACCAAGTGCAAAGCGTAAAGCAGAGTTTAATATAGTTTTAATTTTATTTAAAAGTGTTTTGGGAGCGAATCCAAAAATTGGCAAAGCGTAATTAAGTTTGCTTAGAAGAAGTGTTTTTACCAATGAGAGTAGGGTTGATGTATTGCAGTTAAGCTTGGGATTAGATAGACACTTAATGACATTTAGTTGGGTAGTTGCGGCAGTGCTCAGATGCTGTATATGAGAGTTCCATCGAAATTTATTATTAAAATGAATACCTAATATATTTAAGGAAGTAATTTTATCAAAAGCTTTTTCAAAGTCTAGCGAAAGTATAGTGACGTTTTTTAAGAGAGATGCTATCTGCAATTGCGTGGTCTACATATAATAGAGCATCGATTGTAGATTTCCCTTTTCTGAGACCAAACTGTCGACTGTTAAGTAGTTTGTATGTTGTTACAAACCACCAAAGTCGGTTTGCTATTATCTTGTGTAATACTTTCGCTAAGCACGGGTTTAGTGATATAGGTCTATATGATTGGGGCAGGTGTTTAGGGGATTTTGGCTTTGCAATAGGTAGGACAGAACTTGTTTTATACTGTTGAGGGAGCTGGTAGTTTAATATATTGTTGTAGAAGTTAAGTAATCGAGCTTTGTATATTTGGGGAGTCTTTTTAATCATTGTAATCCGGTCTTAGCCCGGGGTCTTACCTTTTATTTGCTCTTTTGTAATTTAAGATATTGTTTTGAGTTATGTATGAAAACAAACAACATGTAAAGTGCAATTTTTTGAGTTTCCTTACAAAGTTATTGAATTTTTATAATCATTAATATGTATGCATGTATGTATGTATAATATTTCTTTTTGCAAATTTGTTTTAATGGTGAGAAGAAGAGAAACGTGAGAATGGTGTTAAATGGAATACACTCGAGCACAAAGGACCAGTGTTTGCACCACTATATAATCGTCTTCATTTATTTTATGATGCCAAACGATTCGAAGAGTATGAGCAGATAAAAATCTTCAGTTATATCATTATTAGCAACACCATCACGAACAGTACTAGCTCATAGGAGCCGTGCATTATCTATGACAAATGTTGTTCCATGCGAATAGGAATCAGAACATTAAAATCATGGAATCCATCCAATCGAAATTGATCGCAAATCCAAAAAATGAGATGTGCAATTGTTGCAATTCCATTGCAACTGATTTGTTGTTTTTCAATATTTGAAAGAATCTCATTTGTAATACACTTTTTTTTCGATCACTTCATGGTAAGTATAAAACTGAATACTGAGCTAATTGATATGAGAGATGATGATATGCACTATATTGTTATTGCTGATGGTTAATTCACAATTTAATTTCGTCTCTTTCTCTTTATTATTATATAGATTCAACATTTGACATCGTGTGTCATCCGAATGCTGACTGAATTCTGACACTTGATCTGGCAATGCCGCAATTATCTCGTCAACTGCAACAAATTCTTTCCACAAACCATCAAGTCTATCAAAACCCAACTTCAGTGGAAGAAGTGGAATCGTCCACATTATTTAAAAAAGATCTGTACTTTGTAAATGACCCTTTTAAATTTCCTCGCGTGCGTGAAAGATTTGACAATTCCATTGCAGCTGATTTTGTTGTTTTTCATTTTAATTTAATTTTATTGACTGTTTGTTGCAAGAACATTAAATTATTGCAAAAACAATCAAAAACTGAAAAATATTAATTATCATTATTATTATTAATGCCAAATGTGCGAATCAAAGTAAATTCCATAATTTGCATTAATAAATGATCATTTTCCATTAATCATAATTTTTATTTACAGTTCGCAGGGTAGCTTTAATGTGAGTCCCATGAACGACAATGTTCGCTGTTTCTATTGCTATTTTCATATACAAATAGGAGTGGATGAATGATGACTTGCAATTGTGTTTCAATATAAGCCGCCTAAGTGGATGGGTATTAATCATAAAAAACAATTATAGGTCCGTGGTGGCCGCCACTGGATATAAAAAAAAATCACCTTACTGAACAATATAATTTACACTTATCACAACAAGATTCTTAATGTTTTTGGATATTAAAAGGTACACCGTGCCCTCTTAATCTTTAATTTTTAATATACAAGTGTGCATACATAATTAAATAAATTTGAATTACGGTATCAACTATTACAAGCTTTTTAATATTAACAAACTCATGGAAAACAATTTTTTATTATAAATAATATCAAAACGACTGATTACTACTTAAAAATGCATTGAAATTTTTAAGATAACATGCCTTTATTACGTTTATATGGTGCCCCTGCTTTTCGATTATGATTGGCTCGTGAAGATTTATGGGCTTCCTTCTTGGCGCGATTTCGTACTGTTTCATTAGATTGTCCTTGACAATTGGCTGCTCCAACCACATCACGTGCGGGACCTTGTGCTGCTTTCTGACCCCACTTGGAATGTTGACGTGCTGCATAACGAGCTCGCACATACTCTGGATTCTCACAGAAGTCAATGCGTGTATCACGTTTTGGCGTTGATCTATTAGTAGTTTTGCTGTTGTTATCATCTTTTCCATCGTCATCATTTTCGTTCCTAGAAGTTTCATTTACTTTGTTAGCAGCAATCTTTCATTTGTTCCGCATTTCTGGCTGTCCATCAACTAAAGCTTCATAACTATAATCATACTCATCATCATACTCATTGGCATCATCTGCACTATCAGCATCGTTTTCCTCAACAACTGAATATTGTTGATATCGATGTTTAATTTTCTGTAATTCCTGTTTGTCATCCAACAATTGTTCAGCATTTTGTGGGACACCAGGAAAACCTTTCCCCTTTTTAATTATACACTTGGGCTTATCATTAGTCATTACATCGTACTCATCTCCATCGCAAGCCAGACTCTTGGTACAGTTTGTCTTTTGGATGCGGTGGTATATATACTTCACTTTTATCACTATTTGCCAAATCCGGCGGTAGATTGTCATCAAATATTGCTGCAAGAGCCTTTTCACTATTATAATAGCGAGCCAACAATCGTCGTATAAATCCAGTCCAAAGTTCTGGTAAAATATCTAGCAATGCACATACTTCTAAATCAATGTCACGATTTGGTATTGATGCTGGTGGAAGTGTTGGCAAGGATTTGTCTGATTTACGCCGTTCACGACTAGATTTTTTCATTGTAGATTTTGTTCCTTTACTCGACGTCGTCGTTTGGTTGTCAAAGCTCCTTCCTCCACTCTCATTTAGAAGATCTCCAATTGGGCCAGCGGTATCAGAATGAAGAGCCTTCTTAAAACCATTTACAATAAATTCAGTTTTGTGTTGTTTGCTGCAAAAGAAATATAATCAAAGTTTCTAATTAATTCTAATACATATTTATTTGATTGACAAAAAGGCAAAAACAAAAAAAAAAAATTATGTGGGACGCTTAAACATTTCTACTAACTAAACTGTTAATTGAGAAGGAAACCAGATCAAAACTAGTATGTACATACAATAAATAAAGATCGGTGTTCATGACATGAATGAGCTCAATGGTGACAAAGTTAGATAGCGATGTGTGGTAATTGGCATTGGAAATAAGAATAATAAGAAATTTGGTGCGTGTACATGATTAATTGCTTCTATGATTATGGTAAAGATCAACTTACATTTCTGGACATGCTTTTTGTAATCTATTCATATAAATCTCAATAGGATATTGTCGCTGATAAAGACATTTGTTGTCAAACATTCCGATAGCAATTCTATTAAATTATGCACTGCATTTGATTTCGTTCCCTCGAGATCATTTTCTATATAATATTTTACTATACTGCGGAATGCATTTAGATATTGTTGACGTCCTTCGTTCAACCATTGCAATGAATTTGCATTTGGATTTATGGTATAAATGTATTTATATAAACTCGGTAGCGTGTTATCATAAAAATTCGCAATCCTGTTGTTAGAAACTCAACATTATATAAATTATAGAATGTGCAATTGTAGTATAAAATTACCATACATCCAGTTTAAGTTCGGCTGCAATTGACGCAACCTGTGGACAAACTTCTAGTAAAATGCTCAATGTGTAAGCACAATCCAAAGTGTAGAGAACGACATCATCATATGGCGTTTGTGAGCCATCGTCACACAAAGCTCCACCGCCAGCACCTTCGCAACCTTCATTGTCAACTTGAATTTGTATACTGGAAAAGGCGCTTTCATAATACGCAAGTCCATCTTGCATATCGCGTAAATAGTTCGGTTCTATGTCGAAGACATTTGTGAAAATTTTCTGTAAGAGTTCCACATTCTTTCGATCACAATTTCCCAGTGCAATGAGTAGATCGAAAAGCATTGGTATGGTTATCAAAAAGTTATTATAAAGTAAATCCTTGTGATGCTTTGGTGTCAACCAAGCACTTGGTGACTCTCTGCTAGTCAACAGACGCCATATGATACGCACAACAGTCGTTAGAACTTTTTCGTATAATGCCAAAGCAGATTTTATGGCCATATCATTATTATAACTAATTGCATAATTGGCAATTTTATAAAAAGGTGTAATATGCTGTAAAAAGGAAACTAAAGCAGATAATGCCCTTGTTTGATAGACCATAGTTGACCAAAACCTGTAAATAAATAAATATAAATTATGTATTTGTCATGAAATTGGATAAATAGAGTTCACAATTATGTATATATACAGTCAAATCCAACGTGCAACACAATGCACGTTCTGAACATCCATTCTATGAAAGCATTATTGTTATTATAATTCAGATTCGGAAACTACTACCCTGCAGTTTATTACAATAATAATTATCACAATGATATGGGGTTGTACCCTTGACCGACTGTAGAACACTTGTGAGAGAAATTCATCAACCGACAACGAATGGAATCTTCTCCACGGATATTGTGCAATTAGTCAAATCAATCAAACTATAAAAAAGGACTACTTAGTTCATAATTCTATGTTTATTGTACTCAGACTTTTCTGCGCGATACATTAAAATGCTTTCGGTTTATTCAAGCATTATAATATTTAAGACTTTGTGCCCGACAATTGGTTGCTATTATTTAGTGGATTCGACTGTTCAACTGTAACTTACTCATGATGACGCAATGTGAGCAAAATTTCCAATTGGCGTTGAAATCGTTCCGTCTTGTAAAGCCATTCCTCTATTTCAACATCCTTTTTGATTACACCGTATGACGTCAATAGACAATCATATCTGCCAAATTTTATATTTCTCGACCAATGCTTATGCTTAATTACAATATTACATTATTAGTATTTTTATAGGTATTTCTTTGCTTAACTTTAATTAAAAACAATGACTCACCAATGCCGGGAGGGTAGTCGCGACTCCTTTTTGTTTTTGTTTCAACTTGATTTTCCACTGATCCAGCGACAAATTTTGCGAATTGCTATATTGTTCCGATGCCATCAAGGTTTTGGTTGTTAACAAATTTAATTTAAATTTCTATCTACTTAAATAAATTAAAAACATATAATGCGCTGTGTCCCAAAATTCCTTAAGAAAATAATAGAGTGCCGGGTGACACTGCCAACTGTTTGATAGAAAAAACACTACACTTTTCGTACTACTTAACACTGTAAATTTTCTGAATTTTTTTTTGTTACTACTTGACTTGTCAGTCGACACACGGAAAAACGATTGTGTCGATTGTGGAGTGTAATATTTTTCGACCTCTGTAGAAGGCAGTTCGTGTTCGCGTGTTCAACCAACACTGCTAGAATTTTTTCTAAGTTGAAGATTTTTCTGGACTTAGAAAAATTTTTATTGTCGAGCAGCAGAGATCGGCAGTATCAAAAAGAAAAGAAGAGAAAAAAAAAAAAGTTGCAATTCTGAACTACAGCAGAACACAGGCGAATATACTGTGTGTGTGTGATTATTGAACAAAGGAGTTGATTTAATAATTTGTTAGACCAAATTTTTATATAGAAAATGAGTGGGGATGTGGCTGCTGCTGATAATGTAAGTACTAATTTTTATTTTAAAAATATTTTATGTAATTTAAATTTTTTTTTTGTTTGTGATTTGCAAGCAAAAAAGTTAATGGCTGCGGTAAAGTGCAAACGTGTTGATAATCTCTCTAGGTGTGTGTGTGTGTGTGTGTGTGTGAATGAATGTGCGCTGTGTACTGCGTGTGTGTGTGTGCGAGTTTGCTGTGTGTGCCCTCGAAAATGTTTTGTGAGATTGAGAAATTTTGTATTGATATGGTTTTTTTTTACATTATTCTAACGGAGAAGAAAGAAAATGTTGGGATATTCTTTTACTGTGCGTAATTTTATGAAAATGGCGACATGAGACTGCAACGGCGGCAGCAACATAGGAGCAGTATTTCGTCCGGCTGCTGGCTGCTCTGCATCGCAATATGCCCCTCACAAGACCACCACGATATCGTACAACATTAAGTGGTGTGATGATGGTGGTGTAAGTGGCTAGGTGTAGCGCCATCTGTAGGCGGCGGTGAATTGCTGAACAACGGATGTGACAGCTTTGCTTTGCTTTGGCTCACAGAAAACAGAAACAAGACCTGCACGGTTGTATTTTGTGATCCAATCCAAGTGATGAGGGAAAAACCCCCAGCTGAAGATTGAAAATAGCGAAAAGAGAAAGAAAATTGGGTCGGAAATATGTAAAAGTTGTTTAATGTCAATCATTTAAACATTTCAGATTCTTTCTTTCTTTCATCATCCTTCAATTCCAATTCCATTATAAAGTCAGCAGTTTTAATTCTGCCACTGAGTGATGAGTTCCTTGACAACTTTTCTGTATTCCACATGTGTATGTGCAATATAGCTAAATACATATGTATGTACTTATATGCTTATGCTTATATAGATATATAATAATTTGTATTGGTGCTTTGGTGTTTGCTATTGTTGTATTCTTCGTTTACTGATTCGTCGTAACTTACCCAAATCCAATCAAATCAAAGTGATATGAACTTGGAAACTTAGATGAAATAATTTGTTACATTTAGCTGCTGTATATCTTGGAATCTTGATAATTCGTTGCTTTATTATGGTTGGTGACAATCTTCTTTACACTACACTAGGGTTGATTTCCCACCACGTGTTTACTTTTCATTTCTATTCTATCCAACACGCGTTTGATAAAAAAAAAAAAATAAAAAAAACAAAAAAAAAAAAAAATCTGGCACATAGAAACACCAAAAGCACGCACACCTTATGCCCCCATGTATTTTTTTTTTTTTTATGTGTACATATGTTATTGCTATTACAGACGATAGTCTCTATTCTCGGAATATCCAACGATTGATCTATTTACTTATCTGTTTGTCTGTTTGTTTGCCTATTTGTCTGGGGCAAGATTTTGTCTTACTTATTCTACTATTAGTTATCAAGAAAATGTCTGCTTTTATTTTATATTATAGTCGGATTTATTTTATTTACGCTGTGATTGACCGGGTTTCCACGAAACATCATTATGGAGGAGTCAAACATCATTATTATAATTACGACGAAAGCTAAGCAGGCGAAAAATCTGTTTTTTATTCTAATTCCTGTTAATGACTGATAAGACTTGACATTGGCTGTGACTGGTGATTGGTGGCCCATTGTATAATAAACATAATTTCTATTAAATTGAATTGAGTTGATGTAATATGATTGTTTTTTATTCTGTTACAGCATGTCCATGCACAAAATGGTGGCAGCTGCGAGGTGCAATCTAATGGTGTGACCACTAACGGCCATCATAATCAACATCATCATCATACTAGTAGTAGCAGTAAGCATAAATCGTCCAGCAAGGATAAACATCGAGATAAGGAACGCGATAATAAAAGTTATAGTAGTTCATCTAAGGAGCATAAAAGTAGCAATCGGTATGTATGAAACGAACATAAGCTATAAAATATATGTATGAATGTAGTTATACATCTAATTTTCGTATCATCTGTCTTTGTATTCATTTTAGTGATAAAGAAAGAGGGGATAAACATCATAGCAGCAGTGGGAAGGATAAACATAGGGATAAAGATCGCGAGCATAACAGCGGTAGCAATAGTGGACATCATCGAAGCTCATCATCAAGTTCATCAAGCCATAGGGACAAAGATAAGAGCAAGCATAAAACTTCTTCGTCGTCATCGTCAAGCTCAAGCCACCATCACAAAAGTTCATCAAATGATAAAGATCGAAAGGACAAAGATCGTGAGCGTGAGCGCAAAG
The DNA here is from genome assembly GCA_037043295.1 of Amiota minor. Classification (NCBI taxonomy): domain Eukaryota; kingdom Metazoa; phylum Arthropoda; class Insecta; order Diptera; family Drosophilidae; genus Amiota; species Amiota minor. The sequence continues at coordinate 1,620,710 of JBAMAW010002683.1, forward strand.
ATAGCGGCAGCAATAGTTCCAGCAGCATTAGTTCAAGCAGAGATAAAGAGAGCAAAGATAAGTACAAGGAACACCGTCAACATAAAACATCGTCGTCGTCCTCATCATCTTCTAGTTCGTCGCGTGATAAATACAAAGAGCGTAGTCACAAGAGCTCATCGTCATCTTCATCATCGCGTTCCAAACATTCCAGTAGCTCTTCGAAGCACCACTCGCCTTCGAAGCCATCGTCCTCGTCATCATCATCTAATCATGCCCAAAAACCACCACAATATGATGGCGTTTTTATTAAGCCCGAACCATTAATGCCAGTGCATGATATCGTAAAACAAAGATCAATAACGCCAGTGTGTGAGATCTTAAGTCTAGTACCATTATCGCCACTGAGCGATATCGTAAAACAACAACAGAAAAATGGCTACGAAGATACAGCTACAGTGAAGATGTGCAATGGCAACAATTATAATAATGGTTATGGGGAAAATGGTAGTGGTACTCCGACTAAGATTGTGGTGAAAATTAAAAAGGAGGATTCAGAAAACGATAGCAGCATAAATGTATCTCAGGCGAGTTCCTGTGATTATTCCTTATCACAGTTTGATACGAATGAACCACCGTTTGATGTCAAACAGGAAGCTTCTTACACCGATGATAGTATGCTAATGGATCGATCACAAGATGATCATAAACGAAAAACTACCGTCGATGATGATGAAGATATTCCTTTAGCTGTACGTAAAAGGAAATCAGTTCACTTTCCACCAGACGATGATGATGATGACGTGCCACTGTTAGCACGCAAAAGATTGAAAAAAGAGAAGAAGGAATCTAAGAAAAGCTCTAAAAAGCGTGTTAAAGATCGCGACAATGATGCTGATGATGACAAAAATAAAATTAAGAAATCTAAGAAGGTAAACCCAATCTGAATTGTTTCAGGCAACTTAAAATTTCATTTCTCAATTTTTTCACTCAGTCTACTGCAGAACCAGTAACAACTACGAAACGCTCTAGAAAAGATAAGAAAGACGATGACGAAGAAGTATGGAGATGGTAAGCAAAACAACAACAATGACAATATGTTTCTACTCTTTTTTTGTTTTCTGTTATACAAAAATAATTTACTTTTTTTTTTTTAAGTTAAAAGTTAATAACCTTACTTCAATCCACAACATATGATTTCTATCAATCAGCCGCTGTTGTGGTAAGGGATACTAATTCTCACTGTGAATGTCAAAAAAAAAAAAAAAAAAAAGCAAAAAGAAGAAGAAGAAAAAGAAAACTAGAAAGAATGTTATCTTCGACTATGCCGAAAATGAAATACTCTTCACGCAGTAAGAATAATAGAGATTCTGTACTTACTGGCATTTTTAAATGTTTGCTATTTGTGCGACGATTTACATAACAAAAAAGTTTTACTTGAATTTGAATGCGTTGTTTGTAGTGGTCCGATTTGGTTGGTTTCGACAAATACAAATTTGCATACATACACACGGACACGCAGACATGGCTTAATCAATTCGTCTAATCGATCTGATCAAGAATATACTTAAGTATATAATTTATGTGGTCGTGGTCTCGTTTGGTTTCCTCTGCTTGTTACAAACTTCATGACAAACTTATAATACTATTCACTTCCGTGAAGAGTATAAAAAAGAGAGAAAAAAAAAAAAAGAACAAAATTAAAACTACTTTTATTACATACAATTTCTTAGGTTATGTCGCATATCATTTATTGCTGAGTCGCATTATTTGCGTAATATTTCTTCTTACTTCATTTCATTCCATCAAATGGCAACAATTTGAAGAAAATACTTATACATACATATGCGCAATGGCAACACGAATTACATTTTATATTGTGGTGAATTTAATGAGAGCAAAAATCTTTCAAACTGAATCTGCCGCCGGTGCTATTACTAAAAGAAATTTTGTAACAAAACAAACAATTGAACCAAGTCAAACAAAATCAAGAACTAAAAGCAAGTTAAATGAATTGTGTACGAATGCAAGATCAACAAAATTAAATAAAAGAATTTTCAAGAGAACTAGGAATCTTGGGAGGCAAGTAGACAGACACATATTGTATGTACATAAATCTAATAATGTGAAATATGAGAACAAACAAAACATGTAAAGTGCAATTTTTTGAGTTTCCTTACAAAATAAAATTATTGAATTTTTATAATCATTTAATTTAATATGTATGCATGTGCATGTATGTATGTATAATATTTCTTTTTGCAAATTTATTTTAAAGGTGGGAAGAAGAGAAACGTGAGGATGGTGTTAAATGGAATACACTCGAGCACAAAGGACCAGTGTTTGCTCCACTATATGAACGTCTGCCGCGCAATGTTCGTTTCTTTTATGATGGCAAACATATGGAATTGTCTGAGGAAACCGAAGAGGCGGCTACATTCTATGCGAAAATGTTAAATCATGATTATTGCACAAAGGATATTTTCAATAATAATTTCTTCAAAGATTTTCGAAAATCCATGACATCGAAAGAACGTGAGATTATTAAAGATTTTGGCAAGTGCAATTTTAGCGAGATGCATCAGTACTTCCTGGCCGAGTCCGAGAAACGTAAAGCAGCTACAAAAGAGGAGAAGAATGCTAAAAAACTCGAAAACGAAGCGATAATTAAGGAATACGGTTTCTGTATGATCGATGGACATAAGGAGAAAATTGGAAATTTTCGTTTGGAACCACCAGGACTGTTTCGTGGTCGAGGTGAACATCCGAAAATGGGCATGATCAAGCGTCGTATCCATGCAGGAGATGTGTCCATCAATTGCAGCAAAGGTTCCAAAATACCAACACCACCAGCGGGACAACGTTGGAAGGAGGTACGTCATGATAATACAGTAACTTGGTTGGCATCATGGATTGAGAATGTACAAGGCCAAGTAAAGTACATTATGTTAAATCCATCGTCCAAACTAAAAGGTGAAAAAGATCACATTAAATATGAGACAGCCCGTCGTCTTGCCAAATCCATTGATAAAATACGATCGACATATCGTGATGAATGGAAATCCAAAGAGATGCGTGTCCGCCAACGTGCTGTTGCTCTCTACTTCATTGATATACTGGCACTGAGAGCAGGCAATGAAAAGGATGAAGATCAAGCGGATACTGTTGGTTGTTGTTCATTGCGTGTCGAGCATGTGCAATTACACAAGCATCTCAATGGCAAGGAAAATGTCGTCGTCTTTGATTTCCTTGGTAAGGATTCTATACGTTATTACAATGAGGTTGAGGTGGAGAAACGTGTATTCAAGAATTTGGAATTATTTATGGAGAACAAAAAAGATGGTGATGATCTCTTCGATCGTCTTAATACTCAGGTATTGAATGAGCATCTGAAAGAACTAATGGATGGTAAGTTAGCTAAATATAATAAAAAATAATATAATTATGAATTTGGTTTTGATTTTAATTTCATTAATTTTATGAAATTTTTAGGACTCACCGCAAAAGTGTTCCGTACCTATAATGCTTCGATTACATTACAAAATCAATTAGATTTACTAACCGATGGCGATGCAACAGTGCCAGAGAAATTACTTGCATACAATCGAGCCAATCGTGCTGTTGCAATTCTATGTAACCATCAACGTTCCGTGCCCAAGGGACATCAGAAATCAATGGAGAATCTAAAAGAGAAAATTCGCGCCAAGCGTGAAGCAATCGATGATTGTGAATCTGAATATTATGTAAGTGATATAGATATTTTACATTAGAATTTTGTATTTATATGTGCTGCTGCTGCTGCTACTATTATTGTTATAGGATCTTAAAAAGGCCGCTAAACGGGGCTCAGTTAAAGAGAAAGTGATGGCTGATAAAAAGGGTAAACAACTTGAACGTTTAAAGGATCAACTAAAGAAAATGGAACTACAAGAGACTGATCGAGATGAGAATAAGACCATTGCCTTGGGTACATCGAAATTGAATTATCTGGACCCACGTATTTCTGTTGCATGGTAAGCAATCAATCAATTACTTTATGATTTCTTTTAATTTTATGTGATTATTTATATTTTGCCATTTCAGGTGCAAGAAAAATAATGTACCAATTGAGAAAATATTCAACAAAACTCAACGAACGAAATTCTTGTGGGCTATACACATGGCTGATGAAAATTATCGTTTCTAAATATTCGGTTTGAAAACAAAAAAACAACTAAATCTTAGTTCTTAATTAACAAATACATAAAGCAAACTCACATACACATACACACACAAACACATAGAGACGTAATAACAACAACAACAACAACAACAACAACAGAGAGAACCCACCACCAAGCACCTTCATCATAATAATAATAATAATAACAACAACAAGTACGAACAGAAAAAACAAGAAAAATTAGTTAGAACAAACACACATACATCACACACAATACATAATTATAGAAATGAACTCTATAAGGATTATGATCGTGGTGATGTTAATGACACAAACACACACACAACTCCTCAAATTATAGCCAGAAGAATGGAATGAAATGAAATAAGGAAGATGATGATGATATTGTTTCCGTTCATATTTCTTTACATATGATAAAAATTTTATGTATTTATTATAAATTCTTAGTAAATAACAAACAAAAATGTTTAATTCTGTTGATGTACAATCAATTTGTACATTTATGATAATTATAAAATAAACTTATAAATATTCATTCATTCATTCATTTGTTGTCATCGTCGTCGTCGTCGTCGTCTTCGTCCGTCTTCGTTGTGTTGTCTCCTTATTAAACTGAATTGAATTGAGATGAGTTGAATTACATACTACATACATATGTCTGATGTGTGAATGCATCCTTAAAAATTGTTAAAATATATTGTAGAAGTAAAAGAAGTAAAATTAATGTCGCAAATTTATGATGGATGCCAAAAAACTAATGAAAGTTTGACCAATCATTAAGAATCAAAGATATTATCCATGTGAAACTTCAACTTATGCGTAAATTATGATTTATGAATTTATAGACCAACTTAAATGAAAATATTATACCCATCAATGCAAATAATACCATGTTGTTTGTTGCTTTTGATATGATAAAGAAATTAAATTCAATTATGAATAACAACAATAATACATCCGCATACAACAAACCAATATACAATACATACATAGATACTAGAAACTACTACTTACATAGATTTATACATTCATATATCTACGAATAAAACAAAAAGAAAAACTGTGAGCAATTTTATAACAAAGAAAATGGTCAAAAACAAAAACAAAACAATATTAATTAATTGCATACAAAACAATACTGCAGAAAATTATATTTTATGATTATGATTACGATAATTATTAGTATACATACCTATTATTATTATAATACTTATTTTATAAAAAAGTTCTATAGTTCTTTTTTATTATTTAGATTTTGTATTAGTAAAATGTTTTTTTTTTTATTATTATTATTTTTTGTTAATTTTAACAGAGAAATCGAAAAAAAATTGTCAAATTTCTCTGATTTAAATTAATTATAAGTTATAATATAGATATTAGCTTAGTTTAATTTATATATATATAATTTTTATATATATATATATATATACAATACACACACATAAACAAAAATTTCGGATTGAATGAAAGTTATTAATTTTTGCAATTAAAAAAAAATTATTACAAAAATAAACCAACAAAATTGCTTAATGAAACTTCTATAGAACCAATGAAACATAGTACACATACATACATACATACATATGTATGTAGATAGATAGGTAGATGATAATAGATACATACACATACATAAATGATGAAAAGGCAAGCCCTTTATTTGGATTAAAAAGCAATATTAATCTTGAATGCTTGATGAAGGAATTATCAGAATTATTTTGATTTTTCTTTCATTATTAGATGGCAAAAAAGAAAAGAAGGAATTCATTGAAATGAGCATAGACACAACAGTGAATCAAGACAAATATGAAGCACACTTTGTACACATTGTACTTATTTCATTAACACAAACAAACTGAGTCACTGAGACATGCTTTGCTGTCTGTGACCACCACTATAATCATTGACAAATTAAACTATTAATTGATTAAACTGATGATTGTAATTTCCAAAGAATTTATTGATTAATCATGCCATCATCACTAGTTTGCTGCTGTCCCAATTGATATGCTTTGCGAATACAATTGATGATTGTGATACTGATTTTTGACAATTGTAAAGAATCCATCTTTCACACACATAGAATATTAAAATGATGATTTGAAGGAATTGAAACTCAAAAGAAAAACAATACCATAGAAATCAAATACATAAATGAATTGTTTAATTTTCTACTATTGTTATTGCTTATGTATTATGTTATGTGTGAAAGATTGATCATCCTCATCATTATTATTATTTTTATCATATATACAATCAGCAGAATGGAAAAACAATTGAAAGGTGCGTTTACCGAGGCATGCATACAAGTCAAGTTTAGCATTCATAATTCATGGAAAACAATATTTTGATTTATAGACTTCTTCTTCATTTATGTAGTTAGAAACTGTGTGTCAGTCAGAGAGCGCATTAGTGAGTCAAAACAACATTGAATCGTAAAAACTTTGTGCAATATTTAGGCATCAAATATTGAAAACTGGGTGGGTGGGGTATGTATTTTTATTTTCTTTACATGCTGCCTCATGTATGATAGTTTGTTAGATAGACATATAATTATTATAGATAGAAGATAGATAGAAAGATGCAAGCATACTTAATACAACATATAAACACACATAGATACATACATACATACATACTGACAGGTAGACAAACAAATGGAAACATCATGAATCATCGTCCAAAACCTTTTTGTTTCCCTGGACATTGAAAGACATTAAAAAATAACAAAACAGTAAGGAGATTTCAGTTCTCTCAGCCCATTTAATCTCTGTAACAATAAGTAATAAAATAACCATCATCATGTGTTTTTCTATGAAATTTATTAATCAATTTGACATAATGCAAATGCAAATACTGAAATCATATTAAATAAATATTAATTTTGTATATCAATTAAGTAAATGTATCAAAACCCAGAGAAAAATATCGGTTATTAGTATTTATGTTAGTTGATTTTTTTTATTATTATTTTTATTGTTTCAAACATGTTTAAAACATACATTTAATTTAAATACAATTTCATATATTTATATTATTTCTATGCAAACAAACAACATTTGTATGTAAATATGTCCAATTCTCTCTGCCATATACAATATAATATGTATGTATGTATATAGTAAAATCTCCGGTGGCCTTCAATGACATATGTTTGTTTTCAATAAACATAACTTGGATCTAAGAATTTGTGTCAAGCCACAAGAGATGAACTCGTTTGGGAAATATCTGCCACTAGAGATTCTACTGTATTTTATCATTTTTTATACAATATATGTTTGTGTGTATACACAATATATATATATATATATATATATAGATATGTGTGTGTGTGTAGTACAGAAAAGAAAACAAATATCTTTATTATTATTTTATATATATATATTTTTTTTGATTTTTATCAATTGAAAATTGTTATTACTCTAAAAAGATTAAAACCCAGAGAAAAATTCTTCAATAAAACAAGGAAAGATATAGAAAGTAAGAACTTCCGTCTCTTTCTATATTGCCGATATTCTATTTTGTTCTATAGATAATCAAATACATAATGTTGTACGTAGAATTCAATTCTCTTTATTAGAATAAATTACTTATAACTTTTATTATTTTTTTCACATTCATAAATTTTGTAAATTTGAAATTCATTATCAATTTATTATATTGGGTGTATGCATATGATTCCGCCCTTTCCGATAGTTTCGCTAGTATCGCCGCTTACACTTGCACACTAAAATACTAATACTTGCATTCGATAGTGCCTTCTATCAGCTGTTAAACACAGTGTATAACATTCGGTGGAAGCATAAACAAGAAATATTTCTAATTCATTGAAAATGTCGAGTTTTATCCCAAGTAAACATCATTTGCGGGAGGTTTTATTGCACTATTTTGTTGCAAAGAAAAGTGCAGCGGAAACTTATCGTTTGCTTGCTGATGTTTACGGTGAGCATGCTCCATCGAATACAACTTGCAAAGAATGGTTTCGACGATTTAAAAATGATGATTTTGACATTGAGGACAGAGAACATGGAAAACCACCCAAAAAATTTGAAGATGCTGAATTGGAAGATTTATTGACCGAAGATTGTTGTCAAACACAATCAGAATTGGCAACAACATTAAATGTTGATCAATCAACTATTTCAAGACGTTTGCAAGCAATGGGAATGGTTCAAAAAGTCAATAACTGGGTGCCACATGAATTGAAAGACCGAGACATCGAACGTCGCAAAACCATTTGTGAAATGCTGCTTCAAAGACAAAAAAGAAAAGGTTTTTTGCATCGGATAATCACGGGAGATGAAAAATGGATATATTACGAGAATCCTAAACGCAAAAAATCTTGGCTGAAGCCAGGTGAGGCCGGCCCATCACAGCCAAAGAAAAATATTCATTGTACCAAGGTTATGCTCTGTATTTGGTGGGATCAGAAAGGTGTTGTGCACTATGAGTTGCTGAAACCGTCTGATACTATCACTGGCGATGTTTACAGACGACAACTAATGCGGTTGAAGGTAGCTATAGAAGAAAAACGACCGGAATGGGTGAATAGGCATGACAAATTAATTCTTCAACATGACAACGCCAGACCGCATACGGCAAATGTTGTGAAAACATATTTAAATGGACAAGACTGGGAAGTGCTACCCCACCCGCCATATTCACCAGATATAGCCCCTTCAGATTTTCATTTATTTCGAAGGATGCAGTCTGATCTTACGGGAGAGCGATTCACTTCTTATGAAGATATCAAAATTTGGCTTCATAATTGGATTGCCTCAAAAGACCAGGACTTCTTTATGCAAGGAATCCGTAAATTGCCTGAAAGATGGGCAAAGGTTGTAGCTGCAGATGGGGCATACTTTGAATAAATAAATTTTCCTTTTTCTAAACAAGCAAATTTGTTTTGTTTTCACAAAAAAGGGCGGAATCATATGCATACACCCAATAATATTGTGTATTATATGGCAATCTACTATATCGATATCAAGTTGTATCATTTGCGATAAGATAAAAATAAAAATATGAAAGGCAATGATTTCTTTGGACTCACCCACACATAATCCTCATTCTTTCACTAAGCCAGAGATTTTTTTATTCAACAATACAAAATAAGAGATTTAAGAATTGGTAGATTTACATGGGGGTAAATGCGTACCCATCCATTGTGAATGAAAACTACATATATAGAAAACAAAACTGATCAAATCAGTTAGAAAGAAAACAACAAAAATGGAGGTTAACTTCGGATATGCCGAAGTTAAGACTGAAATATTTGTATGGAAAATATAATACAGGAGCTACAAGATCCTTTAGTCCTAATGGCTTGAAATTTACATGATTGATGAATATGAATCAGAAAATTATAATGTCCGAATTTCAATTCGATTATATAAAAAACCAAAAAGTTTTATTATAAGAACATGAATTTTAATTGAATTTTGTATGGGATCTACAAGATTCATTAGTCCTAATGGCTTGAAATTTACATGATTGATGAATATGGATCAGAAAATTATAATGTCCGAATTTCAGTTCAATAATATAAAAAACCAAAAAGTTTTTCTAATAAAAATATGAATTTTAATCGAATTTAGTATGGGAGCTATACGATCCATTACTCCTAGTGGCTTGAAATTTACATGGGTAGTGAATATGGGTTAGACATTCAAATTCAGTTTAATACTACAAAAAACAAACAAGGTATTCTAATAAGAACATGATTTTGAATTTGGGTTTGTATGGAAAGGCCCCGTCCAAGTGGTCCGGCATGGCATGGCTGATTCCAATAAATGTATAGCATCTGGTGAAAAGAAAAATTCGTGCAAAAATTTTCCCTTTTTTTTTTCAAAAACTGAGGGATTAGCTTCATCAACTTGTTACATCGAGCTAATCAAGAATATACATACTCGGTTATGGGATCTCCGATGTCTCCATCTGTCCGTTACAAACTTCATGCGTGTAGAGTATAAAAATCAGAGGAGAAATAGATAAATTAAACAATAAAAACTAGTAACAAAAGAAGAAGAAAGTTTCAATTATATTATGAATTTTGTTTGTTTTCTTTTATTTAAAACTACTTATGTCATTTCAAAACACACACACACACATACACACACACACACAGAGATACATCTATGTTCATAAAATTAGTAGTAACTGTTAAATGAAACTTATGAATGTACAATAATTTTAAGAGTATTTAAATTTTCATTTGTTATAAACTTTTCTTGGTTTTTCATAAATGTGTTACATATTTTACATGTTTCTTGGTAATTAATCCATTACTGCATCGACATGGCATATGGTCAATTGGGTCCTTATAACGCTTTGCAGGCATTTGAACTAAAGTCCTGCATGAGTCAACACTAAACCTCTCTCGCTCATTCAATTGTCCCACTGTTTGCACCAAGACTTTCATAAATCAAAACGTGTGATGCTGATAATCAGCGAATCATATTAAAAGACAAGTCTAACAATGATTCCATGAGTCCGCAAAGCATATAAAAGAAAATGGGTTATAAGACTGTTAACCATATAATTAGTGTGCCCTTGAGCAGGGCTCCAATTTGAATTCATGATACTTTAACCATACTCCCAAAGGTGTGTCTCTGGAAGTACAATATTTACTGGGCCCACCATTCTATTAAAGTCTCTCCAAAATTATTCGCTTGGGATTAAGTCGATCTTTTTAGATACAAAAGCTAGTTTATTTGAGTGTTTTGGCTCCATTTTAAAGTAGTATGATAGCATTATATTCTTTTATATATTGAAATATTTTGCTTTTCTCGCCGTGCCACTAATCAATCATATGGAAAGGAACGAAAAAAAAGCCTATACTATACTGTTCAGGTTTCCATGTTTAATCCTTGACTAACATATGTATGTACTGTCTGAAGCCTGTTTCAGTCTGTTCTCAATACATTGCATCACTTTACTGCACGCAAGATGTTTTGCAAACTTCATTCAATCTTACATCGACAACATACTTAGTTCATTTTCAAATGGGATAACTTTCTGGGACTTATCGTTTTCCAAATATTGACTCTGTTCGATAAATTTATTGTAGATAATTTTCATTCATTTTTGCTAATGCCGAGGGCTTTTGGGTCAAGAAAATACAATAAAAGCTGTGTCCGATCATAATGTATGATCTAGTTTTGTATCATAAGGATAGATAAAAGTCATTACATAGGCGAGTTGACTAGCGTTCGATCTTGACCTCAAGTTTCTTGCTTTATCGCACAATCTTGCCGGTCGTCTAATAATGTTGTCATGCGAATCGGATCGGATTTGATTGCTTATCAGTTTCCATGAAGATTTTCTCCCGATTTCTGTAATCTGAATTGAGAAATGCTTTCCTCTTTCCACCAAGAATAGAAAAAGTATCGCTATTACACAAACTTTATACATATCATCAAATTATTCTTAATTAACACTACTTAAATACACAAATAAACTGATGACGATGATGTTTTTTAAAATTTTTTTTTTTTTCGCACACTACTACAATATTTCAATGAACATATCCAGTTCATTATCATACAACTTACTTAGATTTATTTACTCACCATTTTCACTCTATCCAATAATTAGAGTTGCATGTAAAGGGTCACAGTAATTGCATTGCAGCCATTTTGATTGCGTTATAAAAAATATTGACCATTTTACGACATGTGACATGCACAGAACAGTAATTTTTTTTTATTTCATTGACTTTGTAGGATTTTCTTCAACCCAAATGCGATAGTTTTGTTTCGTAAAAATTCTCATTTTCTCTTTGGTTTTCTCGTTTAAGCAATCTATTTCAATTAACCGGAACAACATTAAATATGCATTTGTATACTTCTATCTATGTATGTACCTCTGTATGTATGTATGTATATGTGTGTATGTGTGTGTGTGTGTGTGTATGTGTATGTGTTTGTGTACACATGGTATTTAAATTTAATTGAAAAATCTATAAACTTTTGTGTAGTTTATGTACTTCGTGCAATTAAGCAAAAAAAAATAACATAAAACAAAAAAAAAATAAATAAACAATGATAAAGGTAAACTAAAGAAAAGGATTTAGAATTGAATTGATTGATAATCTGATTGATTGATGGATTGTATTAAACTTTAATATATTTAATATTTTGGTATGATGATGATATAATATTGGAAATGTAATAATGATAAAAAAAAAAAACAAAAACAAATGGAAAACAAGTAAAAAGAAGTTTAATTTCGCCTATACCGAAGTTGATATACTCTTCACGCACCCCCTAGAAAACGTTTTAACCTACGCTCCTGTGATTGAGCATTCAGAAATATTTGCTTATTGATTTGACTTATGTTTAGGGTAGAGTCAGTATCCGTACAGCATTTGAGCACTGAGACCGAAATATTTCTATGGGAGCTATACGATCCATTAATACTAGGGTCTTGAAATTTACACAGCATAAGTGCCAACACAATTTCAGTTCGATACCATAGAAAACAAAAAGGTTTTTCTAATAGGAACATTAATTTCAATTTAGGTTTGTATGTGAACTATACGAACCAGTAATCCTAGGATTTTGAAATTTACACAGTTAGTAAATATAGGTTAGACACTTTTACCAAGCAAATTTCAGTCTGATAATTCAAAAAGAAAAAAAGTTTTTCTAATAGGAACTTTAATTAGAATTTATATTTGTATGGGAGCTATACGATCCAGTAATCCTATGATTTTGAAATTTGCATAGTTGATAAAAATGGGTAAGACACTTATACCAACCAAATTTCAGTTCGATAATACAAAAAACAAATAAGTTTTTGTAATAAGAACCTAAATTTGAATTTGAGCTTATATGGGAAGTAACCTCTATAGTGCACCGATTTGTCAGATTCTCAGAAATGTACAGCGTCTATATTGGATACTTGTAGTGATCGAATTTCAATTCGATAGTACACAAATCAAATAAGTTTTTCTAATAATAATCTGAATTTTAATGGGGGGTTTGCGTGAAAAGTGTAATGATGATTGATTGATTGATAGGAATGATTGAAAAATAATTATTATGAGATGATGATGTATGTAATTTTATTATTTATTCAATGAATATGATAATTGATAAATGTAATTTAGTTTAAATTTTAAAAGAAAGAAAATAAATCATTGAATTACTGCAACAAAAACACAAATAAATTGTAAATTAAAGCACTAAAATTTAAATTGGATGTTAACACATACCACAAACATACGAGTACACATAATTGGAGCTTGTTTATTTGTGATTTGGAAAAAAGAAAAGTGCAGCATTTTAAATGAAAAACCCCAAAAAATGTAATAAAAAAAAAAAAAAAAAAACATTAAACGAAATGTAACAAAACAAACGAAATGAAACGAAAAGAAAAGAAAATATGAAAGAAAATAATATTATGTTGTATGATTAAATTAAATGGATTGATAAATTGACAATTTATTTCATTGATACTCGATACTCGTATCAACAAACAGAAGATAAAAAAATATATCAAGAGAAAAAGGAAAAAAAAAAAAACTTACTTTTAATTTAGAGACAAAGAAAGAATCACCACACACTTCAATTTTGTTCAACATAATGACAGACAGACAACAAACTTACTAATTTTTATTTATTTAAATTTAATTCTAAGATACTCTAAATGTGAAACGATGCAAAAATATATTTAAAAAAATATTAAAAAAAAAAAAAATACCTTTATATATGTAAAAAATAAAAAATAAAAAACAAGTGGGCATCATTATTTATTTATTTATTTATTTACATATTTACACCAATTTGGTTTCAGGAGGTTGCATGGAACACCTGAGCAATATCACAGAGTGGTCCAACATATACTTGAAGCATTCGAAAGCAAAGAGTATTGCTCAGCTGCCTTTCTGGATATACGTCAAGCGTTTGATAAAATATGGCAGTCCTGGGACTGCTTTTTAAAGTGAAGAAACTCCTCCCAGCACCGTACTATTTGGTCATCAAGTCTTACCTTGACAAGAGAACTTTCTATGTCACATGTGAAGGTACAGAATCGGACATAAAGCAAATCAGAGCTAGAGTGCCACAAGGCAGTGTGCTAGGGCCAATACTTTGTACGCTTTATACTGCTGACCTCCGCCTTCTAAGTGATGACAGCTTGATGTTAGCTACATACGCTGATGACACAGCCCTTCTGGCGTCTCACCCTGACCCACCACTGCCTCATCAATTTTGCAGAATCAATTAAAAATTATTGAGCCATGGCTTAAAAGGTAGAATATTGGTGTCAACGCAGACAAATCTTCTCATTTCACCTTCACTCTGAGACACACATCCTGTCCCCCGGTTCAGCTAAACGGAAATAACATATCAACTTTCACTTCAGCGAAGTACCTTGGATTGACACTTGATAGGCGTTTGACCTGGAGACCCCACATCAAAAACAAAAGAAAACAATTGAACCTCAAACTAATCAGGATGAGCTGGCACAATTCAAAATTAATCACAAATAACAAGGTCCTTCTCTACAAAATCATCCTCAAACCAGTATGGACTTATGGCATTGAACTTTGGGGCACAACTTCAAAATCAAATGCCAAAATTATACAAAGTTTTCAGTCCAAAGTTTTAAGGAGGCTTGTCAACGCTGAATAGTATGTCCGCAACTCAGTCATCCACAGAGACTTGCAGGTGTCAACTGTAAATGAGGAAATTGTGAACCACAGTAAGAAACATATTCTCCGACTTGAATCACATGAAAATCACCTCGCTGTCAATTTGTTAGACAATAACTTGCACACTCGTAGGTTAATGCGTTACCATCCCCTGGATCTCCCTTTCAGATCACCGGAAGACTAAGCGATGTCAATAAAATATTATGAATATAACTTTTAAGTAGTAATATAACAACATGTCATTCTCAACTCATAAAATTCGCTGGGAGAGTTGCAAATAAAAATAAAGTTACACAAAAAAAAAAAAAAAAAAAAATATATGTAAAAAATAAAAAAATAAAAAACAAATGGCCATCATTATTTATTTATTTATTTACATATTTACAGAAATCCTAGCAAATAGTAACCCATGGTTGTTGTGTAGTGATTCGGTTGGATGAAGAATTTCTTCTAAACAGACCTTTACAATAGATTCATTCATTCAGTCTTCCATTGCAAAGCAGAACAGGATCGATCATTCGTTTATTCAGTGAAAGAATCAGAATTAGTTTTCTTTTTCTTTTTTCAATAAATAAATATATTTGTATATACGAAGGTCGATCAATAAGGCTATAGAAAATCTGAGAGATTACACTCGTAGCATCGAAACTAGAGAAATGAAAACGAGTCATGTGGGCTTTTGAAGCGAGTCAATGAACTCACTTTGTATTATTTGCTTTGCTCCGCTCTTATACGTTATTTTCACTGCCGACATACCTACAAATCCCCGCTTCATGACATCAACGTTTGCGTATGACACCGCAATCATCAGTCACTCACGCTGCCCCAAAAAAGCGACGAAAGAGCTGAGTGATCAGTTACAACTGGTATCGAACTGGCTAGATAATTGGCGTATAAAAGTCAATCCGGATATATGTAAGCACGTAACATTCACCTTAAACAAGAGAGACTGTCCGTCCATCATTTTTAACAACACCACCGTACCACACTCTACTGAAGTCACCTACCTAGGAGTACATTTGGACAGACGATTAACCTGGCGGAAGCATATAGAAGCCAAAAAAATTTGCATGAAATTAAAAGCTAAGCCTCGATCTAAAGGTGCTACTATATAACAGCTTAATAAAGCCTATCTGGACATACAGTTCCCAGCTTTGGGGGAACGCAAGCCCAAGTAACGTTGAAGTCATCCAAAGAGCCCAATCAAAAATACTTCGCTTCTTAACAGGTGCTCCCACTAATTAAAACCGAATTGGATCAAATGAAACAAAAATGTCTTGTTAAGCTTTGGGAACATCCTAATCCACTAG
This sequence comes from Amiota minor, assembly GCA_037043295.1. Classification (NCBI taxonomy): domain Eukaryota; kingdom Metazoa; phylum Arthropoda; class Insecta; order Diptera; family Drosophilidae; genus Amiota; species Amiota minor. Next base: position 1,636,836 of record JBAMAW010002683.1, read on the forward strand.
CTCGATTACTATCTTATATGAGTTGTCGCACGCGCCTTCGTCGGAATGACTTTCCTGCCCCATAAACCTGGGAGGACCACGCAACACTGGAAAGTATCTTTAGCTCACCACTATAGAAACTTTTAAAACTTCATTACTTCGTTTTTAAGATGTCTCAATTATTGTTAGGCTTTGTATTGTATGCAAAGTGATTCAACAAATAATAAAGAAGGACAAAAAAAAAAACAATTGCTTTGCTGACTCGAATCTAAATTCGTGCCTTATCGAATGACTCGGCATCACTTTATCATGAAAATATACTGTTGTGTGGTCGTGTCTCGTGACTCAGTAGCAGTACACTGTCTTTGTTAACGAATTTAACTAAATAAATTATTCATACACAACACAGACAGTGTGACTATTGATAGTGTTGCGTGTAGCAGATGTTTCATTTGAGCGAGAGAGTGTACATTTTTTTGTTTAGTGTTGACTCGTGCAGGGCTATACCAAGCAGTCTCTCAGATGGCTGAAGGTGAACACTGAAGCTGAGGGCAGTCCAAACCAGTTAACACAATGGTACATAAAACTTTTTGGCTCTTTTTTCCAAGCAGCCTGTATATCTTATCCTTCCCCCTCTGGGAAATTCTTCTGGAGTTCTATAAGTCTTGATGCCTAGAACTCATATTCCTAGAGGGAACATTGTTTTCATTTATAATTTGTGATCCAGGTTATCCTCTATAAATGGGATTTTTTGGCTACTACATGAATGAAAACAATATCGGGCAATTTGGTAGTACCTCGGATACAAAGTCTGACCAGAGGCTATTTTCTGGTGCCACGGTCGGTTAGGAGCCGACGGAACTTGTTTCCGTCCTGGCCAGCGGGTACGGCCCCCTTGTGGGAGTATCGTGGTGGCTGTGGTTTAATACCCAAATGCGGGTAGAGTAATAACTCGACGTAGAGTTGCGTTATACAACCGAGTGCTGTGACCCAGAGAGCAGCAGAGGTTTAAGATGGGCCTCGCTTCCCAGTCTATCTTATCCTAACCTACAATATACAATACCAGTAGTGTTTGCTGAACACAGACTCAGTCTTATCTGGGATGATGATGATCAATTTTAGACAATTGTTTTTTCAAAATCACCATACAATTAAGCTTCTCTTATGAAACTTGAAACTATGAGTTATAACTGACGTTGTTCTAATTTCTAACACTTTGCCCAATTTGGTGGAAATGTAATCTATCCATATAATAAAATCGTAGACTTTGCCCCACAAAATATTATTTAAATTATTATATATAAAATTTACAATATGTTTTTTCTAAAAAAATTTGCTAATAAAAAACCTCACAACATTTTGTCGCTTCTAAACCCACTTCACACAATTGTAGTCGTTGGCCGATCGTGCTAAGGCGTCGGTTCAATACGTAACACGTAACTCTCGTGTCAGAGGTTCGGACCTCCCAGTTAAGTTTTTTTTTTTATTTTACTATTTTTTTTGTTTGTATTGACCCACAGGTGGGCTATCCCAAGTCACCAGCTTATATTTAGAAACGGCCATGATACTGTACACTGTACAGTACATGGCATCCAGACTTTCCAAAGGGAAATGCTTGGCTGTGTTTCTGGGCATACAACAGGCATTTGATCAAGTGTTACATGATGGACTACTGTAGTTATACTACATATACTTCCTCCTCATCAGGTAATATAGAATCATTTAGAATCATTCATTTATGGTTGAAGTCAAAGACGTTAAATCAACTATGAAGTTACAAGAATTTCTTGATTTTTTGCATAATGTGATGTCGGGAAATTTGCAATTTTAAACCTAGAAACGATTACAGTCAGTTCAGTTACATTGAGCTTAGATCAAATGGTTGTCACTTCACCACAGGAACAAAGTTCCGGCTTCAATTGCTACCGGTTCAAGTGTGCTAAATACTTGCCGAAAGATCGTTGAGAAGCTTCCCTGTGCTTAGTAAAAGTACACGTGGACTTGGCCTGGCCTGACCATCGACAGATACCCTGAGCTGAGTACCTCTTAATTAACAGATCCGTTCAATTAGAAACAATCTAACTTTGTAGAACCACTTAAATACAATACATGAGTTTTTTCGTATTTTTCCATACAAAATGAAATTGTACTAAATAAAATTAAATTATGATTGCATTTAATGCCATCTATTTTTGGAGTTTTGACTTGAGCGATTTTTACGAAAAAGCTTTACTATGAATGTACTCCATAGGGAAATTTCAGATATAAAAATAGAAGTTCTATTAACCAACACTCCTACTGGATTAAATTCACCATTCGACCAGGGCATCATAATCATTTTTTTTTAAGTGGCATACTGAAAAATATTAAAAACAAAATAAACATACAGCTGCCTTGAAATGAAATGTGTAATACGAGAAGTTCGTGAACAAGGCATGGGACAAAAACTTATGATTTTTTTGAATAAAGTTATTATTCTGAATCAAATGAAAATCTATTTCAAACCATTTCTGCTAACAAGGCGCGCATTACTTAATCGATGAAGTTTGACGGAAAAAAATGCAATAAGCCTGACACACGACAACTAAAAAACAAAATAAAAGTGTAATAAAGAGAGAACAAGAGATTTCATCTATTTTTATTTGTCTAAGTCTTCTATATCTTCTATATAAATACAAATGTGTATATGACTTTTATTGGAACAACTGGGAAAAAAAAAATCCCAGCGAGTTAGTTCTGGCAAATAGTGTGTGCATGAGGAACAACTCGAATTTTAAGTATCCTTTATTTTGTAGCCATCGCATTGTCTACAATACTAAAACTTAGCCAAACACTTGATTGAAAAAATTACAAGGAGAATCCTACGTTTCTTTCCCTAGACTCTGTTAGAACAGAATAGGTGCTGAATTGCTGTTACAGAAGTCGTACGAAGTCGAAGAGTCCCAACCATTTCAAAAGAAAACCTGTTGAGTTTAAATTTTTATAAATTTTTTTTTTTTCAGCTTTTGTTCCATATTCATTCTTAATTTCTCAAGGAACTCAAACCATACTTCAAAAACAAGGTTGCCTCATTAGGGTCATAGGCAGTCCACCTAATGAACGCTTAAATAATTAATTATTACAAATAAATATTACAAAAATTCTTTTGTTTTATTCATCCTAAGAAAATACAATATGAATCGAATTAAATACCGAAAAACAAAACACTCAAAAGTCGACTGTGGACTGTATTTTTCTTTATTAACAAACAATTTAAGCACCTTCATGTGATGTTCAACATAGAGGCATTGAAAAACATCACGTGATCTTAAGTATAGTAAACTTAAAACGAAACAGAATCAAGAAACAAAACATGAAAGCTCACACTAAAGCTTAATGCTATTGAAAGCTTTAAGTGAACGAGACCTAACATATTATAACTTAACTAAGAAGCAAAAACAAACAAAGAAAAGAAACGAAAACATAAACCAAAACAATAGGAGCGACGCAACCAGCGACGCCTTTTTAGGACGACAAAAGAGTCAGGTGAAGTATGCAATAAATCACCAAAATTAAGCGATGATGGATTATCATGCCGACGATACTCGACGCCAAAAAAGACAAAATAAAATTTTGAAAAAATCACGTCTGCTAAATGATTCCGAATACAGCAGTGGTTTGCCAGCAAAAAGTATACATAATTGAAATGCCTGAGCTTCCCTTTTTTTTTTTTTATAATTTTGTTATGATCAAAGTTTGTAAAGCAAATATAGAGTTTGCATACCTTTTACCTAGGTGTACATACGAGTATGTCATTTGAATATATGTTCAGAAGTAGTTTTCCATTATTGCGTTTTAACATTCCATTTATTGATTATTTTTTTTTTTTTTTTGAGTTTATAAAATATATACAGAATTTAAAAAATTAATTAAGGGGGTATTCTGGTCTAGAAAATTGAAAAAATGAAATGAAAATGTCAACCAGGGAGCACCGTTTGACTGGCAACGCCCAATTCACTGGCCTGTCATTGGATGAATTTTTGACTTTTTTTTTTTTTGTAATTTTTTTTATATGCTTTAAAAATCAATAAATGGATAGTAAAAATGTTTTTAATTTTTTTTTCTTTTTACTTGTTTGAAAAATACCCAAAAAGTAGGGCTGTAGACCAGAATACCCCCTTAAGTGACAAAAATGTAACAAAACTTATGTAGTGCAAATTAATTTTTAGCACTATTTACGAAATCACATTATGTATAAATAAAATGCAAAGTGCAATGGTGAAAATAATGACCAAGATTATCCTTGATTGTTTCAATAGCTTATTTTCTATTTTCAAACCGTTTAATTCCTGTTGGGATATACCGAATTGGATCATTAGGCAATCGTAATTATTGATTTTATCTGCCAAGACGAGTTTGTTATCTCTCAACTCATTATTGAGTTCGCCAAAATTTTGTTCCAGTTGCCTTTTTTCTCGTTTAACCGTGTCTAAAGTTGTGTTCGAGATAGTCAGATACGTCTTTAACTGTTCATTCTCAACATATTGCATAGTCAACTGGAAAATATAATAGTTTGCATTTTATAAAATATTTATTATATATTTTCTTGAGTTAGTATTAAGTTACCTCAGTATTAATTTCTTGTAATTTTGACTGAGTCACTGCCACTTCGTCTTTTGTAGAATTCATTGTATCAATGAAACTATCTATTTGTCTAATCTTATACTCATCTTGAGATTTGAAGTCTGCAATTCTGGTTTGTGCAACTTCCAGCTGAAAAATATAATAGTTGATATTTAATAAGATATTTCCTATTATGTGTGATGATGTTAAGTTACATTTAGTTTTAAATCAGACTTCGTCACTGACAATTCTTCTGCTAATTTCAAATTCAGATCATCAATTTCTTTCATCAAACTTTCTTTCAGCAGTTCACACTCCTCCAATTTTTGCTTCAAATCGCATATTTCTTTTTTAGCCGCTATCAACTGAAAAATATAATAGTTTATTTTTAATGATATAGAATGTGTCATATATCTTCTTGATTTAGTATTAAGTTACTTCAGTTTTGGTTTCTTCTATTTCTGATTTGATTTCAGAATTCAATAATTTTGTTTTATTCAGGTCTAGGTTTATTGCACCTATATCTAGGAAAAGTGACCTCTTTTCTTTCTCAAGTTCGACTAAAGAAAGTTCGAAACTGTCTGCTCTGCAGTTTGCGTGTAACCGTAATTTGTTTAACTTATCATTCTGTTCACCAATGTCATGTAAATGAAAAATATATTAGTTGGAATTATAGAACGAAATAAATGTATTATTTTCTTACCTCTTTCTTTGCTTCTTCCAGTAACTTTTTAGTTTCGACCAACTCGGAATCTACCAATTCCGTCTATGGGAAAAATATAAATATATTAAAATATTTCCATTCATAATTTATTAGAATTTTGGGAGCAATCATTATTACCTTTAAATAGTCTATGAAACTTTCGAATGGCTCCTTTGGTTGGTCCATTATGATCTCGTTAATTTCACATTCTGTGAAATCAAATATCTTATCCGCAGTAATATCAGGCATTGTAGCCAAAATATCGCGAACAACATTTATGTGTTGTAGACAAGCTACAACCAACACATAGCTCTGGTGCTGGTTTTCTTTTGAGAACAGGGATTTCAGCAAATTCAAAAAATTGCGTTTGCATGTTTCGGTTAGATTGCCTTGTTCTGGTTCCATCGCAAAGAAAAAACTTCTTCACCTTATAAAAATTTAATATGAAATATTTGCACAAATATGTTAATACACATATAACTTATCTTTCAATTGTATCGTGAAAAATACTTATATACAAAGTATTTCAGTTGTTTAGATATCCAACGAGTATCTAGAAATAAGAAACAAGTTCATTTATTATTTAAATCACATAAATAATAAAAGTCAGACGACTCGATCGAATGACATTTGACAATGATAACCGAATTGAAATCTCTAAGCATCATAGACAAACTTTGATACACCAATTCTGACTTTTCCGGAATATTATTATTGCATATTGTATCGCCAGCTCAGTCGGATGTCAAGAAGTGGTTCTACTAACTCAGCTTACAAAATTTTTCCGAAGCAAACTAAAACACAAACTAAGACACGACTAAGCCGAAGATGAAATACTCTTCACGGGATTTGTATGGAAGGTACCCTACAACAAATGTACTGCGCCTATCTTGGAAACTGATAGTCCAAGTTTCAGTTCGATAGAACAAACAACAAAAAAGTTTCTCTAATAAGAACATGAATTCAAATGGGTGGTTTATATGGGACGTATCCTCCCTAGTGGTCCGATCATACTGAATTTTCGGATGAGATTTCGTTATGTATTTGAGGCCTCTTTACTTCTATAATAAATATATGAACGCATCTGCTTTCATCTCAACATTTTTTAAAGGCCTTTTACATAGTCGTTTTTAGTTTTAGTTTTTTAAAGGCCTTTTGCAGTTAGGGTAAACGGTTTGATTATTCCCATTTTTTTTCACTATTCATACTAATCACAGTTTTATATAGACATTTATAGATACTTACACTTAGTTTTCTGGCACAATCAGGTAGAGTCTGTACACGTTCTTCTTAAGACTTGGCCTTTAAACAGGCGTTTTTCAGAGATTTGAGTATTAAAAAATTATTGAATATGACACTTTTCCACAAATTCTGCAAATAAATTTTTTTATTTTAAGCAATTCTTCTTGGTGATATTGTATTTTTCACAAGACAAAGAAAATTCTTTAGAGTTACTTTCTGACTATTTATGACAACAAACTTTTATCGAGTGCCGAAGTATTTTCAAAAGCAACCTTGAAAGAAATTCCTTCTCAAAATAAACTTTTTACTAGTAAATCACAAATGGGGTTTCCAAATAAACAATTGTTTCAGCAATCAGCGATTGTGACAAAGACCCACTAAACTCGCTGTGTTCCGCTTTACCTATTAGAGATCTCAAGAGATATGATTTCGGATGAGATTTCTTTTTGTATTCTAGGCCTCTTTAGTTATTATTTGAAGACCCTTATTTTTACAATATATGAACATTTTTGAAAGGCCTTTTACATAGTCGGATACAAAGATATTGAATGTCTCTGCTTTTTTGTCTGTTACTAGATTTATTATTCCTATATATTTTATTTATTTTTTTTTTTTTTTATCAGAATTAAGAACTCAGGGGACAGTTAAGAAAAGAAGAAAAGAAGGAAATTAGAAAAGTGCAGGACTAGACTTCCCTTAAGCGGGAATCGAACCCACGACTCTTGGAATGTCAGCTTAGCGCACTAACCTCTGGACTAAGGAGTCAGTCCTTATATATTTTATTAGTCTGTAATCAGAGTTTTGTATAGACATTTATAGATACTTACACTTAGTTTTCTGCCACCAACACCGCGAACCAGGTACAGTCTATGCTCTTGCTCTTTAAAATTTGGCCTTTAAACAGGCGTTTTTAAAAGACTTGCGTCTTACAAAATTGGTCAATATTATTATAAGTTACACACTTATCATCAGCTGTATTTGCACAAATTCAGCACATAAAACTTTTAACTTTTAGCAATTCTCCGTGCTTATATTTTATTTTTCACAACACAAAAATATTCTTTAGAATTACTTTCTGACTTTTTATCAGAACAGACTTTTATCGAGTGCCGAAGTATTTTCAAAAGCAACCTTGAAAGAAATTCCTTTCTCAAAATTAACTTTTTTTCTGAATATGTGATTCAAAAATGGGGTTTCCAATTAAACAATCGTTTAAATTAAGGCATGGATCAGCAATCAGTGATTCTGACAATGATACACTAAGTTCGCTATGTCCCCCGCTTTACCTACTAGAGATCTAGAGTTTTTGATTCTATTATTTCTAGCAGTATTATTGATTTTCTAGGGTCATGTCGGAAAGATTGGTTTCACAACAACCAAAAAAAAAACAGAAGAATTATGAGTTTTTGTCCCTTCTATGGAGCGAATTTTTCCCTTTTAGTGCATTGTTTTGAATGTTCCTTTGTTTCAAGTGTGGAGTGATGGATCCATGGAATGAAGCAATTAGTCGACTTTAATGCTGTCAAATTTCGCCAAACACTCGACTCTGTATTGGTTCTATTGTGAACAATCGCGGCACTCATCTTCCAAATTTTTGGTCAAAATGCGAGGTACAGAACTTTTTGATGCCTACCATGTCTCTCCTCTCCATTGCGCTGATTGCAAATTGACTATTGTAAAGAGAAGAATACAAGTATATAGTAGTTATGAAAACTTTGAACCGTCACTAATTTTGTAATGATTCAAATTCAATTGAAAAGTGGCAAATGCAATTGAAGGCATTTGATTTCAAAAATGTATAGAAAATGTAAGATTGTCACAAAATTTCAAAGGAATCGGTCTGATAGAACTTGAGATATCGTGTCAACCACCTCAACAAAAGGAGTTTTGAGAAAAACGCATTTGAAGTTCGAGAAAGATTTCCAGTAGAATAACTCAGTTAATAATATTGGCTTTTATATGGAAATATACTATGTAGTGATATATATATATATATATATATATATATATACATAAAGAGCTCGAGTCGGATATAAAAGAATTTCTGGAAAGAATGAATCCTAAAGTCACCCGGTAACATCTGCCGTTCGTTGTGTGATCACTTCGCTCTACTATAATAATAATAATAATATAAAAATCTCATGGGAGGAGGAGGAGGAAGAGTTCATGTTCTTGTTATTGTTACCCAGTTAAAACTGAATGATCGAAGAATGAAAACGATGTAGTGGTAGTGGTAGTACTATGTAAGTTCCTTACTTAAGTTACTTACCAACTTAGTTGGAAAGTAAGGAAAAATTACAATAAATACGCTTTCGTGTCGCACAACGTTTACAAGAAACTTATTCTAAATCATTTTTATGGCATTGTCGGCATAAGAATCAAATACTTTCGTTTAGACATGGTCTATAGGACAAGTTTGACCACCTAAACAAAGAAGGGAAGCAAGAAACCAAAGTAGGAAGTTTGATAAGTTTCTTTCTCAGTATCACACACTACTGTTTACAAGTTAAGTTATATTGTTTAATGTGACAGTATCATTTTAGCATTGATTCATAAGCAATGAATATTGGACAATACGATAGAATTGTCAAAACAGTGTGTTGAATGTCTACTCCAAATGCAACAAGATAGAATTGAGTCTGTTCAAAAGCAATTCCTATTTGTTTGCTCTTCGTGGTCTACACTGGAATCAAAATTATCGCTTGCCGCCTTACTATGATGGGCTCCTTCTCATCTACCATCTACCATCTTTGGCGCATCGTTGGATAGCTCTAGGGATTAGTTTTCTTCAAAAACAAATAGTTGGGGCCATAGCTTCTCCCATTCTCTTTAGCCCTAAATAGATGCACAACCAATTATGCCCTACATGATCCTTTCCGTTCTGTACTTTACTTATGTACTTTATACTTACCTATAATAAATTCTATTACGCCTGAGATTTCGGTTAGCTTTCCATAAGTTGAACCCTTTTTTTTTTATTTGGATCTGCGTTGTGAAGAAGATTAGCAAAATATTCACTTCTGACTTCAACTAGAACGTTATGAAGTTTTTTAGTTTTCTAGTCCTGTCTGTTGTTGCGTGAGCGAAACCAACGCTGTGTTTTTTCTCATTTTGATCGATTGCCCCCAGGCGTATGCAATACATTTTTTGCATCAGAACAGTTCATAGTTTAATTCTAAAGCATTTTTATATTATACATTAGCTACAAGAAGTTATTGTATATCTCCAGATTGATGATATAGATTTTTGATGAAAGTTGTTCGTTTTTCCCACTAAAGAATTGAAGAATTCTATTCTCTTCTCTTATTTACATTATGTACATTGTGTGTATATATTTTATAGGTAGGTGCTAAAACTTTCAGTAACCTGAATGAATGCCTGATGCCGGTGATAGTACAATAGCGTAGGCCAGGAGTGTTGAAAGTTTTTGTTTCCCTGGGCCGGTGATTTGGACCGCAAGTATTAAAGCAAGCAAAGAAAAACACAAAAAAGGTCAGTGGAGGAGTAAGGAAGTGAGCTAGTGTAGCTAAGAAAGAAAAGCAAGCAACGAACGAGATATCTGAATTCTAATATTGAAACTAAAACCCGTCCAAACTTGCTCAATAATTTTTCTCCTTTAAAATGTTTATTTATTTCTAGAGACTTTGAAATTATTTTTACATTAATTTGTGGTCAGATTTTGATAGAATGGTACATTTTCCAAGTAAGAACCTCTCGCTTGACCAGTCAGAGTCACTCATAAGTTTTATCGTAACCACCCCAAGGATACCTGAACTTTGTGGTGAGGAAGTGATTGATTGATTGACTGTCTAAGTTTGTCTATGTTAGACCAAAAATATCATTTTTTTTGTTTTTGTTTTTTATATTTTTTTTTATTTTTATATATATTATTTTTATATAGATAAATATATGCATAGAATTAAACTTATATATAAATAAATAAATAAATTTTGGCTTATTTACAAAATTTGTTTATATTTTTTGTTTCATGTCTCTTTTCAATTTCAATTTGCCCAATTCCAAATTTCAATTGAATTGAATTTTTTAACAATTTTGCTTTTTGTTTTTTTTTTTCTAATAATTGGAAATTTTCTCACAATACTTTGTTCGATTCTTTCGTTCATGTTTCGTTGCCTTATGTTTTATATAAATTTCATATTTTTTATTTTTTATTTTCTTTTTCTTTTTTTCTTTGCAAAACCAAAATTTATTGAATTCTGTGATATCATTTGGTTGATGCCATCTGAAGATTATTGGATAAGAATTTTAATTAAGTTTTAAATTGTAACTATTCTAGGCATCACCAACATAAACATCATCATCATCATCATTATTAGAGCCTGTAAAAATTGTTTTTTTTTTTTCTATGAAGATTTAACAATTCTTTGTGTGTGCTTGCTTTGGAAAGTGACTCAAAGGACGTCGTCATTTGCCTTGAAAAAATGCGTTGAACAAAATGACAAAGGAAATTAGCAGAATTCAAGAATTCAATGCGGAAAAACGAGGAAGAGCACAGTGACACTCTTCATATCATTCAAAAGCAAATTATCGGAATCTTGATGCTTGTAGCCCCAACATTTGATGCAGCTTGTTCGTGCGGTGTAATCATGTAATTTGCAGGGGACCCATCCGATACGAAAACGCTGCCAGTGGATCAAAAAATTACAATTTGTCTGATAGACGTTAATCACAAAATCAAATTTACCTAATCTTGAAGTTGTTCAATACAACAATTTTCTAAACTGTATCATCAGTAGACAATGAGAATTATGGTTTATTTTTTGCAAATGTAACAAATTTATTAACAATTTTTGGCTGCTTATTCCGAAAAATTTCGCAAAAATGTTTGCCCATTTTATTTAACAATTTTTACAGGCTCCAATCATCACATTGTTGCAAGGTGCAGCAAGTGGTTTCTTCTAATGTTCTCATCTGATTGTTATACTCTTCACGCATTAAATAGAATTAGAAGTTTTTCATGAAGTTTGTAACAGAAAGAAGACCCCATAAAGTACAAATATATAGATAGGGTGGGGTGGTAATTCTGAGATTCAAATTCATGTTCTTAAAAGAAGAACTTTTTTATTATTTTTATTATCAAACTGAAATTTGAACACTATAAGTGTTCAAGATCCTAGAATTATTAGGAGGGGTAGTACCTCCCATACAAACCCCAATTCAAATTCATGTATTTATTAGAAAAACTTTTTTATTTTTTGTATTATCAAAATGAAATTTGAACACCACAAGTGTCTGACTCATATTCACTAGCCATGGAAATTTCAAGATCCTAGGAATACTGGATCGTATAGCTGCCATACAAGCTTTAATTCAAATTCATGTTCTGATTAGAAAAACTTTTTTATTTCTTGTATTTTCGAACTGAAAATTTCAATTTTTTATTATCATTCTAAAATTTGAATACTACAAGTGTCTGGCCCATATTCACTAGCCATGGAAATTTCAAGATCCTAGAATTACTAGGAGGCGTACCTCCCATACTAATCCAGATTCAAATTTAGGTTTTTTGTATTATAGAACTGAAATTTTGAAATTTTTCCATACAAATATTTCGGTGTTAATGTTGAAATGTATAGTGATTCTACCCTAAACCCATAAGTCAAATCAATAAAACAATATTTCTGTGTGCTCAAACACAGGAGCATTGGTGCCACAAACGTTTTCTAGGGATGCTTAAAGAGTATAACAATTTCGGGATAGCCGAAATTAACCTTCTTTTTTCAATATTTTTCGTGAGTTTTTTTCTTTCGTTTGCTTTGAGGAGAAGAAGAAGAAAGTTGTTGGTTAATATGTTGAGTGAGGGTTTAAAAAATAAGTTATAATGCAGTATATATATATATATATATTTTTTTTTTTGTTTATTTAATAAATTAATTCATTTTTTATTTATTTATTTTATGTTGTTGTTGTTGTTGTTTAAACGCTATAATTTCATTATTCATTATCATCATCATCATCATTTTTTATATTATTATTCACATTTACAATATTTATATGCATATAGAATTTGATCATTCATCATTTTTATAAATTAAAATAAAAATAATACAAGAAATTTTTAAACGAATTGAATTTCTTTTAATCAAAATTTAAATGACGACGATATGTTTTTGTCAAAAAATGTCATCATCACACAACATTTCATTCATTTTCATTATCATAATAATCATATTTTGTATGTGTATTTATGTAAATATAATGAAAGAAAAAATAAGATAAAAGCAAACAGAAAACAGAAAAGAGGATAATAATTAATAATGCAAACAAAGAGATATTGGAATAAATATATGTAGGTATGCTACATAATATTTATTCTTTATTTAATTTATTCTTAATAATCATTGATTTATTTATTTAATTTATTTATTTTCTCTGTTTTCTCATCATCATCATTTTCAATTTATTTTGTTTTATCAATATAATGTTAAATTTAAATTCATTTTCTCCTTTTTCTTTGAATCACAACAAAAAAAAAAAAAACAAAAAAAAATTGCACTAAATTTAGTTATTACAACATATTCATATATAGGAAAGAAAGAATTTCACAAGATATTTTATTATATATTATATCATATCATATCATATCATATATCATCTATTGTTTTTAGTAATCATGGTCTATATATCATTCATTCATTCATAACAATCATTTGATTGATCATATCATATCATAACAACAATCTGTTTTTAAAGCATCATTCGTGTATATCAATATATCAATATAGATATATATATAGTATATCTGATGTATATATATCTCATCTGAATATATGTATATACAACTATATAATTATATGTAATAGGTAATATAGGTCTGCTTGTTTCTCTATCCTTCCAACCAACCATTTATATTCTGTATTTCTGTCCTCTGTGTTTGTGATTTTGTATTATTTTCTCTATGTGTGTCTAGGCTCTGTCTTTTTGTCTTCTTTGCAGATTTGGATTATATGCATATATATAATAGATATTTGTTGTTGTTGTTTTGTATATTTAAATATATATAATTATATTTTTTTTTTTAATTTAAAAATTTTTTTTTTTTTTGGAAAATATATATATATATATTTTCTGTTTTTTTTTTCCATTTAATCACCAAAATTCTCTTCATTTGTGTTTGTTTTCTAGATCTGACCAACCAATTCTTGTATGCTACGTAATAAGTCTTCCATATTTCACAATAGATCACGATGGAATACCCAAGTGTGTTTTGTGTGTGCGAATCTATGTGATAACCATTGTGATTCCAATAAATTGAAACGATCCTGACTGAGATACAATGGTTTGCCACGTCTAAAAAACAATATAAAATTAATGAATGTTTTAAATGTTATAAATATTGAAATTACTTTAAATCACGATCCTCCTCATCGAAATCATCCAAATAGAGCGAACCCCAAAGACATGCACGCCGTCCACGTATGACTATTATATAAGTGGAGGTAACCACAAGGAATATACCAATTCCACCACCGCAAGATAGTGTATGCTGAAAAATATACATAATTAATTAATACATTATACATAATAAAGATGTTTCGGGAACAGGACTATAATCAACAAACAACTTTATTATCATCATCACATTCACTCAAACTGAACAAATAGCTTTGCCATTATGTAGTTTGGTTTTGGCTACCATTTGAGTTTGGATCTCGTCTCTGAATATTAGTTTGTTGCTGCATAAATTGTGCATTTAAATTTTGTTTTAACATAGTAAAACAGTCAATCAATGTATTAAGCATAAGTTTGGCCTCCTCCCTACGGGATCATTACATAACTCAGGAACTGCTTTTAAAGTCAATACAATTTGGTATCCTTGTAAGATTTTGTTTCTTATCTCAGCTGTTCAAGATTATTTGCTAAGCCCGGAAGAACAATGCACAGTGATTTTAAGTTGCAAAAGGTAACAAAAGCAGTAAAAGAATATTGAAAGACTACGGAAATAATTCCATTTGTTTGTTTGGATGCCTTCGAACCAATGAAGAAGTTTTAAAATCAAATGCAAAAGTGCCTTCGAGAACAATCCATAGAATTTTATGCCAGAAAATTAACCAAAGTTTTGTTTTGATTGAATGAATTTGTAGTTCGTTCGATCGATTATAAACCTTATACACAGATTTTAGTTTAAAGATATATTAAATTGTAATGTTTATTGCATGCAGACGATACACAGACAAAAAAAGGAAGACACTGTAATTGAATGTCACTCAGAAAGCGAAAGGTTGGAAAATGGATTCCAAACGAACTGAGCGAACGACAAATGGAAAAGTGAAAAACTGTGTGTGAAATGCTACTTCAACGCGACGATAGAAAGAGATTTTTGAGATGGAAAATGGATTTATTTTAAGAATCCCAAATGCAACATACATCATGGAGAAGGCAATGCTGTGTATGTGTGTGTGTTTGTTAGCATCAGAAGGATGTTGTATACTACGAGCTTCTCAAGTCTATGAGAAACATGTTAATACCAACTTATACCGGCAGTAAATGATAAATTTGAACCATGACAAAGTGAATTGGCAGCATGACAACGCTCCTGATCATTCGGCCAATTTTTCGCTCTTGGTTGCAAACTCTTACCCCACACCCCACCCACCGTATTCACCAGATTACCATTTGTTTTCATCGATTGGACACGCACTATTAGTCCAAAAAACAAAAATGTTTTTCTAATAAAAACTTGAATTTTAATGCTTGGTTTCTATGGGAGGTCTGATCAAACTGAAATTTCGACAATAAAAGTTTCTAATGTATAGCCACCAACCATCCAAATTTCAAGATCGAGGCTGCAATAAAAACTAAAATGATTCTTATATGGGGACTCCTTTAAGTTTTTGAAAATATTTTAGTTTTAAGATTTGTTGCTGATGCCCATATAGAACTACACATTCTGTGAAAATTTCAACTCTCTAGCTATTATGGTTCATGAGATGTGAGCAAAGGACGGACGGACGGACAACGAAGTCTCTGCGATAGGGTTCCCTTTGGTACCCTTTGGGTTCGAAACCCTTAAAAAAGTTAGACTCGAAAAAGCAAAGAAGTTGTATAACGCTTGCACGAAAGAGGCGAATTGCCAAAAATGAAAAAATTTCTTATTGAGCAGTTCATAAACTCTCAAAAGCATCGTGTTTACTTAGCTGAAAGCACTTAGAAAAATTTGAGCCTACATGGATGATGTTGAGCTACCCAAAGTAATTTTCCATGTCAAGTAATGGTATGGGCAGTTGGGACCGCCGATGGACGCTGTCCATTCCTCTTTATCGAGCCTGATGTCAAAGTTAATGCGACTTATTATCGGTTAAATGTTTTGGAAGCTGCTTTCATTTCGGTCGTACACCATGGACATTCCAACAAGGCTCGGCACCGTTTCATAAAGCTCGTGTGAACCAAAAATGGTTAAAAAACCATGCTCCACAATTCATTTCGTCCACACAATAGCTTTCGAATTCGCCAGATGCAAATTCGATGGACCATTTTGGAGAGCAAGGTAAGGACTAGCAAATATGCCAGAAGAAAACCATTGTACGGATATGGGCCAAAATACCGCAAGATCATATTCGTGCAGCATGCAACTCATTTTTTAACCGGCCATAGTCAAGGCAAAAGGTGACCACATCGAGCTAAAGTGATTGGATTCTAAAATTTTTATTATTTCCTTACATCTTTGTAATTTGAATCAATAAAAAACATGGTCATTTGAATAGGTAACAGTTCAATTGCCTAACCCTGTAGTATTAAACTAAATATTCTAAATACGTTTGTAAAATCTCAGGTTACTCAACAAGAACATAAAAGATGGGCATGATTTCGTGAGTGATTTGTCTACTTTATTCATTTAATAATCTTTGCTCTAGATCCATTGTATGGCAATATATTTCCATGCTCTTCATATGGATTACATTCTTATGCATTTAAAATCAATAGGAATCGATTAATGTCTTAACATTATGAAAGAAAACAACAGTCAACAGACAGAAAAGAGTAAGAGTTGGCAAAAACAAGTGATGCAGAAAACTTTTATCGATCTCTTTGTAAAGTGTCGTATGATTATGAAACACATCTCATATTACTTATTATCAATTTAATACAATTTAAATTGAAACTCAATCTTAAAATACATATACAATACTTATGTATTTACTTACCCGAACCGCTTCGCAACATTCATTTTCGGCGCAACAATTCTGTTTAAGACAAACAATTGTACCACATAATAAACATATGGAACTCTCCTTTGGCACTTTATAACAATTTAAGCATGGACGCTCATGATAATACTGAAAAATGAAGGGGGGAAAAAACATAAAACAAAAAGAATTAAAACCAGATTAGAATTACAATCTAAATTTGAATGTAGTTGTGTAAATGTAAACTTACAGTGAAAAGTCGTTCATATTCACGTGGTAATTCCAATAATTTTGGTTGTTGCCATAATACATGCTGATTTATTAAGACAAGTTCACGTAAAGTGTCTGTTGGTGGACGAACATCCATTAATTGAATGCACCAGAATTTTGGTAAAGTTTCTTCGGTGCCTGCTATAAAACAGAGACCCTTCGATGCATTAAAGCAATCCCAGTCCATGGAATCGGTAACAAGTTCCAAATAATAGACTAAGCGTACAAACTCTAAGCCGGGTGCTGTTATCTCGGGCATCTCATGATGATATAAATGTTGCCGCAACAATGCTGCAATCCTTAAAAATGGTAAACAGAGTCCTTGTAATTGCATTTCCATTGATTTCAGATTAACATCAATAGCCGTTCCTTGAGCTTGAGCTTCAGCTTGTGCTGATGTCGATGGACTATTTGATGATGATGATGATGTCGTTGCTGCTGCTGCTGCCGATGAACTTGATGTTGTTGGTATGCTATCGCGTCTAAGATGTGCCAGTTTATTGGTATTTTTTAAAACTAATGCCATCGCTTGTCCCAAATATGATTGGGCATTGTTTGCTGATGATGTTGTTTTAAAACATGTCGAGCGACGACCACCACCACCACTACTACAACTGGAACTGGAACTAGGTTGTGGTTCTTCAGCTAATGGCTTTGCTGCATAATTATCCAATATATAATCGCATTCGAGATCGGTGAGGGTTACACAAAGCTGAACAACAATTTGATAATAAAGCAAATTATACATGACCTTAACCATGCAAGTGAAATAATCTGTAAAAAGCAAAAAAGGAAAAACCAAAATCAAAAAGTTTGAAAGTCATTAATCATATATCAAATTGTTATATGTATGTTTATGTACGTATATATATATGTATGTGTATGTATGTGTGATATTGTACCTTGATCTAGATGAAGTGGAGCTAGCAATATGAATTTCAATAATAATGCTATTGGATCCGACAGAAGACTAGGTATAAGTTCAAGACAATGCACCGGTAATTGGACAGCATCGTTTACCGGTAGACCAGCGAGGGAGGCCCATGAACGCCATAGAGGCCATTCAACAAGGACACGCACATGAACAGAAAGAACGTGTAATAGTGGCACAATGCAATCTCGTTTCGGTTTATAGCGCGTGGAATTTGCAGAGCAAAGTGAGCCGCCTCTTTGTATAATCTCTGCCTCAAGATTTGTACGCGCTATGGATGTAACAAAAATGAAAAGCTTACGGAATGTTGCCGATGCCCGTTTTGCTTTGCGTTGTGTTATATTTGTCATGACTTCCATGGCATGTCCCATAGCCTCGGATAGCCTTGTTGGTGGCTAACATAATAATAATAATAAAAAAAGATCAAAATGAAAACAAAATTTACACAATGAAAATTCGATCGTCACGTCACTTCACTTACCGGTATTTTTTCATTGTCCCGTATTAATTCAGTCAATTCGGCAACAAGATGTTCGAATGGCATTGTGCCGGAACGTACAACCGGAGATGGCCTATCTAATGAGGGATTTAACGGCAAGACTGAGTTCGATAGTTGACGACAAACAGGACAATAGAATTCCCCGCGATCCTGCATTGGCTGACGTTGTGTCGTATATAGTGTCTTTAGATACGCTTCCAGACAACTGAGATGCACATGATGACCACATGACTGAACATGTACGCCATTATCGTAGGCCATATTATTGGATAGATACCATGACTCTTCGCCAAATTTCAAACTTAGCAAATCGGTACGTCGTTCGAATTCTGTGGCTAGTCGTGTGCTCTGTTTCAGTCGTTCTTCATCCTCCGGGCAAAGAGGCAATGGCAAACGTTCGGATATCCTACGACGATGCCCAACAATACCACTCGATTCCACCAACACAACTAAACCAATTGGATTCTGTTCAGTGCTGGGCGTAGTGCAATTACATATTATGCAATCATATTCCTTTTCACGCGGTTGCTCCTCATACAATTCCTCTTCATCGTCATCATCTATTCCACAGTCCATATCATGAGCTGCTGCAGCAGATTGCATAAATTGCTTTTGTTTATTAGCAAAGTCCTGCATCATCTTTTGTTGACGTTCACGGGCTCGTTTGCGTCGCTCCTCCTTCTCTTTAGTTTCGCGTGCCTTTTGCTCTGCTTGTTTCTCACGTTGATTTGGCCAAAGTCGCTGACGAATATCAATAATATTTTGCGCACACAATTCATCACGTTTCGCCATCTTACGTAGTAAATTACCAATAAAGAAGGTTCCATCACCAACACGAGATGTTGAAACACGTATCTTTTTGTACATTTTACGCTTCATTTGGTGTCTCACAACAATATGACTAGAAGCACCTTCGGCATTACTACTACTGCTTGCAGCTCCGCTTGATGTGCTCGCCTCATTACAGTCTATTTCCATGGCGGTAATGTCATCGTTTTTAAATCGCTGCGATTTATGCGGTGTCCCTACTATTGGCTCCATCATTTCGTCTCTTGACACCGCTTCGTTCTCTTCCTCTTCGTCCTCCTCGTCTTCACCATCACTTAATGAAAAACTATCTAAAGTTCCACTTAGCTGCGAATGCAATTTCAGGAGTAATGACAATATACTTTCTTCAATTGAAATCTCGTCTTTATTGGTGCCACCAATTGCAATGTCTACCGAGCGTTTACGAGTGCCTCCTGTGTCGTAGTTCTGTCGACGACTTGTACTAGCCACACTACCAACACCACTACCAAGTGCATTCGAAGGCACAATATCCATGGTACTGCCGCTGGGCACTGCCACCGGTTGAACGCGTTGGAATGGCAACAACATGCCGCTGCTTGTTGGTGTTGTGGGTGAGAACATTTCATTCGGCTGAGGAGCATTGCCTCGATTGCCAACCTCTCTTCCAACACCAACACCAACACCAACACCAACACCACCACCACCACCACCACCAACACCACCAACACCGCCAACAATTCCTGCATTTGTAGTCTCCGCCAATAGAAGGTCACGGCGTATGGCCACTTCCATACCACTTTCGGGTAATGTGATTTGTTGCAACGGGAAACGGAAATCTAAGGCAGGAGCCGCCAATACCATAGCAGAATCAGCATCAAGCAAGGCATCATCCTCGGTACTGTCTTGGCGTAAGACAACTCCAGTTTCGGCAACCACCGAAAGATCTGCAGGTATTGCCACTTCCATGCTTGGCACACGTAGCGGTACTAAAGATTGTGAAATACCACCAAGACCTCTAGCCATGCTCATAGCACCAATTTCGTCATATTCATCTTCACTAGAACCATCACCAATCATTCGTATTGCGCCCTCGCCATCACTACCCACTTCAAAGTCCAAATCAGCATAAAAAGGATTTGAACGACGAGTCGTTGTCACTTGAGGATCACGAGACTTTAAAGAGATTCTACCAACCACATGCCGTAAATTGCAACTGAGGTTGTCCGTCGGATAGCATTGAAATAATTTTGGCGGATCTCGTAGATACAAGCCATAGGCGCCAACCTTATGCTTTGGATCACATTCAACAACAGCAGCCGCCTTGTCGCCTGTTGTGTTGATGTCGTTGCTTGTCTCAATAGCAATCTCCAGTAGAAACACAGCTAATGCCAGTAAATGTTCGGATACATCACGTGAATGCACAGCACGAAAGAGTATCGATAAGATTGTTGAATGAAAAACACGGGAATTTAATATTTGACAAGGATCACTAAAAGCTCTTCCCACCGGCAGTGGCATACGAAATGGTGGCCACAAATTCCCACTTGCTGGCATTTTATTTTTCGATTTTACATAATTGGTAAAGCGATCTAACGATGATTGAAAGTCCCGTCGATGCACAGCACGCAATAATACATGAAGCGGATCATAGTATTGCTCCCATACTTCATCAATTGGTGTAAATAATCCTTGTTCAAGATTTTCCGAACCAGATGATGGCGCCTTGTACACGGATAATTTCTTCAGAAATGTTTCAAAATTCTTCGTATGCACATTACCAGAACGTTCAGGCATCAATTCCAATAACTGAGAATGTGTCTTATTCTCGGTTGCAAGCAGTGCACTAATCTCAATAATGCATTGTGTAGCTTCATCGTTGCCTAAATTAGTGCGACTTGTCACCAATGTCGCTAGGAATGTAAGAAATCCTTCGAGCATCGATGATTGTTCAGTTTTTTGTGGTTGCTTCAAAGCTGCTGTCTCTAGCCAATGTCCAACATCAAACAATTCTATGGTGTTTTGTAAAAAGAAATATTGAGGCAAATTTGTAGCACAAATTTGTAGAAAAAATAAATCCATGTCTGCCATAGAATTGCAAAAATTCGCTTGTATATAAGTCATTGCTTGACCCTTGATTTGTAATCCATTTCGTACCCATTTCCCAGCAAGTATTTCATAGAAGAAGCTCTGAAATAAAAAAAAAAACAAAATATAAAAAAAAAAAAACAGAATATAGAATTATTTGCATTTGCACTGGGTAAATTGTTAGTTAGCCCTTGTCAACTCAGCCACATTAAACACCATGTTTTTCTCAAGTCGAGAAAAGTAGGGTAACTAACATATACTAGGATCTGATCTCAATTTCATACTTAGTTTTGTAAATTGCTATGATTTTGGTATAATCTCTTCTATGTCATAATATTTATGACAATCAAGAATTCCATTATTCTAACATATGTACATTGATCCTTAAGAAATTGATGATCCTCGTGTTATAAATAACTACATGCCTATGTAATAGAAATCTGTAATTCTAATGCCAAGACTTGATTTAATTTGTTTATCATTAGGATGATGTATACTGCGATTTAACTAAACGCTCCATTGTGGTGTCCAACCCTGTCTTTTTTTTGTCTGAAAAACTGCACTCAATTGATTAAAATATGTCTATTGTAACTGATCACTTAAATGCTTGACATGTTTCAAGATTTCTTTCCTTTTTTTTTTTTTTTTTGTGGTACCCCGAGCATTTCTCTAAAAATATATGAGATGATAAAGCACAGAAAGGCTATAGAATCATTCCTAAGGACATCCCACTGAGTTTATTACCGTGACTACTTAAATTCAACCTCTTCTTTTTTTTTTGCGTATATAAACTTTTAAAAAGGCTTTAAATAAACTCAATGCCGGAACAGATTTCCAACAAGATTTACTTG
This sequence comes from Amiota minor, assembly GCA_037043295.1. Classification (NCBI taxonomy): domain Eukaryota; kingdom Metazoa; phylum Arthropoda; class Insecta; order Diptera; family Drosophilidae; genus Amiota; species Amiota minor. The sequence continues at coordinate 1,658,935 of JBAMAW010002683.1, forward strand.
TTTCACCCTGAGTGCTTTTTCTCAATAGACCTTCAACACAGAAAGTCATGATGAGATGATATACACATATGACAAAAATAATAAGTACATGTAGTTTTCATTTCTTTCCATACATTTTAAAAAAAAAAAAGTAAAATTTACCTGGCAAAAAAAGGACCCATTCAAATCTACAAGATGCATTTCAGCTGAAATTGACCAAGTAATTTCAGCCCGAACGGTTCGTCACAGACTACAACATGCTAACCTACCTGGTCGCATAGCCCGAAGAGTTCCGCTGCTTCAACAAAATAATTTGAAGATGAGGCTAACTTTCGCAAAGAAACATGTAAACTGGTCCGGGTCAGACGTTGGAAATAAGTGGAATAACAATTTTGTGAAGTGACGAAACAAAAATAAATATAAAATAAATATATAAATATGGTAATGATAATACTCGAAATGTTCGACGCCCGAAAGGAAAGGAATTCCACATGCGCTACACAAAAAAGACCGTTCGGCAAGGCGGCGGCAACATTATGGTTTGGTGATGTTTTTCCTGGTATGGCGACGGGACCAATACATAGAATTTCTGATACCATGACCAGATTCCAATACAAAGACATCTTGGAAAGTACCATGCTGCCCTACGCTGAAGAAAATATGCCCCTGAGATGGACCTTTCAACAGGATGATGATACAAACACACACACCGAAGTTAGTCAGGAATTGGTTCAAAGACAAAAAAGACAATTTACTAAGCTGACCAAGTCAGTCACCGGACTTGAATCCTACAGAAACCCTTTGGAATGAGCTGAAGAACAGAATTGGAAAGCAAAATTTCCAAAATAGGGACTAATTGTGGGAGTGTGTTCAAAAACTTGGTATGAGAATCAGTTGAAACTTGCCAGAAACTAATAACCAGTATGCCAAAAAGGACTGAAAAGATTATTCAACATAAAGGAGGATATACCGGATATTAAAGAAACAATTGGAATATTAAGAAAAAAAAATCTGAAAATAAAGTGAATTACAGATATTTTCGTTTATTTCAATTGGTTGTACTTATTATTTTTGCCAGGTAAATTTGGTTTTTTTTTTTCTTTTTTACAAAATTTTAGCTATCATAAAAATGGGGAAAGTCCCCAATTATTTCTTGCTTACAAAGGTTTCTCCACATCGTAATCTATAGATTTAAAACGGTTATCCGCACAACCAGAAAAGAAAAAAAAAATGTATGGAAAGAAATGAAAACTACATGTACTTATTATTTTTGCCATATGTGTATTTATGTACATACATATGTATGCATACTAATGAAAATTGTGGTTTCCCATGTTACATACATACATATGTACGCAGTACGGTTATAATCATTGCGCACCTATACTTCAAACTGGGAGAGGAAACAACTTGCACTTCGCAATGTGGTAAGTATTCAAAAAGAGTGGATTATTTATAAAATTATATTGGATACTGTGATTAAGTTTTGAAGAGAATACAAAAGTAATATATCAAATATGTAGGTAGTAGCTCAGTCATATGAGTCACATAGTGGCAAAGGGTTAAAATCACAATTCAAATCGAGTTGGCAGCTCTCTCTCTCTCTCTTAACTTCACAAGCAAATCTGATTTTAAACAAATCAAGTCGTCTCTTTTCCCCTTATGCGCAACAGCATAATGAGTTGAAGAAACTCCCTTGAATGAAGTCTGAAAGCATAATAAATAACAATAAAGAATAACAAATATCATAAATGAACAAATAATAACAATAAAGACAAAACATAGCGAAATGTTATGGCGTTGTGTGGGCAAGCGGAGATTAACTAAATGAAAGAAAGAAAAATTTATAACAAAAGAAAGCGCAAATCTAAAAAAGCAAAGCATGTAACTACAAGTGTAAGCGGGTGACTGACTGTTTGTCTGCTTTTGTCAAAAGGAAAAATAAGTAGAAGCTGCAACATCAACGACAGGCAGGCAGACAGACAACCGACGTTTACTCTTTCTGACAGAACTCTCTGAGTCATTGAGTCATTCGTGTTTTCACAGTTGAATAGAGCGCAAGCAGCTAAAGATTTTGCAGTTTGCTGTTTCTGTTTTGCTGTGAACTCTTAGTTTTTATTTATTTATTTATCATTATTAATACTTTTATTATCATTTTATTTAAACTTTAATGCAAAATTTAGAGTAACAAGCACACATTCTTGACACGCACATGTATGTATTTCGTTGACGTGTTGAAAAAATATCTAAATTTGTGATGAAAACAAATCAAAAAAAACAAGTAACACAACAACATTCGATTTTGACAAACAACAAATGATATAAACAAAATAAAGCACAAATTTTTGTATGATTCGTTCGATTAGAAAAATGCAATTTAAAATAAGCAAAAACAGAACAAACAAAGATGATGCTACTGTTAATGCCGCCTCCGCCTCCGCCTCCACTAGAACCAGAACCTTATCCACAACCGCTACATGCCTGTTATTTACATGGTTGATTCTAGTCGCCAGTATACCAACGCCAGCTGATGCTGTCATCGAAGATGTCCTGGATATTATACACGTCGTCAAAGAGGTCACCAGTGTTATACTAAAAGCTTGGAATATTGTACAATCATCACCACTGGCACCAAACATTGAATTCCCATTGATGCGCGAAAAGCAACGTAAAGTGTTGCTACGCCTTAAGGAAGTTACCCGGGCAATTGATCAAACCGAAGAAAAGGTACGTACCATAACAATAAATACATTTATTCAATATTTTTTATATGCATACATGTACAATATTTATTTTAATTTTTTTTTGTATCTTTAGCATGCCCAAAATGTTGCTTTGGCCATTGAATCGGTGAATGATTTCATTAGTACAAATGCTCCACTTATTGCCAAAATGAATGATATAACAGACACAATGAATCGCATTTCATCACGCTACCAGCAGATGCAGCAGTATGAAGAACATAGGGATAAACTCGAGGCGAGCACATTGATAACATTTGCCGAATGGACAGTGTCACCCAATGCATATTCCGTGCATCATCTTATGGATCGTTTGCATTTGACATTAATTGGCAATGGCTTTGGTAGCGTTGACAGTATCATCAATAGTGATAATAATGATGAACAACAACTAAAAAATATTTCCTCTTCATCCTACTTAACGACAAATCTATTGTCACAGCTGGCAGAAAATTATGAGGTAAATACTAAATACACTACTTAGTTATGATCATCAACCAACCCACCCACCCCTTTCAAGATTTAAGTAAGGTTATAAGGTGTACGAATTGAGTGTGATCTTGTTCATGATCATGATGATTATTATTAGTCATGCAAAGTTCATTTTAATTCCCAGCTAAAGGCAACAACTAAAAATGTAACTGGACTTTCCGGTATCTCATACACATCAAAAATTTTGTATTATTATTATACCAGTAGATTACTCGCTCTTTCTCTCTCTCTCCTCCTCTTCCATACCATTGTTTTATTTATTTATTTATTTATTTTCTTCTTCAATCTGTCTTTCTTTCTGTCTGTATTCTTTCTATGTAGTTTTTTAAAAGAAAGTCCACAAAAATTTATAAAGTGAAATTTTTTTTTAGTCTGAACAAAAATTTATTTACAAAAGAAATAAAATATGCTTCGCAGAATTTTCGGATTAGTCATCTATTCAACAATCCAATCCAATCCACCATTCTCATATGATTTGTTTGCTTGTGTTTATACAAGTGTTTATGCTTTGAATTATTAATTGAATGTGTACACTGTGTGTACATACACATCATGGATGTGGGGGACACAACTAAATTTTTATTGCGAACATTTTGCAAAATAAATAAATAAATAAATTATTTAATAAACGCATGCAAGTAACAGCAGAAGCAACGCAACAAATTTATTGCAAAAATAATAATCATAGTATGTTTATTTATTTAATAAATAATATGAGGAAGAAAAGCACCGAAAGGGTGGAGGGTGGCAGCACGAGACTGTCATGTCAACCTCTTAGTAGTGAACGAGTTCCACATACCAAACAACACCAACATCAACATTATCCAAAGTTGTGCATTCACAAAAGAAGAAAGAAGTCTCTTTTTGGGTAGAAAATAAAAGGGGAAAAGTGAAAAAAGCCTTGAGCTGCTGGAGATTCAGTTTCTTGTCTGCAACAAACAAACACACAAACAATTCATGTCATTCACACAGAAACATATGCATGCATCATGCATGTACAAACTTATGTCTAAATGTATATTGAAACAAAAAAAGAGAGACTCGTAGAAAGAAATTCTTTTGTGTAAACTGACGATGATAATGCAAACACACAGTGGGAGGTAGGTAATGGTGATGGATGATGGCTGACGATAGTGATAACCTTTAAGTATCACACAAAACAAGCAAACAAACAAACACATGTTAAACATATAGATAATAGAACCACTGACAACCACAATAATAACAGCATATGTTATAGATATATTCTATATTCTTTAACCACTGTGCATAGGTACATTAAAATGCATTGAAACAAAAATATGTAGTGCAAAGATGTAATTTTATTGCCATCTAAAAATTCTCATCATGATGTCATCATCATCACTTCTAAAGGAAACGATAAACACATAAAATGCTGATTATGCTCATTTCCAAGTGTACAAACAAAAATATTCTTTATCATAATTTTTAAACTTTCAAGAAATTCAATTCCAATTGAACATTTTTTTGCTGAAGCAAGCAAATTTTTTTTTATAAATACACAAACCACTGTAAAGTCACTCACTCACTCACTCACTGTAAAGCAAGCAGCAATGGTTGTTATTGATAGAGACAAGAGAGAGAGTGAAGTGAACAAAGAAATAACAAAAATCAGTGCTATGTAACAACAACAACAACAATAAGAATAATAATGCTACACAAAGCAAGTGCGCGAGCGCGCGTGAACTCTCCTCTCACCCACTCACTCATAAGAATTGAGCAATAACAATAAGAACAGACAGTACCAGACAGCAGCAGTTCAGCTCACTCAGCACAGCACACGACATAGTTCAGTTCAGTTTAGTTCAGTAGTTCAACGCTTCAGTTTTAGCTTTACCGCTGCTGAGTTTGGGTTTGTGCTCATTGTGACAGCAACAGATTTTTAAAGCGCACCGTGTGTCTGAAGAGCAAACAAAGTAACAACAACAACAGAAATATTATTGAGAGCAGCATTTTGCATGCATGGGTGTTAGTTAGTTAACTAATGTGTATGCGCGTGTGTTTCTGTGTGTTTGTGTTGTGTGCGCCCGCGTGAGAAGCGAGCGAAAGAAAGCAAAAGGCAAAAGTGAAATATTATAAAATGGAAAAATAAATATGTACATCGCAAAAATACAAATAATAAATTTATTTTATTAAATAAAAATCTAATAATATCCATTATAAATCAAAACCACATTAACTAACATGCATTTGAAAGTTTAACAAAGAGCAAAACAACTGTTAAAATAAAATAATTAACAAATATAAAAACAAACAAAAAAAAAAACTAAAAACAATCTCAGTTGAACTGAGAGTTGTATTAAGTTTAGTTTTTGATAAAAGCGTGTTGGCGATGGATGCTCTCTGAGGAGCTTTGTTTGCTTCTTTGAGATTTGTTGCCGTTTTAATCAAATATCATCAAATACATTTGTATACTATACCAAAATCATTTTGAAATCGCACGGAAGCGGTGCAAAACAACAACGGAAAATAACAACAATAAACAACCACAACGAATTCTTTGTTCTTATAAGAAAAGAACAGAACAAAAAAAAAAAAATTATATAAAATAAAATAACAAATCGCGAAGCGACGTAACGTGACGTGAGCAATCAAAAAACCCAACCAACAAGTGTCCAACAGTCAGAGGCCATAAATCATAGCGCTGCCCGCTCATCCATTTGTAGTAGAGCGCTGACAACGACAACTAAAGAATATCCAACATGGCGTTGGGTATTGGCATGGGCATAGGCATCGGGCTCCTTCGATTTGGTCATTGGCTTGCATTGATTGCATTGCTTTCAATGCCCATTGTTACTTTTGTTCATGGTAGTCGTTTGCCAACATTGGAAGTGGATGCTTTGCGACAACATTATTTTGCACTTGAGGATGATCTATGGCAATATTTGGAGCGTACCGCGAATAGTGCCAATAATAAAGAGACACAATTGCGTAAGGTCTATAATACGCATCGGGCTTTTATAAATGAACCACAGATGCAGCATTCCTTTCAGAAGGGTCGCTTTGACGTACTTAACCATTATGAATGGAATCTCCTCGAACGTGATCTTTTACAAATAAATGGCATATTTGATTTCTATAAGGTACAACACACAACACAACACAACACAAATTGACAAACGTGTGTTAATGGAACAAACCGTCACTCACTCACTCACTTTCTTATTATTTCTCTTTAATTTTAAACAGAATATTATGATGAGCGAAACTACAAGTGATAATCTTGAAGAACGCGCAGTCCTAGATGTTACGGAAACAGTTTTGCGAAATGATAAAACATTCTCAATGTCGCGTATATATCAGGATATTGAATTAATAATGGTTAAACAAGCTCTTTATTATCGGGCTTTGATGGTTAGTTGTTCGTTATTATGATTCATTTATGTTTGTATTTGATTCTCATGAAATTTCTGATGCCTCATTCGCCATGACATTTTTATCTGGCAAATAACAAATTTGCGCAGTAAGCAAAAAAATTAAATATTCAAAGTTTTAAATTTTACAAAATCACAAATACATTCACATGTGTATGTATATGTGTGAATAGCTAAGAAGAAACCAAGTAAGTGGATGCGATACTACTTACAACCAAACAAACAAACAAATGACCAATGACCAATCATCAACTGACTGACTGCTAAGGAATTTTTTTTTTTTTTATCGATTTGTAAATGAAAAATCAACAAATAATCATCAATAATTCAATTTCAGATAATTGTCTATAATTTTATAAAGAGAGTCCCAACAATCGGCTATAGGATCTTTGCAAAACTATTATATTTCATCAATTTCAATCAATTTGATTCTAATTTCCGTTTGTTTTCTTTCTTTCAATAGACTTCATCAGATCAAATTTGCCATACATTACAATCACCACAACAATTCATCTATACACTATACGCTGACATTGCACTAACCGAGCTCAAGGGATATACAATGATGGAATTCTCATGGATGATGTTGCGTATCTATGGCAAGGGTAATTTCACCCAAGAGGCACAACTGATGCGTTCCGATTATGAGAAGCGTACCGAGCGAACATTAAAACTATTGAAAGAGATAATGCGTCGTGCAGATCGAATTATCTGGCGTTGTGATCCACCGAAACATGTTGCGGGCAAAACATATGATGAGGTAACTCGCTTGCTTCAGGGTTTTGTTGAAAATGAAGTGAATTTGAATAATGATGAGACTTGCCGGGAAACTTGTGATTTCTATCAATCGACACGTACGGAAGGTTGTTTTAAACAACATTTTTGTGCCAGACAACCCAAGTGTTCCGGTCGTTTGTATAACTGTAGATATGTGGACTCGGATATGTGGATTTGTCCAGCGGTAAGTAATCATATACATACACCCCTACTTATATGTACATATGTATATATATTAATATATGATGGATAATCTTTACAGCCACTGAATAGTACCAGACGATATGATTACATTGAATATGAAAATAGTCGTGTGCTTGGCAAAAAGGATGTTTGTGTACGCGGTACAACAAAAGTGGACTCTTGGTGGCGCTATCTTCTTTGGCATTGCAGTTACTGTTTCTGTTTATGCGATGAACAGGGTCCCAAGTCAGATCGTTATTTCAATCTTCGCGAAACATTGGCAGATGCTAAAAAAAACAGGTGGGTCTTGAAATTGAATAGTCTTTGGGCATGAGGTAATAATTTGTTCTCTTCTGCTGCTATTGCAGAGTCGTTACAGGCTTACGTTTTGTAAAGCATAATCGCATCTTCCATCTGCAAATACAAGAAGGTGAATTGTTGCCTCGTGGCGCAATCAATCAATCAAGTTTAGCCTGGAAACCTGTTGAAGAATATAAGATTCATGACCGCAGTGTACGCAACGGTCAGGACTATCATACACTTAGTTATGAGAGTCGTTCAATTGATTTGGATGACATTACTGCCGATGAAAATACATTTGTGGTGACCGGTGTACGTTTTCGTGTTGTGGGTGCCCACTTGAATTTGGAGGCACGTTTAACCGAGATTAACTTTGAAACGGGCCAACTAGTTTCGCCGGAAGTCTATAGCTTCTGGAAATCAAATGATAATACGGATGTCAGTGGTGAGCGACGACAGAAAATCAAACTCATGGATCCGGATATATCAACGCGGACAATTGTCAAATCTATACCAGATTCACGACACAATCAATATATTGATTTTGTCAATACGAACATGGATAAGGATGCTGCCCAGAATACAGTGCCCTATATTGATATACAGGATGTGGTCTCACATCCACCAGTGCCACTCTCTGGTATTGGCATCTATCATAAGGGACGTCAGGGTTATGGAGGTTTTCTTGCTCCAAAACTTATTACATATGACTTTGCGCCACATGTGCAGTTGCCCAAGGGAGGAAAACAGTAACCCTACTAAAAAAAACTAAATCATTAGTTGTTATAAACCAGCGAAATTACAATTAGTTATGTAAGCGGTTTTTTTTTTATGTAATCTCTTTTCCCTTCATCTTCTTATCTAATTAATATCCTACTATCATCGAATGTCTGATATTTAGTAGTCTTTAGTCTTTGTTTGATATATGATACGATCGATATACATATGTATGTATGTATGTACGTAATTTCTACGTAGTAATGAGATCAGAAACAGAATAATATTGAAAAACATTAAATATAATAACATATTACCAATTGTTCGAGTCGAGAAATATTTGGTTTAAATATCTAATAAAAACAACAACAAAGTATTTTAATGATATTTCTTTAAGGTAGTCGTAATTTAACTTGTAAATGTTTCATGCACAATCGTTTAATGATTATTGATGCTATTTTATCTGATTAGAAATAATTTCATAGAAAATTTATATAGTTTTTTTTTTCTCTTTGGTTAATTTAATAAGATTCCAAAAATATACAATTTTTAAGCCATCATTTGTTATGTTAACCAGCACGAGAATAGTCAGGTGGCACTAAAATGAGGAAATTGCCAGCCTTATAGCAGACCAACTAAGATCAAAGCGTCAGCATCAAGAGAGCCATTGCAACCTGCTTAACTCATAAATAGAGGATTTACCCCCAACAACCGATATAATCCATGTGCTTAAAACACAATGCAGGAAGTGTAGTTGCTACCGAAATAGTGCCAAAACCAAGCGTAAATGGTGTCAAATCAAATGATTGGTGGTGCGCCATAGCATATGCATGCATTGCATTATAAAAACTCAATTCTTTATCAGTTTCTGTGCAAGGACTAGAAATCCAACTGAGATGGTTTTGCCTCTTGCACAGCTTGGTTAAATTCATTTATCTGTAATATAAACATACCTTTGATCTTCGCTCTACATAAAAACAGAGACAGCTCTTTGATCAAAATACTACAATACTATGAGAAAAGTTCTGTAATTGAGTAAAATAAACAAAGGCATATGCTACAACTGACTTGATCTTGATTAAAGTTTACTGATTCGAACTTTATTTCATTAGATTAGAGGAAGTGAAGTAGTGCGAACAAACAAATTTCGCTTGTGCAATTTTAGGTCGAATAGCATTTGGTTTCTTTTTTAAATGAGATAAAAAAGATTTTATGGTAATTTAATAGATATTAATGGAAATTAATTATGTAGCATGGATGATATAGAATAATATATTCATGAGGAAAATGAGATTTGCAGATTAGGCGTTCTTTCCCGTCAAGAAATTACTAAACAATATCGCACTCAGAGCAAAGGAAAATCATGACAACAATTCGGAGGATAAATATATTCAGCACATCTCCAATAATGATGCAGAACGGATACCTTGCCAACTTTAAATGCATAGCAATACAACTGATGATCATTAAAAACCATTCGAATTAAAAACTAAGAAAAATTATATAATAAATGTGCAAACTGAGAAATGACTAAATATTGTAAGAAACTGAAACTAGAAAATGTAATGTTAAGTGAATAAAAGTAGTGTATAATTCAATAATTGTACAGTCGAATTTCTCTATAACGAAGAGTATAAAAATTGATTCAAATTCACATTATAGAACATTTCGACTTTCCTAATTTAATTGAATAATTGTATAACTCAAAGTCTCCATAAGTTTTATGCATTATACATAGAAATTCAAGTTATGGAAGTTCAACTGTAGTTAGTTAAGTTACCTCATCAATTTGGCCTCAATTTTGTGTCTAATGTAATAAGATCTATTGTTGTGTTTGGAGTAATCACATTTGTTATTGATATTCATTCTATGCTGATATCTTTACAATTGAAAGACTAATCAAAACCATGAGTTGATTGAGTTACTGATAGAACAACACATTCTGTGAAACTTTCAACTCTCTAGCTATTACCGTTCATGAGATATGACCCGAGGACGGACGGACAACGAAGTCTCTGCAATGGGGTTCCCTTTCGTACATGAACCCCAAAAAAGAAAGAAAATATATAATTAAAACTCACCTGTACACGTAGCGGATGAATCATCAATAACGGTAATATATACGGTCTGTTGGCAATACATCTGATAGTGACATACCCATTTTAGTTACTGCCTGACATACGAACGCAGCCAAATATCGATGGAGTGGAAAATGAAATGAGGCTTGCATCATTTCTTCCTGCAAACAAATGAATTTGATGATATTTTTTGTTAAAAAAAAAAAAAGGAAATCCCACATATATAAGTTACAGTTACCAGTGATAATTTCGGCTCCATAAAATAAATTGAGTCCAACCATTCGTGCAGTGTATTCACACAATAATCAATTATTTTCTTAGCTAATTGGGCATGTGTGCCATCCTGTAAATGCGATATAATTGACCACATCGGATAAGCGCTTGCCTCCAGTTCACACGAGAAGGCGGCATAATAGGAATTCGGTTCGAATTCAACATGTGATGCGGTCTCACGGACATTCACATTCATGCCTTGGAGCATAGAAAGAAACTGAAACCACATATCAATGAGATTATCGTCGCGCAAAAATACCAATGCGACAGATTCATGCGAAAGAACATTATTGAAATCCGAGACCAGCGGCCAATAGCAATGATCCTTCATCACTTGGCGTGTGCAATCAATGACAAAGTGAAAATTTTTGTGTGGCTCTGTGAAAACAACAACAACAACAACAAGTTTTATTAAAAAAACACCATAGTAAGTGATAAGTGGTGAACTAACTAACCATGCAGGGTATTTTGTATAAGTATTTTGGACATCATAAGCTTCAAGCTAATGATCATCACATGCAATAGCGATAATTCGTTGACCATTTTGAGAGCGAGACTCTCATTTGAAAACAACTGAACAGACATGTGCACAACACGATTGCTAAGCGTATCCGGATCGCGCGACATTTCCAGCACGGACGGAATTCGACTGTAGTGCATGACAAATGTGCGTGTCAGATGTTCCTGATTTTGAACAAAAAACAAATAAAAATTAGTTCTTTTCATTCTACATAACACGCATTGTAATCGTTTTACCTTGTAATCCTGATCAGGCAGCATGTTTAACAAAAAGCAAACTAACGTTTGTGGGAATTCAAATTTAAAGGTCCAAAATATGAACTCCTCCAGCAATGTGGTGTGTACAAGTTTCTCACCCAGCGCTGGCAAATGTTTATAATCATCGGGTGGCTCTGGACTTGGAAACCTATTAACTGCATCCTCATATTTATCACGATTTGCCTTCAAGAAACGACCATGTCGTGTATCTAAGCATGGTATTTCCATAAAGTATTTATACACTTCTGGATTTATAAGAGCACGCGTCATAACTTTACGCATTATCTCGCCCATATTATTCAGATCGATGAGCATACTGGCGAATTCCTCGCATGAGTAACCAGCAACGGCATACGTCTGAATTGCGGTATCACTATTCTCACGAAAATGTTGCAATAGACGAAACAATAATTTCGGCATAATTACTTCGGCAACAGCTAGCAAATTATTGGGTACTGGATCACGATTAACGCGATTATTGATGCCGTGATCACTGCAAAAGCCTTCTGCCTTCATCACCGATGTATCGCCACAGTCGCAAGCGCCGCCAGCTTGAGACAAGAACATATTGAAATCGTGATTGGTGTGATCGCCCTTCTTAAAGCAATCGCGACAAATGGACATGCATGGCGAGATGCCGCACGTTCGGCACCGATAGGCCACCACATGTGGCACCCACACAAGACCGCATTTTGCATGGTTATCATAGCTTCGTACTGCAATAGAATAAAAAAAAAAAAAAATTAGAAAATATACAAAGTTATTATTAGTTCTTTTTATAATGATTTTCTCTAATAAGAGAAATGTGAAGAGAAAATATTAAAGAAATAGCATTTCATCACTCTATGGTTCGCGGTCTCATCCTGGTCTTTCTATAAGTACGTTTGATATGGCGCTGGTATAGGGAAGATCACTTTATATGGGAGTAAATAACCCAGACTCAGTGAAGATGTTCAAGTGCTTGAAACCGAATACAACCCAATTCCAACCAATTGCATTTCACGCTGTGCCATAAATCGCATTAGACAATTTTGAAATTACCTAATTTTTTTCAGACCTTACTGTTTTCCTGGTTAGAAGGCATTTAAAGAAAATTCAACACTTCAATTGTTTTAAGTAGAACTTTTCATTTTACACAAATCGCTTTTGTATAAAGCAAAAAAAAACACCCAAAACAATCAAAACCGCCCAATGTGGAATATGCTAACCTGCTCGCATTTAAACCTTTTCGATGATTCAAATTTGTCTTTAATTCAATTAATTTAACCGAAACTGAGTGTGATGTTTTGAATTTGTTTAATAGATTAGATTATGGGCAAAGTTGGCAGGTTTTTAGTTTGTATACGTGCTGGGGAATGCACAATTATGTATGAAGAAGAAGGAGATCCAGAGATAACATCCGCTTCCTCTCCATCTCAAATTTACTCTGTGTTTGTAGTAAGGCAGAAAAATTTCGTTACAAATGAATTTAAGATAAAAGCAGGAGTTCCCCAAGGTAGTGTCTTGGGACCAACTCTATACATGTTATTCACTGCCAACATTCCAACAAGTAGTCAAATTGTTACTTCGACTTTTGCTGATGACACTGCCGTAATCAGTCGCTCCCGTTGCCCAGTTAAAGCTTCTGCAGGCTTGGATGCTCATCTTAAAAGCCTTCAGGAGTGGTTATCCAACTGGAGAATTAAAGTCAATGAGGGGAAATGTAAGCACATTACATTTACATTGAACCGACGGACTTGTTCTCCGGTAACGTTAAATGGTGTTACAATTCTTCAAACTCAAGTGGTAACTTATCTTGGCGTTCACCTGGACAGACGGCTTACCTGGCGGAAGCATATAGAATCTAAAAAGATACATATGAAACTAAGGGCTCAAAGTCTTCACTGGCTAATCAATTCTAAATCTGGACTGAGACTTGAGTACAAGGTGATGCTGTATAACTCTGTTATTAAACCAATTTGGACTTATGGTTCTATATTGTGGGGTACCACGAGCGCGAGTAACATTGAAGTTATACAAAGAGCACAATTCAAGATACTTAGAACAATCACGGGAGCTCCATGGTATATCAGGAATGAAGACATTCACAAAGACCTGGAAGTACCACCTGTCAAAGAAGAATGTTCCAAGCGTAAAGCTATTTACATGGATAACCTAGTTCGACATGTTAATCCTCTAGCCAGAGTCCTTGTCCATACAAGGAACTCATCTCGACTGATCCGTAACGATCGTGCAGCCCTTTTGATTAATTAGAGGCTCGTAGTGCTAAGTAAACTCCTTTATTGCCCATGTTTGTCTGTGTTGTTTTCAAATGTTTTCGTTTTGATAGACTGAAATCCTTGTATGCCTATAAGGTATATTAGCTATGACCTTTTGATGTGAAATATTGTGTAAATGCCATCAAACAAAATGTATGAGAAATTTAATTTTTCTTCATAATTCAGACAGAGCAAAATTTCGAGATCTGGGCAACTGGCACACGACTGTAGTTATTGTTGTTGTTGTATTGAACTCGAGTTGTTTGTAAGCTCGGCAAAATATGTAAATTATGTGGTGGTTACTCTGCGTCGTGGTGGCAACGTTTTAGGTGACTTTCGAACGACTTCCTCTTTTTTTTTGTTTTTTTTTATTTTTTTTTTTGGTGCGCGCCAACTGAAACTCATAATTCGTTCATAACCAAAACTCGCAACAGAAATCGCTACCTGAACGTACTATTATTATCCGTATAAACCAATTCAATTCAATTAAACTAAGAATTGATTTACAGCAAATAGAAATAGTATTTATTGCAATTTCCGTGCTTACATATTTCGACATTTTTAATTGTTTATTTAAGCGATTTTAGCTGAAAAAGTAAGGGTTTGCAAACAAACTAACGGACATGGGAAAGTTTTTTGTATCACATTGTCAGTGGCAATAAAAATGAATTTTTTTTTTTTTTTTGACAATCAAAAACGCAACAAATCTTTCTTTTGCAATCAATATTGCATGCAAACGGAATAGAAGATTTGCTCTGCATCTGATGGAATTTGGTGGATATTGTGCATTTTGCTTTTCCAAAACCTGGTCAAACGATTAATACTGATCGCTTTCGACAAAAACTCATCAACTTGAAGCGACCACTGAAAGAGAAGATTGGGCGAACAGACATGGGAATGTGATTTTGCATTACGACAATGCCCAGCAGCATGTGGCTAAACCAGTCCAGACTAGGAAGTTTTACCCCACCCCATCCCGCGTATTCACCAGACAAACATTTCTTTCGTTCAATGCAGAGCAGACTGTCGGAACAGCAATTCTATTCTTACGAAGAAAACGAAAATTGGGTAATCCAATGGATTGCCTAAAAAAGACCAGAATTTCTTCAAGCGCGGAAACCGGAAATTCGATTGACATCTTTCTTTATTTTAATTACAAAATAAATGATTGCATTTGATTTGATTTATTGAATAATTAATTATAAAGGTGCCATATAAAAAGAAGATTATTATTGTAATTTTCAATCAATGCATCAGAAATATTCTACTCATCCTGATCTGCATCTGATATTCCTTTCCTACCGACATACATACATATGTACATAAGTAAGTCTTATATACAATTTTATACAATTTTTCAGAAAAAATTCCATTCAAATTAAATAAATAGATTATATTATATTTTGCTCTTTTATAGATAAGGTGATAAAGCAGATAGAAATTTCATTATATGAAATACTATACTGTTGTCACAGTCTTCTCAACTTTACAGATATTCATATGAAACAATTGATCGGAGAAATATTGTAATTTTATATCATTGGATTTCTAAATAAAATAATATACAAAAAAAAAAAAAATATTCTGTAGTTGATATGTCACTTATTTTTTTTTTATTATATTAAAATGAAATTATTTCTATGTTTATTAATGCATTCAAAAATTTTCTGGTTAAATCCCCACCCAGGGAATGGGACGGGACACACTAGATACTTATTCATGAAAAATGTATTGGCAATTTAATGAGAAATTTTACATTTAATATGATATAATTGATATTTTTTGCCTATATATTCTGATGGTATTAGAGGATTCTAAAATACTACTGAAGGGATTAAGACACAACACATTAATATAATTACATGCGTGCATGTTTTAGCTTTGTAAGCATTTATATAGGTATTTACATTTTTTTAGAGTTCCGGACCCAAAGTGTACCAAACGGAAACCTGTTACAGAGACTTCGTTGTCCGTCTCTCCGCGGGACATATCTCATACCGTACCGTAATACAAACCCACCATTAAAATTCGGGTTCTTATTAGAAAAACTTTTTTGTTTTTTGGACTTTTGAACAGAAATTTAAACACTATAAATCGGCCAACTAGGCAGGGTACCTTTTTTATTATTGAACTGATATTTACACACTCTAACATACAATAGGAATCATTCAAATCGGACTACTAGAGCGAGTATCTCCCACCCAAACCCTAATTTGGTACGGAACCCTCCGTGTACGAATCGGACTCGCAATTGGCCGATTTTTCTTTATATAGTACTTAATGTCTGTACAATATATTGCGTGACTCTATTGTTATTTTCATTTGTTTTGCCATAATCTCATCTCAAAAGCAGCAAATGAAATTTATCTTACAAATATTGGTTGTTGGTCATACATACATATATGGGCATTTATAAGTATTAGTCATCATTATATACAATATTTTGTATCAATTTATATATTGTAGTACGCATACATAAGTATGGATTTGTACATAGGTGTGCAGCAGCAGCAGCAGCAGCATTGATGATGATCATATTTATATTTAATAAAATGGAAAAAATTCCAATTAATTGCATTAATAAAAATATATAGAAAAGAACATAAGTATATACATATTTATGTATGTATGTATGTTATTTCCTTATATATTTTTCTGGTTTTTGTAATAGATAATATCTAATTCCAAAACGATGTGTCATTTTAAAGTAAATTCTGCACTTTACTTCTATCGTTTGAAGACCCCTACTAATTTATTGATCTTTTCTTTTTTTGTTTTTTTGTTTGGCACAAATCAAACAGGTGTGTCAGCTTTTTATAGACGAGTGAGTGAGTGAGCGAGTGGTCAAAGAGAAGCTACATGTACTTATGTAGGCAAAGCAAGGCAAAGAGTGAACAAATAGAGAGCTTAATTTCTTTAAATTCTATTTCCTTCTCATGGTGTCATTTGTGTTCTCAATTCTTCAAAGTGATACTCGTATGTATTCTAATGACAGACAAATGATTGAAACTAAACAATGAAAGGTATGTATGGATGACTACAAGGAAGCAGGGATTGAAGGAAGGAAAGTAGGGAGGATGCATTAAACGAGTGATCAGAGTCATTCATCATTGATTGCATGAAACATTCATGGAAAGGAAACCGCACGCAATTTTTGTACTTTTCATGATGATGATGATGAGATGATGCAAAGAAACTTTTATGCGAAAATTTATTATTTAAGATATAAGGCAAATTTCATATTATGTACTTATATGAATATGAAAATAGATCATATTAATAAAACAACTTAACTTCATGAACATCATCATCATGGCGACGATGACAAAAAACGACAACAACAACAACAACAACAACAACAAGAATGAGAACGAAAACTACAATGACGGACGGTAACAAAAAGCTAATCAATGGCGATGAAAAAAAACAAACCAAACCAAACCAAAGCAAAGCAAAAGCAGTTATAGATAACCCGTTGTATGAGTGTGTGTGCGTGTGTGTATGTGTATGTGTGTTAAGAGAGTTCGCGATATAGCGAAAGCATAAATGGTGAAATTGATTTACTTATATGCAATGTTGCCGTATACTACTACTCCACTCCTCTACACATCTATCCAAACATACATACATACATACATATGTGTATATACGATTTCATATCAATTTCAATAATTTTGTTTAGCAGGTTGTTATTGTTTCTCTCTGTCTCCCTCTCTCTTTCTCTTTCTGTGTGTTTGTGCTTTAGTGTAATAAATCTGTAAAACTCGACGCCATATAGTCTAGTGGGTCTTGCTACTATATATATTACAATTGTGTGTTATGTTGTTGACCAAGATTACAAGAGTCACAAAACACAGAGGAGACATCATCTTTGTGACCATACAGAACGTGGGAGAGAATATGACGAAAGGGCAACAGCATCATTGGAGGACATATGTACATATGTATAAATTGTAGATTAATTTTTGAATTTTTATAAATTACATGTACAAAAAAATCTTTTCTTTATTATATCACGACGCATTACTGACAATTGTTAAAGTTACTTCAAAAAGTAGAACACAAGAAACCAATGACAATGATGAAAAGCCGCCAGTTGGATTGGACAAATTATAACTACTTATGAGCGAGCGAGCGAGCGAACGAACGGAGAAGCATGTGGCATCATCATGTGGTTAGGTTAAACGAACGGGCGGTGACATCGGGCCTATAATATTCAGTTGAGAAAAGTGGCACGAGCTCACATACACATACACATGTACACATGCATGCATATATAGGTGAGCGAGCGTGTGTATGTTTATTATAGAGCAAATGATAGTGGGTGAGTGGTAAAAGGTAATGTAATGACGAGAGCATTGTAATCAATGGATTGATGATGATGATGATGACAAGGGAGTGAGTGTACAAATTGCAAATTGAGCTACTGCACATTACTGCTACTGGTACCACTCTGGTGATGTGTTGCTGCTAACTAAATGTGGTGTCTAGTTGACTGACTAACTGCCTAACTGACTGAATGAATGAATGGTTTGGTGTCTTTTTTTTTTTTTTTGGTTGTCAACAATGTCAAATCAACGACAATGACGGTCAATAAACTTTGTTGCACTCACTCGGTCGTGTTTTCTTTTGCAATAATGCAATTTTTCATTTTGAAAAATAGTTTTCTTTTCTTTTCTTTTTTATTTTATTTATTTTATTGTTTTAGTTTTTGATTAAACCCAACTTTTGGCTCTCTTTTTTCTTTCTATTCTTTGCTGCTTTTCATTCTTGTCCTCTGGCTGTCTGACGTTCTTTTAACAAATTGTTGTTCTTATCTTTAATACTCTTTTTTTTTTTTTTGTTTTTTTTTGTTTACAAACAAATTTAAACATTTCCTTAACAAAGTGCGGTGAGTGAGTAACTAGATTTGGGTCTCTTCTTCCACTGCTTCCTACAAGATTTTCTTCTCAAACTCAACTCAACTTAAAGTTTATATATAAATAAATGCATCAGCGGTGTCACACCAACAATAACAACAACAACAACAACAACAGATACACAACCAAAGAGAGACATCCAAAGCTGATGCATAAAGCATCCATCCAAAAAGA
Organism: Amiota minor; assembly: GCA_037043295.1. Lineage (NCBI taxonomy): Eukaryota > Metazoa > Arthropoda > Insecta > Diptera > Drosophilidae > Amiota > Amiota minor. The sequence goes on from JBAMAW010002683.1 coordinate 1,677,998, forward strand.
AGAGATAACATGAACAGAACAGAAAACAGAAATTAAATAGATGTGATTATGAGTTAACAAATTTAGAAGATGGTTGTTGATGATGAGAGAGGTGGGTGGATGATGTATGCATGATGTGACAAATGATTTGCCATGGCCAACATTGCCGTCATCATCATAGTCAATGTTGATGTTAATTTTAATACTGTTGATGTCGTGGTTGTTATCGTTACTTTTTTTTTTGTTTTTTTGTTGCCATGGCGGTGTATTTACTATCAAATCAAAAATGTTTCATATTATGAATTGCATGCATGCGTGCCCCACACCCATTTACTTGATGGTTCCGAGGGCAACGACTGCAAATGCTTGGGCGATCAGCTGAGCTTATCCGATTTGTGCTCAGTGAGAGCGTACAGAAAAAGAGTGTGTGTGTGTGTGTGTAGTAGTCATAATATAATTAATACTTATTAAAAAGAATTCAGGTTAAAAATAAGTTTGCTATGTTAGTTTTTCGCATTTTTGAACTTACCAATTTTTACAAATTCCTGCGGTGTACGTCCGCCAGCGATAAGCCATCGCACCCACTCGATATTATCTGGATTATCAATTGGTGTGCCGGTATTAAATAATGTATCCATAATAGAATCTAAATCTGGCGTTGGACCGCCACGACAACATTCAGTATTCACTAAGGCAGCGACTTCTTTGCGACTGCGTAAGCTAAATGAGGAAGTTCCAAAAAAGAAACTTGGCTTTGGGCCACCGTTATCAGCTGCATCTGTTTCAGTCTCACCACCACCAGCGCCGGCGCCACCACTACTAGTGGTAGTTTGTCCATTATCACTACCATGGTTTGAATCCCAATCATGAAAATGAGAATTACTTGCCCCGGCTGTTGCTAATGATGCTGATGCTGATGCAGAAGAAGATGTGCCGCCACTATTATTACTGTGATTGCGCGATATTGCTGCAGTTGGCATTACTGTTGATGACGCACGTGCTGGTGACGCTGGTGACGTCGACGACGACGACATCAATGTGTTATTGCGCATTGGACGAGATGTTAGTCCTAAGGTTCGACTTGATGTGCCCGGTAAACCGCCAGAACTATCATTATGGGCGACTGCTGTTGCTCCTCCAGTGTTACCACTAATAGATGCGCCTGGTGGCAGATTCACCGCAACTGAAGAAAGAATATATAGATTATTAAATTCATTGTTGTGATTTTGACTTGTATTAATTCTGCCATTGACATTGCTTTCATCTTCACCTTCTGTCTCATCCTCGTCAATTGTATCGACTATAGCTTGAGCAGCAGCTAGAGCAGCTTCGGCGCTTCTAGCTGCTTGCAGCCTGCTGACGAACTCATCGACTTCATCATCCGTGTTTATATCGGCATTGGATAGGTTGTCGTCTTCATCCATGCTGTTGATGAGACGACAACTATAACAGTGTCAGTGTCAGCCTTAGCTCCAGCTGCTGTTATACTATCGTGCCGCAGAATAACGATGATGTTGTTGTTGTTGATGATAATGATGATGGTGCGTGCTATGCTTTTTACTTTTGGAGACGTCGCGCGTCGTCTTCTCTCTCCTCTTGTTGATCGGTCGCAGCGAGCGGCTACTAGCTAAATGAATGACTGATTGACTGACTGTGCCTTGTCTTCTTCTCAACTCAACTCAACTCAATTAAATGCTGCTGCGATCAGCTTTAAGCTCTTCGCTCTCAGCACGGTGCGGTCGATCAGCAAGCGTCTGATGTCTGATTTCTGTTTTTGTTGTTATTCTTGTTGTTGCAAACGAGTTTTCTACACACTTCGCGTGATATTGTTTTAGTTTTTTTATTTAGAAATTTCTTTTCTTAAAATCACTTATTATTGTTTTCTAATCGCAACCATTAACAAAACTTAAGAACTGTTCTATTTTTTCTTTTCCCTTTTAACAATATAAGAAATTTTCACAAATCAACAATAAAGGATTAAAAAAAAATATATCCAATTTAATTCAATGTTTCGCCTGCAGTCTTAAGATCCTTCTTAAAATGTTTGTTCCCGTCACGATACTTTTCTTTACTTCAATTCAATTTAACTCAGTTTTTTATTTAATTTCATATCTTTTCTTTTTATTTTACACAAATTCCACAAACACAAAGTAGCATAATTGTATTCTGATTTGAAGAATCTTGTTGTTCACCATGAGAATTTCATTATTTTGTGCACTCAAAAAAAAAAAATCAAATTGATTGAAATTCTTCGTTCGTCATTTATATTAATTCTGTTCTTTTTCAGTACGTTGAGCTGAATGTGTTTCTTCTTTTTAGTTTTCTTAAATCCAAATCCAAATTAAGCAAAAGCAAATTTTTTTTCCACGTTCTCTTCTTTGCCCTTCATGTGAGTCGTATGTGTAGGGTACGTGTGTGTACAACCAACACGCTCTCCTTTTCTTTTTTGCGTGGTTAATCTTGCAATAAATAACTTATTCTCTTCTTAATCAACTAATTATTTATTATTTTCTATGCACTAAAATTTGGTTGCTTAGGTTTCGGTATCGTGACAAGGTTTCTGTTGCTTTTCAATCTCTCCTTGCTTTGCTCGCTTTCTTATTCGTTCAATCGGCAGAAACACTGAGCGAAAATTGAAATTCCTCAACAAAAGTCTTGTAGAATCACACATTTTATTAAAGTAGCGAGTACCTTTGAAGCTAGCGAGTGCCCTCGAATAATTATTTTAGTTGGCCACAATAGTAGAGCTGCATTTATTCTTAAAATTAGTTGCAGTTTTTCTTGAAAATAGTATTGCATTTTTTCTTAAAAAATAAAGGGCATCGTAGACGGTCGATTCACACTCAGCCTGTTATCGAATGAAAATTCGAACCAATAACAGAAAAACGAACTGATGGCCAAACTAATTTCTCAGTTCATTTTGATGACAAATCGATAAATGTAAATACATGAAACAAGCGCCGTTGATTTTAAAAAAATTGATGCAGCTACGTCGGACGTCGATTTTACTATGGGATTCATTGATATATATCAATGTATTTTTATATTACCATTTTTAAAATAAATAGTATATATGAACAATATATAAACAACAGGTGTTCAGTGTTGTACAAGGAACTGAAACAATTGACAACACTGAAAGAAATTGGACTGATGTGTGAAACGAATCATTTTATCGAACTGAAACGGAAGCTGAAATTAACCTTCCAAAAAAGCCTTTAAGTCCCTTTTAGACGATCAGTTCAGTCTCAGTCCATTATCGACTCGAAATCCTCACAGATAACCGACACGATAACAAAAAATTAACTGATGGCCCAGCTTATTTGTCAGTCCATTTCGATGACATATCGACAAAAGCAATCAAATGCAACAGGTGCAATAAGCGTCGTAAACTTCTCAAAACGCATGCAGCTATGGCGAACCACCATCATCATTTTACTGTGGAACTCTTTGAAATATATCCATCAGTTATCATATTACCACTTTTAAATAGATGAAAATGAAGAATATGTAAACAAACAGTGTTCAGTGTAATGCAAAAACTCTGAAACGATTGACAACACTAAGATTTGAACTGATCGTGTAAAAACAAGTATTTTGTCAGTCCATTTCGATTTCTGAAGTCTACTTATGGCCCGTGCCACAAATTATGTCGGATTCATTAGAGTGCCGACTAAAAAATACCCTATCGCCTCAGATCCGGTTTAATCCCTACGTCACCTTCGTAGGGAAGGACTTAACTAAGCAGGTCCCTTTATTCGCTTATACATTTGAGCGCCCCCCGCATTTTGTTGCCAATTTCTGCAGAGAAGAATGCCCAGTCCTCCGAGGATGTTACCATGCACTTTACAATCTTTTCTGAGCTGCACTTTTACATTCTTCGACGCTTCGCTTCGAAACGGGGGCACTCATGCATAAGGTGCTCCGGATCCTCCACGACATCTCTGCATTGACCACAGTATGGGTCCACAGCTTGCCCAAAACTGTGCAAATACTGCCTGTAGCTTCCATGGCCAGTTGCAAATTGATTAAATTCGAACCATACGTCTCCGGAACGACGCTTAAGCCAATCTGTAATATCTGTGATGAGCTGGTGTATCCTCCTTGGCTCTGCCCTACTCCACCTAAGTTGCCATATATTTAAGTATCTGATCCTAATCTCGCCAATGTTTGATGTCTGAGAAGATGTTAGCATGAGGTATTTGTCCTTAACAGTCAGTGTTTCCAAATTTATTGGAAGTCTGACAGCAAGTACACCCGCCGCATCATCTGAAACCATTCGATACGCTCTTCAGATCCTCCCTGAGCCCACTTTATATCAGGCCCAGCGAACCTAGTTTTGTGTCGTGGCAGCTGCTTTTTTGGCTAACTCGTTTAGTTACACTTAAGTATTTAATACAAAGTTTCGACTCAATTATGTTACTCCCAACTCTTACTAAGAGTGTTTCCACCTCTTTTCTGGAGCTCATAAGTACCAACTCGTTATGTTCCACCAAACTAATGTGATTTTGCCTAAGCCACCTTCTTGCTGCAACTGTCCTTTCTACCTTGAATTCATTGGGTTTACAAAATCCGCTGAATGCATGACATTCCACAGAATTGGACCCAATACGGAACCTTGTAGCACATCGCCATATGTCCTATTGACTTCTTCTGTGTCACAGACCAGTGTTCTCTCACTGAAGTAAGATACCACCATATGGATTAGGTAGCACGGTATATCCAGTGCGAACAGCTGCGCAATATTTTTTGTCACCTTCAAGCCATCTAATGCCATTTAGGGGCTCCTTTGCAATGCTGTAGACCTTCTGCATTTCTCCTACTGAACCTCTTTTCGGCCTGAAGCTATATAGTCCTTTCGAGAATCTTCCCAGTCGTAATTAAGATACACAAGAACCTGTAGGAAGGTGGCAGCTCCATGGGCAGGGATGATGGCCAAACGTTAATTCTTCCACCATTTGGAGAAGAGTCCTTCTCTCATGCACCTTGCGAAAGTCTCGTAAAAGACATGAGGTTTTGCGGCAATGGCCCTGTTAGGATGGAATTAGCGATGCTATGCAGCTCTGGTGATTTTTTTACCCTCACCTTACTTAGAGCACCTTCTAGTTCAAGACTAGACTAGACATAGAGGGTACATCCTCATCTGATATTTCGAGTGGTCGAACATCTTTAGCAATCCTCCTGATGGAAAGAGGGCGGCCACTATTTTGCCCATTACAGAAGCAGAAGAAGGGAAAGAGGCCCTCAGGCCGTTATAAGTAGAAAGTTAACAAATTTTTGTGTAGTTCCATCGGGGTTACAGCAACAAATACTTTTTTTAATTTGTATTTGCTATCGCCTATCATGGATCAGTATGCCATATAATGCGCTTCTTTTTTACCCATCCTTGGGCCATGTCTCATGAAACGTAATAGATAGTTGAAATTTTCAAAGATTTCTATCCGGGAAACAGCAACAAATACATACTAAAATAAAATTAACAATTTAAAGGGGTGCCCAATCAAGAAACGTATATGGTACTTTATGATCTTGGAATTTACAAGGTTACTGGATTAGAAACTTAAATGATCGGACCATTGGAGAGGGTACTTCCCATACAAACCCCTTTTTAACATTCAGGTTTTTATTAAATTTATTTTTTTGTTTTTATTGAACTATTGAACTGAAATTTAGACACTATAAGTTTTTTATATAAGCGCTGCACAATTGATGGAATCAAACGGTACGGAACCTTCCGATTTTTTATTTTTTTTTTTATTTACACGCCAACTTGATTTACTTGAAGCCCGAATTATAAAACCATCTCCCAATGTGGTTCAAGAAAACAACAACGTTTGACAGCGATGGACTAGACTGTAGACTCTTCCTCTGTTAATAAATTCGCAACAAAAATTGCATTGTTCTTTCGAAACCGATATTTTCTTTGTTAACCCACCTCCGCTTCCTCGAATAACCACCGCTTCCTCGGAGTTCAAACTCTGGACCTCCGCATCCGCATCCGCCTCCTCTAAAATGGCCTCCATAACAATACTCTAATATATAATGAAAAAATCTCGAAAACCCATATTCATAAGAACAGGGCTGTCCAGCCCTCTGCCTAAGGCACGTATCAGTGTGGCCGATTGCGCCCCAAGTGACAAAGCAAAACCAGTCATTTTGCCCGCCTTTTCTTTTTCGTCCAATGAACATCCCTGCTGCTGCTAACCTGTAAATTGCATTTCAGTTCATAATACCAAAAATAATTCCAAAGATAATGACTTGATGGGTTCTTAAGAAAAATCATGGATCAAGCAAAAATATAATCACTTTGGTTTTTCTCAGAACAAAAAATTGACTGCTAATTGTACATACTCATAAAACATTCTGGCAATTAGTTGGGTCATTCGAAAACTTAAACTTAAGCCTTCATATATTATATACATAGGAATTCAGTAATTAAGGGATTCACAGAACTACGTAATTATGTTCCGTCTCATGTTTATTGAATTGTAAAAGAGAAAGTACTCAAACTGATCTGATCTATCTGATCTTGAATTAACCGGAAAAATAATAATAATTTAAGAGTCATTAGGAAAATCATTTGAATGTCTTGTAAAAATTTCATGCTATATAAGGTTAACACGCTCTGAAAGATCTTACAATTGTGAGTCGTCAAGTATTCGAGAAATATTTCCTTTGATTGTGAAAAAATTGTGAAAAAATATTGAATAGAATTTGTAAAAAAATATGTATTCCATGTACGAGAACCAATCAAAAATTGCAGTTACTATACCCGATAATTACGATGAACATTACAACTATTTGCCCGATCATGAATTGGATCGGGCCTTATGTCGATTACCATTGAATGAAATGTGCAATCTTGCAATTTCTTCACAACGAATTGAGACTATTTGTGTTGATATCTGGAGACGTAGTGCAATTTATCAAAACAATATTGATAATCAAATTCATTTGTCCGATGAGGAATGCAGATATTTTATCTGTAAAAACGCCAAAAACTTCACATCACTGCAGATTAGTAGCTGCGACTTTCAGCCATTTGATGAAGCCACAAAAAATTTGCAACTGAATAACCTTAAATTTCTGCGGTTGATATTGGACATTCATAATGGTAAGCCACTTTCAACCGATTTCCTGAATCGTTGCACACATTTGGAGGAACTTCGGATTTGTCGGCCTACGAAGAAGTTTTTTATGAACAACTTTTTTAAGTTGAAAACCCTTAAGAGTTTGGTAATTTGCCATGAGGAATACGAAATCGGCGACTTTGTACAGAAACTTATCCAAAGGAAAGGCCATTTGATAAAACGCATCCAAACGCACACCCGGGAGTTTCCGCCATGTTGGCTCAAACAATTGACAATGGTGAAACACCTGGAAGATCTCGCCATAAGATCCCGTCTAAATTTTATGGAGCCCAATGATGGCAATTTGTGTCTTGATAAGAAACTGCCCACATTAAAAAGTTTAAAGAATTTATGGGTCAGTGGCCTTGGATTTCCCGTTAATTGTGTGATAGAATTTATTAAGAAATGTCCCAATTTGGAGACATTCTTTCACGATAACATCGAAGAATATGAAATCTACAGGGATGATATTATGAGGAACAGGAAAACAGAAGGAAATAATACTCCATTGAACCTGATCAAATATTCAGGAATAACAGAAATCTCAACATTTATAGAATTTAAGTAATTTATCTGATAATTTATTAATTAATTGATTTTGTAAACGTATGATACATTAAAATTATAATAGAACTTATACAATAAATTAATTGCAATAATAATACAAACTTAAACATAATCTCTTTGGTATAATCTCGGCGAAGCACCGGCAGTTCGTGTACAAAGGTATCATCGGAAACAAATTGGCTGATGCTGCTGTAAAAACAATATCTATGTATGCCACCTTCACCATCATTCCCTCCGCAGAAAAGGTCATAAAAAAGCTACTTTGTCCTAAATTTGTGGGCAATTGGTTAGCAACGCAACTTCTCACATACCCACCTAACCAGAAACACCAAGCCTCCTTGTCCTCTATGCGGACAATACTTATCAACACTCTAGGATTACAGGATCGTAAAGCTCCCATACAAACACAGATCCAAATTCATGTTCCTATTTTTCGTATTATCGAGCTGAAATTTTGATAACCTGAGTGTTATTCATATTCACTTACCATGTAAATTTCAACACCCTAGGAACCTTTCAAACGATGACTATAAAAAGACGTCTATCGAATATGGCTAAAGTAATACAATAAAAAGATTATGTTGAGGGAGAAAAATTTAGGAAAATACCTCGTAATCAAGTAAAAACGGTGCCAGAATTTATCATTTCTGCGTTACAAATTAATTTTCTGGTCCGTTCGAATTCGTCATATAAAAAATCTATTATATATAATAGTAAGTGGTTACATATCAATTTCTTTAAAGTTGCATCTATTTACCAAACCATGGGACTCCCGTGATTTGTTTCAGAGCCTTGTTTTGGAACAACAGAACTTTTCTTATGTTCCTCACCGCCCCAAATTTGTATAGCGTAAAAGTTTGTCCATGATTTGACTGATGTATCGGTCTTGGTTCATCTTAGGATATCTGGACAAAAACCTTGCCTCAGTGTGAAATCACAATTGGATGATTTGCTTGAGTTGATGGTGATGTTGACCAAACCATGGAATCGCTGCAAGTAATTGTTGATTATCTCAGCTTCTTTTTTGAGCATTTTTACAACGAAAATTTTTGGCTAAAATGGATCCAACAAGGAACACAACAATCATAGCTTCAATTAGAGTAATGAAATCATATATTGTCTCTTATGATACAAAAACATTAATTCAACTCTTTGGAATCATACATACGTCCGGCTAAGAAGTTTTAGGGAAATCCAAAACATTTTTAGTTTCCCATTTGATGATGAGAAAACGAGCTCCAAAATTTGATGTATTCAAATGATATGATATGATAATCTCACTTAGAAGTCAAAACATTTGTCACCCATATGTATTTTTGTATCAAATTTTACTGTTTGTTTGTAGTCTCTCAGTTTAATATAATAAGACATAAATCAAGGGCAATCCAGCACAATAAGAAATTAGCAAAAAGAATAGGATGGACTATCTCATTCTCTCATTCCTTCGCATTTGTTTAAATAAACATTCCATTTTTTTTTACAAAAGCATTAATCCTGTCCAAGCTTGACTATGGACTACCAATCTACGGACTAAGCTCAAGTGCCAACTTAAATAAAATAAAAGTTCTTTCAAGCAAAGAAGAGTAAACTCATCTCTCCACCATGGTTATTAATAAACTCGTCGTCCAATTTAAAGCTGCAGGAATACAAAAAAGGTCACACATGCAGTAAGTTTCACGCTCAACTTTCCCTGGAAGAATATGAAAAGCTTTCTGACCGAAAATAGATTTATATAGACTGCTCCAAAAATAGTACTATTTCTTCATCATTGTAATTTAATTCACTTATTCTAATCATCATAAATATATTTCACGAGAATCAGCCAATATGGAGCATCTCTTATTGTCCTAATATTACAATAACCATTATCATTCCTTTGGAATGAATTTAAAATGAAATCTGTTCTTTTTAAACAAGAAAATGATAAAACTTTTATTGTTGTCATAAATCGAAAGAATCAAAAAGAAAATATTTTGGAAAATATCAACAAAATATTCCTGTGGACTGAAAGGAAATGGCAGTCAGTCAAATTTTTTTTTTATTTCTTAAGCAAAAAGAAAATAAATTTAATAAAACATTAATATAATTGTGAATTCAAAGAGTTTTGCATTTATTTTATACTGTGTATTAAAAATAGAGGAAATGTCGTCTGATTCTACACGATTTTTAAAATTCCGTTAACAACAATTAAAACATTACATAGTAAGTAGATGTATTTATAAGAATAGACATATCTTTTTTTTTTTTTTTTGAAGTGAAACTTCGTTAGCGGCTTTGGGCAAAAAATTATACTAAAAATTTGAGTCACGAATTTGGTTGCTCTGTATCTCATGAACCACATCCCCAACAGATAATACATTTTTTGGAAAATCCACCGGAACACAACAACAACAATTAGAAACGCTAAAGAAACCAAAAGCAATACACAGACGGACAGACAGACAGACTGACAGTCTTTGAGATTATCTCTCTCTGTTTGTTTTTAAGAAGTTTCACTTCTATCACGTGTACAATGGCACACGCGCAATTTTTTTTATATACAATATTATTTATTATAAAACTAAGTTTAAAATGAAAAAATATAATTTAGATATTTTATGAGTTTTATATATTAAATATAATTTATTTCGGAAACAAACAAACAAACAAACAAAGTTATATTTATCTTAAGTGATAAGGCATATGACTACACTTGATTTGAACATTAAATTCACGCGACCATTGTAAAATGGCCTTCATCTGATAGAAACAAAAATAGAAACAATGACATTAGGATTGTAAATAATAGTAAAAATGTGTAATATATACATACATCTCTCGCCAAGATATTATCACAAAAGCTTACATCCAACAATTTCAAATTGGGACATTTGTTGAGTAATCTGAATAGAATTTATAGATGATTATAAGTGGTGGTATAAGAAACAATTTTTCCAAATGTATTCTATACTCAGGTAAGAAATTACATACATGAGCAATGATTATATATTAAATACTAACTTGATTTTGATTTTATCAGGGCTTGCTTCATTCAACAGCTAATGCGTTTTTGCAATTGTCGGCTACTTTTAAATACCTGCCTTGGTCATGACTAAATGCCGCCCACTCACAAACTAATATGTTTGTTGCGAAGACGCACAAATCCTTTGTAATTCACATTCTTGCTACTTATGTAAACTGCATGTCGTTGTCTGTGAAAAAATGTCCAGTTTTCTGGGAAAAGGTTATCTGTCAGTAAAGTCAATTAATGTGATGCCCCCCAATTTTGAGAATTTATTCTGGCTGTTATATAAAGCAGAGCATAGATTTTTTTCCTGCATATCTAAAAGTAGCCCAAAGCATAAACACTTTACTCAGAGGGGTCTTTTATGAATACACTTAATCGCTCCAATATTTCTTTTGTCTAAAATAAACTTCCCCCATCCGAAACTCATTTGTCATAAATTTATATTTTTCGGCAAATACCAAAGAGGTAAGTTGGTAGAGGTATAGCAAACCTAAGACTGAAGAAATGTATCCTTGTTTCATTGCAACTCAGTTTCCTTTGAACAGCAAGGGCCCAATTTCCCCTTTGCCTTGAATCTCCTGTTATCAAACTACTCTCTGCTTTTGATAGATGTTCCATGTGATATTTTAACAGAAAACTTTACTAAATGATAACAAAACTATCCAATCAACAATTAAAGAAAAAAAAAAGTACATAATCGTATAATTTCTTTCCTGAGGATTAATAGTAAATCTGAAGCTTACTCACTCTCGAATTCGTGGCGGCGTTATGGACAATATGCCCATGAGATCCAGTTGTTCAATGTTTTTGCATAAATCCCCTATATGATTTAAATCCCTTTCAGTTATGCCACGCACAGTTGACAAAAAGAGTTTCCTCAATTTCCGGCAATTTGAAAGTAATATATATAGAGCATCACCAAGTGGTGCTTCTCGCAAACTAATCAGCACATGCAAAATTGTAGGCATTAATATATAGTAAAAAGCAATAAAAAAAAAAATAATAATTACAATCTTCTACTTACCACCATCCAACATCAAGTTCCTCCAAATTGGGACACTGCGCGAGGCACATTAGACCTCGGGCAGACAAGGAATGTGACTTCCACATGTCCAATGATATAAGCCCTTTATTGTAGGTTCCAATGTGCTCGGCAACAGTGTCCATGTTAACGTTGACACCACAGAACGCTACAATTGAATAACATATAGTATATTAAAATAAGGTTACGATGGAACTGGACATTTTTGTTAAGGGCTTAAAAATGTTTCACGAAAATTCTTGGTGTGACACATTTGACCACTCACTCACTCACTCAATCGTATCACTCTCTCAAAACGAAGAACGTCATAGTGCTCAAGGCTTTAGCAGGAACTTAATGGAGAAAGAAGGTAAGGACACTTCAACTTTAATTAAATGGCAATTAGACATTCTATCCTGAATTATTCCGTTTCTGTTCAGACTCCTTTCCCCACTGACACTCAAGGAACTCTCTTCGTACAATGACCAGTTGCTTCCAAATGGCCATCGATAATTGATTATCTCCATTAGGCAAGTTTAATAAGCTTATTTCTAATCACTATCTGCTGGCATCACATATGAGTGCACAACCCAAATACAGCACCCCCATATATCTCACGTTAAGAGGACACTCCACACTCATCACTAAGACTTTAAGTCGTACTTTATTCAGTTGTCTGGTCAAGCTACTCTACACAAACAAAGCTTATAGCGATCTCTGCCAACATTTTTTGTGTGGACACAATACGCTTCAAATTTTTAACTATCCTTGACTCAAATGATGTATGGTTGGCATCCTTTCTTGGGCTTTTTACATAGGCTGTGCTTTACCCCAAACATATCATTAATCTCTGTTTTCCCTTGCCTTTCCCCATTTCTTATTTAATATGCATGCGTAACTTCAACTGCAACCCTCAACATTTGAATTTGGCATATAGTAGTTGGATATAAATGGAATCAAGCAATACAAACCCAAATTTAAATGCTTCAGTTTTTGATTGCCTTCGATCATAACTAATAGCAATTCAGATTCAAGTGCCGTTTGAAAGAGATCCAAACGTTCTAGATTCTTTAAATTGGCCAACGAGGAAAAATTCACTAAAGGCGCATCGGTTGTGCAATTCCTTATTGAGAGTTCTAAAAGAAACAACAAGCAACTCAGAAAAAGAAATTCCTATATAAAATTGACATTTGCCTATTTAGGCTTTGACCTACCTATTAGGTTATCACAGACAATGCCAAGGGTTTCAATGCAAGAGGCATTTAAAAATTTGCAAGAATTTAAACGCAGGTGGGTCAAATTATCGCCCCGTTGTGTTAAAAATCTGAAAGAAAGTATGATTACCGACTACATTCCAAGGTTAACAAACAATGTAGTACAAACTTTTTAAATTCTGTTGATGAGATCGAATTACATACACCACACCATGAGAGATCAAGTTTTCGCAACATAGTTGCTCGTCCTGCCAATATGCACAAGAGTTCTGAGTTTGCCACGTGCCAATATGGCTTCAGATTGACTTCACAATAAAGCAATTGATGAGTTGATATTTCATAAAATGTACGTGAAACTGCTCCAACGATAAACAGCGACGCTAAGTCCAAATAACCGAATATCTTCAGAAGTAGCTCAAACTTGAATATGAAACGAAATGGAAAGGAAAGGAAAGAGAACGAGAACGAGATATTGGTTTTCTATCATATAGGTAAGAGCAGAATAGTATTATCTATCTTACAGGTAAGTCGGCAAGTTGTATATTGGATGTATACGAATCCTGTTGCGTGGCGGCAATGGAAGTTGCTGAGCGAGAATCCTGCTGAGTGACGGTAGCTTCACATGAATCCTGCTGTGTGGCAATCGCAACAACATTCGCTCTACTATCCACTTCGGCTACCGCTGACGTTTTGCTTTCTGCTTCATGTTCAGTAATGAAAGTATTAAACTCATTTTTGAGAAAGAATTGCATATCGGTCACATTTTCACTATTGGCGTTCGGCCGAGTTTGCATGCTATACAACTTACGCAAAATGGAATTATTACGTTTGTTATCCCAATGTTCCTGCATCAAGTGTTGCATGTGACGAACATTGACACTTTCCCCCGATAATAGAACCGCATCAATTTCCGTAAAGTATTTCAAATGTCTGTGATTGAACTCAAGACGTACAGTTCTATAATTAGAAAAACCATTATCATTTTTTATCATTATCATCTATGTAATTATATCTTAATGTTAATGAATTTTTTACATTCCTGGACTTACTTAATGGGCAGTGTTATCTTCTTAAGTGGTGGCGTAAAACGACGCGATGCAGTCGATGTGTATGGTGCTTTAGTATAGAAATCTTTTGCTTCCCATAAACAAACCCATGTTTTGGCAATGGTAAAGCCCCAAATCCGTATAACGGCGCCAGGATTAAATGTTTCAAATATGGAAACCGTATTTGGTATGATATAATCTTCAAAGACCAGAACTGCAACACGACAACAACAAGCAGTTGATTAGTTTAAGATCAAGAAATTTATTTAAATAATAAAACTAAGTACATAGTACATTATACAGTCGAATTTCTCTATAACGAGTTGGGGGCGCATTCGACCCGCGAAATTAAATTGTTATATACCCATATATATGATAAATTATTGATTAATTTGACTGTACATATTACAAGAATTGCATTGCATTGAATTAGTATAATGATGACTCACCAATAAAATCATCAGCAGCAACATTTGGCATATTTTGTGGTTGTATCTCTGTTGTACCCGATGGAGCCTTGTGCCACCAGTTGCCATAAGTGCGCTAGTCAATAATGAATGAGATACAATTACACAATTCTAAGCAACATACAGTAGTAGTAGTAGTTATAACTCACCATGGCATATGTCTCCGGAAAATCACCATATAATGGATATTTTATAGGGCGCCCAATAATATTTGGCGCGGTGTATGAAATACTATAATCTATGCCATACTGAGAGCTAAAATCTATGACACCTACAGCGTATTGATCCACATAATAATTTGCAAAGTTTATACCAGTATCCCGATCTTGGGGGTAGCAGTTACGTCGACCCATAAAATTGACAATGACATCGGGTTCGGTTCCACTACTGTCATCATTTCCAACACAAGAAAATGACATGGTGGAGGTGGCGGTGGAGATGGTGGTGCTAGAATTGGAACTTGTAGAATCACTGACAGTGGCCTCTTCCTCTTCCTCTTCTTCCTCACCCTCACTATCTTCTCTACTGCTAGTGCAATTATTATTTATATTTGGCAAGTCGTCGATATCAAGTTTGTCGTCGTCGCTGCAGAAACCTTGCAAGAATCTCAACGAATCGACGGACTCTATAAATTGAAGACGCCTCGCGTACCAAATCGGGTTTATTGCATTACACGTCAGTCGCCAATGAATTCTTTGTGTCCAATGTAGAAGTCTAAAGCGTTTCCAATTAATCTTGACAAAAGACACTTTAAAGCTGGGCAAAACTCAAAAAGAGTCAACACACATACATATGAAGACAAACTGTAAGAATAAGTATATATAAGAATAAGCAAATGTTGGGTGACCCTGATTTAATATAAGCTTACCTTGTCCTTGATCGTGATTTTTAAGGACACTAACCGCGTTTGAGAACTGTCAAAGTTTACCGGCGCCTGTCAACTGACTGACTATTCAACTTTGCAGTTACCACAAAAAAAAAATTATTTTACGCTTGGTACTTTGGTTGGATGACGAAATTGATGCCGTCAGAGTCGGGAAACTAATCCAATTACAACGATTTTGCTTCTTTCCGCCTCTTTTGTTCCGTCCGTTCTGTTATGTTTCTTTGCTTTGCTTTACTTTCCACTAATATGTTAATTTGTTCTAACTATTACCTTTGTTTGTTGGTTTGTTATTGTTTTCACTTCTTTAAATGTTCTTGTATTCTTTATTTGCGTTTGTCTTTTGTGTGCGCGCGCCTTTTTTGCCTTTATTCGCTGAAGAAATAATCAATTCTCCTTTTCTTTTGGTTTTTTACAACAAATTTTGTAAAATAAGATTCTTCTATTTGTTGTGTGTGTTGTGTGTTAGGGAATATAATTTATTAAATAAATTTTATTTTTGTAAGCTACACACGAACGAACGACTTGAGTAAATGTGTTGTAAAAATTTATGATTAATATTTTGATGGAATTTGCAAAGGTTTATAAAAATATAAATATGTACAGCTAGTAATAAGATATCATGTTTTTGAACAATTTTATTTATTTCATTTATTTGTGAAGCAAAGGCGACGGCAGAGTTGCAAACTATGGTGTAATGCTGCAATGCATTTGTTTTGGTTTAAAGGGCCCTGCAAACTTATTACAAAACCGAGTGCCAACACAGTTTTGTTATCAATTATTAATTCTTTAAAAACAATTCTCACTTCCGGCTAGTAAATTGTATCAGCTGTTATTTCCGGTTAGTATTATTATATCAACTGTTTTTCCCGCCTTCTAATATTTTAACCAATACAATTGTTAAATACAATTTTAACATATATGAATGCTATGATATATGAAACAACATAAACTAGATGCAATAAATATTAAAATTGTATTGTATTGTATTGTTTTCGATAGAAATACCAAAAAACAAAATATATTGCATAATTTGTATCAATTCTTGATTTCAAAGGGAGAGAATGAGATAAACATAGTATCGTGCTACACATTCACTCATTCATCACGTTCAATTAGTTTCTTAGTTAACATTTGTTTGTCATAATCAAAAGACACCATAAAAACAAAAAAAAGACCATTGACTTCAACAAAGCTGACAAATTTAATAGTTTTGTGCTTATAAATGCGCTCGGTATTGTGTCAAATTGCTAAAAACTTTTCCAGAACAATGACAGTGGACTCATGTTTACCACGTTTGGACTATAATAACAAAATAATATTGGCGCCAATGGTGCGCGTAGGCACTTTGCCTATGCGTTTGTTGGCCCTGGAAATGGGTGCTCACATTGTCTATACGGAAGAGTTAATTGATTTAAAACTTATTAAGTGCACAAGGCGCATCAATGGTATGGTATTTGATTCTTTGTTAAAGTAAATGGTTACATAAAATACCTTTACAGCTGTTTTGGGTACTGTCGACTTTGTGGATCCTTCTGACGGATCAATTGTTTTTCGTACTATTGCACAAGAGAAACCTCATCTTGTTCTTCAGTTGGGAACCAGTGATGCGGCACGAGCCTTAGCTGTTGGACAACTGGTAAGTTATTCTTAGCAAATATGAAGTAGTTGTAGTATTCAATGTTAACATATTTAAAATGTTTCAGGTTCAAAAGGATATTGCCGGCTTGGATATTAATATGGGTTGCCCCAAAGAGTTCTCCATTAAAGGTGGCATGGGAGCTGCTCTACTTTCAAAGCCAGACAAAGCTGTTGATATACTAAAAACCTTGTGTAGTAATTTGGACATCCCAGTGACATGTAAAATACGCATACTGCCCGATCTAAAGGATACTATTGAATTAGTACAGAAATTAGCTGCAACCGGTATTGCAGCTATTGGTATACATGCGCGAACGCGTGACGAGCGACCACAACATAATCCACATCCAGGTATGTGAGGATGTAGTTATATTAGTTTATTATCTAATTTAATTCTTAATTGCGAACAATTCATGAAATGTGAAATAAAGCAACTGGTTGGATGACACGGCATCAGATGTACACTGGGAATAGATCAAGTTAGGTGCTTTTGCTACGAAGGAAAACAAATGACCAGTGATTCTAAATATTATTATAACGATCTAAGTAATAGGAAATGCTACCACACACATAGTAGTTTGTCAACTTGGGACCTAGTTTAACTAGTTTATTCTCTTTTGCTGGCACTGCACCACCCGAATTCGCATAGTCTCTTGTAAGCAGAATCGGTGTAATAAGTTTTTCCTTAATACATTTGTCATGGTCAAATGATTCATTATACTATTCATGCACAGAACATAGACAAAATTGTTTTCTAGGATTTCCTGAAGAGTATGACAACTTATGAGTAGCCAAAGTTAACCTTTTTTTCTTGTTTTATTGAAATATTGATTTAAAGTTTATTTATGACAAATATTAAAGTTCTAAGGTTTGTTAAATGAAAAATATACTTGTTACACTCAGGCAGAAAAGAGTTTTGTATTGAAAGATGGGAGATACAGTAAATAAGTATATGCTCAAGCGCGGCAAAATCAATTCCAAAGTCAAGGCAATGTTTCAGAAACCGACAAATATAAAATGCAATTTGTTGTTCTGCGCACTTTGTACATTTTCCCTAAAGTACAATATAGAGGCTTCTTCTTATTTCTTTTACCAATTGGCAACCCATATAATATATTTGCTTCGGGTGGTTGTCGACTAGGATTATGTCTACGAATCCTTTTATAGTATGTATTTATCCCTTTTATGGTATTTTTCCGGCGTTCGTGCCATACACCCAGAATCCTGTCCCAAGGCTGTTCATACTTTATTCACTATAGAAGGAGACAAATAATGTTGGCCGATCAAGCTCTTATCAGTTTCTCTGCAACATAACATATAAGTACTTATGTCCATGCCAGTCAGTTAACTAGAGTTTCGATTCAACCAATTGCTAAGCAAAGAATTGGATGATTGGGAAGACATTTGCCTACATAAAATTGGATAAAATATTGTATTATAATTTTATAGATATATTACGTGAAATAGTTAAAGCTATTGATATACCAGTCATAGCGAATGGTGGCTCCCGTGATATCCATACATATAATGACATTTTAAAGTTTCGTGATGAATGTGGAGCACAAAGTGTGATGGTGGCACGAGCAGCTCAACTGAATATCTCCATATTTCGTAATGAAGGTTAGTTGTTAATCATTTGATAAACTTATTTATATGTCAACATATCAAACTTTTATAGGTTTATTGCCGATGGATGATATAATTTGTAAATATCTAAAGTTATGCGTTGACTATGATAATGCGTCCCACAATACAAAGTACTGTATACAAAATATACTTAAAGAACTACAAGAAACACCGCGCGGCAAACAATTCCTACAATCTCAGACGTTGCAGCAAATGTGGTAAAATAAAATTGTCAATAATTTTTTAATTAAAACTGCATATTTGTGCATATTTGCATTAATAGCGAAATATGGAATATGGGCGACTACTGTCACCAAAAACAATTGGAACTGAAGAAAAAAGGCAATTATGGTCGACGTATTGTAACACCAGGACATATTCCAGACGATGACGAAAATGTCCCAAGTGAAGTGAAACGTCAAAAGCTCAATATACCCGACCTTGATGCAGATATTATTCAGGAAAATGTTGCATTTCTACGTTCTAATTATATAAATGGTAAATGAAGATATTTCACATATTGTATATATGTACGAGAAGGGGAAGTTCAATTAGTATCTGATCGTCTAATACAGAAATAAAATAATGATTTATAATAACCAGAAGGAAGCCATTAAGACTCCATAAAGCATCTGTTCCATGTTATCGAACTTTTGTTTTCGAAAAACTATAAAAGCGTTGTGTGGTAGTAGCCTTTGTTAGAATAGTTTGTTCTATGCACTCTAGTTCCGTTGAATTTGGGGGAAAAGAACACGTTGTATGTAGGATTGCTTGAGAGCTTGAGCCGTCTATTATATAACAAATATTGCTTAATCATTTAAACATTTTACGGCTTCACATTGATTATGGAATGGAAGCAATGAACTCCATAGACTTAAAAGTGGACACAATGCTTACTACTACGATTCACAAACGCCATCACAATTATCTGATCTGAATCACATTAAAAAAAAAAAACAATGTGTTTCACCAATAGACCGAACAATCCGTCAGCGGACAATTAACGGGTATTGAGATTTATAATACAAGCATTGTATCATTCGTGAATGGTAAAGAATTTGACAAATGTCAGAAAAAGGTCTATAAACATTTTCCCATATAGTACGGAAATATAGTGAAGTGGTTTTCCATATGAGGCAGATACTCAGTGGTCATGCGTGGACAGGACAGATAGATGAGTGTTTTGTTGTACCATCTACAATAGATAATCCGGTGCTTCACATTTGTCAAACACCAGAAAATAGACAGCTCTAGTTGCCATCATGAGTACGTTCCGCTTAATAGAGATTAGCTGTACATCTGCACTGGATATCACACATAATTTGGGACAGAATGATAATGCTGCTACATCGCTTCCAACGGAATATCTAGCTACAGTTCCCGGGTGTCCCCCCAGGACAAAGGGCGTTAAGTTTAAGCGAATTTAAACCATTAGACTTTTAATGTAAATACTAAATGAATGCTCTCCCCGTTTTTAAAATATTTGACTACATATTAAGGTTGAGCGTTATAAATTATATTATTGTATTTTATTTTTAGCACGTGATTCCTTGCCGAAGTCTTTGCTGTATGTTCATGCTGGTAAAAATGCCAAAGAGACTCCACTATATGAAACTCATGGTGTCGATAAGCTTTTCCGTTCCATATGCACATTTGATGGCAAACGTTATACGAGTACATTTTGGGAAAAGAATAAGAAGCAAGCAGAACAAGGTGCCGCCTTAGTATGTCTATTGCATATTGGAAAAGTTAGTTTAGACAGCCTTGAAGAAAATGGTAGCATTTTAAAGTGATAGATAAACCAATCTGCCAATATACTGTACAATTATAAGTTTAATATTAAAAATAAACTTTGATACCAAAAGTTTTAGTTTAATGTATATTTATACTCTTCATGCAGAGAATAAATAGTATTGATAAGTTTCTCATGAAGTTTTTAACAGACACAAGGACACATTAGAGTTGATGAAGAAGATGAGTTGATTATGTATATAAGTATGCAAACCAGTCCTTCAGTTTTTAAACTTTTCTTTTGACCAGACGCTGTGCCACTAGAAGGAAATGCAGTATGTATATTGAGTCAAATCGATAATTAGATATTTCTGTAAGCTAGGATTTTTTTTTTTGTTTTTTGATCAGGGACAATATGCCTTAAATTATTATATTTTTGTACATAGAAAATTCAATAAAAGCATAAGAAAAAGAATGAAAAAAATTTTTGCTTTCCTTACACTAAATTTATTTGTAGTATAAATGTATGGAAATGAAATCCTATTCAATGAGGAGGCGGATCATGTTGCTTTAATTCATGCCATTGAACTTGAAATAGTCTCATAAATTTTACTGTAATTTGGAGGTTATTGATTTAATGCCAAAATATATTAAAAAACATTAAAACAATTCGCGGATTTGTATGCAAAATTCATGAGTAAATAGCATAAGATTTAATACAATATTATTTTATCATTATTAGTAAATAACCAGAGAATTTTTCATATTAAAGAAACAACGTAAATTTTTAAGTATAGAAAAAGTTTCTGTTTTCTATACACAATACATGATCTGATCTGATGCGATCTATAGAACCAGCATGCGTGTCCAGTCCGAGCACAAGGATAGATTAAGTTAACTATGCATATCATAAAGTAAAAATAGAGAGTGAAGAAACATTCAAAATGAACTAAGTTCCCGTCATTTGTGCTTGTTCATATTCATATTAATTAATGTCCTGGCACCACTTTTCGTCTTTTGATTTCGGCATACCAATCACGAGCGATTCTTTCCAGCCACTCTCTCCATACACAGCATAAATGTCGTGAGCAGC
Organism: Amiota minor; assembly: GCA_037043295.1. Classification (NCBI taxonomy): domain Eukaryota; kingdom Metazoa; phylum Arthropoda; class Insecta; order Diptera; family Drosophilidae; genus Amiota; species Amiota minor. The sequence goes on from JBAMAW010002683.1 coordinate 1,699,403, forward strand.
TTTTGCGGCCAATCATTTTAGGTGCCTATTCAATTTGAATTTCTGTTTAATTTCCACTTCAATTTCAATAACAATGTAATTTAACTACCATTTCATTTCAATTGAATATTAATTCAACTAAAATTCAGTTGCCATTTCAATACTCCATACTCATTTCAATATTCCAGTTGCCTTTATAAGTAGTAGATTAACATAATACTTATGTACATACATACATATTTATACTCCTCCAGGAAGACATGTTTAAGCTTTTTATTAACGATCTACCTCTTTCCTTGAAGTACGCTCTCACGTGCTGATTATGTCAACAGAAAGAGTCTATCGTTTAACGATATCACTTTGCATATTAGACTTCAAGATGATCTAATACACACTGTGTTCTTGGTGTTTGTTTATCTAATCTTTTACAGCTAAATTTCACTAAATGCATGCTCATGACGTTTCATCGTATGAAGCCTCAGACAACAAGCCTACTGACGCGCGTTTTTCCTGTTAGTGATCTTGGAGTTATTTTTGACCTCTAAACTAAGAAGGTTAAGAGCATTTTTGGATTAATTAAAAGATGGTCTAAAAAATGTAATGTTCCCTTCATTACCAACCTTCTTTCTATCTCTCTAGTCTGACCAATACTCGAATAATGTTCGTGCGTTTAGAGCTCTTATTACTATAAAAAGCATCAAGATCGCATTGTGTCCATTCATTTCGTTTCGTTTAAATTGGGACCATTACCATCATACTTAAGCAGACTTCTTTTTATAGATCTTTCATCGTTGAGAAATCTCCAAAATGACTCTAGTTATAAGCTTTCTTCATAAACTTATTACCGGTATATATTTTGAGTCAACTTGGATTCTACGACCCATTAGTCGTACCACTAGAATTATCGTTCCCATAACTTTAGGTAGATGCACAACTGACTTTACCTTAAATAATTAATAATAATAATATTAATTAATCAAATTAATTAATTTAGATCACATCCTCTCTCCTGAGATTTCGTCCACCACTGTGAATGCTCTAGTTCTCCAACACTTGGAGAACTGACTAATTCTCATTCTTTCTTAATCAAATCCCTGACTTTTGTTATTGGTTGCAATTGTTGGGAACTGATTAAGTTAATTTACATTTATTTATTTATTTGTAAAAATTCTTCAATACAATATTTCATATACTGTGTGTACAACGCATAATATAATTAATGGACATTATCTATAAATGATTTTCCAATTTTTCATAGTAATCAGCATAATTTCATATCTTGAGACACATCTTGCAAATTCAAGTATTTAATAACAAAATACAATATCTTATTAGTTATTTTGTAGTACAGAAATGATAAGACGTCGATCGTTTGATATCTTCGATTGTAAATAGATAAAAAGAAGATATATTTTGTATGTTTATATAATTAAATAATAGTCTATATTTCTGAAATGTTGTTATATAAATTGAAAGGATTTTTTGCTTAATTTTTCTATGTTAATTGTTAAAATTTAAGATTTAAATTTCCTAAAAATTATTACGACTATTACATAAATTATCATGTGTAGAATTTTGTGTTAGTGGTGGTGGTGGTGCTGCTGCTGGTGTTGCTGCTCTCTCTGTCTCTGAGGATGATTATTGTGATGATTATGGTTGTGGTTTGGAGTCGCCTTTGGTGGTGGCATTTTCTCTTGCTCATCACGAAAACCAAAATTTGCAATATAATCCAGCAAATATTCTTTTGTTATGGGATGCTTTATGCTCTCTAGGACCGCTACATTGAGAATAATAAATCAATAATTAGACTTGATCAGTTTTTTTTTTTACTTACAATTAGCTGTATTGTAACTATTGGGTAACTTTTTATCAGTTCGTTCTCGCATGATTTCCCAGGTGCCTTGATTATTAATGGTACATTCGACAATCTTGTTATCGAGATCCCTTACAGCTTTAGTTACTTTGGTTATACGATCGAAGGGCGCATCATGACCGCCCACATATAGTAAACCAATTTTCCTTGGTAATATACCTTCACCACTTTCAACAATAATCTTAAGTTTGAAATCGATGGAATTCATGTCGCTTGGTTTCCATTTGAAGACATCGACACAGACACCTGCCGTATAAGGCTGCAGGGATGGTTGGAAAATCAAACCATCCGGTTCATGGGATAAGCGTTTAGCAAATTTTTCACCAAGCAACGAGGCAGATGTGCGTATATCCCAGAATTCTTTGTTGCGCACACCGATTGGCTCCAATTGTCGATTGATTATGCCTCGTCCTATGGCTGCATAACGTGGATCTGCAAAATAAGAAAAATGCATATAAATTGTCAAAGTCAATTATGTTATGTAAATTATAATATAAATAATCTCAACTTACCAATGATTTGGGTTTTAATTAAGTTTAAACGGTCTGGATTGAATGGCACTTCCCTGACATCTTGGTTCGCCACTCGAATGATATCGTATATGAGATACCTCGGCGTAATACTTCCTTGGTGCTTGTCAAGCACCATTTCACCATCAACCAATGTATCCTCGAGGTGATCATGCAAGTGATTTGCTTTAGCAAAAGTTAAATTATCAACTTGAAAGCATGAATGATTGCGATCAAAGAAGTAAATCTCATCTCGTTTATTTATAAGCATCATATATCGGGTGCCGTCCGCTTTCCAAGATACCCGATAGGGTATCTCATGCAGTCGCTTAATGTTGTTGCGATCCATCGAAACGGGCTGAGACCCAGGAAAACCACTTTTCTTCCAACCGCACCATTCTTGCACTTTCAATTGTAATTGGCCTAAAAGTGGCTGCTCAGTGACTTGTGTTACACCTGGAACACCTTTCATGAACACAGCATCTTTTACAATCATTTCGCGGCGACGTTTCTTCGCCGGCTGTTGTTCATCACCATTTCCAGTTCCATTTGCTCCATCTGTCCTATCATTTGAGTCTTCTCCTCCGTCTTGGTCACTGTTGTTGTTACCGTTGTTAGCCAATGCAGCAGCTGCTTGCTTCGAAGTTGACGATGATGCATTATCAAAGTTGTAATGTCGCTTTTTATTATTTGAATTGCCATCACTCTGGGAATCATCGTATTCTAAACACCAATCTGGTAATTCTGGGGCATTTATAGGATCCTCGTATGGTTCATAACGTTGGAAGAGTTCATTAATGTAGTCTTGTTTATAAATACCTGGCGGGCGAACTGAGGCAAACAATGATAGTGCTGCCTCCACTGAACAGTCCATACGTTCTACAATATAGGACACAATTAAAAAACCAGTACGATTAAAACCATGTGTACAATGGACGCCAATCAATTCGAGTGGATGATCAGCTATAAAATTATCAACTATTTCAATAAAGGCTCTGGTTTGCTCAGCCGAAGGCGTTTCACCATGACCACGACACTGAAGTTTTATATATTGCACATCACGTTTTTCAACAATTGAACGATCATAAAAACGTCTCGTATTTGTTAAATCGATCCATAAACCAAGTTTATGCTGCAAATCAAAAATTCAATAGATTAGAATGATATCGAATGAAATTGGCAAGCAAACAAAATAAATCATACATGCGTGGCACTTAATGCAATCTACTTACTTTTAAAATTTTACAATAATCAAATATCATTGTTGGTGGAAAGACGCATTCCAGTGGTATTTGATCATTGAAGGCATTACTAAGTGGCGTCTTAAATGCTAAAAACTTTTCAGCTATAATAGAATCAGATTTGCGTGGACAATACAGCCATCGATTAGGCACTGGGCCAGGTCCGCGTTGCGACATTATGCTATTCTCGGTTCTGCTGCTTTTTCCTCTAGCTGGTGCTACTGGTAGACTCTCCTCCCTCCTCACTTAACAAAATAATGTTGAATGTCTGAGACTCCTTAAAAATGTTTCTCGTTTATAACACTAACCTAAACCGAAACCAATTGATTTAAATTTCGACAAATCCAGATTTATCAAATTGCATGCGACAATTGTGTAACCTTATATATAAACACAAACACACAATTATTATAAGGTTTTAAACCTAACAATTTAAAAAATTTAAGAAAGACAATCAATCCATTTTCTTCTTTTTGTTTTTGTTGTTTTAAAGCCAAATTATTAATTAGAGTTACCAGATTGCATAAAATGCACAATCCTATAATAAACACGATGTCAAAAAAGAAAAAATGAGCCACACTTTCGATAAACGATACACAACAATGCGACCAAATAGACCGCGTTGGTTCATTTTTTTTTTTTTTGTTTTCTTGTCTTCTTAATGCTGAACGTTACTCATTTACTTCCGAATAAATGATTTGAAGTTAAGAAATCAATCATCATCACCATCACCATCACCATCATCATCATCATCATCATCATCATCATCATCAGTAATTAAGAAATATGCATATTTATTTATTAACAATGGTAATATAGCATAAGGGACTACTAATTACATCATTCAGGTAGCTATATTTTGCCCAAGTCCATTTGAGCAACATTTCAGAAAAATCCATTCATAGTTTCTGGCATATGCTACGCCGGTTGGACTATGTCATCAACGTATGCTACGCCTTTCCCATTTCTATTCTCCTGTCCCATCATCTCCTTTCCCTCCTTTTTTCTTTCTTTGGTTTTCCCTTAACAGGCATCACAATGCCACTTGGTGAACTAGCGTGTATTCGCGGGCGGCGAACCTAACCTAACCTAACCTAACCTATGCCACGCTTGGTGGACTTTGTCATCAGTGTATGCAGCTATCACTTCAATTCGGAAGATCAGAAGGGTAAAGCTTCTTGAGAATTGTCTAGTAACGGGATCAGAGTCATCAAAAATATTCTTTCGAATACCTTTTCAGAAAATGACCAGCAGGCTAGTTGGACGGTAGGTTTATGATGGTTTGTGGCCTGTGTCTTCCAATGTTTGGCAATTGGGCAAGAAAGTGACTGATCATTGTAATGACATTATACCTAAACCTTATTCTATTATTCTCAGCAAGCAAAAGAATTCAATAGAAACTCTACGCATCTTTATGATATCCAAACAAAAAAATCATTGTTCATTGAATTCTATGATTATTTTTTTATTTTTTTGCCAGTTTAGTAACAGTACGCAAAAGACTATAAGGGGACAGACAGTTAGTTCAGAACTTCTAATTTTTTTTTTATAAGAATTTATTTAATTGCCTGAAATATTTTTTTGATTTATATTTATTTTTTTATTTTTTTAGCCGAAGATCGTTTCGATGGAGTTGATTTATTAGAGGTAACCAGTAACGCCAGTATATTTGGATTCCTTTGAAGTAGCTGATTGTAGCGGTTGCTGTAGACAACTTGTGATTCACATATATGCAGGGTACTTAATGCAGTAGCCTCCATGATTTATGTGTGAGACGCATGCACCTTGGTAATGTTATGCATACACAACAGTGATGTTCCAAATTTGTATGACGTAGAGTCAAGTCGGAGCCAGTATTTGCGAGTAAGTATGTGTGTAATAAGTTCGAAAAGAATTTCTGCTTTTAATGGTGATTCAGTTAAAAGATAAGGACCACATTGGTAGAGTTTACAGTTTCAATCATATCTCATAATGTTTAAATATGGGGTCATATAAAAAGTCTCGGCGTTTTTTTTTTTTTTATTTGTAAATTTTTGAACAAAAATTTTCTTTATTCAAAAAGAATTTCAATCAAGTACATTTTCGCCATTATTATCTATGACATTTTGCCATTTTCCGGGTAGCTTCATAATTTCATTGGTGTAGAATTTCTGTGGTTTATTAGCTAAAAACTTGGCCAAGTGATTTTCAGCGGCTCTTCTTTCGGCCAATTTTTTACCATGAAGAGAGTTTTGCAGAGATCGAAACAAATGGTAGTCAGGTCCTGGCTATACGGTGGATGGATGCATCAAAACATCTCAACCAAGCTCCGTCAATTTGTTTCCGGTCACCAAACATGTGTGTGGCCTAGCATTGTTATGAGAGAAGACAACTTCCTTTCTGGTTGCTCTTTCTTGATTGCTACATTCAAAGAGTCGAGTTGTGTATAGTAGAGCACCGAATTGATCGTTTCACCAGGTTCTAGCAGCTTATAATAGAAAATTCCCTTCCAATCCCATCAAACACTCAATATAACCTTGTTTGCCGTTTGTGGAAGGTCACCGGCCTTTCCCCATGATCGCTTGCATTGATGTTTAGTGCCTCCGCTATCTACTGACAGCTTACGTGGCGACCTTGCTCCATTTGTTGTAAAATTTCATCGATTGTTTCAGTGACAGGCCGCCCAATGCGAGGTGCATCTTTTACTTCAAAATTTCCAGAATGGAATTAAGCAAACCACTCATGGGTCTGGCTTTCGCTCAAAGTAGCCTAAAATGTCACCTTTCAAGCACGTGTTCTGTTCGACACAAACATGTAAGTGTTGCAAGATATATGGACAGCAATACCATCCTAGAGGGAGACTTTTTATATGACTCAATATATTACTTATTTAAAAAATCATCAAAAACAAAAAGAGATGATCGAAAACTAACTGAGGCGACGTCATTGATTCGGACACCTAATTTAATGCGATCACCATAGGCTACGCAGCATATACTACAATAGTATTTACCTATAAAGCATAGATAAATTCCAGAATTCCAGTTAGAACGTCACTGTATATTGCGCATTCTTTGCATTTTATTCTAATTTTATTTAAAATTAGAATGTAATTTTGATATCCTAATGTTTAATTTGTACGAGTATATTATATATACAAAGCAAATCAGCATTGTCGGGGGGGAAAGAATTGAACGATTATTTACACGATTTAGTGTAATTTGTTGAAATGCAAATAAACAATGAAATCGTCTAGTCTTTATGTTCTGCATGTTTTTGTTTATACCTTGCACACATTATGTGCTAATTTGGTATTAACATTTTGTCTTGATGTTTGTAACGCTTCCAGAACCTAAATCACACATATATACTATACATATATAGACATGCTTCCAGAACCTAAATCACAGATAGATGTACTATATAGACATGATCATCAATCCTGAGGGGTTTTATTTTTCTTTTTTGAGATACTGAAATAAAATAATAAGAGTAATAAAGTTTTAGAATATGGAACAAAATTTGTAATTATTATAAGATAACATATAAGTAGCTCTAAAAATTATATTGTATTAGGTTAGATTACACTCCCAGTGGCCTTATGGCCACTCATTGTGATATCTGTTAAAGGAAAAACAAGGAAAGAAAACAAGGAGGGTAGGGTAAAGGAGAGAATAGGAAAGGAAAAAGGAATGGGAAATAATTTTGATCGTGCTGGCTAGTGAAACCAACCAGAAGAATCATCTATAAAACAGATCTTAGATCTCCCAGTGTGACTTTCGCCACATTATCCAAGTCCTCAAAAAAGGGAAAAATTATATTTCTGTTATAGAAAACTTCTTCTTCTTTATATCTTCAATAACCTTGAATCTACTCGGAATAATCGGTTAATACTACAATACAATATTGTGTAACATAAAAGGTATATAAGATTTCATTGGAACCCAATTACGATATAAATTCTTTGTTCTTTTATATTCAATATAATGTTTTTTCTTCTCTATTTTGCCATCTTATAATAAAAACTTATTATAAATTTGTTTATCTTTTATTGTACTAAGAGTATGTAGCCGAAGTTGTTTCTTCGTTGATGATTTCGGTCGGTTTCGAATTCGGTAGACTTTCCACAAAATCTATAACAAAAAAAAAAAAAAAAAAACAAAAAAAAAACCATACAATTCAGAAGAGAAACCAAATTCAGTTGTGAATTTGTACGCTTAGTGAACGAAACAAAAACGATTTAACTTTATTTTGGAAAAAATTGTGGAAATAACAAAAACGACTTAAAACGTATAATATTTATTAACAATTAAATAATTGATTTAAATTAATCAATAAGAAATATATATAGAATATAAAAGCCGATTGTTGATAGTGAGAAAGAAATGTATAACGATGAAAATGATATCTGAAACCAAAATACAAACAAATGGAATATCAACAAATATATTTAAAAATATAAATAATAATAATAATAATAATACGAAAACAACATTAAATCCAAGTCCTTCACCACCCAAAATTATTGTAAATGGAGATTCAGGTGGAGTGACAACAATAAAAATGAAAAATCTAATGGGAACAACAACAGCAAGAAGCACATTAACAACACCAATTAAAGGCTCAAATCCACAAACAGCAGCAGTGAACAAATCATTAGGTCCGGGTTCTGGTCCAATTGGAACTGGAACTGGAACTGGAAGTGGAAAGAAAAGTATTAGTTCAATGTCAGATGATGAGATCTTACAACAAAATCTTAAAGAATTATTTGAAAAAAAATCAAGAGTAAGTTTGCAACAAAATTCATAAAATCAAAAGCAGATACTTCATATTATAGAACCATTCTATATACAATAGTACATATGTACTATTGTACAATATATATATGCAATAGTATGTAAATATTTGACTTAAAATTTCAATGTTTCTTCATTTGTTTGCACCTTGATCTAATATTGTATTGTATTTCTCAAATTCATTCATTCATTCATTCATTCTGTCTATACAACAGATTACTTGAATTTGTCTGGTTCTCAAAGAAATGACCATCACACGTACTCATCTACTACTTATACTTACTTCCATACAAGTATATATATACAAATTTATTGTATTGTATTTTGTATATAGTATGTAGATATGTAGATATGTTAATTCCTATAAAGAATTTATAATTTATTAATGATATATAAAGGTGCAGTAGCAGGTAAAATACTATTTTGTATGTAAACAATGAATTTTATGAGATTTACAAATGACTCGGTTCAACAGCAGATGGAAATTCTTATAATCTATTGTACAATATTACTTATATAGACATGTGGTAGATACATGATTACAAAAGCAAAATGAGTCAATAATAATTTTCATACTATAAATCTAAATCCAAAATGCAATAATGTTGAAGAACTAAAAAGTACAAAAATGATAATTTTATTGAATTTAGTGAGATTCTAAGAAGTTGTCGTGGAAACAATTTTTTCATAGAACCCATTAAGTAACCCTTATGATCTTGTATGGAATGCTTAGATAAACACCTGTGCGGTAGGCAGAACTAGACATAAAAGAATATTACAAATTTTGCTATAAAAAATATTTCAGATAAAAAAATTAGTTCAGTAAGATTGTAAGAAGTATAGATTAGGAAACTGGTAATGAAATGTTGTAGTTATATCATAACCAAATTTTCCATAATTACAATAGTTCATAGAACCCATATATCAACCCTTATGATCTTGTCTAGCCCTTTTTTTTTTTAGAATGCTTGGATAACCCTGTGTGGCATTTAGATCGAAAAGCTGGCAGGGTAGAAATGAAAGAATATTTAAAATTAAAAAACAAAAATAAATATTTCAGATGCCCTAGTGATCTATATAAACATCAACTGGTATGCCTTGGGACTCATACACACTGAATTTCTATTTCTTCTGGCTTTATTTTGGGCAACTTTATTATCGGTAGAGTATTATGTTCCAATTAATAGAATATCTCCAAAGCTTTAGAATTAATATGTGTTAAAAAAATGGTATATTTTTATAGGAATTTTGTATGTCAGAATTCGTTTGTTTTGGGTAATATCTTTCCTTAAAATTGAACAAATCAACCAAGTCACAGGGAATTTCCTAAGAATTGTCTATGATCTAAGACTATTTGGTACAGAAAGAAAAGAAAGAAGAAGAATTGGATAGGATAGAACTTATAATGCCGGTTTAGACTGCTGTTAGCTTGAGTGCTTTTCTTCAATATGGGAGGCTCGCGACATTGCTCAGTGGGTCCTAAAACCTACTGAGCCTCTTTTACGTTATGACAAGATGGTAATCTAGTATGGGGCCTTCTTTTAATTCATTATAAAGATACAACACAAATAACTAAGTATGTTTATGAGGTAAAAATTAATATAGTAATATTTTATTTTATTTTTTTTCGAACAGGAGGAACGCAAGGCTAATGGACGCTTAGTAGCAGTCATTGTGGCATTTTTGGGTAATTCATGATATATTGATACTTTTTGCATCATAGAACACAGAATTTAATCTTCTTAAACAGTAATATTTTTGGCAGTAGCTTGGATAAGGAAAACAGCTGCTCTAGCAGGTGTCTTAGTACCGGCAGTGATAATGCTTTCATATGGGGCTTGGGATTATGGCCAAACGTGATAAGCACAAGCGTCGCAGTAAGTTGTCCATTATATCATCATTTAAAGTATTTTCTATGTATTATAATATGTAACATCATAGGAACGTCATTGAAGAAGTTTCTCTTAGAATAAAGCAGAATTGCACAGTCTTAAATATGATAAAGCAAATCATCATCATCATCATCAAATGGTGTAACAATACACTATGAAAATGAAATAAAAGATGACACTGGCACTGAGATGGGAAATGAGCATCAAAGAAACCACGAGGCAAGTAAGCCTAAAAATACGATTAGCAATGGCCAGGTCACTGTTCATTGCAGTGAATTGGGCAGACGCGATGAAACTTTTTGGCCAACAATGCAACTTTTGGATGTTGGAACACGTGATCGTGATCGAAATGATGAAGTCAAATCAAACTTAAGTTTAATGCAAAGACGACTGGATACACTGCCTATGCCACAAGTGGTACGCATCGATAAATCAGATAAAAAAATCTAATTTCGGGGTATACAAAAGAAAATCATAGATGATAAACAGGAAGTTGCAATACAATAACATAATCAATATGTGAAGGAAGGACTTAATTATCGCATGTAGTATTTTCTTCGAATCTATTCGTATGCGATGCGATGCGATTCGACAGACCCTTTCGGAACAGCAGTCAGTGTCAGTGTCTGTGTATGAGAACTCAAATATTTTTTTTGTGTATAAATATAATATTATATAGCCGTCCGCCGTAGTTTCTCTGTTTGACTTTAATCCCGTTGTTAATGAAAATCTGTTTTGATTGTAGGTATGATGCAGAGTTTTTGCTTTTGCTTTGGATGATTTTGGTTAATTGAATGAGGATCGAAGAGTCGCTTGGAGTGTGAACACGATTCTCATGTGTGTATAAACAATTCAATGATCGACGATCGGCACTAAATAAAATACTAAATCCAACCAAAAAACAAAAAAAATAAAACAGGCAACTGGCAAATGTGGTATATAATTATTTCTTAATCTATACAGGTACCATATAATTATTCATGTACTACTATATACAACATACTATATATGTACAATATATATACTATATATGTATATAATAAATTGCATTGATGTTTATAAGATGTGAAAATGATGACGTTTTTTCAAAAATTTCAAACAATTTTTGTGTGTAAAAATTTAAAGTTTCTTTTTTTTTTATTTCGTTTGTTTAATTTACTTTTGAGTTCTATGGAATTTACCGACATTTCTATATAATATATTACTCTATACTTACTATAGTATAAATACACAAATACCATATGTTCAATCAAAAGGAGAGAGGAGGAGGCACTTCGATTATGTGAATTTAATTGTTATTATTATTTATTTATTTATTTTTTTTTTTTGTATTTTTATTAGAATACAGATTTCTTCGTTTTTAGCAGCATATCAAAGACTTTTGGGGGAAGAAGATATTAACCGTATGTACAGTGAGGTAAATAAAATACAATATGTACTCCCCCTTGTGGTGCGATAAAACTGAAATTTGAACACTATAAGTTTCTGATCCATTTGCACCATTTCAAGATCATGAAGTTACTGGATCGTATAGCTACCATACAATCCAAAATTTCTTAAAGTCCTAATTACATTCAAACTGTACGATATCCTCCATGGACACTGGAACAGTCTGAAGAAGAACACTTCTTCAGAAGAATATAGAGCTCGTTTCAAAGAAGCCTGTGCAGTCCTCGAAGCAATACGATTTGCTCCTATTATTCCATCCACGACCATCATTTGCACAAACAGCAAATCAACAATTGACTTCATTCGGAACGCCAACAGCAGCTAATCCTATGCGTGACCAACATATCCAACTTACCCGGCCCTGCCAAAGGACTTGGCTGACTGACTGACTAGCTGACTGTCGTGCTAAGCTCGCATTAACAAATCCACTGCATACAGTTAACATATTGAAAAAGACCGACTCTCACAGTTTAATAAAGCCTGACATTCGGGAGCCACGCCGGAATCAGGGGATATCCTCCATGGACACTGGAACAGTCTGAAGGAGAACACTTCTTCAGAAGAATATAGAGCTCGTTTCAATGAAGCCTGTGCAGTCCTCGAAGCAATACGACTTGCTCCTATTATTTCATCAAATGATGGTTCATTTGCACAAACAGCAAATCAACAATTGACTTCATTCGGAACGCCAACAGCAGCTACTTCTATGCGCGACCAACTTATCCAACTTACCCGGCCATGGCAAAGGACTTGGCCATGACTGATTGTCGTGCTAAGCTCACATTAACAAATCCACTGCATACAGTCAACATATTGAAAACGACCGGCTTCCGCCGTTTAATAAAGTCTGAGATTCGGAAGCAAGACCGGAATCATGGGATAACGCAAGCCAATAATGATGTATGCCCTCTATGTTACGACGTTGCAACTATGCAGCACCTGATCTTACGATGTAATGCAAGATAGCGTGTTCGAGACCAAGTCAATATGAATACCAAGTTAATAAGTTATAGGTACAAGTATTTTTAGAGTTGAGTTTAACACTTTTATTCAATTCGGAACATTTTTAATTTTTAGAAAAAAAAAGAAGAATTTTGTTGTTGTTGTTGTTGTTGTTATATGACATCTAGTATCTGGGAGAAAGGTAAAATGAATAAATATTCTTAATGATTCGTAAAAATATGTAAGTATTTTGTACCTTCCTACCTTGTAGGTTCCTTAGCGATTGCGATTGCTTTATTGTATTCCATCATCTTCGTCGACATTATCTTCCTGCTATGAAACAAAGGTTGAGTTCGAATAATTTTTTTCTTAGCATAACTTTACCTGGTTATCGTCATTAAGACTTATTTTTCTTGGGTTCATATTATAAAGGCCCTTAATAGTTCCGTCAGGATTTTTTTCGAATTCATGGCCATGACGTACTTTCCAACGTTTCAACCAATTGTAATATGGTGTAAAAGTGCACCCCAATTCAATACAGATTTCTGCAGTCCTTTTGTAAAGCATTTTGGGGGTTATATCCATTCTCCCCTTTTTTACTTGTTCCCTAAACCATTCGCTAAGTTTGTTTTCGACGGCGTTGTGTTTACCATATCTTATACACTGTCGACTTAAACCGAAGAATTGTGCGTGTGTTCTCAGTTCACTTTCAGAAGTTTGAATGCGTTGAATTGTCTTTTGGGCACAATTAAGTCGAAGACTTGACGTTTTAATTGTTTCGCCATTTTTTAAGTCTTCAGTAATTTTTAACCTTTCTTCTATTGTGTTAAACCGCATTTTCCCCATTTTTATAGATTTTTCGTTTCCAATAAGTTCCAAAAGTTGTGAAAAAAAATCAAATCAAAAATTGTGTAAAATTTTATTAAAGACGCCGTGAAAAGCGCAAATCGTGGATTCTATTCTGTTTCCTCAAGGAGACCGTTTTGTTGTATTTTGGTTCGAAACTTTGATGCAGATGATGGATCGTGGATGGACTCTCATTAGCGGCCGCAATGTTTACTATTATTTGTGAGAAGTTTAACAAAACAATGTAAATGTGCTTAAAAACAATTATTAACTCAGAAATTATCTTAAAACATAACATAACATAGAAGATAACGTTCTTTCTAGTTTTTTAATTATATTGTTGAAAAGTTATAGTGTGAGGCTTGTTTTTAACAATTTTCAAATCGGCGAATCTTGGTATTGAGATGTTATGGTTATTCAAATTTAAACAGTATATTTTCTATAATGTTGCCAACTTTATACAAAATCATGCAACTCTTATGTTGGCACCTTAATACAATACTTTAAATGATACCAGGCTGTTGTTTGTTTTGTGCGCTGGTGCTGCCAACTGCATGCAGTTTTTGTTTTTATTCATTAAAATTAATTATAATAATGCATAGAAAACAAAAAATAAAACTATAATGAATTATTATCAATAGAACACTAGTTTCTAGGCCATCGACTTTATACTGGATTTATAAGATGCGTCATATAAAGCAGTCAGTGTTATGTTAATTTGCAGTAGTGTTCAGTGCTGTCAGGTTGCTTGTTGATGAATTCGAACAGGTTAGCAAGGCCCATAACATTTTAAGTTGTGAAGCCGTGTGACGCGCTGAATTTTCGTGAATTTGTGGTTCGTCGTTTTTAGATGTGTGTGGTGTTACGCTTATAAAATTTTTAACAATTGTTCGAGTTTCATATTAAAACATATTTCATACATTTTCGGTGTGTTGTATTTGTGATCGACATTATTTAAGCTAAAAAATACGGTAAATAAAAAAGATCTTATTTTCTGTCAGAAATTTCGCGGTCTCATGCCGCAACACGTACACTTGCACAAAATTTGCACACAATTACACACAGGCACATCAAAATACACTCATGTATAGGAGTTGTAATGCACGCATGCATAGGAATGGCTGCTTGATTTAAGCGACGGTTTTAGCTTTTTTTTCGAAAAAAACTAGCAATTTTTGATGCGAAGCTAAAAAATATTTCGTATTATGATGGTCTATGTTTGGTAATAAGTAGAAGAAGAAAAATTTAAATTTACAACAGCGACATTTTATCTTTCTAAAAATATATATCGAGATTTTTATAGAGAATCCCATTAAAAAGGAATCGTTCGTCCGTCCGTCTGGAATATTTTTTTTTTTTGTCATTTGCTAATATATGTAAAATCTACTAATCTCTTTGTTTTTCGAATTTGACAAAACACATAGCAATATTAATATTTAATTCAGAATTAGAATAGCCGGCCAAATTTTGTAGTAAGTAGAAGAATAAGAAGAACAACGAAATAGAATGAAAATACACGTGCATACATATATAAATTTCTTGCGTCTTTCCTTTGGTAGTAAGTAGAAGAAGAAAACGAAGAAGAACATACACACATACATTTACTCCTTCTTTCTATGGATGAGTATATCAATCTTAGAGAATCCCATTAAAAAGGAATCGTCCGTCCGCCTGCACTATTTCTTTGTGTCAGTTGGCAATACTTATGCATATGTCAAAACCTACTCTGATTTGCCAAAACACAGATCAAAATTAGTATTTGAGTCGGAATAAGCGTTGAGTTCGCCGGAAAATTTACTCAGTTTTTTTTTTCTTTGGTAGTAAGTAGAAGAAGAAAACGAAGAAGAACATCGAAATCGAATGGTGTAAGCTGAATACATAAGTTTGTATATAAAATTATTTCCACTTTCCTTTGAAGAAGATCGAAATAGGATGATTACACAAATATTTCCGTCTTAACTTTGGTAGGAAGGGTACAATCATAGTGCGCGCTAAAGCTAGGGTGAAGTCAAAGCCAAAACCGTTTTGGTGCGTCGCGAGCATGCGATGAGTGTGCAATTGACGTCAACAAGGCGCCGAAAAGGAGAATTGTACAAAGGAAAAGAAACAACAAATTTGCAACTGATAAAAAACGAGATCATTTTCAATGTTGTTGTTGTTTTGTTTTTCTATTCTCTTTTTGATTTGATTGCTGTTGTCTGATACGAAAAAAAAACAACCCCCGAACAGCAAGCGGTTCAGCTTCGCAAACAATACCGCGCAGTTTCGCGCTTCGGCTTCGGCTTGAGCTTCATTTTCGTCTTCGCCTGCACTCTGCACACTTTCGATCGTTTTCATATGTTTCCTTGTGCACGCTTTTTCATCTTTCGCTTTCGCTTTAGCTTCAGCGTTAGCGCGCACTATGATCATGTACCATAAGTAGATGAAGATAAAGAAGACAAACATTGAAATGGAGTGATGTATGATGCATGGATGAATTGTACGTACATACATCCGCACATACATTTATTTCGTCTTTCTCTGACTTTTTTGTGCATACATAGAAACCGAATATGGATGAGTTGTCATAACCTCTATAAAGGTATGCATACTACACACATCAAATCGTTTTTCAAATCGCTCTCGTTTTTTGAGAGAGCGAAAGCTATTTGACATGTCGGTGGGGGTGTTTTGCGTTTCACCAACTGATTTGATAAAATGAAAAAGTTTTGATTTTTCGTTAAAACGCTCTCTCTCATTTTTGCATTTGAAAGCCATTTGATGTGTCGATGGAGAAATAAACTGATTATTTTGAAATTTTTGAAGTTTGAACGAAAAATATTTTTAATTAAATTGAATCGAAGATACCAAGGAGTATGGTATTTTAATTAATTTCTGTCTTTCTAGGATGAGATTTCGTCCTCTTTTTTGTTTATTGTTTTATTTCTTCTCATCTCATAATCTCATCACTAATATTTCTAGGAAAGCGCTTCAACCGACATATACTAAAGATCTGATATAAAATAACGTAACTTCTAACAACAAAAAAAGGACGACAAGAAAACAAAACAATAATGGATAATTGGAATAATGTTTTGAGCCAATGGGTATGTATATGTTTTTATAAAACTTAATGGTTTATACATATGTATCTATATTGGTTATTGTTCTACCTACTTTTCCTTAGGTCAAGGAATGCGAATTCATTACGGATTTCCTAATCCTAGAACAATCGGATCTGTATGCATTCTTCGCAGCTTTAATAAGGAAACTGAACATTGCACCAGCACCAGGGTCAATGGTCAAATTCTTAAAATGTAAGTTCAATTATTTTCTACTGACCCATTCCTTCTCTTTATGTATGTGTTTTATTTCGATTCGTTGCAGCTAATTTTGCTGATTTTCATCCCGAAATGGAAAAAGACTCCCCGAACAGGATCCAATCAAGCGATTATGTTTATGTCTACTCATTGCTCTTGCAGTATTCTTGTGTTCAATGCGCAAATCCTCTACTGCAAACGGTTTGCAAAAATTTATCAAATGCTGCCCAAAACTTTATTGCTTCGTTCTTTAAACAAATCGTGGAAATGAATGGTCCCCTTACACGCGAAGCACTCCATCAAATAATACTAAATGTTTCTAATATGAAGATACTAGATTCTGGAGTTGCTGCTACTGCTACTCCTAATCCAAATAAGTCACCAAGATTAACAAACCTATCGGTAGATAATGTGCAAGCTTTTAATATTGCTGCTGCTCCTTCTGCTACTGGTGGTGGTGGTGGTGGTGGTGGTGGTGGTAATGGTGGTAATGGTAGTATAAATGGAACTGAGAGTAGTGGTTCTCTCGTCTTCAGGACTCCACCAGATAGTACATTTATATCGCCACCGTCATCATTCGCTAGTGGATTCGGACTTTGCAACACTCCGATACGTCAAATGGGAACACTTCGCGGTTCACCAACAACACCAAAGACCATTTTGCTTGAAAGTCATCAACGCGATCTTTTTAATCTACGTGTAAGTAAAGAATTTATATCACCATATATTCAAATAGATAAAGTGATGGTAGAGTCACTCTATGATAAAGATATCTCTGTTGATTGTTTGTGTTCTCTCTCAATTATTGGGATTATGTTGTTTCTCTATATAACATTAAATGTGGAAAACTACAAAACAAAAGGATTCATAATCAGCATAACGAAATGAATCAATTAAGCCGTGTCAATCAATGCTGCCTCAGTTGAATTGGACTCGTTAATTTATTACAAATCCATAATTATAGAATTTCAACAATTTCTTAGAAAATATGTCTGTGATGTCTGTTAATTTTATGTAATCTAAATACCAAAATCACTTAAAGACTTATGATTTGAGGGTCTAGGACAATTTGCGAAGACTCACCACCACCATACTGTGAAGAGCAATTGTTATCGTCGGAGAGATCAATGAGTTTGTCCTTATTAGCTCTGTAGGAGGATATGTGATCAGTCCGACTTGAAATAAGCAACTGGATGCCAAATTTGAATCAATGACAATCAATTATCATCATATAATCAATTGTTGCCTCGTCTTATCGGTTCTGTGATTCTAATTTTGTAATCAATTCTTTTGTCTTGATGAAAGAAAGTTACCATTTTGTTGTGTCACCGAACTGTTGTTGATCTACCCATTGAAAGTTCCCTTCTTAATGTCTTTAAAATTGTATTACAAATAGAAATATAAGTACTAATTATGAATGTCTTTTAATTTATTCATTTATTTATTTTGCAGGCTCAATTGGAGACTGAACGTTATGAAAAGTCTATGATGGAATTGCAAATGAAACAAAATGAGGAAGAACTTTTAAGATCAAGTAAGTAATTAGTAAATTTGATTCGCAATTGATAAAATATTATTGTTCTTTCTCATACAGAGGCTGATTGTAATAAGTATAAAATCACCATAAAAGAACTTAATGAGAAACTTCTGGCTAGAATTGAAATTGAAAGCGACGAGGTCAGCAGCTCAAGTCAACAAGTTGATCAGGTATTTAATTTTTGTATTAATTTAAGTATGTAAAAAAAATATGAAAATGATCAAGAATCATCAGAATGTGAGAGTGTGGGGAACTTTTTATCGAATTTTCATTGAATATTGTTTTTGTTACATAAACTGCATCTGTTTTGAATTAATGTAGCCTCAGATATAAGGTTACTTCACTGTCAAGGAGCGATTAAATGTTACGCTGGGACCCATAGAAATTTGGTCGCGTGAAATGTGTAGTTGCCATATGACACATCATAATTTTTAATGAAGATAAACTAGTTTGCATGGATATGGACAGTTAGATGGTTCATGTTGTTACTACTACTGTGCTATCTATTATATAATCATTAACAATATTGAATCTCTATTATGCATAACTTTTATTAAATTAGATAATATTAGGCGAAGGATGAAAACTAGTCACTTTGCCACTTCTCTGCCCTGTTTGACCTCAATTGGGTTTTATTAAAATTCTTCCAAGAGTCTTCTTCTGTGATTTCCCCCCACTATCAAACTTATATAACATGCAAGTGAATGACAGTTTTTTCTTATATTTATTTTTACAACGTGGGATGTCTAAAACATGCGTCACACATCTACGAGGATATTCTTGTCTGCAATCATTATTGCTGGGTCATTGATTTGATTTAGCAAACTATAAATGTATCTTTCTGACATTTCCCTCTCATACTAAAAAAAAAAAAAAAAAAAAAAACACTTGTTAAACATACATTTGCAAAGCCACAGATTGGCGTCATCATCCTTTTATGCCATGGCTTTGACATGAAATGCTTAAAATAGATATGAAAAACATTTGAAAGATGCTTCAGGATTAAGCGAGTTTATTAGACTGGCGTCATTATCTTTTTATGCCATGGCTTTGACATGAAATGCTTAAAATATATATAAAAAACTTTTAAAAGATACTTTATAAGGAATAAGCGATTTTATTATATGAACTAAACATTTTCTTGTTTTCTTGGTTGATTTGGAGAAACAGAATATTATTATTGTAGCATTTTTACTATTTAAACTATCTGTGCCCCCGGGTAGGTAGAATGAATTAAGAGATCATAATATCATATCATATCATATAATTAAAATTCTTTTTCCATTCCATCCACAGTATAAGAAACGTTTGAACGATGAACTGAAACAAAAAAAAAGATTGAACCTTGTGTACACGCAAAGAATGAATGAGACGATTGAGCAAAAGTTGGCTTTAGAGAACAAGTTGTCTTATGCAAAAAGAAATCTTGACTCCTGTAAGATACGCATCAAAGAATTAGAAAATCAAGTAATTGTATTGAATGATGAATTAAGTAGTCAGAGCACAGTTCTAGGACAATGCCAAAGACTTAATATAGATTTGGAAGGATATATCCGTGAAATGCGGCAAGCGAAGCAGAGCAAATGCGCCGATTTAAATGAATCATCATCCGATTGTTTAAATAATTCAAACAAGTCAAATTCTAGTAATTATGAGGGCAGCCAGGATCCAGAGAATTTTGCAAGTGCAGTAATTGATAAACAATTACGCGAGAAAGAACATGAGAATAAGAAATTGATTGAGCAACTACAACAACTAAATGAAACTAATTGTAAATTCGCACAACAACTGAATCAAATTGCTAAGGATCAGATTGAACTCTGTGACATGGATTTTAATTGGGATTGTTATGATGGTGATGGGCAGCTAAAATCCACTGAAGAATTAATGCAATTGATTTTAAAAGCTTTTAATATGCTCTTTGGCAAATATAATGATTTAATTCAACAAAATGCGGGCTTACAAGAGGAACTTAATAATATAGTCAATATTACTGCTATACAGTATGAAACTCTTAAAGAAGCTGGGATTATAGATAAAGATTACGATCCCAATGTAGGAGGAATCACTCTCCCAGAAGCCGTTGATAAAGTTCTTTCGCAAAATAACTGTTTAAAGAATGACATAGGAGTGCTGAAAGAACAGATACTCTCACAATCACATATAATAAACATAACCAAAGAGAATTGTGCTCAATTAGAAGAAGAGTGCAAGGATTTGAAAGACAAACTTCTAATTTTCACCAACCAAGAAGAAACCTTAAAATACATGATAAAAAATTCTGATAAACAAGCAGATCATGATGAGGAGGATTGTTGTGATGTTATTGAAAGAGTTGAGAAATTCATAATAGATATAGAGAAAAAAGACGAGATAATTAATATGCTAGAGTCTAGAAACAATAAGAATATTGACGAAAAGGATACACATAAGTCCAAATTAAATGGCATCAAAATCAAACTAAGATTAGCCGAAGAGAAGGCAATTGAATCAGAGGAAAAGTGTAAGAATTTAAAAAATGAATTGAATTTGGTAAAACTGGAATTATTAGCGGCTAATGAAAGATGCAAAGATATACAAAACCAAATAGTAAATTCTTTGGAAGTTTGCATGCACTCCTCAGACAATGAAATCACAACGTTTAAAGCTGAAGCTGACCGAAATTTGGAACGTTTCAAATTAATGGAAACAAAAGCTAATGAATGTTTGTTACATTTACAGGAGCAACTAGAAGAATCAGAAAAAAAATATTTGGATACAAAGAAATGTCTGGATGATAAAAATGAACAGTTCATTGAGTTTGAAAGTAGATCTAAAGAAAATCAAAGATCTTTGGAAAATAAATTAGTTGAGTTGAAAGCAGAAGCAGAGTTAAAGTATTTAGAAAAATGTTTAGAACTACAAAACAGTTTAAAAGAAGCCAGACTTGAAAATATAAATGACCAAAAACTGATTGAGGCCAAAGAGGAAGAGATCGCTTTACTAAAAAGTGAATACGAACAAATGCGTTCATCTTTGGAAAATGATTTAAAAACTGTAAATGTAAAGTGTTTGAATGCACAAGAATGTCTAGATAAAAAACAGCAAGAGATTACTGATATGGAAAGTAATTATAAAGAATGTTTAACAAGCATCAAAATGCAATTAAAATTAACTCAACAAAATTATTCAGATGCCCAACAAAAGTTATCCGATGCCGAAAAAAAAATATTAGGATTAACATTAGAAAGGAGTTTAAATACCCAGAAAGATTCATTGGAGAAACAAATAAAAATCGATATTTTAGAGAAAGCGATTAATGCAAAGCAAGAGGAGATCACTTCGTTAGAAGAAAAGTATTTGGAGGCGAGAAGTACCATAAATAAACAATTAGAAATGATGGAAATCATGGAAATTGATAGTACAAAAACTTTGGAGGATCTAGAAAAGCGTATAAATACAGAAGAACTACAATATTTGGATTCTCAGAAAGTTGTAGAGAAACAAAAGACTGAAATTGCTGTGTTACAAGCTGAACGTGCTGATTATAAAATGTTGGAAGAAAAATACCTCGAAGCACAAAAAATAAATGAAATTAAGCAAGTCATAATTGATCAGTTGAAAGCGGAACTCAAAGAGAGTTGTACACTTTTGGAACATTCATTGGTAACAAAAGCAGATCAAAAATTATTAGATGCCTCAACCATAGATCAATTACAATCTGAAGTTAAAGCCCGTCAAACGGAACTGGAAAATGTCTTAGTCGAATTGAAAAAAGTAAAAGAAGTTGCAGAACAATCTAAATTGAGAGAATTGGATTTAATGAATGAAATAAACAACTTAGAAGATTCAAACATTGCGGCAATTATGGAAAAATCAATAATGGAAGAGAAAATACGTTCAAAAAACACCCAAATTAAAAAAATCCAGCAATCGATCTCAAATCACGAAGAAAAAAATCGTGGATTGCTTAATGAATTGAGAGAAAGTGAACTGAAGAATGTACATAAACTACATGAGATTGGAGCCATTAATCTCGAATTAAAAAACCAACAGATCAAAGCAAAGGAGCAACACATGGAATTGACTAAGAAAAACGAAATATTGCGTGCCGAAAATGACGAATTAAAGATTGATATAGCACTTGACGGGAATAATATCATGATATTGCAAGCTATTATCGACAATACGACATCGGAATTGGAAGACTTGAAAGATAAACATAATGAATTGTTAACGGAAATAAAGTTATTAAAGGATCAGCTGGAAGAAGAAAAGATTAAAAGTTGTCAGGCGATGGATAAAATTGTTGCACAAAACAACGAACTGCAACAGAAATTAGTTAAACAGACACGAGCATTCCAAATGTCTGTGCGTGAACCAATAAATATTAGCCCTGATACCGCTGGTAATGTTGATCAACGTGCATTAAACGAACAACTTTGTAGAGACAATCACGTGCTGCTGGCAAAGTATCGTGATGCCCAAAAACGCCTGCTTGAAGAGAAGAAAATAAGTGAAGAGCGCATAAAAGAGCAAAGGCTGGAATTAGAGGGCAAACTTGAGAAAATGAAACAAAAAATGGTAAGTCCACATAAACTTACAACTTTATCATCTTACCATTAGGGGGAGGTTTATGTTTTTCCAATATTTTATTATCTCTGTAGTATGTATGTAATACAAGTACATATTGTGTATTATTATTTATTTATTTTGTTTTATTTTTTTTTTTATTATTTTTTTTTTATTTTGTTGGTTTGGTTTTATGCGTATTCTAGAGACAATTATAATTTTGATTTCTATTGTATTATTATATTTGTTTGAATGTATATTATTTGTATATCCAAAGTAAAGTGGTTGTTAGTAGACTAGGATTATCGTTATCGTTATTTTTGTAAAACCAAGTACAATTGGACTTCTCTATGACAAACTCATCAATAGCGAAGTATTTTACTGATCTAAACAATGACTTTGTTATGGATAAGTTCAAACTTCGTTAGCGATAAGAGCAGTGTTTGATTGGTTCAACACTGAGATCGAAATATTTGTGTATAGGAGTAATCCTAAGGTCTTGAAATGGAATCAGGCACTTCTTGTATTGTTCAAGTTTCAGTTCGATAACACACAAAAAAAAAAAAAAGTTTTCTAATAAAAACCTATATTTGGGTTTGGATTTGTATTTGAGCTATAGGATCCAGTAACTCCACAAATGTACTGTGTCTATTCTGGAAACTTTTAGTGTCCAAGTGTCGATCTGATAGGTCAAAAAACAAAAAAAAATTTCTCATAAGAACATGAATTCAAATGATTGGTTTGTATGGGAGGTACTCTCCCAAAGAGTTCCGATTCAGCTGGTTCCGGCGAATGTACTGCATCTAGCAAAAAGAAAGTTTCGTGGAATATTTCAGGTTTCTAGCTCAAAAAGGATAAATCCAAACTTCTATAGAGCAGTGATTGATTGGTTCGTTATAGAGAAGTCTGACTGTACATTCATATCAATGTGAAATTGATTTTTTTTTTTATTTTTATCCATTCAAATTTATCTGGGAATGGGATTAATGAGGATGGCGGAGACTTAAAGGAATGAGAATATAATAATTGTTAAATTAACACAATTTGGTATAAAAGTTTGTAGATAGACACCAATAAACTCTCGTATTATATTTCGAAAAATGCATTCATTATATCAAGACTATCATATATTGGAATGGAATAAAGTTATTAGGCATCTATTAACATGAAATGAAAGCATAACAAGAATGTCAAATGTTTGCTTGTAATTTGTCAGTGACACTTAATCTATTTAGAAGATAAAATGGGTTTGACGTTATTTGTGGGGGTGGGGTTGGGTTTGATGAGGCATTTTATTTTGTGAGAGGCAAACCGGGGCTGTAAGTTTACAAGTTTTACAAAACCACTTTTTGGACACATTTAATGTATGATGATACATTCAAACAAATTTATAATGATGAATTTTTAACCACAAATTATCTCACTTATAACATCACAAATCATCACATCCCTCATAATTCCTCACATCCAACATATTTAATATTGCATCGCAACAACAACAACAACAACAACAACACAAATATTATGGGGTATTATGTACATATGTACATACATCAAATTAGGACTAGAATTTTATTGTATTATTACACAAAAATTCTTAGCTCTTTACATTTGCTTATGGTTTCTTTTTCTTTCTTTCTATTTTCTCTTCTTCTTGTAAAAAAAAAAAAAAAAAAAAAAATAACTAAAATCTAGAAAAAAGATGAAGATGAAGAACATGTTGAACCGAACATGTCCACTGTTGTGGAGGAGAATGTTGGACCATCTGATATTGGCACTCAAATGGTTGGTTCATCTGCATCCATAACCTCTTCCATCTGCTTCATATTTGGTGGTCTATGTTTTTTGCTGTTTATCTTCGTATTGATTTTCTTAGGCCTTTTGCGCTATAATGGGAGCAGGATTGAGTATACAATTAGACACGCTTCAGAACCATCCGTCTTTTAAAATTTTCACCATTTTCATCACACGTAGATACTTTGCATTAACAGAAAATTCACATTCCTTGTTTGATTACAAATCGTTTGTATAAGTATTATATAATTTTAAAGTAATAGTACCTTCAGTATTCTGATGTACCTGCACTATTTTTTTTTTGTTTGCTATTTATGTTATGCAAAGTATTCAAAATAAAAATTTTATAAAAAAAAAACTACAAAAACAAAAATTTGTAAAAAAAAATTTACAAAACAAGTTTCTCTATAAAAAAGTTTATAAAAAAAAAATAAAAAATATAAAATACAGAAAAATGTAACAAAAAAATTAAAAAAACAAAAAATGTAAAAAAAAATTAAAAACACAAAAAAATGTAAAAAAAAAAAAAAATTTAATAAAATTAAATTTAGAGTAACAAAAATAATTTTGTGTTGTTCATTGTAAAAAATCTCCATCTAACAATATCTAGCAAAATAAAACACTAATATGTTATGTAATGCATTGGTTATGTATGTATGATTTCATCAATCCATCCATCAATCATCAATCAAACGTTATTTCATTTCATCACTCATTTATTACAAATAATTTTGAATTTGAAATTTGCCGCTAATCAAACTCGATCGAAACGTTATACAGAAAGTGCTCTATACCGAAGAGACAACTAAAATGAAAGCCAAACAAGAACGTGAAGTCGCCAATGTCCAGAAGAGCATGCAACAATTGGAATTGGAGGTAAGTTTTGTTCTACTTAGCAATACACAATACACAATACAACCAAACACAAACAAGGATAAATTACGCATCTAAATACTTTTTCTCTGCTTTTACTTTTAAATCAACATTAGCTGAATCTTCTGTGCGATTTTCACCCACTATTAGAATTTATATAACATGCATGTGAATGACAGTTTTTTCTTATATTTATTTTTACAACGTGGGATATCTAAGACATGCGTCACACATTCACGAGCGAGCATATTCTTGTCTGCAATCATTATTGCTGGGTCATTGATTTGATTTAGCAAACTATAAATGTATCTTTCTGACATTTCCCTCTCATACTAAAAAAAAAAAAAAAAAACTTGTTAAACATACTTTTGCAAAGCCACAGACTCGCGTCATCATCCTTTTCTGCCATGGCTTTGACATGAAATGCTTAAAATAGATATGAAAAACTTATGAAAGATGCTTCAGGAATAAGTGAGTTTATTAGATTGGCGTCATCATCTTTCTGTCATGGCTTTGACATGAAATGCTTAAAATAGATATCAGGAATAAGCGAGTTTATTATATGGACGACTAGACATTTTCTTGTTTTCTTGATTGATTTAAAGAAACAGAATAATATTATTAATATTGTCAATGTCTTTATTATTGGCCATAAAAATAATGGGTTAACTGAGCCCGCCCCAATTATGGTTCTTATGATTTATTTCAATATTTAAACAAACGTTTGCAATTAATTCCTATTTCGTAGTCACCAAATTACAGTATGTATTAATGAGGCAATGCAATTTTTCCACAGTTCAAATCAACCGGCACCATTTCGTTCCCAATTTCCTTCCAGCAACTAATGTACCGGCAGCTTCCGCTTCCATTGGTATAGAGCGAGAAATTACAGGTAACGTTTGCCTAAAATCTCCTGCAGGCAAAACACCAATGCATTTTCAAATGGTCGGCTATTTCGTCACAAATCTTGCAATGATTTTTTAAGATCGTCGAGGAATAATATAATTACACTATAAGTTTGCACTACAATAAGGACATATTTCAGTCATGGTATCGATGAGGCTCAAACTATAATAATTCACAATGGTTGTATCTGATTGTAAGCGGAACCATGTTTGTTGCTAATCTGCTGTTCATTGTTTACATCTTTCGGTCACATTTTCCATTCTGTTGAGAACAAAGCAAATCTGAATCTAAACAAAGTGATAGCCGTGGTTGCAAACGTGCATCCTTAAGTCTGAATGTACTCGATTCTGGTGTTTCCTCGGCACGTGTTTGTGCCATTCTTTGAGAAGCTCGCTCATTCCCGTATTATTCCCGTACCTCCTCAATTTCATTAGCCAGTTATCTGTCGCCTTGTTTCTATTCTGCGAGTACGACCACCTAACTTTATTGTTGTTCTCTATGAAATTATGTTACATCACATGTCAGTCACATGAAATAATTATGTAAAGAAGAATCTTACCAACCTATTCACGTTGTCATCGCATGTG
The DNA here is from genome assembly GCA_037043295.1 of Amiota minor. Lineage (NCBI taxonomy): Eukaryota > Metazoa > Arthropoda > Insecta > Diptera > Drosophilidae > Amiota > Amiota minor. The sequence goes on from JBAMAW010002683.1 coordinate 1,726,456, forward strand.
TTTTAATTTGCTTTTTTTAAACACAAACACACACACTTACTATTTGAGTAAGCAGGGATGGGATGCTTAGTTCTTTTGATATGTAATAGAGAGCTGAGATGCATTGAGTGCAAAAAACGGCATTTGATTTACTCATGCGAAAAATGAATGAGTGAGTTTTATAACCAGTTATGAAAGGAATTCACATAATAATAACCAAAACCAAACGATCTGGTTATTGCTATGCGACGCACTTATAGCACCAAACTCTATTTCGTCGTTTAAATAATTCGTGCACCCAGTATGTGAAAGAAGAAGACATGAAGAAATGATGAATGAGGAATAAATGTTTGCAATGTCAAGTGCAGTAATAAAACTTCATTTGAGTAATAAATTTAAACTGCATGAAACTATTGACAGTGTCAGCGCTCGCTAATCCGGATTAATGATGCAGACCCCTATCCGGATTACCAATTGTTCCGGACTAGTGGATACCCTTTAAAAATTTTAATTGTGCTCGTTAATACTTAGTAAAGAAAAACACTACACACAGTTGTTTGTTGAAATTAAAAATAATTCACCATATATTTAAAGAATTGTATGTAGTATTATAATTATTGGGTCATATAAAAAGTGTCTGTGGTTTTTATGTACATTTTTGAACAAACATTTTCTTTATTCAAAATCAATTTCAATCAAGTACATATTCGCCATTATTATCTATGACCTTTTGCCATTTTCCGGATAGCTTCAACATTCCATTGGTGTAGATCTTCTGTGGTTTATTAGCGAAAAACTTGGCCAAGTGATTTTCAACGGCTCTTCGGTTGGCCAATTTTTTATCATGAAAGAGAGTTTTGTAGGGACCGAAACAAAAGGTAGTCGGATGGTGCAAGATCCTGGCTATGCGGTGGATGCATCAAAACTTCCCAAGCAAGCTCCGTCAATTTGTGTGACCTAGCATTGTCATGATGGACGACAATTCCCTTTCTGCTGGCTAATTGTGGTCACTCCTTCTTAATTCCTTCATTCAAACGGTCGAGTTGTGCACAGTAAAGGACCGCGTTTCACTGACGGTTATTCGGTCGATTAAATTTCTTTGAGTGAATTCATGGGGCACCCAAAACATCGAGCTTCTTTGAGTAGCCTGCTCTTTTTAGATGATGCTAAACTGTCATATGGTTGATGTTTTAGTGCTATCTCCTGACAGCTTACGTGCCGGTCTTGCTCCATTACTTGCAAAATTTCATCGACTTTTTCAGTGACAGGTCATGATGCCCATGATCGCAGCGGCAGTGGCAGTGGTATTAGTGGCATTGCCGCTACACGTAAAAAAAAAACCTTTGGCACAGACTATAAACGTTCTGGGCCACTGACACCCAGTAAGCATGGCTGGTGTTGGCACCACTACTCGCAGGTTATAATTGATGGAGCAGGCTCGTTGTAAGCATCGCACAACAGCAGCAAAATACCAATAGAGTTTTGTAGGCACCCAAAACAGACACAGTTTATTAAACGAAAAAAAATGATGGAGTGAAAATTATTGTATAATTTGGTAAAATGAAGCTTTCACGTAAAGTTGGTTCCAACATGGTCCGGTATGCTTAAACCCTACTGGTGTCCTCTGTTGGCAATCCTTGAAAACTTATTATATACCCAATACAATATGTAGGGCTGGACTTTCTTCCTTATTTTCATATGTGAGTATATAGTTTATTATCCTTTACCCCACATACTTAGATGGATAGATACAAGATCAACATCATAATATAAATGCGCGGGGTGCAATAATATAAATGACGGACCATAAACTTATCATATGTTTGTTGTATGAAGTCGATGATGTTAGTGTTTTGTTTTGTTTTTTTTTTTTTTTTTTGAAGTGAAACTTCTTTTCAAAATGAAATGTGATGAAAATCAAAATTTGACGATGTTATTATTATATTGGAGCTATTTAGGCAAATACAATATGGAAGTGAAACTTCTAAAGTAGATGGTCAAGCAATAACAAAGAATATTGTAGTGTTATATTGTTTCAATACAAAAGAGTTGTTTTATTTTTCGGTCAGACTGGCTCGTTGGCGCAGAGGTTAGTGCGCTGGCTTACATCCCAAGAGTCGCGGGTTCGACCGACTCCCGCTCAAGGCAAGTCTGGTCCTGCACTTTTCTAATTTCCTTCTTCCCTTTTTAAACTTTCCCCTGAGCAGAAGGCCTCTGTCGCTATTGCTCATATTAAATACTAGGTTATAATTTGTAATTATAATCTTAGTTCTAATAAATAAATAATAAATAAATATTTTTCGGTCATTCGGCCACTTGTTGATACGTTCTTTCGTAAAGTAAACACAATCAGTAAAGCATTTTTTATCTCTCTCTTACTCATGCATAAGCATTCATTCTCTACGCTGAAGACGAGCCAACTCAAGACAATGCGCATTGTTTTGTGCGTCTCCCCACTACGTCTCTGAAGCATCATCGCATTTTGATTTTCGTCACATATCCTTTTCTAATTTTTGGAATTACCTCCCTTCGCTAAAGAAGTTTCACTTCCATATTGTGCTTATGACGGTGAGGACAAACTACTTAATTTTTTTTTTTGTTGTTTTTATTTATTTCTGATGATATTTTCTTTTTGTAGAATGAAAAATACAAGGATCATACATCAGATTTATCAACTCAGATTGTTCGTTTAAATGAGAAAATGTTAGAATTACAAAAGCAAAATACTTTTTTAAGTACAAAATTGAAATTTATGGATAAATCAAAAGATATGGGTGCCTCATCATCTTCATCATCAATAGCATCAACATGTTTTAAACGTCCAAATTCAATACATGTACCACCGGCAAATTCAGCAGGCACCGCACGGCCTGCGGTTAATGTTGGAACAAATTTCACTATGGAAGATGAAGAAGGGGAATTGTTTAACAATACTTATTTAACAGATTTAAAAGGTGCATACATGCCAGATATAACGTATGTATAAAATAAAAGAGATTCAACGATTAAAAACCAATTTTCATTAATTACATTTTTGTTTTGCTTGTTTTGTTTTTCCAGATCTGAGGAGTTACAATATCGCAATTCTTTATTACCGCCGCATTTAAAAAGCGCCTATGCTGCCCAATATGACTTGTGTGCCCAAGAGGAAGAGATTAAAGTAAGATGTATACAAGATATTAAACGGAATGACAATGAGAATGAGAAGAAGAAGTTTTACAATAACAAGAACAACAATAATAATAATAATAATAATAATACCAATATTTACAACAAAAATAATAACAACACTAAAAACAATAACAATAACAAAGACAAAATAATGTCTGCAGCCTCTGTTGTTGGTACTAATGCAAGGAATAATCATCCATCATCAACGATGATGACATCAATTCGATTTAATCATCCAAAGGTGGCTTCAATTAAAGAAAAAGTTATTCATCAAAATATTTTAACACGCCATTGGCACAATTGGCGCAAATAATTCACATTTTATAAGAAAGACAAAAATAAAAATAGAAATTATCTTCTTGACTTGCAAAATATGTAAAATATATAAAATTTTGATTGATTATAAATTAAATTATTTAAATTTTGAATGATTATTATGATAAGAAATCAAATCAATTGAACTGACAAAAAACAAAAACAAAAAATGTAATAAAACACAAACCCAGTGTCAAGTTATGATGAATCTATATCTCACAATCCACACAATATACCCTCGTACTCGTACATATCATCCATCAACTTAAGTATGAACTAATCAATTGCTTTTTGTTTTTGTCCTATGTAAATGTGCAAGTATCTGTTGTTGTTATTGATTCTAGTTATGTTATGTGTTATTCTACCAACATATGTATATGTGAACATGTCTTTTGTCATTGTTTTATTATTATTATTATTATTGTTATTATTAGTTAATCTTAAAACCTTGAAATTAATAGAGAAAGGATATATGTAGCTCTGGCAATGATTGGTTGTATTGTATTAATGTATCTATTACTATATTATATTGAGATCTATTTTAATATTTATAACAAATTCTATGTTTTGTCATTGTTTTAAGGTTTTGAATTTAATTTTAAAATTATGTATGGATATTAATATGTTATTATTTTTTGAAGGATGGACCACAAAATCTGGATGATAGTACACGTGCTTTATTGAATACAACAAATGATGGTAGTAATGGCAGTGGCAGTGGCAGTGGTATTAGTGGCATTGCCGCTACACGTAAAAAAACCTTTGGCACAAACTATAAACGTCCTGGACCACCGACACCCAGTAAGCATGGCGGTCGTTTATCATTTGGTGGCAACTCAGAGCCAAAACGTGAAATTCTTAAGGAAAACTATGATTGTCCATCTGGTGTTGGACAATCATCAAATCAAATTTCCACAGCTAAAACCCCAGCACGTTTTCATCTATTCTCATCACGTTTTAGTTTGGGTCACAGCAGCAGTGGTGGAATTGTAGGAAGTTGTATTGGTTCAAGCAATACAACTCAGGCAAAAGATGAGGTAAGAGATACTACTTCTTGTTATTCGGTACAAAATTGTTTGCTTTTTTCAAGTCCTTTTTAGCGCATCATACAAAATATTCTTTATTGTCTTCAAAGTTAAATATGTCATCATTTCATCATATTGTATGTACTATGTTGCTTAGATTATGAGATAAATTTGTCTGTACATACACGTATATTTTTATATTAGCCTAGAAAATAGATTTAGTTTAGATTTACCTAAAGGCTTGGCATAGTTTTTAATAGTTTTATAGTAAGTAGTTTATAGAGACCAGTGTGAGATGGTACTAATGGAAAACTGACCTACATGATTCTATTGGATTTTGTTTTTACTTTTTCTTAAACACAATTTCCTTGGAAACTCTGTAATGATGGTAGGTACTTTAACATCGACAGGATTGCAGTTCCCATGGTAGCAGGGACTACTTTTAGTATTGGGGAAACAGTGTCCTTCTTTCTGTTGAGACCATTAATTTTCACACATGTCAATGACACAAAACGCAATTTAGGAGATGGCATGGTTTTCCGATCTTAAATTCCATAGAGAAATATATGTAAATATGAGGTATATTTGTAAGAATTGGCTTATGCAAATCACCGCTAATATAACATCAATGGAAAATTGAAATTATTGCTAGATGAACTGAAAAGTTGAAGTCTTCATTTTTATTTTATAAACTTACCTTATTAATGCAAAAAAAAAATAAAATACATTACTTTTTTTAAAATTTTTTTTTTTAATAAATTTCATTGCTGCCAACATACATACATATATTACATTCAGTTTATGTGTTAACGTGTTTATGTGTTTCTGTAGCTTTTCTGACAATTCTTTCATATCAATCAATACATACATATAATATCACACTAACGCAACATTGTATCAAAATATGATATTATTTCTTTATAAATGGTGTCCTCAGTACCTAAGAAGCCACAATCAAGTTCTGAATTTAATTCGATAAAATACAAGGGATGACTTGTGGCTTCCAATTTTAATGCCTTTATGATGTCCATAGCCTGTTCTTTTTTTGATTCATACTCTCTCGATTCAATAATTTTAAAAGCTGCTTCCTTGAGGTGAGGGACAAAGTTCTTAAAATAATTATACTGATCGCAATATTTAACGCCATAGACTCCTGGGTTGCAGTTGTTAGTCAGACCATGATAAGTACGGAATTTGAGACGTTGTTCATCATTCATATCTAGTAAAGCATTGCTACCAGATCCTCCAATCATCATACAAATACGCATCACTTTAAGCATTTCGATGGCAGCCTTTTGACAAGCATCCTTCTTCACATTCGATATACCATAACGCATGATAGTTGCTATCGTACATGTGGCTACAAAATGCGGAGCATTTGGTGTACCCATCTCGACAATGTCAATTATAGGCAATGGCATCTTACGCTGAATGCAATAGTCGCGTAGCTCCTCCAACACGTCATTATTTATATTATTTATAACCGGAACGCAATCACCAAGTGACTCATTTCCAAAGGCGTCCATGTTATTTTTTTTTTATTTTAAAAATAAATACAAAAAGGCCGAACACAATAAAAGTACGCTTCGCGTCGGTGGTTAGGTGGTTTTTGTTTCTCAAATCGAAGTAGTCAATAACTACTTATTAATTAGTGATGAGTGGGTAGTCGGAACGAATTAGTTCGAACGGCTTTTTTAATGTGAACTATGCAAACTAGTTCACCGTTGATGTCGCACTTATATTGTTTTGTTTGTTTTGTCTTTGAAAAAGACTAATTAGTTAAATTAACTACAGAAATGACAATAAATGACTTATTATTATTGCAAAGTTTTGGTATTTACGGTAGTAAGAAGTTATATAAAATAAATGTGTACCACCATTCAGACCAATGTGGCAACGCTAATATTTTATGCAATCTACTCAACTCAATCGTCGCACAGTTTTACGCAAATTCAAATTTTTTTTATATAGACTAACTGTCACTTAGTTTATGCAGCGGTTGTTAATGCAGTTTATGAAATCTCGAGATGACCCCAAATAATAAATGCTCTTCCACAATTCATATTTCTATTTAGTACTTAAACGAAATTCTTAACTTTTAGTTTCGCTTTTGACAAGAGAGGAAATTGGATTCGTAAAATGTTTCAAGTGAAACTTCTTTCTTTTAAAATGAAAAAATATGAAATCGTCACGTTTTTTCGATCTTGTATAATATGAATCGCATTAGGTAGACACTTACACTTGTAGAAACTTTAACAGAGTGTGTATTTCTATTGCCATATCCAAAACAAGCAATAAAACTTTTGGAAAATCCACCGGAAAAGTCGGAAAATCTCAATAAAGGAGTAATTACAATTACAATAGTTTATGTTTCAAGCAAGCAGTTTGTTATTATTTATGTTTTAAGGCAAGTCTGGTTCTGAACTTTTCTAATTTCCTCCTTTCATTCTTAACTTTCCCCTGAGCAGAAGGCCTCTGTCTAGGTTATAATTTGTAATTATAATCTTAGTTCTAATAAATAAATAAATAAATAAAATAAATAACATTTATGTTAATTGTCACTATTACTCTATAGCATGGCCAAGCCAAGACAGAAATCTATTATTAAAACTATGATTGTAGAGCAGTTCGATTTGCCGGTGGTGAACAGATGTTTATACTCTTCACAATATGATTAGGAAACTCATTCTAGAAAGTGAGCAGTTGTAAGCAAATTAATGTTCTTTGGATTACCAGTTAATGGGCACAATGGTCTGGAACTGAGATACGCTTCAATCAATATGTTCCCACAGTCCGCCGAAATTGGGTCTGTGCGGTGGATTAAAGAGCAATTAAATGCTTCGAGTTGTGAGTTCAGGAACTAAAAAAAAAAAAATTCTTGCTTGAAATCTTGATGCCAAAGCTTTAAAGATTAGTCTTCACCCATGTTCCTATAGAGTTGTTTGCAGGCTCGTAAATGTTCGATGAAATGTTCTAATCCCCAAAGAAAGCAGTGTAATCCTGTAATCACTTTTTAGATGTATAGCCTTGCTTAGAAAACAAATGAACAAAGCAATGGTGGCCACATTGTGATTGCGAAGCTTTTATCTCAGTCGGATCCAGTTGCCTCAAATGGGCGTTTGGGTTGTTTACTTTGATGCAATGGTAAATCTGTCCTCTGCTGACAGAGGATGGGTTGTGAATGATGTCTGAAACAAAACGCTATTAGTATTTGCTTTCGTTGTCTATTGTCCGTCCGTATGTATGCAAACTAGTCGCTCAGTTATTGAGGTAAAGAACTGAAATTTGGCATGAAGTTTTCTTATCGCCAAACGGAATCAGCCGAATTGGACCACTAGGAGGGCTACCTACCATACACACTCCGCAACAAAATTCAGGTTCTTATTAGAAAAACTTGTTTTGTTTTTATGCATATAAATTTCAAGACCCTAGGATTACTGGATCATATAGCGCCCATACAAATATTTCGATACTTAGGTCCAATCATTAATGTAATATTTCTGTGTGTTCAATCACAGGACCGTAGACACAAACGTTTCTTAGGGGTGCGTAAAGAGAAATTGAAGATTGTGTTATTTATTGTTCTTATTCGCATTATTGTTATATTTTAAAGATGTTTTATGATCTGAACTTACAAATGATCTCTATGTTAGTACCCTAACTCTGTCTATATTCCTAATATTGTATATGTAGGTATAATCTATGTGTTTCTTACCATTTTACTATTATCTGTTTAATGTTATTTTGTCATGGTCACTTGTGTCTTGATTGTTATATCCTTGGCGGTAAAGGAAGGTCAAGTTCTTCTGGTTGTTTGTTTGTGTTGTTGTAATTGTTGTTGTGGGTATATATATTTTCTTACATCAAAAATCTAACAAATAAAATTAAAAAAAAAAAAAAATGGAACTAAGTCACTAATAATTCCAATTCGAATTCATAACAGCTAAAGACAAACAACATTAAAAATAGCAAGAATAATAAATACAACAAAAATTTGCTTAGAAGCATACAAAAACAACATCAGAACAATCCCATTACACCATTTTTGCTAACAGTGGAAGAAGTGACAGCACAAGCGGTGCCATTTTGTACTTCAACACCACGCAAAAGTCGTATATATTATGATCAACGTCGATTGATTGATTATTATAATGTTGTATCGAGTGCAACATCATCCGATGATCAAAATGTTCAAGGACTTCAATCAAGTCATGGTCATCATCATCATCATCAGCAGCAGCAGCCGCAGCAACAACAACAAAATGCAATAAAAATTCAAAATGTTTTACTGACCAACAACAAGGATAATAGACCAAAGAAATCTTTAATATTACAAAGACTACGCCACCTTTCTTCGGCCTCATCATCCTCGCCAGGTTCAAGTACGAAGTGTTCACCACAAATGCGTAGAATTTTACAAAATTATGGCAATGGTGGTCGTAGAGGAGGAGGAGGAAAACCTTTAATGGTGAAACCAAGAAATTCTAAGGATACGAAATATACTAGTCCAGGGGCAGAAACTTGTAAAGTAATGATGACTCCTATTAATACTACTACTACAATAACAACATCATCATCTCGCAAACGCAGTAAATACCACCACCAAAGACGTCAACCGCCGCCACTTTCATCATCACCATCATTGCCAAAAAAACGTTTGGGAAGACGTTTAACACTTCATTTTGATGGGAAATTTTTTTTGAATCATAATCGCAGTCGCGGATTGAATGCAAGAAATAATGAACAGAAGATTCTCTATGAGAACAAACGCAAGAAGTTACAAAATAAACGCTGTATTCATTATGATCAATATCGAGACTTAAATGATTTGGATTTGGATTGTAATGATGATGAACATGATAATAATAGTGATGTTGTTGCAAAGGGTGAAACAGTTGAAGAAACATTTGATGTTGTGGACATTGATAATGCGACCTTTGATATGAAAAATAACAACTATAAATATGTTAATCAAAATAATCCAGTCAGCAGCAGTAGTCTTGATAATGAGCCGCCAGAACATGAAGATATGGGCAATATAATAGTGATGGCAAAAGATGACCAAGATGTTAATACATTATCACAATCATTATCATCAATTGCATTGGATAATCCACCACACCCATCATCATTATCATCAATTGCATTGGATAATCCACCACACCCATCATCATTATCATTATCATCATCGTCATCATCATCATCATCATTGATGTTAGCTAATACATTTGATGTTATAAATCCAGTTAGTGATTCTGTGAATATTCTTTGTAACACAACCAATCATAATGCCGAATTACTTGATTGCTCTGCAAACAATCTGCGCCATATCAAAGAATTTGAACAAATGATTGTCAAACCGAAAGAAAGTCTACTATTTTATGATAGAATATATAATGGTAAGCGATGGTGGAGACCGCGACGACGTTACCGTAATCTTTTTATTAACAATAATCATAAACATAATTCTCTTGATGAAGATGATAATAATAATAGTATTGGTAATGGTGATGGTTATAATGATGATAAAGATTTTGAAGAACTTTGTAGGAATATTGATTCGAATGCACCATTTGCTTTAGAGCCACTTCATTATGATTCTGATGATGATGATGATATTGAAAATGTTGCTGCAGGTGATGATAATCAAATCAAATTTGATGAGAAATTGAATACTTCATTTGTTGATGGTAAAAAAGATATTGAAACCTATTCATATCTTAGGCTTGTCTCGAACTCAAGTGAATTATCAGCAATTACGAATCATAATTCCGATGGTGCTCTCAATACTCTACTTAGCAATAATATCACAATGAGTACTACAGCTACAACAACAGCTGCCTCGGGAGCAACGAAAACAACATTATTATCATCATGTCTTAGTTTGAATAATAGCAGTAAATCAATTACATCAACTACAATTTACACACAAACTAATATTTTTGATCATCGCTTACCAAATATAAGTACCATCCATATAAGTGATAAGAAAGATTCAGTTTCAGTTCACGAACAAAGACAACAGAAAGGATTCAATGCCACCAATGGTGGTGGTTCCTCTGGTCGTTTCCCCAATCATTTTGCTGTCTACTTAACTATTGGATTTATTCTGATCTTAATTTTATATTGGATGACTATTTAGGTTTACATATTTCTAAATTATGTCTACATTATTTGATCTGATCAACAAAATTCAATATTCAAATTGATGTAAAATTTCATGGAAGTTCAATTATTATTATGAATATAATTTTAATTAAGTCGATCCAATAAAATCATATTCTGTGTTAGTTGCTTAATTTTTTGTTTTTTTTTTTTGACGATAAGAGACAATCTATAATTCCAAATTTTTAATAAGAATCCTAACAACTAAGAGGAATTTAGGTCGAATTGTATATTAAGAAAAGGAAAGTACCGTTTGTTTATTAATTAAAAAAAAAAAAGAAGCTCTTTTGCGTCTAAAAAAGATTTTTTAGATTCTTTACTTTTTATAGCGAACAATCTACTGCATTTTAGACTTCTAACTTAGTTTTTCAAGATATAAAATTATGAAATCTATATCTGTAATTAGCAGAATTATGAATTTCTTCTATGGCAAAACAATTCCAAAGGCGACGAGACGGGAATTTTTTTATGGGAGGTATACGTTCCAGTAACCCTGGGGTCTTGAAATTTACATGGTTAGTGAATGTGGATCATACACTTATACTATCCAGATTTCATTTCGATAAGACAAAAAAATCGGCCAAGAGCGAGTCAGACTCGTACACGGAGGGTTCCGTACCAGATTGCGGTTTGTATGGGAGGTACTCCCCCTAGTGATCCGATTTTATTGATTCCAACAAATGAACCGGGCCTATATTAAACACTTATTGAATCTAAATTTCTGTTCAATAGTGAAAAAAAAAAAAAAACAATTTTTTGAATAAGAACCTGAATTTTAATAGTGGGTTAGTATGGGAGGTACCCTCCTTAGTGGTTTGATCGAACTGAAATTTCGACAGTATAAGTTTCTGATGTATAGCCACCAAACACCCAAATTTCAAAAACGTGGGATTACTGGATAGTATAGCTGCCATACAAACTAAAATGTTTTTTGTACGGGGACCCCTTGAAGTTTTTGAAAATATTTTAGTTTTATTGGGTGTATGCATATGATTCCGCCCTTTCCGATAGTTTCGCTAGTATCGCCGCTTACACTTGCACACTAAAATACTAATACTTGCATTCGATAGTGCCTTCTATCAGCTGTTAAACACAGTGTATAACATTCGGTGGAAGCATAAACAACAAATATTTCTAATTCATTGAAAATGTCGAGTTTTATCCCAAGTAAACATCATTTGCGGGAGGTTTTATTGCACTATTTTGTTGCAAAGAAAAGTGCAGCGGAAACTTATCGTTTGCTTGCTGATGTTTACGGTGAGCATGCTCCATCGAATACAACTTGCAAAGAATGGTTTCGACGATTTAAAAATGATGATTTTGACATTGAGGACAGAGAACATGGAAAACCACCCAAAAAATTTGAAGATGCTGAATTGGAAGATTTATTGACCGAAGATTGTTGTCAAACACAATCAGAATTGGCAACAACATTAAATGTTGATCAATCAACTATTTCAAGACGTTTGCAAGCAATGGGAATGGTTCAAAAAGTCAATAACTGGGTGCCACATGAATTGAAAGACCGAGACATCGAACGTCGCAAAACCATTTGTGAAATGCTGCTTCAAAGACAAAAAAGAAAAGGTTTTTTGCATCGGATAATCACGGGAGATGAAAAATGGATATATTACGAGAATCCTAAACGCAAAAAATCTTGGCTGAAGCCAGGTGAGGCCGGCCCATCACAGCCAAAGAAAAATATTCATTGTACCAAGGTTATGCTCTGTATTTGGTGGGATCAGAAAGGTGTTGTGCACTATGAGTTGCTGAAACCGTCTGATACTATCACTGGCGATGTTTACAGACGACAACTAATGCGGTTGAAGGTAGCTATAGAAGAAAAACGACCGGAATGGGTGAATAGGCATGACAAATTAATTCTTCAACATGACAACGCCAGACCGCATACGGCAAATGTTGTGAAAACATATTTAAATGGACAAGACTGGGAAGTGCTACCCCACCCGCCATATTCACCAGATATAGCCCCTTCAGATTTTCATTTATTTCGAAGGATGCAGTCTGATCTTACGGGAGAGCGATTCACTTCTTATGAAGATATCAAAATTTGGCTTCATAATTGGATTGCCTCAAAAGACCAGGACTTCTTTATGCAAGGAATCCGTAAATTGCCTGAAAGATGGGCAAAGGTTGTAGCTGCAGATGGGGCATACTTTGAATAAATAAATTTTCCTTTTTCTAAACAAGCAAATTTGTTTTGTTTTCACAAAAAAGGGCGGAATCATATGCATACACCCAATAGTATTTTTTGCTGATGCTCGGGTAGAACTATTGTACATATTCTTTAAATTTGAATTTTGGTATGTATGAGGTTCCGACAAATGTGCAGCAGGAAAGTGCGTGCAAAATTTCAGTTCTATAGCTCAAAAACTGAGGGTTTAGTTTGTTTTGTATACATACAGACGGACAGACGGCCATGGCTTAATCAACTCGTGATTAAAAAAATGTTTAATTTATGGGAACTCCGATCTTATAATGATTATTCATTAGTCCTTAAGTTTGGAGTTGGATTTCGAAATTCATCAATTTTACTTCAAAATACTTATTATTGTAAGTAGTAGTATGGTTGATAAAAATATTCATTAAGGGCAACATCAATTATACACTAAGAGAAGTAAACTGTACTTTTACTAAGAAACTGATAAGAGATTCAGTACTTTTTAACGAACATTCCATTAGATTTTAGAACCCTGATATTTTTTAAGAAATCTATGAACTCTATATAATTGCATCAATCCAGTTATAAGTATAACTTTAGTAGAATCAAAAGCCTACAAATGACCATATAGACTGCTTAAATGTAATACCATTAAGAGCCTCTAATGTTCCTAACCTTACCATCGTCTAAGTAAAATAGACCTCTGGAGGTTGCGAAGCAATCATGCCCATTAATAATTATTGGGTAATTTCTGAATATAGTCACCTTTTAGCTTTTGAGTATTCTCAGATCACCAATGTTTGTGGATATTTTTGTTTCCTTTCAATTATTAATTTATTATTATTCAATAAAATTTGATTATGTTTTATTTTCTCATTGATTCACACATAAACAAACACATGTGATGTGGTACCGTTTTGCTTTCTATTTTTTTCTTCCCTATAGAATACGCCACCGAAAAAACGTCTCAGCAACATGTTTAAACGTCGAGTTAATTGATTGGATATTTCTAAGGCAAGACGCGACATCGAAGGACTATTTCTAAGGCTATGGCTATGATGATGATATTTAATGTTTTTTTTTTTTTTAAATTCATTGTAAATGTAAATATTTTTTATGCAATTCACAACACTAGATTGGTCTTATCAGTTTAGTCTGATTTACTAAAAATAAAATAGAATCATGTAATGGAGACTCCATAATCTACGTTTATGTTTATATTTACATGATCAGCATCCCAAGGGAAATTGCTATGGCAATGTTTGTCCGTCTGTGATGCCAGTTTATGAAATTAAGAGATGATATATTTTATTTTAAAATACCTATCTATGTCTATATTTCATATAAACAGATCATCTGCTGCAACCGTTTTAAGATGGCCCCTAATATGTATAGAATATACATAAATTCCTTTGTGTCATCGGATATCTAATTCGATAGTTTCATTTTTGGCATCCTTCACAACATTCAAGTTGTTTTTTCATAGCCCCCATAATAAAAATTATCTATTTTCAGAGCCAATCATATGTGAAGTGAAGTATAGTATTATGTATGTTAACTTTGGTGAGACCAAAGTTACCTTTTTTTTTTTTTTGTAAATTACTTTTAATGTACAGATTTGTTATAATGGTAATATAAGCACCTTTCTTTTTCATAGATTCCTATATATTAATTGTGAATAAATATATTAAAAATAAATTTCAAATTTGTTTTCATTGTAAGCTTAATAAATGTAAATTAATTCCATGAATTTTGGTTGGATCGTAGGGCCGAAACAAATATATTTAAGTCCAGTTGGTATTGGAGTTCCTCAAGTCAGTGTCTAACACACAACAAAATGTTTTTTGGCAGTTTCTAGAACCTTGTGTGTTCCAGCATAGACACAGCATCTTTGCTTAAAGTGTGGTCTATCCATTCAAATCGTCTACGTTTCATTAGTGGCTTAATTTGAAGTTTGTTGGTTGGCTTAAATAGGTCTTAGTTAGAGATGATGCGGAACAACCAGATCCTTTGAATTTTGTGAAAGTTTGCAGCGTCCGATTAAGTACTGTTAAGACTCGAAACTATGTATATTTCGTGTTACCTACTAAACCTGAGCTTAAATGAACGAACAGAAAGTAACTGAATTCTATAGCAATAAGCTTTATGTACTATTTTAAATGACATCCTGCTTTTCATAATGTAACTTACAACAGAGTAAATATAAATACACTTCTTAGACAATAAATGTAAAAATATGAAAAAATTAGTGAGTTACAACAAACTGGATAGCATAAAAACCTTCTCCAGGAAAAAAATATACATATATGTCGACTTTCATGGTGATAGGTGAAACTGTTTCGGAGCTTAGCACCGTTAAACGATTTTTTTTTTCGTCCATTTTTATATACAAGTATGTATGTATATAGATTTCTACATTCCAAAATTCAATTTGTTTTAAAAATTATTGTGAACGTAGGTTTTAGATTATTTTTCTTCTTTACTTTCTTTTTAGTTTTATTAATAAGGTTCGTTCAGGAAGATGGAGGTTTAGCCCAGATTCTCTAGTCCAATGGCAGGGCTGCTAACCATTCATGCCGTATTGTCATTTCATAACGAGAGCCGGTTGCTCCAAAACAGAAGCCCGCTGTAGCTGCCGCTTACATGTGGTCACACGTTACTTGATGGCGTAGACAGAAATACATATGTGGATTGCTTTTAGCTTCGATACTCAGCTTCAAATTTACCGGCTTGGGAGAGCTTACCAGTGCCTCAGCTACCGCCGGCATCGCTCTCAATACACTTACTGAGCCTCTTTATAACGACAAGATAACAATCCTTGTCTCTCTGTTTTAAAAACAAACGATCTAATGATCTCAAATTTGCTATATTTCGTCTCTTTGTCATATTTTCCAAGCTTAAGGAAAGTCATTTAGTAAATTATGATATTAATCAAAAGGATATCTTCAAAACTATGGTAGCAACAGGATATTTTCAAATTTCACTTATTGCGAAACATCCAAAAGTAGCAAAAAGGATGTATGATGTTAAAGTTTAGACTCTACAAAATGGAAATTTAGTGGAAAGAAATATACTCTTAGTTCCTGGGCATACTAAATTAGTTTTTTTCACTTTTGACATTTTCCCACACCCAATATTAATGCTCATTGTTTTAGGGAAAAACCTATACTTGGATCTTCTAAATAAAAGAAAAGATAGTAATTGGGTACTTTTAAGTATAAGAGGACTTCAAAGGAAAATTCAATTTGATACATATGAGGTTCGTAAACTGGTTCCATATTAATCAAAGCGGATGTATTGGGTCCATCCCATTTAATATACTTCTTTACTGACTTACTATTTTTTGGTCCCACATAAAATGAAGCAGATGTATTGGGCCCATTGTTTATTTACTTTTTCTTTTTTAATATTCTTTTTCTGAAAGATAAGAATCATTTCACTTTAAAAATACACTAACGAAACTATCAAAATTTTCATATGATTTCATTACTTAGCTTTAAAGTCGATGCAATTTAGAAGATCGAACAATATATGGAGTGATAAATCATTAAGTAGTTCAAAACAACATCAAAGACTACAACAAGAGACCTTCACATATGGCCAATATATCTTGTACATACTCGTATGTAAGTGGCGATATGAACCAGAAAAATATTTTTGTTTATTAACCTTTATCTTGAATTCTAAGTATATTAGCAATAAAAACCAGTTATTTGTTTTTCCATGCTCAATAACATTTTTATACCCTACAATGTAAAAGAAATGCATATAAAAAAAAATTAATGCTATAATAAATTAGAACTCGAGCTGCTAGGCTTAAACCTTCGACTGTATGAAATTATTTTTATTATATTTGAAAAAGTAAGAGTTATAAAGGATGATGAGGGTTTGGAGTTAAGAGAAATGGTAGATTGAAGTAGAATAGCCTGGTGTGTGTGTGCATAAATTTCTCGTTTGAACGGATTTTACTATAGTAATAGAAGGTGACAGTATTACTAATTACAATTTGAAATACATACTAAATCAATATGTTTTGAGAAATTAGCTTCTTTCTAAGAGGTTCCGAGGTTTCTAAAAAGATTCTCAGTTTCACATGATTGATATAAAAAAGGCCTAATATCTTGATTCTAAAAAGTTTTGGATATTTCTCGGTTATAACTGTAATTTCTCTAAGCAATCTACTTTTAAAAAAATATTTAAAATCTTTATTTGATTTGCTACAATATACTCATGAAGGCTATTCAATAGCCGTTTATAATCATTCATTTTCTTCAGCAATTTTCAGTTGTTGCATATTCATATTACAATATGAGGAATCATTGGTTGATGTTGTTGTCGCCTATTTTATAAGTTTGTGACGTCAGAAAGTCTGTTTATTATACATAGATCTTCGACCAAGTAAAAAGAAGTTTAACTTCGCCTATGCCGAAGTTGATATACTCTTCACGCATCCCCTAAAAAATGTTATTGGCTACGCTCTGAGATACAGAATTCAATTTCAATTTTTGATTATTGATTTGACTTATGTTTAGGGTATAGTCAATACACATAGAACATTTTAACACTGAGATCGAAGTAATACTTTGGTAGTCCGTAGAGATAAAAAGGGGTTTGAAGCGATAGGGGGCTTTTTAGTCGGTAAAAATCCGACATTACTTATGGCACGGGCCATGAGTATCTTTCGCAGATTTTTCCCTCCTTGTTCGCATAACAACAAAAAAAAAAAAAAAAAAAAACACTGAGACCGAAATATTTGTATGGGAGCTTAACGATCTAGTAATCCTAGGGTCTTGAAATTTATATGGTTGATGAACTTATAGTATTAAAATTTCAGTTGGATAACACAAAAAACAAAAAAGTTTTGCTATTTAATAAAAACCTAAATATCGATTTGGGTTTGTAAGGGAGCTATACGATCCAGTAAATCTAGGGTCTTGAAATTTACTCCTTTCATGGACATTAATTAGA
Organism: Amiota minor; assembly: GCA_037043295.1. Lineage (NCBI taxonomy): Eukaryota > Metazoa > Arthropoda > Insecta > Diptera > Drosophilidae > Amiota > Amiota minor. The sequence goes on from JBAMAW010002683.1 coordinate 1,744,261, forward strand.
AACTTACAGTATTTAAATTTTAATTCGATACGAGAAAAAGCAAAAAAGTTTTCTTCATAAGAACCTGAATTTTAATAGGTTTTTTTGTATGGGAGGGGGGTACCCTAGTGTTCCATTTCGCCTGTAAAATTTCTGCTCTTTAGCTCAAAAACAGAGGGACTAGTTTGCATACATACAGACGGACAGAAGGACATGGCTTAATATATAATATATACTTTATTGGGTCTCTAATATCTCCTTCTGCCTGTTACAAACTTCATGACAAACTTATAATATTATTCACTGCGTGAAGAGTATAAAATAAAGTCAAACAGGTGTATGATGTTTTTTTTTTTCTATTATTATTGTCAATAGTTTTTATTATAATATTGATCGAGATATTGATGTAAACGTGTTTATCTGCCACCCAGTTTGCAATTTTAGAAAACTCTTCATATAAAAAATATTCATTGATCGGATTAGACAGTCTGAAATTCAGACTAATATGTATATATCAGATCGAATATGTATGTCATATAAATTAATAGTGGTAAAAGCATACATAATAAGTACAATATTATCCTGCAGGGCAGCTCTCTGATCGAGTCCTTAAGACCTTATAGACTAAAGGAAATTATATATAACAACCATTAAGATTCAAATAATACTAAAGTTGTATGAAGTGAACAATATTTATTCAATTCATAATATCATATTCCAGTTTGGTTTCAATTTGTATAAATGTTTTATAGAGTCTTAGGTAAGGTATTAGCCTTACAACTACGGAAGCAAGGTAATTTTATAATCTGAATAATATCGTATGTTTGAAAGAAGATAATGGGTAAAAACTTTACGTTAATGGTTTTTTGTTAAATTATTTTTTATCTAAAACTAGACACTTGCGCTAGAACTTAAAACTAATGATCGATACTTGAAAGAGCTAACTATGAAATTAGCTGAGAAAGTTCCAATTACCACTAGGATAGTCTATCGGACTTTTGACTTATATTAATATTTATTTTAGCCTATATGATTTTTTCATTTATCATGTAAATATTACAAAGATCTTTAATTGCATGTTATTATAATTTCATAAATATTATATATTTTTAAGATTTTCAATACCATATAGATCCATAAAGATAAGGATTATTGATTGGGTTGAGTACATTGGTCCGTTCAATTCTACAAAAACTTATCTTTTACCTTTTAAGTAATTGAGCATAGATTTTATGCAGGCACCACTTACTTTTCTAGAGTTCCCTGATTACTGGAAGATTTAGACCCCAAACAATACTTGTATTTATACATATGCATAATAAATAGCTTTAAATTGCATACAGAATTTCTTTTGATGAAAAAAACTTTGTGAAATAAACGAAAACACAACCGATTGAATAAATTTTACTAGAATTACCCGGTTATTCGATGAGGTCCCCACACAAAATACAAAGCAGACTTAAACTAAATACATATTTATGTGAGGAAAAACTTCTTAATAAGTATATAATATAACAGAAAACTGAAGCAATTGAATAAATATTAGTAGAATTGCCCAATTACTGGAAGAGATTAAACTCATTTCGTGGAAAAAAGCATCATAACAAGGACATAAAATATCTGATAATTGAACTAATTGGATAAATATTTAATGGGTTAATAATGGATTTTATTAAAATGTTTAGAAAAAAGTTTATAATTTGATAATTAACATATCCAGTATATCCAAAAAATAAACCGACCAAATGAATATTTGATATACACTTCCGATCAATCAATAACGGATAATGGAAAAAATCTCTAAAATTCAGTCTGTTGTCTGTCATGTTTTTAAGAAATCCATCAAATTATGGAGTAAATATGAACAAATCTACCAGGAAAACTCTAACGCTTTGTGAATAGTGAATAAAGAATTCGCCAAGCAGTCTCAACCTCAATGTGATCTGCAGGAAAAATTCGCTTTTAATAGGGAGTACGATGATTAATACCTAAGTAAAGCAAAACATCTTATAATCTTAGATTAAAACATAAAAAAGAGAACACCTTTTACCAACTTTCGGAAGAATATCGCTCTCTTTTTGTTCGAAACCAAATGACATGGAATTGTGGGTTATATCGAATCGTTTTTCTCATGAAAAACGCTTTAACTTGGTTGAAACTACTACTTACTTCTATGACATAAGAAAGGAAAAACGCTATTTGATCCAGTCATCATAGCCGAGATGTGGATGCATGGCTTATTCGAACTCTAATTCGTTTCATTTAAGATAAATCCCATATGATACATAGATCTGTTCCAAAAAGAATTTTTTCACTTTTCTAACATTTTTGGGCCATTACCTTGGATATTTCAACATGATAATGTTCCAGTGCATACCGTTCTAATGGTGAAGAAGTGAAGTAAGGATCAAAATGTTGCGTTAATGTACTCTTCTGACCTCAACATCATTGGCTTACACATAAAGTCTATCCATCTGGCAGACAATTTGAAGATCTCAAATCAATATCAAATGCCTTAAAAAGCGTCTATTATTGAATCTTCTAAGATCCCCTTACTGAATAATAAGAAAATAAATTATTGCAAAATTTTTTTTTCAATAGTTCGATTTCAAGAAATTCCATATTCTATTAAAAATACCTTGACTCTATTTCATTGATTGGGAGTGTATGTATACATATATATATACATACATACTTAGTATTATATTACAGTCCATGAATATTCTAAAAGAAGCATGACAATGTGAATTTTAAATTGAGTTAACGAATTTGTGAAAAACTTGTTAAATCGATTTGATCTGTAAATTTCATTGATTCTTCTGGAATAAGATGAGAAGAGATGAGACGCGATGATGGGATCAGATGAAATGAAATGATAGAGAAATGATAGAGAAAAAGAGATGACGGCTAAAAGGCTGCCGGATTCCAGCCATGTGCTCATAAATGTGGATGGTGGTGCGGCGGTGCACATAATGAAGCTAAAGTTGTTTAAAAGGAATTATAAAAATATTTATATTTATGTGACACAAACAAGCAAAACGAACGATATAATTTCAGAAATTTAAATGAGTTGAACTGATATTCTTACTGAATACTGGAATTGTAACGAGTATTCAAATAAGGTAGCCTCTTGTTATTATTATTAATATTATATTATTTGGTTATATTGGTATGTATGTTATTAATGATATTATTGGTGTTGTTACCTGAGTTGAAAATCATCCAACTCATTGATTGTTTATAACTGAAACTAAGCTAACTGATCCAAGTCGTCAGATATTATACATTACTACATACATACATACTTATAGAGGCAGAACTTAAGATCAATAATATCAACAACAACAACTTTAAATTCAAGAGGGGCAGGTAGTAGTAGTAGTAGTAGTAGTAGAGGCAGCAGCTCCAGCAACAACAACAACAATACCAAACAAACAACATCACACCATAACACCATCCAAAGCCGATAAAAGCACAAACAGAGCATTGAAGTAGATCAGTCTCGTTTTGGCAAAGAATCCAACTAACTAACTAACTATCTATCTATCTATCTATAAGAAAACACACATAATAGCATTTTGAGCTTGTAGATCTTAAAAAAACTAAGAATTTAAGTGAACTAAACAATATTCTCAGAGTGATAAGAATTCAAGAATCACAGCGATTCAGTGATTGATTTATATGTTTTGGTGGTTTATACAAAACAAACTAACCACGCTTACAATCCACAATTTCCGACCAATAAACGAATACACTAATGTTCGTTTGGAACGACAAACAGGATACAAATTTTAAGTTTCTGTGAACTTTGATCATCGTCTGTACACAAAACGTGTACCAAAAGGATTTGAACTAGTATTCTGAACTGAAACGGATATTTTTTGTGGATTTATTTATTTTTTTTTTTCTCTTGTGCATCGTGAACTTTTTAAACCTTTGCTGTATGTGATAATGCCAATCGGCCGTGTTGAAGGAAGTTATAGCACAACTGCCACAGTCAAAGGTACAGCAACAGCAACAACTACAACAACTAAAACAAAATCAAAACAAACAACAAAAAAAGTTAGTGGTGTCAGTAGTGGTGACAGTGGGACTGATAGCCCCATTCATAATCCTACAAAGGTTGAACAAAATAATATTATCTATGATGCATCATCGTCTGGCGGAAACAAATGCCGGCATGGCTGGAAAGTCCAAGCCTCGAAATTGGCTAGAAAAACACATAATCGTATACGCGGTATTGTGGAATCGTTAAAGATTCAACCAAACCCAGAGAAGCCAATGATACCATTATCTATAGGTAAGTACAAATATTATTGTATGATATGATAAATTCAGATTAGATTAAGGCTTAGAATAGACGGCTAAATCCAAGGAATCCATTATCTTTTGGTAAGTACAAAAATCATGATATATTAAATTCAGTGAGTACAGATTTATCCAAGTCCAGAGAAGTCTACGATACCATATACATATATGTATGTGTATTGTAGCGACAATAAGAGATGCATGAGACGATAAGTTCCGGTTAGGTTGGTTTCTTAGAATAGATTTGGAAAAGAAAGGGAACAAGGAATTCACCTAGTCACTGTGGACTCATTTCTTATCAATTGAAGGAATCTCTGTATGAATCAATTTACAATAAAATAAAAATAAAATAAAAATCGGTCAAGTGCGAGTCAGACTCGTACACGAGGGTTCCGTACCAGATTGGGGCTTGTATGGGAGGTACTCCCCCTAGTGGTCCGATTTTATTGATTCCAACAAACGAACCGGGCCTATATTAAAAACTTATGGTATCTAAATTTCAGTTCAATAGTCCAATAAACAAAAAAGTTTTTCGAAGAAGAACTTGAATTTTATTGGTGGGCTTGTATGGGAGGTACCCCCCTCAGTTGGACGATTTGGCTGATTCCAACAGATGTACAGCGCCTATATCAAAAACTTATTGTGTCTAAATTTCAGTTCAATAGGACGAAAGACAAAAAAGTTTTTCTAATAAGAACCTGAATTTTAAGGGGGGTTTGTATGGGAGGTACCATCCTTAGTGGTCCGATCAAAGTGAAATTTCGACAATATAAGTTTCTGATGTGTAGCCACCAACCAACATAATTTCAAGATCGTGGGATTACTGAATCGTATAGCTGCCATACAAACCAAAATGTTTCTTGTATGGGAACCCCTTGAATTTTTTGAAAATATTTTAGTTTTAGTATTTGTTGCTGATGCCCGGATGGAACTTCACATTCAACTCTCTAGCTTTTACGGTTCATGAGATATGACCCGAGGATGGGCGGACGGACAACAAAGTCTCTGCAATAGGGTTCCCTTTGGTATTCTTTGTGTCCGGAACCCCAAAAAAACCCTACAAAAAATAATCCTCATAAAAAAATGTAGTCCATGTCTTTTTTATGAACGCGTGGTGACATCGCAAAAGTTGTAACCTTTATTGTTGATGGGTGATGATGATGTTGATGATGAAGATTACAATATCATTTAACATTCTTTGTTCATTTGGTCCAAAATCCAGAGATTATAATGATGATCGCGCTGATGATGAGACAAACAACACACCCACTTTTCTGAGCCAATCAATGCACATTTCACTTAGTTTATTATTTAGTTAGTTAAAACCGGTGCAGGTCACAGAGAGAAACTGTAACAATGCCGGTATTTTGAATAACCAACCGATCGAGCGACCGAAGACACACAACAACTGCGTAAATGGATTAATGGAATTTTTTTTATTTGTTGTTATTGTTTTTGTTAAAGTTGCATTTTTGTTTTCTTGTTATGTTTTGATAAAAAAAAAATAAAAACAACTACGATTAATTTATACAAAAAAAAAAAAAAAAAAAAATATAGATTTGTTTTAAATAAAAAAATATTTTCATGATTTGCGCGCGTTCAGTCGAAATTTGCATAAAATGTAGTTTCACCTGTTGTTTATATCGTCAATCCAATCGTTGGTTTTGTTTTTGTTTTCTTTCTTTTATTCAATTCTTATTAAAATTCAGAATAAATTAAATCATGGTGGCGCGTGTCATACATCTCATACTCGTATATGTAAGTTTATCCATTTATCCATCCATCCATCCATCGATTTAGTCTGATATCTTTAAAGATGCCATATTCCATAACACAACTGGAAACCACACATCTCATATAAGTTCATTCATTTATCGATTCATCCATCCATCGATTTAGTCTGATATCTTTAAAGATGCTACATTCCATGCCACAACATGAAACACACTTTTTTGGGGAGATAAATTCTAAAGTGACTAACAATCTGATAGCGATTAAGGATGTCAATAACAACAAATATGTTATTCCAGTACAGCCAGGACATTTCGAACCATGTTCTTTACTCTATTGAAGTTCCATAGTCATCATCATCGTCTTTGACTCTACACCTCTTTGTGAGCTTTGGACCTCCATTAGTATGATGATGAGGTTCGTTGTTGTCCCTTTTCAATTTTTATTCTTAAGCTTTTTCATATCTTCTTTTTTATTCTCATTACGTAACATAGCCTTCTTATTCGTAAGACTAGTTTGACGATGGTTTTGTACAACGCCATCTTGTATGATCTAAAATTTACCCGTTGAGTGGTGATATCTTTAATGATTTAATCCTTCATACATATCGAAGCAAATTCTTTGACAGAGTTCAAATAGGGTTTAGCGATTGTTTTAGTTAAATCATGATGTGACCAGATAATTTGCTACGATCATGTATCTCAATCAATCATTTGTTTTGTACCCATTTAGTTAAATTTTTGATGATTTAAGCCTTGAGATATGCATTCTTTGATAGAACTGAGACCAAATGCTTACCTAGTCTAGTATTAATATTTATTTGTTAGTTTATTAAAGGCAACTATGTATAACAACTAGGGTCTCACCACCTACCCATATTCATGTATTCCATTCTAAATATCATAATAATACATCTGTGAAATACTTACAAGAAGAGGATACAGCAGAAGATGTGCCATGACTCTGTGATAGTATAATATAATTTGGACCAGACTGTAATATCTAGGCAATCATTACCTAGAACCAACAGAACTATCAGACTCATAAAAATTGAAATTCCCTAAGAATAGACGAATTTCGGAAAAGCTGAAAATATGGGGTTATGTCCAATTGAGGCTGCATCTAATCTATTGGAAAATCTATTTTTACATTATATTATAAGTATATAGTCGTACTCGTTTGCAGCTGACAGCCCCAGTAGCAATGAGTGTTCCTTTAAAGACTATGAATATTGTACCGACTGGACAACTCGATCTCTCTTTGTTGGGTATCCCAAGATTACCCAACAATAAATTGTATGTTTTGTTTTTTTTTTGTTGTTTAGTATCCTGAGATTACACAAAATTTATTGTTTGGTATCCTGAGATTACATATAATTTTTTGTTGGATATTTCGAGAAGAGTTTTAGTCCTTGGTTTCTTCCCTATATCTTAAGCTTATATGTACTTCTCTATAAGCATGCAGTCTAAACATATAAACATACATATTTCTAGGTGATCCAACAATATTTGGTAATTTACGTGCCTCCGATGAGACTATGAAAGCTGTGCTTAAATCCGTTGAAAATGGTAAATATAATGGCTATGCACATACCCAGGGCCATGAGGCGGCGCGTGTTGCTATCACGAAATATAGTGCACATCAAAGTCCCGATAAGCCAATCGATCCAAATGATATTATCATATGTAGCGGTTGCTCATCGGCATTAGAGTATTGCATACTTGGTTTGGTAGAAAGTGGTAAAAATTTTCTAGTACCACGTCCAGGCTTTTGTCTATATGATACCCTTTCTCAGGGTTTGGATATTGAGGTGCGTTATTATAATTTGCTACCGGAGAAACAATGGCAAGTTGATTTGCAGCAGCTAGAAAGCTTAATCGATGAGAATACAGCTGCCATACTTTTGAACAATCCAAGTAATCCCTGTGGCAGTGTCTTTAGTAGACAACATTTGCTTGAAATTATTGCCATTTGTGAGCGTTATTATTTGCCAATAATCGCTGATGAGGTAAGTTGTGTAGATCTTTTAAGTCTAATCCAGAGATATGTTTTTATACCAATTTTATTTGTGCAGATTTATGAGCATTTTGTATTTCCGGGCTCAGAGCATATTGCCATCAGCAGTTTGACAAAGGAAGTGCCTGTGGTTTCGTGTGGTGGCCTTACGAAGCGTTTCCTTGTGCCCGGTTGGCGCATGGGTTGGATCATAATACATGATTATGAACAGCGTTTGGGTGATGGTGTGCTTGGCATCAAAAATTTGGCTGGTCGCATTTTGGGATCAAATACTCTGATCCAGGGTGCACTTCCCGATATTCTGGAGAAAACACCGCAGAGCTACTTCGATGATGTTGTCAATATACTTTATGTAAGCAATTGATTTTGATTTGATTTCCAGATTCGACTTATACTTAAATATCATGAAATGTCTTTATTTTGCAGAAAAATGCTTTGATGGCTTATAATTTATTGAAAAATGTTCGTGGCTTGAATCCAGTGATGCCTAATGGTGCTATGTACATGATGATTGGAGTAAATATAAAGAAATTTCCCGAGTTTAAGGATGATACACACTTTGTGCAGGAACTAGTCAATGAGCAAAGTGTCTTTTGTTTGCCCGGAAATTGTTTTGAATATCCAAATTATATGCGAATTGTTCTCACAGTGCCAGACATTATGATTGAGGAGGCCTGCGCACGCATTGCGGAATTTTGTGAAGCTCACTACAAAAAAGACTCATCTGATTCATTAGATCTTATTGAAAATGGTCTGCTGGATGCAGATGAAGATGATGCAATCCATTTTTAGAGAATAGTGTTTTTTTTTTTTTCTGATTTAATTTTAATTTATATTGTTTTATAATATTTAGTACAGTAGAAGCTCACAAATGCTCTGAAATTTGAATTGTTTCTTGTGAAATTTTCTTGGAAATAAGATAAAGAAGAGAAAAAATATACATATACAAATGGGATTCCCCAAATAAAGTATTTTGTTTTCAGTGTAAAATGGTTTGAGATTCCAATTTTATTATATTTACATAAAAACACAAAAAGAACATCACATGACCTACAGTACAAGATCTTAGGACATTTATGTAAATTTACATTGAGATATATGAACTGTATAAATGGAGATTGATTTAAAAGGAAGAAGAAGGGCACCATTTTGATCATTTATTTAATTTTAGGAGAGAGAGAGATAATAAAAATGAATAAAGTTATTGGGATTTTGATGGATTTGCAAAAGTTGGTGTAACTACTTAGGCATTAAATCGCTTCGGACCAACTGTCAACTGTATTCCTGTGAAGGTGTCATCATTACCATTTAAAAATTGGTATGTGCATAAACAACAAACTTTCTTTGTGCTCTACACATGACACACAGAGATCTTTCAGCACGACAACGCTTGACCACATGGTGGAACAGACATCAAGGGAACTTTGGAAGCGCATCAATGTGATATCCTTCCTCACGCGCCGTATTGAACAGACTTTGCTTCTTTCGACTATCCCTTGTTCATTTGGCCTGCCCAAGCAGCACTTTACTTCTTACGACGAAGCAAAAAATTGGGTTAATTTTGGCATCGGTGGATCATTCTTCCGGAAAGCAGACGGTTGCATCCAGAGGGCAGCGGGTTGGTATGCTTTTGTCCAGCAGGTTGATTGTCAATTGGTTGCCATGGTCCTCTTCAAGTCACGGTAAATGTCAGACCAACAAACATACACATGAAGCTTCCACCTATCTATATATCATTCTGTAGTTTTGTCAACTAATGTAAATTAAAATGATAAGATAAAAATTATAAATAAAAATATATTAACAAAAGAAAAGCATATAAATTTTAAATTGCAAATCATAAATTGATAGCTGCAACTGTATCAATTATCGTTTATCGGTAATAATGTTTGCATTAGCATTTATCGATAACTCAAACATATGATGGATATTTTCGTTTCGTCGGGAATGGCATATTTACAAAGAAGAAGAATAACAAAAGAAGAAAAGCGACGCCAAACAATCATTTAAAAAAAATAGATTATTACAAATAAATAAAATCGTTCGAGAAAAAAGAACCAAAACAACAAATATATGAATCCCGGAGACAAAGCACCTCATGTTGGAAGCGCCGATACAGTATTTCCACTAAGTCGTGTGCGTACCATCATGAAGAGTTCCCAGGACACTGGACAAATAACAAATGATGTTCTGTTTGTTATGACAAGATGTACGGAATTGTTTGTACAACATTTGGCTAGAGAAGCGTATCAGATAATGAAGAAAAGTGACAGTAACATGGTGAAATATGAGCATCTATCACAGTTGGTTAACGAAACGACAAATCTGGAGTTTCTACTGGCAATCATACCGGAGAAAATTACTGTCAAGGAATTCAAAGAAATCATCCGTGGTGGCGGCGTCACAGAGAGTGAAGAAAGCGACGATGGTTCAGATAAGTCAGATTAATTCACATAATTTACAAATGTTTAATTTTTGTTGTATTCATTGCTCATTACTTATTAGACAAAACAAATTCCTCCTAAAATATGTAATCAATAAAATTGTCCTAACTACAGTTAGTCGAGGTGTCATTGAACACTCTTGCAAAGGTTTGTCTCCTACCCTCTTGCTTCCCATATTAACAGATAATCATTTGGAACTTCTGTTTCAGCAAAGCGCACCTGCAAACAATTTTGTGCTACTCCAGCAGCCAATCACAACTTATGCAATAACATCTCCACTAAAACCCCGTTCAAGTGTAATTAAAACAGTTATACAACTTCTGAGTTGAAACCAAGAAAATCTGCTGGAAACTTCCTAACTAATTCAGCAAGAGCGTTTTTCTCCAAACGCCATCCTTCGAACAAAATATTTTCCGTTCAATGGAAAATGAAATCAGTTATCGAAATGCTTTCAAAGCCTGGCAAAGATAAGATACTTACTTTTTCATACAGACCATTAAATCTGCTTCACTGTCTTTCTATTTGGTTTTGAGAAGATGATGTTATCACCAAATAGAAACTAAACACATAATCCTACTTCACCAGTTTGGATTTCGATTGACATGGAACAAGTGAACAGAATCACAACCGAAATAAGAAACTTTGCCTTTGAATTATAAGAATGTGGTACTTCTTGATGGATCAAAAACTTTTGATCGACTATAGCATGATGGTTTGATTAACAAAAGAAACAAAAATGTTTGCTACATAAAAATTCATACAAAATCTTGTAATCTTACATCAAAAATCACATTTTTGTAGTTATAAACACAATTCCAGTAGCAGTGTTCTTGGGTCAACTTTATGCTACTGCTGAGTTCGCGAATCACGTTACATCAACTATTGCCGATGGCAAAGATATGTATAATGACCCGTTACTGTAGCCAAATTAAAGCTAAAGCAGACCTGTAAAATTCCCGGATAACTTAAGAATATTTAAGAGTGATTATCTACCTGGCGGAACAAATTTAATGCGCAAAAATGCCAGCACATTCTATTAATGTATTTCATTTGTACTTAGAATACTATAATAGGTGCTACAATACCTCAAACTCTGGATTTGAAATGTCTTTCACTATGGCGGGCGTCATTTGGAAACATATCGAAGCTAAAAACGCACTCATATGAAGCTAAGAGCTCAAAGTCTGCACTGACTAGTCAACTCCAAATATGATTTAAGCCTTGTGTACAACAAGATCATAGTGTACAAATTCATTATTAAACTAATTGACAAAATGTGATTCCAAATTGTAAGGGAAACGCAAGCATAAGCAACTCTGAAGTTATATAAACTGCTGCTATTCTATCTGCATCACAAGACTTGTATGCAACGAGGTCATAGTGTATAACTCCAATATTAAACCAATTTAGGACATATGATCCCAAATTGTAAGGGCAACGCAACGAAGATAGACAAACTGCTGCTAATCCATCTGCATCATAAGTCTTGTATGCAACAAGTTCATAGTGTATAACTCCAATATTAAATCAATTTACGACGCACGATTCCAAATTGTGGATTAACGCAAGCATGAGCAACTCTGAAGTTACACAAACTGCTGCTAATCCATCTGCATCATAAGCCTTGTTTGCAACAAGTTCATAGTGTATAACCTCAATATTAATCTAAGTTAGGACATGTGGTTCCAAATTGTAAGGGCAACGCAAGCATCAGCAACTCTGAAGTTATACAAACTGCTGCTAATCCATCTGCATCATAAGCCTTGTATGCAACAAGTTCATAGTGTATAACTTCAATATTAATCTAAGTTGGGACATGTGGTTCCAAATTGTGGATTAACGAAAGCATGAGCAACTCTGAAGTTACACAAACTGCTGCTAATCCATCTGCATCATAAGCCTTGTATGCAACAAGTTCATAGTGTATAACTTCAATATTAATCTAAGTTAGGACATGTGGTTCCAAATTATAAGGGCAACGTAAGCATCAGCAACTCTGAAGTTATACAAACTGCTGCTATTCCATCTGCATCACAAGATTTGTATGCAACGAGGTCATAGTTTATAACTCCAATAATAAACCAATTTAGGACATATGATCCCAAATTGTAAGGGCAACGCAACGAAGATAGACAAACTGCTGCTAATCCATCTGCATCATAAGTCTTGTATGCAACAAGTTCATAGTGTATAACTCCAATATTAAATCAATTTACGACGCACGATTCCAAATTGTGGATTAACGCAAGCATGAGCAACTCTGAAGTTACACAAACTGCTGCTAATCCATCTGCATCATAAGCCTTGTATGCAACAAGTTCATAGTGTATAACTTCAATATTAATCTAAGTTAGGACATGTGGTTCCAAATTGTAAGGGCAACGCAAGCATCAGCAACACTGAAGTTATACAAACTGTTGCTATTCCATCTGCATCACAAGACTTGTTTGCAACGAGGTCATAGTGCATAAGTCCAATATTAAACAATTTTAGGACATATGATCCCAAATTGTAAGGGCAACGCAACGAAGATAGACAAACTGCTGCTAATCCATCTGCATCATAAGTCTTGTATGCAACAAGTTCATAGTGTATAACTCCAATATTAAATCAATTTACGACGCACGATTCCAAATTGTGGATTAACGCAAGCATGAGCAACTCTGAAGTTACACAAACTGCTGCTAATCCATCTGCATCATAAGCCTTGTATGCAACAAGTTCATAGTGTATAACTTCAATATTAATCTAAGTTAGGACATGTGGTTCCAAATTGTAAGGGCAACGCAAGCATCAGCAACTCTGAAGTTATACAAACTGTTGCTATTCCATCTGCATCACAAGACTTGTTTGCAACGAGGTCATAGTGCATAAGTCCAATATTAAACAATTTTAGGACATATGATCCCAAATTGTAAGGGCAACGCAACGAAGATAGACAAACTGCTGCTAATCCATCTGCATCATAAGTCTTGTATGCAACAAGTTCATAGTGTATAACTCCAATATTAAATCAATTTACGACGCACGATTCAAAATTGTGGATTAACGCAAGCATGAGCAACTCTGAAGTTACACAAACTGCTGCTAATCCATCTGCATCATAAGCCTTGTATGCAACAAGTTCATAGTGTATAACTTCAATATTAATCTAAGTTAGGACATGTGGTTCCAAATTGTAAGGGCAACGCAAGCATCAGCAACTCTGAAGTTATACAAACTGTTGCTATTCCATCTGCATCACAAGACTTGTAGGCAACGAGGTCATAGTGCATAAGTCCAATATTAAACAATTTTAGGACATATGATCCCAAATTGTAAGGGCGACGCAACGAAGATAGACAAACTGCTGCTAATCCATCTGCATCATAAGTCTTGTATGCAACAAGTTCATAGTGTATAACTCCAATATTACATCAATTTACGACGCACGATTCCAAATTGTGGATTAACGCAAGCATGAGCAACTCTGAAGTTACACAAACTGCTGCTAATCCATCTGCATCATAAGCCTTGTATGCAACAAGTTCATAGTGTATAACTTCAATATTAATCTAAGTTAGGACATGTGGTTCGAAATTGTAAGGGCAACGCAAGCATCAGCAACTCTGAAGTTAAACAAACTGTTGCTATTCCATCTGCATCACAAGACTTGTATGCAACGAGGTCATAGTGCATAAGTCCAATATTAAACAATTTTAGGACATATGATCCCAAATTGTAAGGGCGACGCAACGAAGATAGACAAACTGCTGCTAATCCATCTGCATCATAAGTCTTGTATGCAACAAGTTCATAGTGTATAACTCCAATATTAAATCAATTTACGACGCACGATTCCAAATTGTGGATTAACGCAAGCATGAGCAACTTTGAAGTTACACAAACTGCTGCTAATCCATCTGCATCATAAGCCTTGTATGCAACAAGTTCATAGTGTATAACTTCAATATTAATCTAAGTTAGGACATGTGGTTCGAAATTGTAAGGGCAACGCAAGCATCAGCAACTCTGAAGTTAAACAAACTGTTGCTATTCCATCTGCATCACAAGACTTGTATGCAACGAGGTCATAGTGCATAAGTCCAATATTAAACAATTTTAGGACATATGATCCCAAATTGTAAGGGCGACGCAACGAAGATAGACAAACTGCTGCTAATCCATCTGCATCATAAGTCTTGTATGCAACAAGTTCATAGTGTATAACTCCAATATTAAATCAATTTACGACGCACGATTCCAAATTGTGGATTAACGCAAGCATGAGCAACTCTGAAGTTACACAAACTGCTGCTAATCCATCTGCATCATAAGCCTTGTATGCAACAAGTTCATAGTGTATAACTTCAATATTAATCTAAGTTAGGACATGTGGTTCCAAATTGTAAGGGCAACGTAAGCATCAGCAACTCTGAAGTTATACAAACTGCTGCTAATCCATCTGCATCATAAGCCTTGTATGCAACAAGTTCATAGTGTATAACTTCAATATTAATCTAAGTTGGGACATGTGGTTCCAAATTGTGGATTAACGAAAGCATGAGCAACTCTGAAGTTACACAAACTGCTGCTAATCCATCTGCATCATAAGCCTTGTATGCAACAAGTTCATAGTGTATAACTTCAATATTAATCTAAGTTAGGACATGTGGTTCCAAATTATAAGGGCAACGTAAGCATCAGCAACTCTGAAGTTATACAAACTGCTGCTATTCCATCTGCATCACAAGATTTGTATGCAACGAGGTCATAGTTTATAACTCCAATAATAAACCAATTTAGGACATATGATCCCAAATTGTAAGGGCAACGCAACGAAGATAGACAAACTGCTGCTAATCCATCTGCATCATAAGTCTTGTATGCAACAAGTTCATAGTGTATAACTCCAATATTAAATCAATTTACGACGCACGATTCCAAATTGTGGATTAACGCAAGCATGAGCAACTCTGAAGTTACACAAACTGCTGCTAATCCATCTGCATCATAAGCCTTGTATGCAACAAGTTCATAGTGTATAACTTCAATATTAATCTAAGTTAGGACATGTGGTTCCAAATTGTAAGGGCAACGCAAGCATCAGCAACTCTGAAGTTATACAAACTGTTGCTATTCCATCTGCATCACAAGACTTGTTTGCAACGAGGTCATAGTGCATAAGTCCAATATTAAACAATTTTAGGACATATGATCCCAAATTGTAAGGGCAACGCAACGAAGATAGACAAACTGCTGCTAATCCATCTGCATCATAAGTCTTGTATGCAACAAGTTCATAGTGTATAACTCCAATATTAAATCAATTTACGACGCACGATTCCAAATTGTGGATTAACGCAAGCATGAGCAACTCTGAAGTTACACAAACTGCTGCTAATCCATCTGCATCATAAGCCTTGTATGCAACAAGTTCATAGTGTATAACTTCAATATTAATCTAAGTTAGGACATGTGGTTCCAAATTGTAAGGGCAACGCAAGCATCAGCAACTCTGAAGTTATACAAACTGTTGCTATTCCATCTGCATCACAAGACTTGTTTGCAACGAGGTCATAGTGCATAAGTCCAATATTAAACAATTTTAGGACATATGATCCCAAATTGTAAGGGCGACGCAACGAAGATAGACAAACTGCTGCTAATCCATCTGCATCATAAGTCTTGTATGCAACAAGTTCATAGTGTATAACTCCAATATTAAATCAATTTACGACGCACGATTCAAAATTGTGGATTAACGCAAGCATGAGCAACTCTGAAGTTACACAAACTGCTGCTAATCCATCTGCATCATAAGCCTTGTATGCAACAAGTTCATAGTGTATAACTTCAATATTAATCTAAGTTAGGACATGTGGTTCCAAATTGTAAGGGCAACGCAAGCATCAGCAACTCTGAAGTTATACAAACTGTTGCTATTCCATCTGCATCACAAGACTTGTAGGCAACGAGGTCATAGTGCATAAGTCCAATATTAAACAATTTTAGGACATATGATCCCAAATTGTAAGGGCGACGCAACGAAGATAGACAAACTGCTGCTAATCCATCTGCATCATAAGTCTTGTATGCAACAAGTTCATAGTGTATAACTCCAATATTAAATCAATTTACGACGCACGATTCCAAATTGTGGATTAACGCAAGCATGAGCAACTCTGAAGTTACACAAACTGCTGCTAATCCATCTGCATCATAAGCCTTGTATGCAACAAGTTCATAGTGTATAACTTCAATATTAATCTAAGTTAGGACATGTGGTTCGAAATTGTAAGGGCAACGCAAGCATCAGCAACTCTGAAGTTAAACAAACTGTTGCTATTCCATCTGCATCACAAGACTTGTATGCAACGAGGTCATAGTGCATAAGTCCAATATTAAACAATTTTAGGACATATGATCCCAAATTGTAAGGGCGACGCAACGAAGATAGACAAACTGCTGCTAATCCATCTGCATCATAAGTCTTGTATGCAACAAGTTCATAGTGTATAACTCCAATATTAAATCAATTTACGACGCACGATTCCAAATTGTGGATTAACGCAAGCATGAGCAACTCTGAAGTTACACAAACTGCTGCTAATCCATCTGCATCATAAGCCTTGTATGCAACAAGTTCATAGTGTATAACTTCAATATTAATCTAAGTTAGGACATGTGGTTCCAAATTGTAAGGGCAACGCAAGCATCAGCAACTCTGAAGTTATACAAACTGTTGCTATTCCATCTGCATCACAAGACTTGTATGCAACGAGGTCATAGTGCATAAGTCCAATATTAAACAATTTTAGGACATATGATCCCAAATTGTAAGGGCAACGCAACGAAGATAGACAAACTGCTGCTAATCCATCTGCATCATAAGTCTTGTATGCAACAAGTTCATAGTGTATAACTTCAATATTAATCTAAGTTAGGACATGTGGTTCCAAATTGTAAGGGCAACGCAAGCATGAGCAACTCTGAAGTTATACAAACTGTTGCTATTCCATCTGCATCACAAGACTTGTATGCAACGAGGTCATAGTGCATAAGTCCAATATTAAACAATTTTAGGACATATGATCCCAAATTGTAAGGGCAACGCAACGAAGATAGACAAACTGCTGCTAATCCATCTGCATCATAAGTCTTGTATGCAACAAGTTCATAGTGCATAACTCCAATATTAAATCAATTTACGACGCACGATTCAAAATTGTGGATTAACGCAAGCATGAGCAACTCTGAAGTTACACAAACTGCTGCTAATCCATCTGCATCATAAGCCTTGTATGCAACAAGTTCATAGTGTATAACTTCAATATTAATCTAAGTTAGGACATGTGGTTCCAAATTGTAAGGGCAACGCAAGCATCAGCAACTCTGAAGTTATACAAACTGTTGCTATTCCATCTGCATCACAAGACTTGTTTGCAACGAGGTCATAGTGCATAAGTCCAATATTAAACAATTTTAGGACATATGATCCCAAATTGTAAGGGCAACGCAACGAAGATAGACAAACTGCTGCTAATCCATCTGCATCATAAGCCTTGTATGCAACAAGTTCATAGTGTATAACTTCAATATTAATCTAAGTTAGGACATGTGGTTCCAAATTGTAAGGGCAACGCAAGCATCAGCAACTCTTGAAGTTATACAAACTGTTGCTATTCCATCTGTATCACAAGACTTGTTTGCAACGAGGTCATAGTGCATAAGTCCAATATTAAACAATTTTAGGACATATGATCCCAAATTGTAAGGGCAACGCAACGAAGATAGACAAACTGCTGCTAATCCATCTGCATCATAAGTCTTGTATGCAACAAGTTCATAGTGTATAACTCCAATATTAAATCAATTTACGACGCACGATTCAAAATTGTGGATTAACGCAAGCATGAGCAACTCTGAAGTTACACAAACTGCTGCTAATCCATCTGCATCATAAGCCTTGTATGCAACAAGTTCATAGTGTATAACTTCAATATTAATCTAAGTTAGGACATGTGGTTCCAAATTGTAAGGGCAACGCAAGCATCAGCAACTCTGAAGTTATACAAACTGTTGCTATTCCATCTGCATCACAAGACTTGTTTGCAACGAGGTCATAGTGCATAAGTCCAATATTAAACAATTTTAGGACATATGATCCCAAATTGTAAGGGCAACGCAACGAAGATAGACAAACTGCTGCTAATCCATCTGCATCATAAGCCTTGTATGCAACAAGTTCATAGTGTATAACTCCAATATTAAATCAATTTACGACGCACGATTCCAAATTGTGGATTAACGCAAGCATGAGCAACTCTGAAGTTACACAAACTGCTGCTAATCCATCTGCATCATAAGCCTTGTATGCAACAAGTTCATAGTGTATAACTTCAATATTAATCTAAGTTAGGACATGTGGTTCCAAATTGTAAGGGCAACGCAAGCATCAGCAACTCTGAAGTTATACAAACTGCTGCTATTCCATCTGCATCACAAGACTTGTATGCAACGAGGTCATAGTGCATAAGTCCAATATTAAACAATTTTAGGACATATGATCCCAAATTGTAAGGGCAACGCAACGAAGATAGACAAACTGCTGCTAATCCATCTGCATCATAAGTCTTGTATGCAACAAGTTCATAGTGCATAACTCCAATATTAAATCAATTTACGACGCACGATTCCAAATTGTGGATTAACGCAAGCATGAGCAACTCTGAAGTTACACAAACTGCTGCTAATCCATCTGCATCATAAGCCTTGTATGCAACAAGTTCATAGTGTATAACTTCAATATTAATCTAAGTTAGGACATGTGGTTCCAAATTGTAAGGGCAACGCAAGCATCAGCAACTCTGAAGTTATACAAACTGCTGCTATTCCATCTGCATCACAAGACTTGTATGCAACGAGGTCATAGTGCATAAGTCCAATATTAAACAATTTTAGGACATATGATCCCAAATTGTAAGGGCAACGCAACGAAGATAGACAAACTGCTGCTAATCCATCTGCATCATAACTTTTGTATGCAACAAGTTCATAGTGCATAACTCCAATATTAAATCAATTTACGACGCACGATTCCAAATTGTGGATTAACGCAAGCATGAGCAACTCTGAAGTTACACAAACTGCTGCTAATCCATCTGCATCATAAGCCTTGTATGCAACAAGTTCATAGTGTATAACTTCAATATTAATCTAAGTTAGGACATGTGGTTCCAAATTGTAAGGGCAACGCAAGCATCAGCAATTCTGAAATTATACAAACTGTTGCTATTCCATCTGCATCACAAGACTTGTATGCAACGAGGTCATAGTGCATAAGTCCAATATTAAACAATTTTAGGACATATGATCCCAAATTGTAAGGGCAACGCAACGAAGATAGACAAACTGCTGCTAATCCATCTGCATCATAACTTTTGTATGCAACAAGTTCATAGTGCATAACTCCAATATTAAATCAATTTACGACGCACGATTCCAAATTGTGGATTAACGCAAGCATGAGCAACTCTGAAGTTACACAAACTGCTGCTAATCCATCTGCATCATAAGCCTTGTATGCAACAAGTTCATAGTGTATAACTTCAATATTAATCTAAGTTAGGACATGTGGTTCCAAATTATAAGGGCAACGCAAGCATCAGCAACTCTGAAGTTATACAAACTGTTGCTATTCCATCTGCATCACAAGACTTGTATGCAACGAGGTCATAGTGCATAAGTCCAATATTAAACAATTTTAGGACATATGATCCCAAATTGTAAGGGCAACGCAACGAAGATAGACAAACTGCTGCTAATCCATCTGCATCATAACTTTTGTATGCAACAAGTTCATAGTGCATAACTCCAATATTAAATCAATTTACGACGCACGATTCCAAATTGTGTATTAACGCAAGCATGAGCAACTCTGAAGTTACACAAACTGCTGCTAATCCATCTGCATCATAAGCCTTGTATGCAACAAGTTCATAGTGTATAACTTCAATATTAATCTAAGTTAGGACATGTGGTTCCAAATTGTAAGGGCAACGCAAGCATCAGCAACTCTGAAGTTATACAAACTGCTGCTATTCCATCTGCATCACAAGACTTGTTTGCAACGAGGTCATAGTGCATAAGTCCAATATTAAACAATTTTAGGACATATGATCCCAAATTGTAAGGGCAACGCAACGAAGATAGACAAACTGCTGCTAATCCATCTGCATCATAACTTTTGTATGCAACAAGTTCATAGTGCATAACTCCAATATTAAATCAATTTACGACGCACGATTCCAAATTGTGGATTAACGCAAGCATGAGCAACTCTGAAGTTACACAAACTGCTGCTAATCCATCTGCATCATAAGCCTTGTATGCAACAAGTTCATAGTGTATAACTTCAATATTAATCTAAGCTAGGACATGTGGTTCCAAATTGTAAGGGCAACGCAAGCATCAGCAACTCTGAAGTTATACAAACTGATGCAATTCTATCTGCATTCTGCAAATTCAACTTAACCGATTGGAAGGAATCCTGGGTTCAAACCAACGGTGTAAATATTGAAAAATCTAAAAATATAACAATTAGTTTGAGACATGGTGATTGTCCACCACAAGTTATCCATTTATCAAGAAGTGCTGTCCACTTTGTATTGGGACTATGCATTAATTTTAAAGGTTGCACACAGATGGCGTTATTTACAACAGTATCGCATCTGGCAATACTGTAACTATATTCATGTCAAAGCCTCATCATTAGGCTTTGTTTACCAGTATCTGTCATTTCGCTGAAGTGTACACAACATAGTTTTTTTGTGCTCCGAGTATGTCAACTTTCGTGCCGTCAAAACGCAATTTGCGGGAAGCCTTGCTTTTTTGCTTCAATTTGAAGAAAAATACCACCCAAGCCCGTCAATTGCTGTTGGATGCCTACCCGAACCATACTCCATCGATTTCAACCTGTGAGTACTGGTTTCGACGCTTCAAAAGTGGTGTTTTTGATACCGAGGACAAGGAGCGACCTGGCCAGCCCAAAAGGTTCGAAGACGCAGAATTGGAGGCATTGCTGGACCAAGACCCGTGCCAAACGCAAGAAGAGCTCGCCGAAACGTTGGACGTTGACCAAGCAACCATTTCCAGACGTCTCAAAGCGATGGGAATGATCCAAAAGCAAGGTAATTGGGTGCCATACGAGTTGAAGCCGAGAGACGTCGAACGCCGATTTTTCACGTGCGAATTGCTGCTTGAACGACTTGGCCGGAAGGGTTTTTTGCATCGTATTGTGACTGGCGACGAAAAGTGGATCCATTACGATAACCCAAAGCGTAAAAAAACATATGTCAAGCCCGGCCAACCGGCGCCATCGACGTCCAAGCCGAATATTCATGGTTCGAAGCTCATGCTCTGTATTTGGTGGGATCAGAAGGGTGTGGTGTACTATGAGCTGCTCCAACCCAACGAAACCATCTCTGGGGAAGTCTACCGACGTCAATTGATGCGTTTGAGCCGAGCATTGCTTGAAAAATGGCCGGAAACGGTCGAAAGACACGACAAGGTTATTTTGCAGCATGACAACGCTCGGCCGCATGTTGCACAGGTCGTCAAAACATACCTTGGAACGCTCAACTGGGAAGTGCTACCCCACCCGCCGTACAGCCCAGACATTGCTCCTTCGGATTACCACTTGTTCCGGGAGATGCAGCGTAAGCTGGCTGGACACCGCTTCTCTTCATATGAAGAGACCAAAAAATGGATCGATTCATTCATAGCCGCCCAGAAGCCGGAATTTTGGAGAAACGGAATCCGGAAATTGAAAGAAAGATGGGAAAAGGTTGTGGCTAGCGACGGACAGTACTTTGAATGATGTATCAATCTATTTTGAAATCGAAATAAAGCCCCATTTTTGGTGAAAAAAACCTTTAAAATTAATGCATAGTCCTAATATATTGTTTTAAATTCAAAGATAGAAGACTGGCGCACATCAAAACGGTCTTCTCACACATTTCTTACAGTGTGAATAACATTGAAATTGTGCCATGATTCACAATCCATGTTCCTCTGTAGTCTTGTCAAAATCAATAATTCAGTTTTGTACCAAAAGCAACCAAGTGAAAGAGCAATTATAATATTAAAACAAAAGAAATAATACTAAAAATTAAAATTATATATATATTTTTTTTAATTACAAAATTGCACATTTATTTCGATTAATTTGTATTCTATGTTTATAAAAAAAAAAGACAATAATTTGTTTATGAATATTTATGTGAATGAGAAATAGCACAAATGTTGTTGCTAGAGTGACGAAGAAACACAAACACTTTAGAGTTTCAGGTTGGTTGCTGGGTATCCCTTGGCACCGAGACCGGTTACCTTGAAGGTGGTACCAGCGGGAGCTGGTTGATCGAAACGATCGGCAGATGTTACATACAGAATGTCCAAGTTGGGACCGCCAAATGCAACGGATGTGATTTGTTTCGTGGGCAATTTAATTTCCAAAAGTACTTTGCCGGTGCTGTAAAAAAAGAAAATTTAAAAAATATCAAATAAATTTCTGCTTACTTTGTTATTGTTTTCTCCTACTCACTTTGGATCAACCTTGAAAACTGTGGAACCATTGAATGTGGCAATATAGAGGTTACCCTCGGTATCAATGGTCATGCCATCGGGCAACAAATGGTCTTTAGGATTGGATTTACGCAAGTTATAGATGACCTTTGGTTGACCTGATATCATTATCAACATCATTATTTATATTGTGGTTGTTATTATCAGAACTATTTATTTCAATACTCACCGACGGTGCCCTTGTCAAAGTCATAATCATAAGCTTTCACTTCAAAATCAGTTGTATCAATATAATAAAACTTTTTGGCCTTTTCATCCCATGCCAAACCGTTGGAGATACCAATATCGGACTTGATCAATTCAGGTTTGCCACCCTTTTCCCACTTATAGAGTTCACCATAACGATGCTCGAAATGATCGCCAATGTAACGCATTGTGCCCGCAAAGAGGCGACCGCGTGGATCACACTTGGCATCATTGAAACGATTACCTTCGTATTTCTCTCCTGGTTGAACTTCAAAGAGGGTACGTACTACCTTGCAAGTGGTAGATACGCCATCCCAGTTGACAATGACAATGCGACGACCACAACCGACCGCGAATTCAGTGGTTGAACCTTCAACGGGTATAACAAAACCGGCTTTCTCTTCGCCTTCGATTTTGGCACGGTAAACTTTGTCTTGGTTGTAATCGTAGCGCAGCAATGAACCACCATCAATATCTACGAAGTACAAGCTTTGTCTGGCTATATCCCAATGGGGACCCTCACCTAGGGTGGCATATGAGTCGGGTAAAGCTTCAACCTTGTAAGACATCTATGTACATACAGAAAAGAAAAATGAAAGTTTATTCTTATGTATATATTGTATATGTAATGTTATCTTTATGGTTTCATATTATAACTACAACAACAACAACAACAACAACATTGAATTAATTACCGTTAATGTTAACAAATGCCCAAAAGAAAGCAAAAGTGTTAGAATTTTCAACATTTCTTTCTTCTCTTATAGTTTAAAATTTTAAATAAATTGAAATAATATGAAATTTCAAATTTCCTGTTTCCCCAAGTCAATGTCTTTTAGTTTATTGGCATTACAATTGAAACAATTTAGTGTTGTTTGTTAAATGTTAACTTGTTAGTTGTTGAAACGATTGTTAAATGTAAACTGAACTCAGTCGAGTGTTTGGTTAAAGTTTTTATACGAGTATATTATGTATTTTTTTATGAATTTGAAAACATTTACAACTGAGTCGAATGAGAGCGGAATTAATTTAATTAATTAATTAATAAAAATCTGTAAACAATAATAATAATAAAATAAAAACAAAAAAAAAAACCAGTTGTTGAGACTCAACAGTTGTTTATGATGATGATGATGATTGTTGTTTTTTGTTGATGTTGTTTTGTTTAAAAGCAACAAATTATCATCGATGGTTAATTTTGTTTGTTCGAAATTCGAAATAATAATAATTGATTCGTTGTTGTTGCTGTTTTAACTCGTTTATGTTCATACAGATTATTATGAAATAGGCGGAGGATGGGTGAGGGTGGGTGGTTGGTGGCAAACTACCGCCAACTCACATAAGTAAAGACAAACACAAGGTCACGTGTTAATTATTTTCTTGAATTTTTAAAATTATTATTGATTTTATTTATTAAATGTCTTGAAACTGAAATATGAAAACCATAAAAATAACTGACTAATTAATTCAAAATAATATCTAATACATATCTGTGTTTATACAAAAAAAAAACAATCATATTACATTTTGTTTTGGAACACTTTTGCACTTAGCTGGATTGACTAAATTAAATCTAATTGAAACGTAAATATAACAAGGTTATGTGCTGGCAAATCAGCTGTTCGTTTGGCACATGCCCAATGACAATGGATGGCATTTATCAAACACACACAAATTGATCGATATCAACTGTTGTTATCGATCCTACTTGCTTTCAGTTGAAATCTAAATTTAGTTTTTAAATGAAGAATATTCGTTCGTTCACCTTCACCAAGTAAGTTGAAGGTCATATTTCTTAACAAAATAAACACTTTCTTTTGTGATAACGCGACATTTCGCAAAACAAGTGTACTCAACTATATCAATGATATCAATCGATTGATCCTACGTAAGTTTCTTTGAATTAAAATCGAAATGTTCACCTTCAGCAAGTTGAAGGTCGTGTTTTTCAAGAATATAAACAATTTCTTTTGTCGATGAATTCTTGTAATTGAAAGATCAATCGATTGATCGATTAAGCCTGTTTTTTTTTTTTGGTTAAAATTGAAATTAAAATTAAACCAACTTCACCAGCTTCACTGCGTTTTCCTTTCACAAGGATATAAGAACACTTTTTGTTTGTTTTAGCAGCATATTTCAATTTTAGCACAAATTTATAAAAAAAAAAAAAAACATTATAATAAATCAAATATTAACAAAAAAACAACACTTTAAATCCTTGTTATTTGATTTATGTAGTTTCTTTTAGATTTGCGTACCTTATTTAGAATATTATATTCTGTGATTAATTTCGTTTAACAAATGCGCTTGCTTTGCCAATGTCAAGAAAAGACTGAATCTTCTTGGGTGCCGGTTATCTTTTTATAGAACAGAATCGGTAGTTGACAAACAACAATAAGAAGAACTATAGCAGCAAGCAACATCGATAACAGCCGGTATAAGCGTGTTAGGCCTGAGACTGGACGCTATTTATGTACATATGTATGTAAGTAAATGTACTCGTATATTTGATAAGAGTTCTTCTTCTCTCTGCATAGCAGAACTGACGGTTTGTCAACTTTGTTGTCAGAACGAACGACATCATCACCAATAGCAAATTAGATAAGCCATATTCTAGTAGAATCAAACAACCATCCATACATATCTATCTATCTATATGTACATACATATAATTTATACATATGTATGTACTTATGATTACATATGAGTATGTTTTAGTTCGCATTGCCATCAATATTGATAGTAACACAATTTTTCCATTGGCAACTTACTTATCAACGACAGAAAAAAGTGCCGTTTATAAATATTGTAAATCGAGTTTAGTTTATTCTAATCAATAAATAACTTCAACTCACTTAACTTAAAGATTGTTGAACTGGTTTTTAGGAAAATTTCCAATTTATAAACACCAAAAAATATGTATTGTATATATGGTATGTATAAATAAATGTCATCATGTCACTAACATTCAACATTCATTCATTTGATTTAAGAGGCTCGTAAAAAGCCAAGCCTCTCTTTTTTATTATTTTGTAATCTTTATAATAAACTTTAATGGCAAAGTGAAGCGGCTTTAAATTTTCTAGTAGCTGCATGCCTTGTACAATTATATTTATTAAAATTGCAAGTATGTACTCGTACATACATAATTCCATGCGGGGGCAGTAGAATTGATAACATTCCTTTTCTGTCCATTCGATACAATTCCATGTCATTCATGTTTTGCAACGAAGCTGTTTTTTCTTAGATAAATGAAATGCTGTTTTTGCTTGCTTTGTATCAATAATCATCCACAATTATTAAATCAACTAACTTAACCACAACACCCATCCAGCACACACTACTCATCCACCCACACATCATATGTCTGCATGCAATATATTATCTACTTAAATACTTAAGAATGTAAGTGATAACTCAAGTCTAAGTCCAAGTCCAAGTCGCATATAAACACTTTTTCTTTAGACCCTTTGCTATACACATATGTACATCTGAATGTTTGTTTTTTTTTTGTTATATCGGTAGAAAAGCATTGAAAGCCTCACCGGTCTACAACCGAGTGCGGGACTTTAACCCGCTAACAACTACCGCACCATGTCCTATTGTCCCCTCGGATCGGTCATTAGATACTTCGTCGGGAGGAAAGATACATCCGTCTGTATGTAGATTTGAGTTAAATACCCATCATCATCATCATCAGCATCACCATCATCATCATCATCGTCGTCATCATGAACATCATGGTGTAACTGATTTCACATGTTCACAGTCCATTTATTTATTTAATTATAATAATTTATGTACTTTAAGCTTTGACCTACCCAGTCCATCTTTCTATCTTTCTTTCTTTCATTTCAGTCTGCACTCACTTGATATACATTGTATGTACAATACAATATGTATGTATTTTTTTTTATATTTTTTATAGTTTCTTATGTTGCTCTCAATTCAAATCAATTATTTTCAAGACATCATCATCATCATCATCATCTATAGGCAATTTTTTCATGTGTTTTTGTTTTTGCAAAAGTAGACTTGATTTTATATAAAATTTCTTATTTCTTATGCCTATGAATATTTTTATAATATTGTATTTGCTTATCAGTTGCATATCAGTCCTAATGACTTGTCAAATTATTATCTTTTCATTAATTAGGAGAATCTTCATTTATTTAATATTTAATTATGAAATAATTTGCAAGATTTATGTCTATTTTAAGGCGCGTGTTTCATGATTTAAGACTTCTATGTACATTGTCTCTATGCGATCAAAAATCATTGTCTGCCTATAGCGCCAAATGATACATAATTCTATTTTTTTGTTGTACTATTATCATCATTTCATAAGAGTAAATAAAATCATATTTTCCACCCTGAATCATTTGATATGCCATTGGGTTTTTTACCAACGGTGACAGCTTTAAGGCATCTGGATACTTGGAAAACCTGCAGAAGTTTTAGTTCAAGCTAATACGGAGGATTGCAGTTCTACAATGGTTTGTCTGAAACTCTGTTATCATAACAATAACAAGTAAGAAGTTTCACTTCGACTATGTCGAAGTTGTTATACTCTTCACGCACCCCCTAGAAAACGTTTTTGCCTACGCTCTATGATAGAGCATTCAAAAATATTTAATTAATGCTATGACTTGTGTCAGTACACATAGAGCGTTTCAACACTGAGACTGAAATATTTTTGTAAGGCAGCTTTACGATCCAGTAATCCTAGGGTCTTGAAATCTAACACAAAAACAAAAAAGTTTTTCTATTGCAATAAAAACCTAAATTGTGGATGGGTTTGTATGGAAGATAGAATTAGAAGACATCGTCGTTCTTTTCGGGGCATCAGCCTCTTTCCGGTACTTGGTGAAGTGCTGGAAAGAGTTCTGGTAGAAAGGCTTCAGGACACAGTGTATGAACAAATGTCTGATTTGCAATTTGAGTTTAGGAAGGGTAAATGCGTCGAGGATGCTTGGGTCTATGCTATGTGTATGACCGAGTTCACGCAAGTAGCTCGAAGTAAGTGCTAGGTGTGTGGGTTGATATTATGGGTGCGTTCGACTATCTAAGTTGGGATTGTGTGTTAAGGAAATTGAGAGATTGTGGAAGTCGGGAAATGGCTTTTTGGAAGAGTTATTTCTCTGACAGGCGTGTTTGTGCGGTTGGATTAAATGAGTGTGTTAGTGTGGATGTGGTTCGTGGTTGCTTACAGGATTCTATCTGTGGTCCATTTATTTGGAATCTCATGATGGATTCCCTGTTAAGGCAGCTAGGGACCATCGCGTTTGGAAATCGAGCGCAAGGGTGAGAGAATGAATTTCATTCCTCTTCGGTGTGGTACAAAACGACATCGTCTGCTGTAGGTTGGTAGATCCTGTTACCATGCCAGAGGATCATGACACTGGGAAGTTTGCCGGTATGTCGCACTGTCTCCTGAGGCTTTGCAAATTTTGCTTTGTGTGGTTCTTCTTGATCTGAAGGTCAGGCAAAGAGCCATTAACTTCAAGATCAGGAGAGGATTAACATTGCTGCAGGATGAATGGTTATATGGGATGGATGTGGAGAGCTTAGGTCGTAGTGTGTGTAAGAGACTGGCAAATCAGATGGGACAGTTCTGAGTGTGGGCGGGTAACATACAGGTTCATTCGTGATGTTATATTTGTTGGCGGTCGACCGGATTTTGGTTTTAACATTTGGCTCGGATTCTTGTTGACTGGTCATGGTTCCCTTGATGGTTTTTTGCATTCAAGGGGCCTAAATGACAATGCGGAATGCCCTTGTGGCTCGACGGACGAGACATGTCAACATGTTCTATGTGAATGTTCTCTGTATGATGATATGAATGAGTTAGGTATTTTGAGTTTTAAAGGGGGTTTTGATTTTAGTGAGTTGCTCTCCAATAGGGATACAGTTAGGAGATTAAATGGGTTTGCACGTGCAGTATTTTTGAGACTTGGTTACGCTGCCTGTCCAGAGGTATTTTCTGGTACCACGGGCGTTGGCCTTGTAGCGCTCTCAGCCTTCTATCCATTTGCTTAAAGTCCTTGTGATAGTGGGGACATATGCTCGCCTGATCTAGATCATATAAATGCTACCAATTGGCGGAAGAGGTAGGGAAAGACCTCGCTCCCAACAGAGAGGAAGCTATATCCATTAGTATAGCTTTATATTGTGCCATCTGTGAGTTACTAAACCTGCATTCTATTCCAGAAAGCTATGTACAAATTTGCGCCACCAACCTATGAACTTTTTGGAGTTCGAATTGGTAGTATGAAGTCTGACCAAAGACTTTTTTCTGGTACCACAGGTGGTACAACCCCCTTGTGGGTGTATCGTGGTGCAGCCACCAATATGGGTAGCGTATTTACTCGACGTGGAGTTGCGTTATACAACTGGGTGCTGCGACCCATAGAGCAGCCTCAACTCCCGACCAAGGATTGAGTCATATTTACAAAAATAAATATGACTCGAATTTGATATCTGCGGTTATATATCCAAGGAAATGTTATAAATCCATGTACTTGGCACCGTGTTCTTTAGTCTTCCATGACAGGCGAGCACGTTATACCATACGACATTTCATTGTGCGTTACAAACTTCATGACAAACTTATAAGAGTGAAGAGTATGAAATTTATTCAAATGCTTAAAGATTTGCTAAGTAGAAGTTAAATTGCTTTAAGTACTTAAAAATTTAAATCACAATCATAATTGATAACCATTTAATAGTTTTGTTTATTCCTATTTTAAAAGACATCAAAAAAAAAAAAAAAAACATTTGGCTTAGGAGTTGTTGTTTTTAGTATAAAGTAACAAATTAACCACATGATAATGATGATGATGATGATTTATCGTAGATCAAAGGATCGCAGCATGATGATTGTTGCAATTATTGTCATTAGGCTTATGGTGAAAGTGTAACTGGATGTTAGTCTACGTGGCGCATTATTGCAAAGGTCTCCTTGACAGAAACACATATAGACTTTTTTGTAATTGTACACAGTTTCAGCACAACGATCTTGATTGTCATCTGGGCCACGTTGGACGCACATCCGTTGTATTGCTTGATCGTAATCTAAATAACAAAAATTAGAGTTATTCCCATGATCTTATGGGGAAAATTATATACTTTACCATCTACAGCATAAGTACCACCACCTTCGATTACTTTGCCACACCAACCACTGGCGCATGGTATGGCCGAGAGACCTGGCTCAGATTCTACATCGGTTGCATTAAAGACAAAGGGATCCTTGCAGCTGCCTAGTTCACCGCGTGAACGACATTGATAGCAACGACGAAGTAAGGCTATGGAAATATATAGAAAACAAAAAAAAAAATTAATTTCCACAAAATTAGAAAGTTTAACAATAAAATTTGTACTTGAGCTTTGCCATTTAGAAAATACAAAAACATTTACATGTTTCTTTGTGTGATTGCGTGTATGAATTCACATGCGCATGCGCAACTTGTCACTCTTCACAAATCACAAAAAAAAAAAAAGAAAAAGCAAATTTTTAATTTGCATTTATTTATTTTTACTGTAATTGTGTTTTTTTTTTTTGTTGTTGGTAAATTTAAACAAAAGACTTCAATATAACAAACTTACCATTCGCCTCCTCTGTGTAAAGACAATTAATAAATATCACAGTAATAAAAATGCGAATAATTTGCATTATATCTTTTTCAATTAACAAAATAATGTATGATTAAACAAGAAAAAAAAAAAACAAACAAATAAAATTAATATAAAGACAAATTGTTATTGCACAAATTGATTGGTTTTCTCTATTCTACAGTACGTGTGTGTGTGTGGGTTTCATGTGACTGGCAACATGACACATGAAGAAGAGACAATGCATCGGAAGTCTCCACAAAATATTTTTGTCATTATTGCCCAACGATCGGAATTTATACAGTTGGCAATTTATATGGTTGCTTAATTTATTAAACTTCTAAAACCCATGACCAAATATTATCATGTTTTTGCTATTAAGAAAGAATGGTAAGATCGCTTGCAAAAATCAAATTGACAGTCAAAGTAAACATAAGAAGTAATTAGGCCATTCATTGATTTTTCTTTTTAATTTAAAAATATATAAAAGAACATTTGAAATGTATAAATTTAATTTTTATTTAAGTAAAATATTGAATTACAATTACTTACAATTTTTTTTAGATATTTGAATAATGCAAATTTCAAATAAAATGAATAAAAGTGAAGGTTCTGACATATCAAAATACTTATGCCGACCAGTGTAGGTGTTGCCTTTAAGTATGCAACATTTATTATTTTTTTGTTATTGTTTTTACAATAGAAATTAGTTTATCATATTTCTGATTTACATAAAATCAAAGTTTTTTGAAAGAATTTCTAGTTTAAAAGTGCTTTACGATAGGAAAATTGATGACTTGATGGAAAAGTAAATTCTGTGTAAGCAAAGGCTCTCTGACTATGAAATGCGTACCTTTTTTTCTTTCTTTTTGAGTGATTAAGCGGGGGAGTTATGAATAGAGGTAGAAATTTATAGAGATAAGAGTTGGGATGAACAAATTCAAGACAATCAATGCATTATACAAATCGTTTCCCTACTATGGGATATGCCCAACTATGGACACCTTCCCGTACTATACTATTGTTTAGCTCATTTTTAAGGTTCCGGAGCCAAAGAGTACCCAACGGAACCCTTTTACTAAGGCTACGCTGTCCGTCCGTCCGTTCTCGGGTCATATTTCATGAACCGTAATAGGTAGAAAAATGAAAATTTCACAGAATGTGTAGTTCTAAACGGGCAACAGGAACAAATATTGAAACTAAAATATTTTGAAAAATTTAAAGGGGCCCCCTTACAAGAAACATATGGCTGACTTTACTTGCGCTATGGATTCTGACTATACTCTGACTCGACTTGACTTTATCCAGGCTATCGTAATGAATATTAAATCGATCGGACTTTCTCACTTTTCTACTTCGAGAATTAACTACTTATGAAATTGTTTTCCGTTAACATTGGCCGCGTCTTTACAGTAATTTACTTGACAATCTTACAAATTGAATGTTATAGGACGTTTATCTCATTGCAAGCGGTTCTAGTTCTTACTGAAAATCTTTAAATAGGGCGTTTGTCTAATGGCATGCATTTCTAGCTCTTACTGACTATCTCTAAGTAGGATGATTGCCTCATAGAAAGAAACTTCTTGCGTAAAAACGTTTCTCTTCACTCACATAGAGTTTTTATTCACGGTTTATTTAAAGAACAATTTAAAACTGAACTACAACAACTACAAATATTGAAAGAGCAAAAATGTTGTTGTTTTCGAAAGCATGTACAATCGCAGCAAGCCAACATATAGGGAGCCTGCATAAATAGTTTCAAAACAACTTCATTTGACCTATGTATTGGGCGTACAAATAGAAAACCGCAGTTTTCCCATAGATGGCGCCAGCGCCGCTAATCGGTCGATAAGTACGATCAGAAACATTACATAGCCAGCTGGAGGTATCGGTCAACAACTCTAAATAATCTCGCTTGTGTATTTTGACTGTGCTTTGTCCTGTTCGTTAGCGAAAATGGCAAAATTCGAGCCTACAAAGGGCCATTTGCGGGAAGTGTTGCTTTTTGCATATCATTCGAAAAAACAATGCTACTCAGGCGCATCGAATGATTGTAGAAACTTATGGTGTAAGCTATATTAGTGAAAGAACGTGTCGGGAATGGTTTCAAAAGTTAAAAAATGGCGAATATGGCGTGGAAGACAAAGAACGTCCCGGTCCCGTTAAAAAGTTCGAGGATGCAAAATGAGAGACTTTGCTGGATGAAGATTCGTGTAGAACGCAACAGGAGCTTGCTAGTTTATTGGGCGTGACTCAGCAAGCCGTTTCTCATCGCCTAAAGAGCTTAGGAATGATCCAGAAACTGGGACATTGGGTGCCGTACGAGTTGATTCCGAGGGACATCGAACGGCGCCTTTGCAATACGTCATCGAATATGTCTATGATTTCAATAGCAACAGCAGCAGCAACAATAACAAAAAGAATAAATACCAAAATTTATAAAAATATTATCCAAATACAATCAAATTTCTAACTTTTTCTATTGATTATCCAAAAATTTTCTTTGATATTCTTCTAATATCACCTATAACGAACACAACAAAAAAGAAATTCACCAAATCGATGAAATCATTCCCAATACTATAATGGCATTTTAATAATTCTGAAACTATAAATTTTTCATATTTTCAACGCCCCTCCCCCTTTTGATGACGTAAGCACGCAAATACAAAAATGCTCTTATAGGCAACGTAGATTCCTGAATTTTCAAAATATATAAATTACTTGGCGCTATGACTTTTGAGTCATGAGATATATTACAAGAATTGATACAACCAAAAGCGTTTTAATGAAACGCAGTGTTGAAAAAAAATAATCAATGTTTATTATAATTATTATATTTATATAACAAAAAATTTTCATTATATGGATTCATATATCTCGTCGAGCTGATCAAATATATATATATATATATATATGATATACTTTATGTTGTCTCCGATGTCACTTTTTGTCTGTTGCAAACTTCAAGACAAACTCATAATAAAATACTATTCATTGCGTGAACTCCGACATTGTTTCACCATTGGAGAAGATTTATACGCTGTCCATTTTGTTGTAACTCTCCAGTTTTTTCCAGTTTTCAAGGCCAGCAGTTCTGCATTGCTGGATTAGATTTAGGAAATCTATGTTTTTCGCATGATTAACAATATGCAGCTTGCTCTAGATCCATTAACTGTTACTTGAAGAAATGTATAACGAGATGCAAAATTTTTCGATGAAGTTTTATAATCCATTCCAATTTAGAGGGGGATAGGTTATACAATATCTGATTGATCTTATCAGCAATTGATAAGTATCTACATTATGAATTTGACACGGTTGTTTCGTAATTTTGTTGAGAACATGTTTTTGTAATACTAATAGAACATTTTGCCTTGTAAGTATAATAGTTAGAGAGTCCCTACCTCGTACTGTAAAACATTTGAAATTTACATTAAAAAGATACAATCAATATTTGAGATCCTTGAAACTGTGAATGAGGAAAGGAAACTTAATAAAGGACAAATAAAATATAAAAATTGAAAATAAGCGAAAATTTATTATACTCGGATTTAAATCAAAACATCTCTGACCTGATGGGGGAGTTTTTTAAAGCTATGCCCCTACTCACAGCCAACTGTGGTCAGAGACATTAATCGAACCGCTGAAGAAACAGTCATAATAGGTGAACCAATAAGCGATGTCCAGATCATCTAGTCTGTAGTGTGTGCCGAATCTCGAAGGCAGCGAAGGATGATTGAGTTAAGAGCTGTGAGTGAAATCTCAGGCGTGATAGAATTTATTATATAAAATAAATACAATTCGGAAAGGATCATGTAGGGCATAAATTGATTAGGAATACATATATTCAGGGGTAAAAGGACAAAGTTTCTAATTAGTAGAACGACTGAATATGCATATAAGAGAACGGGAGAATCAATGTCTTCAGCTATAAGTTTATGGAGAAAACTAATCCCTAGAGCTATCCTACGTTGCGCCAAAGATGGAATGGATGAAGACTGATGACAAGGAGCCTATCAGGCAAAGGTGGCAAGCGAGAATTCTAGTTTAGACCACGAAGAGCAAACAAAAGGAATTGCTTGTGAACAGATTCAATTCAATCTTGGTGACCAAATCCAAGAAGAATACTCAAGGAGTCGATGCACGGTATAGGGATAATTGAATTTTTTAGACTAAAGTTTAATGAAACCAAAAATACCCTTCGCCTTATTGATGACGGTGTGAGATATGTTGATTAAAACAAAGCTTTGGATCAAAAAGAACACCAAGGTCATTAAAAGAGGAGACACGTTCAAGTTGGAGGTTATAAATTGTATAAGTAAACACTTAGGTATGGTTTACTCAGTCAAGCACCAAGAATGCAATGAGTTAAGTTCTTTTTGCAGTCCAAGAGGAGAAGTAGCATTATTAAAGGAAAGGTCGTCTGCGTACATGACCACAGGAGAATATGAAATAGAGATATGAAGATAATTGATAATTAAGTTGCAAAGATGTGGTCCTAGATGACTACATTGAGGAACTTCGGAAGTAACGTGGACAGATTCCGATAAAGAATACCGAAACCTTTCTTTTTGGGATTGATTAATCAAGTAGGAATTGATTCAACTAAGAAAATGTAGTGGAAAGCCCATAATATTTAGTTTATATGAAAGAAGGTCATGGTTTACTGAGACAAAGACTTTTAAAAATAAAAACAGAATAAATAACATCAATTTGAAGTTTATTAATGAAATCACGATTAAATAGTGAAGTAAATTAAAGGAGATTAGTAGTCAATAATAGACCTTTATTAATCTTTTAGTAACTTCAAGAACAATTAACTTACTCATGCATCTTGATGAATCGAAAGTATAGAAACATCAAATCTTTACTTTACAATTCTGAATTGATGACCAAAGTCATGATGAATCCCAGCAGAATGAATAATGTCACGGCAAATCAAGTAATCAGTTAAATAATTCATTGAATGCAGCGAAAGAGAAAAATCACATTAATTTTGTTTTTGTCATTTTCAATGTAAATTATAAGATCATTATTATCATCATCATCATCATCATCATATCATCATCTTTGCAAATGTCGAAAATGTATGCAAATACAATATTATGAAGACTCAGCCCAGTCCAGTCCAGCTCAGTTCGACTCAATTCAGTTCAGTTCAGTTGAGTTCAGGGCGCCCAGCACGTACATATGTATATGTGTGTATATGTATGTATTTATGTATGTACGTGTGTATGTGGTACATGGCATCAAATTAAGTTATATTAAGTCGAATCGAGTTCAGAGGACCTGACAATGATGATGGAAAAGTTGATGCCAAATGCACTGAAACGGAAAAGAAATTATAATTTTCTGTTGCCGTTCGTGTTTGTGCCAGGATTTACATCCTTTACACTATCGTCAATTCGTCTTAAATGTACAAGTTTCACTATTTTGACTACAGTGCGCCGAGGTGTATCCCAAAAGTATGCAATCTGCCTGCATTCATATCGACGCGTTAGAATATTGGAGCGACTAGGACACCCAACGGGTCTCTAATAGACTCATTGATTCTTGCTCAAAACAACTTGGATATGAACGCTTATTCTGAAAATTCCAAATAAAAAGTTTCCTGTACTCTAGTCAATCAAAGGTTATCGATTCACTTCTAGAATTACTTTAATAGCCGTTTGATTACCTTGCAGTCAGATACTTATGTGACACATCTCGTATATTATAATAACTCAAAGTCAAGTCATGTAAAGTCAAGTCAAATGAAGATGATGGAACGCAGAATTCATTTTTCTTTCCTCGTGAGCTCTGCATTTCCGTTTCTGGGTTTTTTTTTTTTGTTTTTCCAGCGAAGGCTTGTGCAAGCAACATGGCTTATATGCTCCAAAACCCCTATCATTATTATACCAATGTAATTTTGTTTACTACTCTCAGCTCTCATAGTTCAAATTCTAGCTATATACTATAGTATATCATCAACCTCATCATCATCATCTTCATATTCATCATTATATTGTGACATCTTTTATTAACTTTCGAAGAATATCTTAACATTACAATTTCTGTTTTCATCTTTAATTCTGTTTTTGTTGATTTAAAATTTGCTGCTCGTGTTATGATTTGATTTCTCTTGACTCCATGATGCTGTTGATGTTGATGATTTTGGTTCCCTTTTACAGGACGACGAGGATATGATTTCTTATTAAGTATTGTTGTTGCTGTGCTCCTTGCTTTCTTGTTTTCGACACTTGTCTGTTTTATATTCATAGATTGGGAATTACATGCAACATTGGCAATTGGATGAATTCACGTAAACATATATATATATATATATATATATATATAATACACACACACACACACACACACACACACATATATATATATATATATACATACACACACATATAATACCAATACAGTTACATGCACATAATCACATTCCGGTTGTAAGCTTAAGCATGGATGGACTTCATTTCGATATCATTGCCGCCCACTCATTGTTGTTCTTCTTCCAGGAAGACAATTTTCTTCCTCTTCTTGCAGCAAATGTAATATATTTTAATATGAATTTCTATTCATAATTGAGTTTACAATTACAATAATATGAACTTTGTATTGAAAAAAGACAATTTAAATTACTTAATAAGTTATATGATAGAAGATAAGAATTGACTTTTGTGTCCAATTTATTCAATATTTTCCATTAAGGACTTGATAACTTTCTTTTTAAATAATCAAAAATTGACGACGTGATTAATCATCAGGCCAAGGACTACATTAATCGGTTGGCAAATCATCCAAACGATCTAGCCAGGCGGCTTTTAAGGCGACGCAGAAAGGGAGGGGTCAGAGTGGCGAGGAGGCTGAGAAGATCGCATCCTGTCGACCTCCCTACTAGATCATATTAAATGTTTTGTTCCTTCCCACTTGTTAATATAAGTGTTTTTGTTATTGTTTTGTATTTAATTTAATTTAAGTTGTTTAAGTTTAATAACAGTATAATTAAAGTTTTAACAGAGAAAAAAAAAAAAAAAATTAATTTTAAATAAAACCCAAACCATTTGAGATATTACGAAAATTTTATTATTGGACATGGGCATTGATTCATTTAACCCAATTTTCCATGACTTGGCTACACATTTCGGCGGAAACGGCCACTATCTCTCGTTGAATATTGGCTCTGGGCTCCTCTAACGACGCTGGCTTGGTCCATGCCAACTAATGATTTAACGTAGTCCCATAAAAAAATTTTTTTTTTTTTGTTGTTCCCGAATGGATATGTACTATTGTTTTCCTACATTTTATATCTTAAATATAAAAGAAAACACTAAGTACATTTTTAACAATAAGAGGGGAAAAGGCAGTGGACAATATCGAACATTTTCGAATTGTCTCTTGAATAATGATTCTGGGTGTCTTAGGCCTCATTTTTGAAAGCTACCTGCGGCAGGCCAACAACCGCAAGATGCCTCTCAGCGCCACCCGTAACCTAAGTTAGGTCAGATCGACTGGTCTGCTTCGTTTTAAGCGTCTACGTCTAGACAATTCGTGAGATGGAAGGTCTGTTATTTCTAGATTGGTATGTCGCTCTAATGTTTTGTGGTACCTGCTGCTAGCATTAATGATTTCTTCCTGAATCATAGTTACGCAGAGGTCTTTGTGAATTTCATAGTTAGATATAAACCAGTCCGCATTAACTATTGATCGAAGTATTTTCGATTGTTGACGCTGAATGATGTTAATGTTAGTTTTCTTGGCTGTACCCCATAATTGCATGCCGTACGTCCATATAGGCTTAATTACACTATTGTATATTACCAATTTCCCATTGGTTGATAACTTAGATCTACTGTTAAGAAGCGGGTATAGCTGCTTAAATTTTATTATTAGTTGATCTCTCTTTTTTTGGATATGATCTTTCCACGTCAGTTTACTATCAATATGCATGCCCAGGTACTTTGTCACATTGCTTAATGGAATGTCAGTATCTTTTATTTTTAATTGTCTTGGCTGATAAGCTGTCCGTGTTGTGTAAAAAAAAAAATTTAAAGGTGTTAAATCACACGACAGGACCATTTCTCGATATAACACTTTCATCAAATTTGAATTTCAATCGAATCGATTGTAACACCCGCTGTATGGTTTGTGGCACCGTCCTATTGAAACCACATATTGTTGATGTCTAACCCATGCAATTGCCCAAAGGAATAAAATTTAAAAAAAAACGACCCAATCACACCACTGGCATGAAAACCACACCATACAGTTATTTGTTATTTGTGGGTGAAGGGGTGTTTCTTGAAGCACATGATGGTTTTCACCTGACCAATAATGCATATTTTGTTTGTTGACAAAGCCGTTTAACAAAAAATGCGCTTCATCACTGCAGATGATATTGCGATGAAATTGCTCATCCATTTCCAACATTTCAAGAGCCCAATTCGAGAAGGTACGTCGCTTCATATGATCGAGTGGCTTTAGTTCTTGAGTTAACTTGATCTTATAAGAGTGTAGGCCAAGATCTTTTCGCAAAATTCGCCATAGTGTCGACTGAGAGATGCCCAATTCTTGAGAACGCCGTGGAATCGACTGGTTTGGTTCGTTTGCGACGGATGCTAGCACGATAGCAATATTCTCGGCATTTCGACTAACTCGTAGTCTCACCGGCACGGGAACATCCAATAATATGTAGACTTGAATTTATTCACTAGACTATGAATTCCTTGCCTACTGGGACGTTTATTAGGACTAAAAATTGGCGTTAACGCTCTTAAAGTTGCAGTCACCGACTCGGAATTTCGGTAGTAAATTTTGAATTATTTGTAAACGTTGTTCATTCGTGTACGTTCGTTGACTTTACTGAATATTTTTTTGACTTTAAGGCTGCATTTACAATGAACGTTCAAAGTTGTCAAGTCCCTAATGGAAAACTCAATATTTTGCATTTCCTTCGACCATCTCTTAGGCAAAAGACTGTTTTGTTGGAGAAAGATTTTCACTCATTCACTTTTATTTTCCATTTATCAAACCAAGTGCAAGCTTCGTCAAGAATATTTGTTGCTACAACTAAATTTTTATAGGAGTACATTGGTCCTGTATCGTCAGCGAAGGTAGCCACCATTGACGAGTTATCTCCTGGAATTGGAATGTCATAGGACCAAGCACGCTTCCTTGAGGGTCTCCTGCTCTTATCTGTCTTAGCGTAGAAGATTCATCCGAACATTTTACGTAGAAATAGCGAGAGTCATGGTAGTTCAAATAGATCAGTTGGAAATACGGTCCTAACTTTACTAAGTAGGCCGTCGTGCTAGACTTTATCAAATGTTTTTTCTATGTCCAGAAAAACATCAACACATAACTTTTTCTTATCAAGGTCCTTTAAGATTTTGTGAGTTGCTCTGTGGACTTGCTGCATTGTGGAGTGACTTTGTCTAAACCCGAATTGGTGGTCAGGTATGATTCTGTTCACGTCTAGTATTGGTTGTATTCGGTCAAATAGGAATTGTTGTTCAACTTTTAACGTAAATATAATTAAAACATTGTGTATCCGGTTTTCACACATGTCTGTTGTTTTTATTTTTAGTATTTTATCTTTTCAAAACCATTCCTTTTATTCCTTCTCCTTTTTTTTTTTTTTTTTTGTAATCAATAATACAATGAAAGATGGATAGATCCATAAAATGAATAGGTTTTTGAATTTATTTTCAAATTTTAATTTGAATTTGTTGAAGTGATTCGTGGCACAAGTTAATGTGATCCAATAGAATGATAATAATGTCAGATAAAAAGAAAAAGGAAACGAAAAAGTGAAATAAAGATGCATAATCCGAATATGCTACATACATATGTATGTATATACATACCATAAAAAGATACTTTATCTACATACATATATTGATAATAAACGTATTTATTATATGTCAGTGTGTGTGTGTGTGTGTGTGTGTGTGTGTGTGTGTGTGTGTGTGTATGGCGGTAAAACTAAAACTAACAATTTTATGTTAATTCAAATCAAATGACAAAACTACAAATGTAATTTAATGCATTCGAAATAAAAAGAAAATAAAAACATAAATAAATCAGAGTAAAATCAGAAAAAAAAAAGAAAAACTGAAATCAAAGTACAAAATCATGTTAAACCCAAATGGGCGCACACCTCAACACACTTCTCCACTTCTCAATACAAATGCGACTCTCTGATTCTGTTTGTCTGCGCTATGCTGTGTGTATATATAATAAAATAAAATGTATCTATGTAGTGTGAAAAGTATCTGTTATGATGCTTTATCAAAACACTAAATTGCATTTCGTTAGCGATTTTGTTTGTACTATTAATATCTAGCATACGAGTACAGTCAAATTGTCATAGTAATCATAGTATGATATGAAGAGATACATATACAATAAGTAGATAGTAGATACACGTATGTATGTACTTTCAGAAACTCGTACTTTAAGTTGCTTATAAATTTCATATTAAAAACACTTTGCAGATATAAATAAAT
The DNA here is from genome assembly GCA_037043295.1 of Amiota minor. Classification (NCBI taxonomy): domain Eukaryota; kingdom Metazoa; phylum Arthropoda; class Insecta; order Diptera; family Drosophilidae; genus Amiota; species Amiota minor. The sequence goes on from JBAMAW010002683.1 coordinate 1,785,665, forward strand.
ATTGTAATTCTCTTAATTTTTTTTTCATTTGGTTTTTGTTTTCTTCTATATACGAATATATATGTATAGTACAATATCGATAGTTTGGACAAAAGGTACAATAATTTGTATAGTCAATTTGCTTCCTTTTGATATTGTATTTTGTCTTCTCATCATTTTTTATGGGGATTCCCCGTTTTAAACAAACGAACTGTTGTAAAAGTTGCTTTTCTCTGCTTCTGTGTTTGCTGAGCTCAATTTAATTTTTTTCTGCCGATAAATGATGAGAATTGTTGTAGGCAATTATATCATTTTAAAAAGAAAAACTTAACTGAACTTTTTGAAGCAGAATCAAATTTCTATGATGCTTTCCGAGCAACTTGAAATGAAATAGTTGATCAACTTGTCGAAATATCAATTTCGATGTACATATTTAATGAAAAGAAGATCGATAAATGGTTGAATTAATTTTATACTCTTCATGCCGTGAATAGTAATAGTATTATACAATAAGACAGACAGACAGACAGAAAGAGACATTGGAGACCCCATAAAGTACATCTATATCTATATCTATCTATACATATTATAAAACAAAGTCGCTTTTTTTCCTATAACCGCTTCAATCTTTAAAAATACGCAACCTATTTTGATGCGGTTTTTTTTATTAGATAGAGTGATTGAAGAGGAAGGTTTATATTTATAATATTTATAATAACATCCATTAAATAGTGCAGAAATATTGTTATTTTCACTATACATATACCTATATGCCTATCTTTAAAATTAATGTAGTTGGCATCATGGAAAAAGCATTTACTGTCACTACAATATTCCAGCTTCTCATTGTTTACACAGCAAAGTTTCTTCAAATGTGATTTTAGATTTTTTTTATTTAAGTCTGATTATTACTATCAAGTCATGTCTGGAAGACGTCGTCGTTCGAACATAGGTCGTAGTACAGTGAATGCCAAAAGAGTACGTTCAGCAAGAGATGAAGAATCGTCAACGGAACGTGAGGCTCGCCTCAGTCAGCTTCGGGATAGATATAGAGCACTCAAAAAATAGTATGACCCCGCAAAACTCGAGAACGGCTGGACCAATTTTGATGGTTTTTGGCTTTTTGTTGTACTCATGGAGTTACAGTCAGGTTCTTTGCTACATTTGGTTCCGATAGGTAGCGCTGTTGTCCAGATATTGATAGTTTTATGCCATTTTTAAATTTTTTTTTTATTTGGTGCAAAATATACTGAACCTATTTTTTTTAAAAGAACAAATGATTCTTAATGTTGCTTAGAATATTAATATATATTGTAAATTATTAATTACACATTTTACAACAAAGCTTTTTATAAGAAACACCCAATTAACGCGTAGGGGGTGTAGCAACGCACGCCGGTTTACGCTAGTATATATATATACTTGATCTCAGATCGACGAAATGAGTTGATTTATACATGTCCGTTTGTCTGTCTATCTGTCTGCACGTATGCAAACTAATCCCTCAGTTTTTGATCATTGAGAACTTTTCTTTTTACCAGACCCTGTTACATTTGTCGGAACCAGCCGACTACCAGGAAGGGTACCTGCCATACAAACACAATTTCAAGTTTATATATTTATTTGAAAAAAATGTATCTTGTATTTTATATTATAGCAGGAATGAAATTTGGGCAATATAAGTTTGTAATTTATATTCACCAACCATATAAATTACAAGACCCTATCATTACTGGATCGTATAGCTATCATACAAACCTAGATTCAAATTCATGTTCTTATTAGAAAAACATTTTTGTTTGTTCTATTATCGAACCGAAATTTGGAAATTATAGGTGTCTGACTTATATTCATCAATAATAAAAATATCAAGACCCTACGATTACTGGATCGTATGGCTCCGATTTAAATTCACGTTCTTTTTAGAAAAACTTTTTTGTTTTTTGTATTATCAAACAAAAAATGTGGATACTATAAGTGTGTGACTTATATTGACCGTCTATATAAATTTCAAGATCCTAGAATTATTGTACTATGTCTTTATGTTGAAATGCAGTTAAAATCCTGACTCTAGTTTAAACATAACTCGAATTTTTATTGAGGTAGAGAGGAATCCCTGTGGACCTATAAACACTGTTGTGACTACGTGTGTGGTGTGTCCATTAAGCCTCCCCCAATAAACCTACTCAGGAACTGCTTTATTTTTACTTCAGAGTAAGCACCCAAGGCCACCCACTATTCATCCACAACTAAGTTCGTCACATTTGTAATCAGCTTCACCGTGACTCTTGTCGGGAGTTCTCCTGCATTTACAGGTTCGCGCATTTTTAGGGTTCCGGACCCAAAGTGTAGCAAAAGGAACCCTATTGCAGAGACTTCGTTGTCCGTCCGTCCTCGGGTCATATCTCATAAACCGCAATAGCAAGTTAGTTGAAATTTTCACAGAATGTGCAGTTCTATCCGAACATCAGCAACAATTACTAAAACTAAAAATATTTTCAAAAACTTAAAGGGGTTCCCATACAAGAAACAGTTTGGTTTTTATATGGCAGCTATAGGATTCAGTAATCCCACAATCTTGAAATTTGGATGTTTAGTGGTTATACATCAGAAACTTAAAATTAAAATTCAGGTTCTTATTCAAAAAACTTTTATTATTATTATTATTTTTTTAACTTTTTAACTGAAATTTAAACACAATAGATTCTGATATAGTCGCGGTACATTTGTTGGAATCTGTCAAATCGGACCAATAGGGGGAGTACCTCCCATACAAACCCCAATCTGGTACGGAACCCGTACGAGTCTGACTCGCACTTGGCCCATTTTTTTATATTTTACAACCGCTCAGAGATGGCGGTGTCGTCAGGCCCCTGACTCTTGCTGGAAATCCCCCCGCCTCTTCAAGTTACAACTTATTCTTGGTCATGCCTTTTTATTGAGCAACTTGAGCTGCATCCAAGTCTATTTTCTTCGCCTTGAGAATGCAGGAATTGATGTCCAGTTGGCTTCAGAGTCTGTCATCTTTTGGATAAAGTTTTTCAGTGCGAGATGGCCAATATTGTCCGTTAGCTCGGATCGCAGCATTTGCCATCACTCGCACTCAAACAAAGTGTGCTGCATAACACACAGCATTCTATTCTGGGTGGTGCCATACCACTAAAATTACTGATGATGAGATTGAAGAAGTTCCAAGGATTCTCCAATCACAAGCGACATACATATGTACATATATCTGATTTTAGTACAATAAATATGCTACAGTTTATTATTTTATCGCCTTAGAATCTTTAAACGTAATAAAATTCTATTATTATATTGGTAATTTCGAACAATTTGTCAAATCGTAGACAAACTGATTTTTAATTTTGTCACGACTATCGATATTATACTGTATATTTTTGTTTTGTTTATATCTTTCGTTATCAAATGAATGAATGCATCGAACTAAAATCAAAACCAAACCAAACCAAAGCCAATCGAAACCAATAAAAGAAGTAAGAATTATGGTAAATGTATCTGATGAGGAGAGTATGGAATGTGGAGTATGGAGTATGGAGTATGGAGTATGGAGAGTGGTAAGTGTAGGCGATGCGGGTTAAGCTGCACTAAAATAGTTTGATTGCCAGTTTTTGCAGATAAGTGAAATGAAAAGCTATGACGATCGCAATGTTATATGCACACATATAGTAGTCAACGATATCAGAAAAAAACCAATTCAATGTTCATAATGTTGTGCATAATCTTGTTAAAAATGACTTTGACTTATTCACGGCGGGCAAAAAACAACAAAAACGATAACAAATAACGAAACAAAGTATCTGAAGGACATTTGTGTCAATAAATCGTATAAAATACGAACAAAATAAGAAAGGAGATCGAACAAAAAAAAAAAAAAAAACAAAAAACAAGAAAGAAATCTTATCTCACAGAAACATTAAAAAGTCAATTGAATGGACCAATGTTGGCTCAATGCATGAGTTGACTTCTTGATGGAATTTGGATCATGTTTATACCTATACTCGCATGCCCAGTCAACAACAAGAACAATAGAAAATATCTAGATGCGTCGCTATTGAACCTAATGAACTTTTAAGATGTCAATGTCGTTATTCCAATCATAAAGTTAACCAATGGCCAATTGCCACTGTCCTTTAAATATAAAATAAATTTTTCTTAATAGACTTGCTTGATTAGTTGTTTCTGAAGTTTTTAAAAATAATAGATTTGAATATTTGTGAATATTTTTAAGTTTTATATCTTCCTTTAAATAACAAAATGTGGAAAATAGTCATATGAATACATACTATTATTCGAACTTTGGTATAACCAAAATAGATATGAAGAAATCGTCTTCATACGTATGATCCCTACACGTTCAAATGTAATCATACTTTTGTGCAGTCGAGTATTTTTACCTATTGTATTGTAGTATTTAGCTGTCATAGAAAATCGAATAAGAAGTCTTCTACTAATGCATATTTTTCAGTGTTCATACATATGATCACTAAACGTTCAAATGTTTAGCAGAAGAATCCACATTCGATTTGCTATGACAGCTGAATACTAAGTACTCGATCTAATGATGTTTGTTACCAACAACATCTTACTGGACAATTTGACAAAACCATAAAAGACTCAGAATGAAGAATGAAACAAATGTATTCATTAAAACAAAGTCTTATTTTGTCAATTCAATCAAATCTTTTTGCAAAATTAGTTTTTGTTATTGTTCCATTTATGTTTGCGATGCAACAAAAACAACTTAAAGTATTCAATTATCATCAAATTATGACACTACCAACCCGTTCAGCTTCACACGATGATATTTGAAGAGATGTACAATAGAATGTAGATATTTGGGTGAAGAAGGAATTTCCACTAATTTTATTTTTCCTTGCAAGCAATGCAAGTCTTTATTTTCATCCATCATATTTATAGACAAAAGATATTGTACAGAATTATTTTTGTGTTTTTGACAAATGTATTTTCATTTCTACATATATTTGTGTTCTATTGTTCTATGACATAGATATGATTTATAATTTATTTAGCTTTCTTCGACTCTTTTTTTTTGCCGGTCTTTTTTGATGCTTTCTTTTCAGGTTCGCCTTTAGGATGATCTTCGTAAGCAAAGAGTGTCTTCAGTTCTCCACGTACTAGGGCCACTAACAACGATGTTCCCATGCAGGCAGGCACTAGATACAAGAGAGCTGGCTGTGCGTGCTTGAAAACATGCATAACTGTAATAGTTACCAATAGGCCTAGGAAATAGGCTATTAGTGCTGAATAGAAATAGATACGGATCTTGCGTTTTTCGCTGTGATCAAATCGGAGCAACAATGCAATGAAGAGACCAGGAATTACAACGTCACCCAGTCCCAGCATGGCGAAATTCGAAGCATTCAAACCGTGTTCAATGAGATCATGTGGAAATACTAGCTTAATGGGTGCCTCGAAGCTTTTGGCCACGGTGACCATGACATCGGTGCCAAACACCCAGAAAATATCGTAAAAAAAGAGCCCACTCAATAAGATGACGCCTGTCACGAAATTATTCAGGTGCAACATCTCGACGCCATTAATAGCGAACGCCATTCCGAAGAGATTGTTCGAGATCCAATGTTTCTTAAGCAAATACCAAACGCCAATGATCGATGAAATGATAAAGCATACGATATCATATGTTGTAAACTTGCAGTTAATGATGTGCTCTTTCTGTTTGCCCTCACCCTTGGTGAAGTGTAAGTGGAATGGAATCTTTGGTACACACGCAGGTATTAAAGATGTAATGGTTGGGCTAATTAAACGCGCCAATGCGATGATGCCCAAGCCAAAGAGTAGACGGTAAGTAGCAAGTTAATCGTTGTCTTTGAAAAAAACTTAAAGAACATGTAGAGGCCAAACAATACTGCCGATGCAAACAGTGGAAAGACCATGGCATCCTTTTTGCTCATTATGTCAGCCTTCTTACCGGTTGACATCTGTTGGCTATGCAGTTTTACTGATTTTATCGAGCCAAAAACTATTGGCAATATGGCCATGACAACCAAGCTGCTATAAGCAACAATCATGCCTTCTGGTGCTGAAGGCTCCTTTACGTTTGTTATGGTTTCGGTTGCATTTTCCACCATTTCTTTTAGAAATTCACTCACTTTCTCGACAACTTGCTCAGCCATGATACGTACGTGCTCTTGAATTTGTCTTATAAAAATATGTAACCGAAAATTTGTTCCAACTAATCCGTGGTATATTTTTGCCAGTTAACTCGTGTCGTGTCGTGTCGTGTATTTTTGATATAAAAAAGTTTTTTCGTTTTTTTTTTTGCCAGTAATTTATTCAAAACAAACCATGAAGTATGTTGCGCACCACTTGAAAATAAAATAGTTTCAATATTGATGATATCAAAAAATTATTTTTTTCTATTATAAAATCGACAAACGAAGAGAAATATTTGACAAAGCAGATTTAATTGATTTGGAAAAATTTAACCATATCGTACGAAAACTTAATAAAAATTATTTAGAAATTACAATATTCAAAGTGAACTGAGTTCTTTAATGAAATTTCATTATTTTTATTCGCAGTCTTACACGCACTTTCTGTATAAAATTCTTTAAATGTCAGTGAAAACTGTGAGCGTCACTCTTACGTTTATTTGGCGTTTGTATAGTGTATATATCGGTCGTATCGTATCGTATAGTGTTGGAAAATATGTTAGAACATGTTTGAAAGTTACAATGCAACATGTATGATCATTTAATTTTGTTATTTCTATTATTTCCTTTGTTACCCTTATGAATGAATTATGTTTTTTAGTCGCTTATAAACTATCCTCGCAACATATAGTATACGATAATTTAATTCTCCACAAATGTGCACAAAAAAATGTTAAAAAATGTGTGAGAATCAAGAATCAAATAGTGGAGAATATAAAATGAGAAAGGGCAAAATCATTACTCTCTACTTAAGTATATATTTTTTGTTCAATAAAAACATGCTGTTTGTCATTTTTTAATATTCTAAATGTATATTTTGATTGACGACATTTGCACCAACTTAATCATATGCGGCTTAATTATCTGAGGCAAGCGCTCATAAAACTGATATCAATGAATACCTGTCTATATGCTGATCATAAAATAGAAATTTCAATAAGATTGGATTAGATAGATTGAAGAAAGAACAGTAGCTAGTCACCTCAATTGTAACAAATCCCAATCCATGGAATTTTGAATTAATAAAGCCGAGGTTGTTGCATCGTAATGATTTTTTTTCTTGTTGCTCATTTGTGTCTGTGTGTGACCATTGCAAACAGAACTTTAGAATGGTCCTCAATGTGTTGATTTCCATCCATTGAAGTATTCGTACTTTTACTGCATGTGGGAAGGTGTCTGTAATATGATTCGATGGACGAACGGGCGAAAAGATGGAAAGGAAGTGCCAACTTATTTGAAGAACTGCGAGATTATTGGGTGCAAGTTGTTAACGGAGAAAGAGACACAAACTCCACACTATAAGATGAGGATTTTCGTACCTGACAACTTTATTGATAAGTCTCGCTCCTGAAACTTCGCCAGTTGAAGAAATAGAAAATTCTGGTGAGGTTGCTTCCCTTACGTTTCTATTGGTACAGTTGGTTCATGATAAGCTCATACACGAAGCCAAGAACCTACTTCCAGTAAGTTGGACAATGGATTGTTGTGGTTTTATTCTAGTCATTTGTAACTTTACCAATAAACGCTTGATAATAAAGATGGAATTATAAACACGCTAGTAATTCATACTACTAGTATGAGAGTTTTACAAAATGTAATTCGAAGTACATAAGGTAGTATGGACACCTTCTGGCCATTTTAGTGGTAGGCCATCATCTCTAAGGTGTAAAAACTGGACTTACGATATTTAATCAGTTCCTTGATTAGATTTTTCCCCCAACAATACAGTTCTTGCATGGAAATGGTAACTTGGCTTGTGGTGTGCGGTCGAATTGTGTTGTCTTACCAAAGAATCGAAGTCTCAGATTTGGGGACGGGTGAGAACAAGAGAACTACAGCTCGTCATTTGTGGTCATTAATATAAAAAATGATAACTTATAGCAAAACTACAAAAATGAATATGAAACATTTTCTTAATTTTTTTAATTATTTTGTTTACTATTTATTATATTATTTACTTATGCAAAACTGATTCTATTCAAAATTAGTTCATTTTTGCATAACATGTGTGTATGAAGGAAGACTTGAACGTAGAAGGTAGGTGATTGGTTAATGGATTCGATTAAACATAGTTCAGGATATCAAAAAAATTGTACATCAATAAAAAAAAAAAGAGGAAATATGCGTCTTATACGCGAATGTACTTTGTCTGGCCTTAGGCGAGCTCACAAAATCAATTTCGTCTATGCAAGGAACGGTCCATGAAGTCAGTTTAGTCCTTGCACAATGGGATGACCTTGCCGCCGTCAATTTAGAGTCTTGATCTTGACACCTTTGGAAAGAAATAATACCACACATTAGTGCATCATATGGTTTTATTTTCTTTTAGCTTACCGAAAATTCTTATTTTATATAAAACTTATAAAATTTTGTTTGTTGGTTTTCCGAAAAACATATTTTTTTTTTTCACATTTAATTTTGTTAAAATTTCTAGCCGAGGCTTGATGTGTGTCCAATGAATATTTTAAACGAATGAAAATTTCTGTGTGTCGAGTTTGACAGGTAAACATTTTTAGAGATTCAAAAGCCTACTAAGTAGAATAATTAAATATTATTACAAGTAACCAAGTGGAGGACATTGGCTTTAAATAAAAAACATGATCCATGAAGTAGTCTGTATGTTTAGCTACATACATTCACTGCAAAGGGTTTTCATTGGCCTTCTTGTCTTTCTAATAGTTGAGATTATTCCTTCAGAGTCTACTATTAAATACATTTGGCTTCATGGCAACTTCATTTCAAACATAAGCATCAGTAACTTATTATGTCTTGGCTTCTTGGGCACAGATCAAAATAAAAACATTCTCTGCGTAACAATTTTCCTCTGCTTTCTAAATGAATACTAAGTAATCTTATTTGGTTATATGGAATTCAATTGTGGGGCTTAGCTTCACATTTTACTGCAGTGAACCCAATTAAAGGTTTTGCATTAAGAACACTACATACTACTATACACGGGAATCTTCAAAGAAGCAGAAGGATTATTCCAATAAGCTTGTCATAGGCATTTTAGATTTTGGACTCTGACTCAGAAGTAGCCATAAGTTCGCGAGATTTAACTTTATTTTTTTCTTTTAACAAATGCTTTAGGTTTATAAACAGTCACAGGAGCCTAAATTTGGAGTAATTTTTGCAGGATGGGGAAGCAAGCAATTCATAATGAGATCCATTGATTTTGCCAATTGATGCCAGGCCTATGAGAACGAACCCATCCATTGTCCTCCTGACAAATTTCAAGATACATATTCAACTTTTTTCAGACCTATCACCCTTCACCTGGTATAGATTGATAGAGGAAACAAAAAACAAGAAGTAAGAAAGATCGTAACGATTTAATACAAAAGAAAACAGTAGCAAAAAATTTAATGAAATTCTACCTTCTTTTTGTCTCTACCAACAACAAAATGTAACTTAAGTGAGGTCCCTTCATACATCCTTGATTTCCCATTTCGATTTTGTTTTTGTTTTTGTTTCGTTTGTTAATTAATTACAAATAAATTGCAGTAAATCATTTTTGATTTCAGTGGAAAGACAAATTAAAAAACGCTTAAATGAAGAGCGATGACGACTATGATGATGAGAATGAATACTAAAATATGTTGAGGATGATGGTGCTAAGGAATCGTCCATTGTCGCTCCGTTAAATTTTGATGGTTTCAACTCAACTCTTCGCTACTTCGGTCGTTTAAGATATTGAGTCTTGGAGTTTAGGTTCGTAGGCGCTTGCGTGTGAAATCTGTTGCCTAATCATTCGAGGTCAGTTTTCGGCTCATTGAAGATTTTTGATTGTTTTTTTTTTTTTTTTTTTGTTTTGTTTGAGTTCTTTCTTTTCATTTTAACATCATTTAGAATTTGTTTTTGTTGCGGCGGCGCTTGTCATCATCATCGTTGTCGGTTTCGTTTAAACTCGTAATCCGCGAATCTGACTGAATCCAAAAAGCTCGTAAATTTGCGACTGGCGTGTGGCGTCAGTCAAAACGAATTCAAATTATGAGCTTAACATCCTGTCCTGTCCATTCATCGAATACTTTGAGGGGGCGACGACAATAACGACACAACGACCAGCGATGAATGACGACGACGGAGGTACTTTAATGCCCTTGACACAGCTTTACGTCCTATCCTCATTCGCATCCTCATCATATGTGTTGTACTCGTATACATCAAAACGCCTAATTGAGGTTTAACACAACATTTACCGCTTTTCGCTAATCGCCTTGAAATAATGCCGACGTCGAAACATTTCGGATTCCTATTCAGATTTTGATTTGGAATTAAAAGAATTGGAGAATCAAAGAGAATGTAAGAAGCATTTCATATTTAGCAAAACAAAAACGTAAGAAGGCCGTTGGCTACTTTGAGTCAACAACTTTTAATTCATTTACTGAATGAGTTGAATAAAAAGAAGACTTTGGAGATTAAGGAAAAATTGGGTTTAAGTAGTGCTTTCTGATTTAAAATAGAGAAATACAAATATAGAAAGCTGCTTTTATCACAATTTCATTTGTTATGAAATTTTTCTGTCTTACGTACTACAAATACTCGATTTGTTATGTAGGATTGCAGGACTCTATGCAGATTATGGGGTAGCAAAGGTTTAATTTTGAAAATCAAACCCACATTAAATATTGCTTAGTAATGTTCTCGTTGTTCAAAGGCAGTTCTTATTTCCGAAGTAACTCTATTGACTTGCTCAATCGTCCATTCCGTTGCTCGAAATCCAAATTGCTGATCTGGGATTGTATTATTTGTTTGTAAATGATGATTGAGTTTGGCTAGCCTTTAAGAACCTTCTAGCTTAGAAAGACATGGAAGCAGACTTATAGGTATGTATGAAGAAGGACATGTCCTATCCTTCCCGAGCCTTGGAACCATTTTGATAACCGATCGCTTTGAAAAGTATCCAATGCGTTTGGAAGTTCAGTTATCAGTTCAGTTGAGTCCTTATAATACGAATAGATTCAGAAGACTTTAAGCAAAATTTTATAAGTTTTTGATATGTAAGTGTATTTAAGAACAGCCTTAGCATCTAAGAACATCTTCACATCATAAAGAAATGTAAGAAGAAAAAAAAAAAAAACAATACTTGAATTTTAATGATTATCTTATATTGATGCAATGATTTTCGGTGGATGGCTAATTGTAAGAGAAACAAATGATTTATATTGAATAAAAGGAAACAGAGTATTTTTGTTCATAATCGTAGATATATTTGCGTGCTAGAAGTATGAGAGACAGAGAGAGGCTGCCATTAAATCCCTCTTATTATTAAATACTGACTTACTGTACGTTCCTACGTGTAACATGAAATAAATGATGACTTGATCATTTATTCTATATAGAAAATAGGTAAAATAATGTTCGACCATAGAATCATGCTGCAATTGAATATTGAAAACTGGTGGAAATGATCTTTAATGAGTTTCCGTTACACGTCTTTGAAATTTCATTATCCATTCTTGTGCTGATTTGCCATGAACTTCAACAAACTCAGCTTTGATTTGTTTCGGTGTTAAGACTTCTAAAGCTAATGTCCTCCACTTGGTTATTTGTAATAATATTTAATTATTCTACTTAGTAGGCTTTTGAATCTCTAAAAATGTTTACCTGTCAAACTCGACACACAGAAATTTTCATTCGTTTAAAATATTCATTGGACACACATCAAGTCTCGGCTAGAAATTTTAACAAAATTAAATGTGAAAAAAAAATATGTTTTTCGGAAAACCAACAAACAAAATTTTTTAAGTTTTAACATAAAATAAGAATTTTCGGTAAGCTAAAAGAAAATAAAACCTTATGATGATCATATTGCACTAATGTGTGGTATTATTTCTTTCCAAAGGTCTCAAGATCAAGACTCTAAATTGACGGCGGCAAGGTCCTCCCCGTATTAGCATTGTGCAAGGACTAAACTGACGTCATGGACCGTTCCTTGCATAGACGAAATTGATTTTGTGAGCTCGCCTAAGGCCAGACGAAGTACATTCGCGTATAAGACGCATATTTCTTCTTTTTTTTTATTGATGTACAATTTTTTTGATATCCTGAACTATGTTTAATCGAATCCATTAACCAATCACCTACCTTCTACGTTCAAGTCTTCCTTCATACACAGATGTTATGCAAAAATGAACTAATTTTGAATAGAATCAGTTTTGCATAAGTAAATAATATAATAAATAGTAAAAAAAAAATAATTAAAAAAATTAAGAAAATGTTTCATATTCATTTTCGTAGTTTTGCTATAAGTTATCATTTTTTATATTAATGACCACAAATGACGAGCTGTAGTTCTCTAGTTCTCATCCGTCCCCAAATCTGAGACTTCGATTCTTTGGTAAGACAACACAATTCGACCGCACACCACAAGCCAAGTTACCATTTCCATGCAAGAACTGTATTGTTGGGGGAAAAATCTAATCAAGGAACTGATTAAATATCGTAAGTCCAGTTTTTACACCTTAGAGATGATGGCCTACCACTAAAATGGCCAGAAGGTGTCCATACTACCTTATGTACTTCGAGTTACATTTTGTAAACCTCTCATACTAGTAGTATGAATTACTAGCGTGTTTATAATTCCATCTTTATTATCAAGCGTTTATTGGTAAAGTTACAAATGACTAGAATAAAACCACAACAATCCATTGTCCAACTTACTGGAAGTAGGTTCTTGGCTTCGTGTATGAGAAGAGTTTCCTGTTGCCGTTATCATGAACCATTTGTACCAATAGAAACTTAACTTGCGTAAGGGAAGCAACCTCACCAGAAGTTTTCTTGAATTTCTTCAACTGGCAAAGGAAGTTTCAGGAGCGAGACTTATCAATAAAGTTGTCAGGTACGAAAATCCTCATCTTATAGTGTGGAGTTTGTGTCTCTTTCTCCGTTAACAACTTGCACTCAATAATCTCGCAGTTCTTCAAATAATTTGGCACTTCCTTTCCATCTTTTCGCCCGTTCGTCCATCGAGATGAAATTTATTACAGACACCTTATATTCCCACATGCAGTTAGAAGTACGAATACTTGAATGGAGTGCAATGGTCACACACAGATTACTTCATTATCATCACCATTGTAATCAATATTTAATGTTTTGCTGATGAAGCTGCTTCTATTAAAAAATTTGTTGATTGAACTGGAACAATAAATGACAGAAATTGAATTCAAGACTTTGGTATTTCAACAGAACAGTACAAGGAAGAAATGAAGATGATATAATATCCAGCGATGGCATTCTCATTCTGAAGAAGTAATACGAAATCCTAAAAATCAGGTGAAAAAAGTAGTGAATATAAGGAAAGTCTTAGGGATAACAACTCATGAGTTGGCAAACTTCTTCCTAGAATTCAGACGTATGACTTCCGCTAAATCTATTTACTAATTCCATTATTTATCATTGGGGTTCCAAAGATCTTAATGAAAGCATTTGTAACTTGTCTTCGCTGGAACTATAAAGTTTAAGCAGAATTTCTATCAAAGCTCATATTGTATTCCATGACTTCGACTCAATCAAAGGATTTCATCATTTCCTATGAGGGTTCTAAAAACCTCTAAGAATGGTTGTGGAGTTCTTGATAAAGTAGTAAATGTTTGTTTACCTTGATAGCAAAAACAAAGAAGAGCGAGAATATCCTATGAAAACCAACTTTAAGGATCTTTTAGCCATAGAAATATAAAAATTCTAAAAAAATTAAAATGCACAATTGGTTTTTTCGTGGGATTGTATTTATTTTTTTGGTTGACATGGTATGACAAATATCTATACATTTCACATTATGAAGACAGAAGCGAAAGTCTCTTAAGCGCAAGACGAAGGCATGTAAAAAAAACCGTGCCAGAAAAAAGAAAAATAAATGTTCGATATTTATAGAAAAACATAAGGAAAAAAAAAACCAAAATCAAAATAAACAAAATATAACGAAACAAAATAAAACAAGAGTTGCTCTCAAAATAAATAAAAAGGACATGTCAATCCCTAACTTTTTTTTTTTGTGAATTGTCATAGTAATTGTTAGTTTTCATGCGGAATTTCTTATCTTCTCTTTAAGTGACAGCGTCACTTGTCAATTCTCCAACCCGAAAACTCCACATCCAACCATCTTAACCAAGGCATCCTAAATTGACGTAAATACATTAGATCAATGTGATTATCAAATATCTTTTTGTATCTTACCGCTTTCTTTTCTTCATTTATATTAACTTGTCCAATTGTCAAGTTATCTGTGTGTAATTTTGTCCTCGAATTCTGTTGTAATTAACTAAATATGTGAACTGGTAAAGCAATGATTTGTTGGATTAGATCAATATGTCTAGCGTATCTTTTCTTGCATCTTACCTGCAAATTTTTTTTGTACTTTTTCGTTTTGAATAATTGTTCCAAGATGTATCTATTAATTCATCTGTAATCGAACCGATTATTGAAAAAGAAACTTATTAGTAATTACCATATCTTTTTCTTCTACTCGTAACTCACCTGACTTTTTTTTTTTTGTAATAATTTTTATGCACTTTTAAATTTTTTTCCACTTTCAAATTTATTTTGTAGTTTTGTAAAGAGAAAATTTTTTTTTGATGTTTTCTGTATGAAAAGTTGTTGAAGAATGAAAATTTCTGTCTCTGAACTTGACAGGTAAACATTTTGTATGGAGATTTGAAATTTCATAGCCTACTAAAGTAGTCATATGTCTATATTCTGTTACAAATAGTGATGATTCATATCCAACGATATAAAAGATAGGAAATGTAATTGGAAATCAAAATTTATAGAAGAAATTGCAATTAAACATTTTATAATAAACGGATGAATAGAAAGACGTTGATTTTGTAACAATTGGCCCACTCACAGCCGCAGTCAAGCCTACGTAGCTATGCATAGTAGCATTTGGGGTGGTGGTGGTCCAAATATGAGCTGGTTATCTGAGCTCGCCTTGTGAGCTCACTTCTCCAGGATCAATCGATGGTAACAGACTTGATCTACCTGTGGGATGATTTTGGTAACATAGCTGACAACTGGACAAGTGCCATGTCTCAATGTGTATATGCATTTTGCCGATTTCTCTTCATATATTCCGATGTTCCAATGCTTAGGCCAGACGTGGAATCTTCGCAAGAAATAGTGTCGTTACTCTAAAAATTCTTGGCCAAGTTTACTAGGATGCCTGTGTCAACTGTTGTTGGAGTTAGCCTTGCAGCACGACGGCTATAATATTTCTTATCAATGATTTATTGTCGTGAACCTTTGCGTAATGGCGAAGAAGGTTCATCCACTTGGATTGCTTTGTAAAAGGGTATATTTTTAAGGTGAGACGAGGCATAATATCTTGTAGAACAGACTGTCGGTCCATACTAATACTACACTTTGTCCGACATGAATCATAATTATTTGTTATAATATTTCAATTTTCTACTTAGTAGGCTTTTGAATCTCTAAAAATGTTTACCTGTCAAACTCGACACACAGAAATTTTCATTCGTTTAAAATATTCATTGGACACACATCAAGTCTCGGCTAGAAATTTTAACAAAATTAAATGTGAAAAAAAAATATTTCGGAGAACCAAGAAACAAAATTTTATAAGTTTTAACATAATATAAGAATTTTCGGTAAGCTAAAAGAAAATAAAGCCATATGATGATCATATTGCACTAATGTGTGGTATTATTTCTTTCCAAAGGTCTCAAGATCAAGACTCTAAATTGACGGCGGCAAGGTCCTCCCCGTATTAGCATTGTGTAAGGACTAAACCGACGTCATGGACCGTTCCTTGCATAGACGAAATTGATTTTGTGAGCTCGCCTAAGGCCAGACAAAGTACATTCGCGTATAAGACGCATATTTCTTCTTTTTTTTTTATTGATGTACAATTTTTTTGATATCCTGAACTATGTTTAATCGAATCCATTAACCAATCACCTACCTTCTACGTTCAAGTCTTCCTTCATACACAGATGTTATGCAAAAATGAACTAATTTTGAATAGAATCAGTTTTGCATAAGTAAATAATTTAATAAATAGTAAAAAAAATAATTAAAAATATTAAGAAAATGTTTCATATTCATTTTTTTATATTAATGACCACAAGTGACGAGCTGTAGTTCTCTAGTTCTCACCCGTCCCCAAATCTGATACTTCGATTCTTTGGTAAGACAACACAATTCGACCGCACACCACAAGCCAAGTTACCATTTCCATGCAAGAACTGTATTGTTTGGGGAAAAATCTAATCAAGGAACTGATTAAATATCATAAGTCCAGTTTTTACACCTTAGAGATGATGGCCTACCACTAAAATGGCCAGAAGGTGTCCATACTGAGAGCGAGGGAGAGAGTGTATGGTTTTCAGCAACAAAATCAAACGAAATGTTTGGTGTGAAATCTTCATATTTTGAGAGCGAAAACAATTCCTTATTATTAATTGCATTATTATTAATATTATTTTATGTAAATATTATATTAACCATGGATTCCAGGGCTTTCGGCTAGTTTAACATAACAATGGTTATGGTATAATTAATTTAAATAAATAAATCAACTTGATCCTTTTCATTATTAAATTTGCGTTTATTAAAGTAAGTAATAAATAAGTATTGTTTGATAATTGGTAGAATATAATATTTAATAAGTATAATAAATACATTTTTGTTAAGATGAACTTTTATGCGCCAAACGATTTCAAATAGTCAAACCTATTTTGATATTCGTTCAGGAAGCTGCACCGTGTATGGGCGATTTTAACAATAATTTCCGTTTGATGGCTTTGCTTGAATCAAAAAATCGGTCAAATGCGTTATTCCCATTTCAATGCAATCGATGAACCATGAACATAATTCATTCTCTGAATGAATGGTAATCTCTATTTGCTTTCCAACACTAAAACGAAGTAAGAAGCTCAAACAAAACCATTGAAATTAACTTATCCACTTGACAGATTTTTTTTGACGTTTGGTGAAGGAATATTTTTACACAGTGACAGTGCAAAATAAAATTTGCAGGAAAACCTTAATTTGTAAGTAGCTTTGCAAAATGCAGTTTTTTATTTTTGTGTTGTGCATTTACAATTTTAGAAACTCTTTTTTTTTTTTGTGCAAATAGACGCAGGTGGATAAAAAATCGAATCTCTATAAAAAAAAAGAAAAAAAAATGCCCTGGACGAGAAGCCAGGAGAGGGCTTGGAAAGAAGCCTATGGATACTTTGTGTGTCGAGTATGCAAGAAGTATATGGCGTCGCGCAGTCCAGTGCTCAACCACTGTGGTCACATTCTATGCAACCAATGCATGTTACAGGAAGCGCGCCTTCATCGTAGGTGCCCAGTGTGCAAAAAGAAGGTCTTCATTAAGAAACTGGTCAAATTGTACCTTTAAGTTTTTTTTAACATTCCTTTCCATTCACTAAAAATGTAAAGAAAACTCGGCGAATACAAGAAAAAAATATGCAATACTTACATACCATTGTATTTTAATATTTTCTGTAAATACAAGTAAATCTCGTATTTTTTAGGGTACCAAATGGAAACCTATTACTAAGCCTATTGCCGATATAACAACGCTTTGCTTTTTGTTCAAAGCTGGCGGAATGCTGAGTGCTTTTCTTGTAGACTTGACTTGCATATAAAAGTGTTCATAGTTGATTCACTTTCTGTTCTGTTGTGCTGTGTACAAGGTTCTTGATGTCGTTTTTATTGGACGTGTACGTGTGGTGGAGTCGAATTAGAGCTCGTGTTGCCGATTTCGCCACAACATTAGCTTGTTCGTTTCCTATTATACCGACGTGCTTTGGGATCCACATCCGACGAATTTTGTTGGCATTATTTACAATGTCTTAATGGTGACTCTTGGTTCGGTGTTATCAGTGCAGATGATAAATTTGGCATATTTGGTGTTTGTAAAAAATTCCACGGCAGTGAATATGACTGTTGACTCTGCGGTAAAAATTGAGGTGTTCGAGTAGCAGCAGATAACGCTGAAACCTGTGATATGGTCTGACTTTGATCCGTCGGTAAGGATAAATTTCCATATAGCAAATTTCTCTCGGATGCCGTTGAAAGCTGCTCTATATTGTGTGTTTGTGTTTCACCAGTTAGAACAATATTGATGCAGCTGTAAGGTACAGAGGGGGAAGTTGTATATATATATATTGTA
This sequence comes from Amiota minor, assembly GCA_037043295.1. Taxonomy (NCBI): domain Eukaryota; kingdom Metazoa; phylum Arthropoda; class Insecta; order Diptera; family Drosophilidae; genus Amiota; species Amiota minor. The sequence continues at coordinate 1,804,007 of JBAMAW010002683.1, forward strand.
TACAAGTATATATATTTGCGTTGAGGAGAGAGGATTACAACAAGTTCAGATTCTTGGGATATGATTAGCTGCAGTCTTGATGCAGTCTGAATCCATGTGTGTTGGTGTGTCAGGTGATTGCACGAACCATTGTCCGGACGAATCGGTTATCCAAGTTTGGTAAGCCAGCTTCAGTAAGAGTTATAGCAATCAGAGAGTTACGGAACGCTTTGTGGCATGGTTGGGCATTGGTTGGCATTGGAATTATTGTCGCTATTTCCCATTGTTCAGGGATTATACAAGCATTTTGCATTAGCGTTTTGCATTAATTTATTAAGCATGTTTGCAGTGCTTGGAACTTTTCTTAAAAGATTTTGGTGATTCCCCATGGCTGTTTTAAGGGCTACTAAACTATTATTCAACCAGTAGTAGTGCGGATTTTGTAGGATTGGTTGTATGTATAAGCGGGATTGCGATTGGCCAGCTATTCCTTTCACTACTTCTGCTTGGAATTTTTAACAATTTGTTAGCTTTAGATTGTATTTGTGGGTTTTCAACTTCAAAAAAAGGAGGAGGTTATCAATTCAACTGTATTTTTTATACTCTTCACGCAGTGAATGTTATTATGTATAATCGTATGTTTGTCATGAATTTTGTCACAGACAGAAGGTGACATCTGAGACCCTATAAAGTATAGTATATATTCTTGATCAGCTCATATGTCTAAGCTTTTTTTTAACCGACTTCAAAAAGAAGGAGGTTATTTGTCGATTGTATGTATGTTTTATGTTTGTCCGCTATTTTTTCCATCAAGAAAGAAATTAATTAACTAAGAAATTAAAATGCACAATTGTTTTTTGTAGTTCGCTTGTATAATTGGCTTAGTATGCTGTGTAAAATCTATACATTTCACATTATGTATAGATATTTCATAATAAATATACTTATAAACTAAGAGGGTAACAATTTTTTTTGTCACATGAATTTATGAACAAATCTTTGTATTCCGTCAACAAAGTCTTTTGTAATCAACTAAACATCTGAAGAGTATAAGAATGATTTGTTAGATTAGATCAATATGTTTAGCGTATCTTTTCTTGTATCTTACCAGCATTTTTTCCTTTTGGTTGTTAAATTCCTTCAAGTATCTAAGTATTGTATTGTATGTTAAATCATCTGTTGCAAAAATGACTTATTAGTGATTACCATATCTTTTTCTTCTACTCGTAACTCACCTGATTTTTTTTTTTTACATTTATACATTTTTAATTTTTTTTGTAATTTTTTATGCTTTCTCTATGAATATTTGTTGAAGAATAAAAATTTCTGTCTCTGAACTTGACAGGTAAACATTTTGTATGGAGATTTGAAATTTCATAGCCTACTAAAGTAGTCATATGTCTACATTTTGTTACAAATCAAAATTGATAGAAGAAATTGTAATTAAACATTTTTTTAATAAACGGATGAATAGAAAGACGTTTATTTTGTAACATTTGGGCCAGTTTCTATAAATTGTCCCCTAATTATTGAGCTAGAATTTACTGGACGTCCGTAGCAACCTGTCAACTTTACGTACCTTTGCATAACAGCATATGGTGGTGGTCCAAATATGAGCTGGTCATGTGATCTAGCCGCGTAAGCTCGCTTCTCCAAAGTAATGGACATGGTTCACTTGCGGAATGATTCTGAAAACATAGTTAACAACTGGATAAGTGCAGGCCCCAATGTAAATACACAGATTTCCGATTTCTCTCCCTTCAGTCGAAATTTCTAAGGCTCGCAAGAAATCTTGTAGTAAGTAGGGATTACTAGGATTGGTGTGTATTTTGCATAAGTATATAGCGATGTTGGTTTTATCGGACTCAACTGTTACTGTTGTTGGGCCATACCTAGTACGTAGACTTGCAGCACGCCAGCCTAATGTTTTTATCGATGACTTCGTTTCGTGAACGTTGGCACATCGGCGGAGAAGATTCGTCCACATAAATAGCTTTGTAATAGGGTATATTGTTTAGTTGAGAGGAGGCAGTAAATCTTGTGGAATAGACCGATGGTCCATATACACTAATCGTGGAATGCTGCTCTAACATATCAATAGTTTTACGGAAATCATGCTAATACATACAGACTACTTCATGGATCATGTTTTTTATTTAAATAAAAGTGTCTAATTGCAGCGCGAATTTCACTTTTTTCCAATACAAAAACCTATGTTGACAATAAGAATGAGAGTTCAACAGCTGATTAGTGTTGGAGTAAACTACATGGCAAAAAAAAAAAACTATCTCTTGGAATTTCTTATTGATTTAATTTATAATTTTGAATTGTTATTGATTGAAAAGAGACGTTTTCACTTCAAAAACTTCACCCGAGATCAACAAAAGTTTCGATAAGTGCAACAGTTTTGCTTCCCCGATATTCTACTTTCCCCTAGTCGAAACTCAGCCATTGAACAAGAAAAGGTTTCAGATGATGACAGGAGTTTTAAGGGGGCATTCTGCAATCGGGCGAATGGCTCAGAGCTGCACGTTCCTCGCCATGACGTCTGTCGTAGCTGTCAAAACGAGGAAGGAAAAGAAAGCATTCAGCACCGCCTGTGTGACTGCCTTGCACTACTCAGGAGGCGATCCCGCTTTTTTGGAAGACTATTTTTTGAGGACTTGGGTAGTGTGGCGAAAGTCCCACTGGGGGATCTAGCTTATTTTTTTTTTAGATTCTTTTGGTTGATTTCACTTTCCTTTTCTCCCGTCCCATCAACTCCTTTCCCCCTTTTTTTTCTTCCCTTGGCATCACAATGGCCTGTATTCACGGGCGGCCTGTATATCCTAACCTAACCCAATTCAGCCACTGTAACGAATGTAAAAACTGCGAAGGAACAAATAAAGGAAACTTTTTAAAATGATCTTCAAGTCATGTCATTTTATCAAAAAATCATTACAACAACAACAACAACAACAATAAAATATGTAGAGGCATATGAATCTTAAATTGTTATTGTTGTTATTTTTTTTTGGGTGCTGCAACATTTCCTAAAACACGCAATGTCGCGTCTTAAATCGTTCGTCCGATAATTCAATCGGATTGGAGCGATCCGAACATCATTTGTCGGCATCGCTTTTTCAAATCTTTTTCGTTTTTGTTTTTGTTTTTGTTTTTCTATTTCAATCTTCTCCTTCATAAGACTATTTCTATGGCTTCTAATTTTGTTCATTGGATTAATTTGATGTTTATAAGTTTTTTTGTTTTATTTCTATGTTTGATATAAAAATAATTGAAAAATATATTTTGGTTTGTTGTTGTTGTTGTTGTTATTGTTGTTGTTATGTCATGTTTTACTATTGACCCTAATTAACACAAAATGATCATATCTTTAACTCCAACGCAAAGTGGTTATATCTTTCTTATTATTATTATTTTTTTTTTTTGGTTTTTTAATTAATTTAGGGTTTTTGCTTGAGTTTAATATATAAAAAATTATTAATGAAAGTATAAAATTTTTGATTTGATTTTGCTCAAATAAATTTTGGGAGGCCAAAAAAAAAAAATAATTTTTGAAGAATTTTTCTTAAAATTAAAGTATTGGTTATATAAAAATTATCCGCAGTTTTTAGGTAAATTTACATCAATTACTAAAAAAGCGAGCTAGTGGATTAGGATGTTCCGAGAGTTTAACAAGATATTTTTGTTTTATTTGGTCCAATTCGGTTTTAATTAGTGGGACGTTAAGGTCTCTGTGGATATTCCCGTTCGAAATGTACCAGGGAGAACCTGTTAAGAAACGAAGTATTTTTGATTGGGCTCTGTGGATGACTTCAACGTTACTTGGGCTTGCGTTTCCCCAAAGCTGGGAACCGTATGTCCAGATAGGCTTTATTAAGCTGTTATATAACAGCACCTTTAGATCGAGGCTTAGCCCAGATCTTGGGTTTAAGAGCCAGTGAAGGGACTGGGCTTTTAATTTCATGGAAATTTTTTTGGCTTCTATATGCTTCCGCCAGGTGAGTCGTATGTCCAAATGTACTCCTAGGTAGGTGACTTCAGTACAGTGTGGTACGGTGGTGTTGTTAAAAGTAATGTTTAAGGTGAATGTTACGTGCTTGCATTTATCCGGATTGACTTTTATACGCCAATTGTCTAGCCAGTTCGATACCAGTTGTAAATGATCACTTAGCTCTTTCGTCGGTTTTTTGGGGCAGCGTGAGTGACTGATGATTGCAGTGTCATCCGCAAAGGTTGATGTCATAAGGCGGGGATTTGTAGGTATGTCAGCAGTGAAAATGACGTATAAGAGCGGACCGAGAACACTGCCTTGTGGGACGCCAGCATTAATGTGGTACTCGTTTGAAGTGAAATTTTTGCATCTCACCACGAATAACCTTTTAGTAAGGTATGACTCTAGTAGTTGGTGTGAGTTCTGTGGAAGCACGCTTTTTATTTTGTGAATGAGACCAACATGCCATACACGGTCAAAAGCTTGAGCAACATCAATGAATATAGCTGAACAGTATTCTCGGTGCTCAAAAGCCGTTCTGATACCCATAGTGACACGGTTTACTTGCTCGATTGTACTAAACCCGAATTGATGTGTGGGGATAATGTTGTTTGCATTTATATACGGTATGAGCTTCTTAATAAAAAATTTTTCAAATAATTTTGATAGCACCGGCAGCAAACTTATAGGCCGATAAGAGGACACCATTGATTTGTCTTTACCAACTTTAGGGATCATATTAATAAAAACAGACTTCTTCCAAAGTGCTGGGAAGTAGCCCACTTTGAGTATTGCGTTAAAGAGCATTGCAATGAATGATATTGCACAGTTTGGTAGCTCAATAATCATCTTGGGAGTGATGAGATCGTGTCCAGCCGCTTTCTTTGGGATTAAATTATGAATTGCTGCTCTTATCTCATTTGAATTAGTTTTAAGCACGCTGCAATTAGCCAATGGAGTGCATGGCTGCTGTGGAAGTTGAAATCCGTTTCTTGGCAAGTTTGGTTGAAAGACGGAATTACTAAAAAATATGCTTAAAAAGTTTGTGTTTAAGGTATATAAATTTTAGGAAATCTTTATTTATTTTTTCTTTTTTTTATTAATAATTCCAACACATTCATGGTCTTAAGAACTTTACAAACGTTTATTTTCACAGACGGTTCCAAGTCAAATGCTAGAGTATCGTTTAGCATCACCTCTCACACATATCAACCATAGAAAGACACCTTCTTCTTCCTAATTTCACCGCCATTTATACCGCTGAAATATCAGACGTCCTCTTTGCGAGCAAACATACCCAACAATCACTTCGTAATCTGCGCTGACTTACTCTCCTCACGTATGGCCATCGCAAACACTAACAACGTGGGCTGTTGTACGTTTGAATTCCGACAGATAGTAGCCATAAGACGGGAAAAAATCTTACTAATCTGGGTCCCAGTTAAATACCTCTTCATGTACATGTACATTAACCGCAACATCTCAGACATAGTACTCAATTTCACAAGAATTAATCACTCGCAAAACAAAGCACAACTTTGGACCAATCTCTCGTAACACTACCAATTAGTTAATTACAACAAAACTACGATACAATAATACACTCTTCCATCAACAGCATTTACATCTCGCCTCGATGTTGCCAAATTCAGGAGACTGCGCATTGGCCACACGCAACGAACTCATAACCACTTATTAAACAGAAGCCCTTCACCTATCTGCCAAACCAGCAACGTAATCCTAACAATCAACCACATCCTATCAGATAGATTCTCTCCCACCCCTCCCACCAAAACATAAAGAAAGTAACCGATTTTTTAAAAGCCACTAATCTATATCATCTTATCTAAACCTTCTATAAACAACCTTAAATTGTATTTGTATTTTGCCCATAGATTTAATAATATAATATTTGAGAACGCCTAAATCTATGCAATACTTTTTATGTTCTCCTGTAGCCCTTCCGTGATTGACCATTGATAGAAGAAAAATTGGCAAACAAGCATTGAAACAGTGCAAAATGTTGCTTTTCCTCTAAAATAAATGTTAATTGGAAGAGTTCATGAATAATTGAAACCGCTTGGCTTCCCTAAGAAACTTTATACTTGGCTTGGCAAAGCGCAAAAGTTACACAAATTTAAGGGCTATGAAAAATGGATTGTCAACATTGGAAATTCACAACCCATTATTTACAGTGGCACTTTAGTGTGTAGCGAGATAATTGTCACTGAATTGGAGAGAGATACTTTTTAGGTGTGAAATATAAATCGTAATTTAAGATAAAATTTCCTTAGAAAGAAAAAAGAAATCGATAAACTATATTTATGCTTTCATATTGCATTCAATTTAATATTATAATTAAAAAATGTGCCATGGTGAAAAATAACATATCAATAATATATTAAAAATATCTAGTAACATCATTGCGACCCAGAATAGAATAGAAATTGTAGTAGATAAAGGAAGTGATTTTGGTAAACTGATGATAAAGGAAACAACCATTCTTTTATAGGCTGCTTCCAAAGTCCATAAAACTTAAATTTGTTACACAAATTATGTATGTACATCCAATCCCCATCATTGGTTGGGGCAATTGAAAAACTATGCATAAGTTTGATTACAGAAATTGCATTCTCTGTCATACATGCATCGTCCCAGATTCCCAGATTTTGCTCAAATAGTCTTTCATTGACTTTGCTTCTTGCGAAACTTCTTAAATGGTAGAATCTTAACTTCAGGCAAAGAATGATTGGAAGTCATTTTAGAGCTGGCAAAAGATCAACGGATAAACTATTCAATGCATTATATCTCATTGCACGAAATGATTTCTTAAACTACCCATCATATCTAATTCATAGAATAAAATATATCTTTCGGCTATGTGCTAGAAATCTACTACGATTTTGAGGTTGATTAGCTTCAATTTTAACCTGAAAAATTCCGTATGTGTGCCAGATTGAAGAGTTTTCAGAAAAAGATCCAGATTTCAGTACATTTGCAACTGAAACCATTGGCAATTCAGGCCCCAAATAAATGGAAACAGCAACCGAATCAGTACTCTTGTTTACGTTTCTGAATATTTTTCTGTTTTATGTGCCATCATGTCTCTTTAAAGCAGATATATCAACTTTCACCAAAGAGATTCCAAGTTTAAAACTTTTCATTAAACTTAGAATCAGCCAAATCGGACCACTATGAAGGGTACCTCATATACAAACCCCCATTAAAATTCCGGTTTTCATTACAAAAACTTTTTTGTTTTTTACACTATTGAACTGAAATTAAGACACTATAACTTCCAGATGCAAGCCCTGTACATTTGTTGTAATCTGCCAAATCGGACCACTAGGGGGAGTACTTCCCATACAAACCCCAATTAAAATTCCGGTTTTTATTAGAAAAACTCTTTTGTTTTTTGCACTATTGAACTGAAATTTAGACACTATAAGTTTCTTGTCCACCAAACGTGTTAATTTAAATATCCTAGATTTACTGGGTCGTATAGCTCCCATACAAACCCAAAATTCAAATTTATATTCCTACTAGCGTTAACCGGCGTGCGTTCCTACACCCTCTATGCGTTAATTGGGTGTTTCTTATAAAAAGCTTTGTTGTAAAATGTGTAATTAATAATTTACAATATATTTTAATATTCTAAGCAACATTAAGAATCATTTGTTCTTTTAAAAAAAATAGGTTCAGTATATTTTGCACAAAATAAAAAAAAAATTTAAAAATGGCATAAAACTATCAATATCTGGACAACAGCGCTACCTATCGGAACCAAATGTAGCAAAGAACCTGACTGTAACTCCATGAGTACAACAAAAAACCAAAAACCATCAAAATTGGTCCAGCCGTTCTCGAGTTTTGCGGGGTCATACTATTTTTTGAGTGCTCTATATCTATCCCGAGCCTGACTGAGGCGAGCCTCACGTTCCGTTGACGATTCTTCATCTCTTGCTGAACGTACTCTTTTGGCATTCACTGTACTACGACCTATGTTCGACCGACGACGTCTTCCAGACATGACTTTATAATTTCTTGATAGTAATAATCAGACTTAAATAAAAAAAATCTAAAATCACATTTGAAGAAACTTTGCTGTGTAAACAATGAGAAGCTGGAATATTGTAGTGACAGTAAATGCTTTTTCCATGATGCCAACTACATTAATTTTAAAGATAGGCATATAGGTATATGTATAGTGAAAATAACAATATTTCTGCACTATTTAATGGATGTTATTATAAATATTATAAATATAAACCTTCCTCTTCAATCACTCTATCTACTAAAAAAAATCGCATCAAAATAGGTTGCGTATTTTTAAAGATTGAAGCGGTTAAAGGAAAAAAGCGACTTTGTTTTATAGATTAGAAAAACTTTTTTGGTTTTTGTGTTATCAAACTGAAATTTGAACAGTATAAGTGTTTCATCCATATTCAACAACCGTGTAGGTTTCAAGACCCTAAGATTACTGGATCGTAAAACTCCCATACAAATATATCGGTCTTAGAGTGAAAATTGTTGTAAACATAAGTCAAATCTATAATCAAATATTTCTGAATGCTCTATGCCCTACACAGTGTAGGCAAAAATGTTTTCTAGGGGGTGCGTGAAGAGTATATCAACTTCGGCATAGACGAATTTAAACTTCTTTTTCTTTGTTTTTATTAAATATCTTCAGATAAGATTCAGAATTTAAAATTCAAATTGCCTCTAAAAATGTGGAAGATTTCAGAACCGTCTAACAAGATTTCTCGTACATCAAGAATTGCAGTTCATTTGGAATGGGGTTGAAAGAGGTTTCTGGCACATAGCCGTTTATCTACAATATGATTTAATATTGTATAAACATTTTTGATTATTTAATTTATGAATTTCCTTATTTATTCATGCAAGTTACAATTTATGAATTATAGAATATATTTATATAATTTTGTAGACAAATATGTACATATCCTTTAATTATTTATGCATTAATGGTATGTAGTCGTATATCTTGTTGCTTCTACAATATGTCGTCATACAAATGTACGAGAACAAATCTAAATTGGAATAAACATAAAAGCAAAGCGAACAAATTATAAGATATTTTCGCTTTGACGCGTCTTTGCTAACAAATGCGATTTACATATATTTATTGGACTGAATTAATAATGCTAATGATGATGATGATGATGATGATGTTGATGATAATGATGACAACAATATGTTCATACATACATACGTGTCTTGTATCTTTGGGTGTGATGTTGTGGATTTAACTTGTTGTTCTGATGGGTCTCGTTTAAGTTGAAACTTAAGTTGAGTTGAGTGCGAGGCCTTTTATCTTTAAAAAATCAAGAGCACTCGACATGAAATCAGAGCAATTACCAACACCTTTTTAAAAACAGCTTAAGTCCATCCCAAGGGATTTGATTATGTTGAATGCCATAACATAAAGCTCACCAAGTATCTAGATACAGATAAGGGTAACTCTGTATCTGGTATCATTTCGTTTCGTTATTGTAGTACACGCACAAGGGTGGTTGGTTGTTTGGTTATTGGTGGGCGGTTAGGTTGATTACTATTGTATAGTCGTTGTCACTTAATTTAAGGGGCTGTTAATGACAAATTATCCAAAGTGCTGTCAGTTTTATTTAAATTATTATCTCCTTTATATTCCTTGCTTCCTTCTAGAGTTTGGCGAGAGTTTTGTGCCACTTTTGGTCACACACAAATACTTTGAATAAACTGAATTGAGCTGAGCTGAGGCTAATTAATCTAATGATTACTTTAATGATAGAGGGGGATGAAATTTGGCAGTTTGGACATTTCTTTTTGATTTTAAATTTCTATTTTTATGTTGCCTAAAAAAATTGAAAAATTTTTTGTTATTTTATTTGCGATTTGCTCTAATAACTTAATGTTTTTTTTTATTTATTTTTTTCTTTATTGTTAATTATGGCATTTTGTGAAAGTAATAACGGTTCACGCTCCTCGATTCCTGCTTCCCCCCACTTGCCATCATCAAATACTTTTAGTTGTTTACTCACTTAGATCGCACTAAATAAAAGTCCCCCGTCCTCATAAACACGAAACAAGAACAAATTGTTGTGGTCAATTCACTTGACATAAACTAAGTTTATTGTGTTTTTTTTTTTTGTTTGTTTTTTATTGTAATAAATCTCATTTTAATGGAGTCTTTTCTCTTTAATATAAAAATAATTTATTGGTTTCTGTACTATGATTTTATTACTGTTGTTTCAATTGTTTTCATTTCATTTAATTAAAATAACAAAAAAAAAACTTTAAAATATTTTAGCAAGAAAATTCTTTAATTGGCTATGTAACAAAATTTCGAAGGGGAAAAATCAATTTCCCATTATAAAAAAAAAAAAACAAACACCTCTGTATAAGTTATAATATTGCTACTCAATCATTTTCCATTTACATAAACCAATTTTCAGAGTGAAAATTCTTAATGAATTCGCATTCTTAATAGCCAAATCATGTATATGTACATTATTTGAACGCTAAGAGAGTCTTTAACTTGCAGGCTACCCAACTGTAAATTTCATACTCTTGTAATCAAATCTCTTTCAAATGACTTCAATGGTAATAATAATGGTACTACTTTAAACTTCAAGTATGATCAGTAAAACATTTTCGGATCATATGAACAAACAAATTTCGGAATCCATGAAAAACAGTTATTGAGCGCCAGGACTCAAATCAGCCCATAGTCCCATTAACTTTTGCTTAAGTAGTGAGTGTAGTTTTGATGATTTTTTCTGCTGTTTCAGAATGATAAGGAATTCAATAAGAATTTTTGATTTTTATGCATTTTAAATCGACAAAGTTTGCAATGATAGAAGAGTCAATTTGAGAAATGGTATTACCCTTACTATTGTATGAACTCATAACAAAATGAAAGACGTTAAGACAGCAATTGTTTTTAATTATAATAATTAATTAATTAACTTATTTTTATTTAATATTTGTAAGTAGATAGTCGCCAAGTTATGTTAATCTTTGAAAAATTGATTATCTTGCATTGACTACTAAAGAGTCTATTACATCTAAAAAAAAAAATTTTGAAAGGATTGATTTTGAACAAATACATGTAATTCACAATTATAAGTGTCTTATCAATATGAAACACTCATAAATACGCTTCTCTTTTACATTTTTCCTTCAATTATTGTAATAAACCAAAATTATCTTTAATAAAACTTGTTCATTTTGTTACTAACCATTTTTTATATATGTATATATATCAAAAAATCATAGTGTCTTAAAATTATGAAACGTAACATATTAGGCTGCAAAACAGAAAAGAAAACTATCCAGATATTGCTCTTGACATATTGTATTCCTACTGAATTCATCGTCTAACTCATCCAGAAGATACAGAACTGTGCTCTTAGACAAATCATAAATGCACGTTGGCACTTTCATAATGACATTTTATCCGGGGACCTTGCAAATCTTCTCGGTCCGTGAGCAGATCAAACGTTGCCCTAACTGGAACGAACGATTAGAGACGCTCAAGCGCCTTGACCCTGATGACCTGTAGTATACCTACGACGCCAAAAAAAGATGTTGTGCTTCGTTTCTGAATGTTATTTTCTGTCAATTACTTACACTAAAGGAACATCGACTTAGACCTTTGTAGGATTTCAACATTTCGTTTGGCTGTCTTAGCAATCCTTAGGTGGATATCATATGTTCAGGAAAGGATTCACAAATTCAATGTTTGCCGTTTAATTATATAGATTAGTTCCATTGAAAAATCCATTCTGAAAACTGTTGATGATGGATCAGGGATCGATGCTTAAAAGATAGGTATAGATATTTTCTTGGTACCGGCAGAATCCTAATTATTATGTTAGCTCATAATGTGATGGCTGCTACTTATATTTCTGGCCTTGGCAATATCATGCTTTTATCATCATACTTTCTTTAGAACAATTTACAATTTGCACTCAATTGAAAAATTCACATTAAGCAATATTTTCGTGCCATTGTTTTTTCATAACTTTCGACTTGGATTATCAACACATGTTCGCTCCAGGATGAATTCCGTGAAAGTCATCCAAACTGATAATGTAAGATCGTCATGTATGACATACCGTGAGATTGAGTCATCTTTGGGTATTAGTATGACAAGCATCTATAAGATTTCATATAAACATTTAGCTGACAAACGCTTAAAAAGAGGCTCGTGTCGATTGTTGCAAGGAATTTTTGTAAAAATAGGTTCAAGGTGCATCCAAGGCAGACGATGAATCATTTATAATTTATGCATATGAGTCCGAAACAAATCAACAATTGACTGTATGAATCTTCAAAGACGAGCCAATTTTAAAATTTAGAGTTACGGTCAAACGGAGTGAATTCAAATTGATTCGAAAATTGATCCAATCACATGGAAAATATATTGAAAAACAACAACAATCAATCAATCATTCAATCAATCATTATGAGGATTGAAATATTGGTAAATAACAACCCTCGTAGAACTTGCATATTTTTCTGTTTGTTTTAGTGTAAAGAGAATCTAAAATGTTTAATACTTTCTAATAATCTTGAGTTGAATTGGTTTTCATTGGTTAATTTGAATTTAAAACAAATAAAACTACCGTCATCAGCTTTCATAAGATTTGATATCGGATTCAATAGTTCTAGGCTAAAACATATCAACATATCAACATTCAGTCTTATTCATTCTTCGTAATCACTTTTCTTAAGTTTCGATCTTTATATGTCACCTCGACTTTTTTCATGAATATGGAATAGAATATTGACCAAAGACAATTTTTGAAGTGAAACTTCCTTAGGGAAGGGGAGTAAATCCAAAAAATATGAAAATGAAACGTGACGAAAATCAAAATTTGACGATGTTATTATTATATTGGAGCCATTTAGGCGAATACAATTGAATTGTCTCCGTGGCGTGGTAGTTAGAGAGTAGGACTTGCAAACCGAGGGCGTTGGGTTCGAGTCCTGGACTGGGTATATGCTAAAGAAGTTTCACTTCCATATTGTGCTTAAGAGGGTGAGGCATACTGTTTAAATTTTTTTTTTATTGAAAGCAATTTGCTGTTGTTTGAATCCCATCGCCCATTTTCCATAGTTTTACAAACAAAATTTTCTTCATAATTTTCAGTTGAATATATACAATAGAATATACAGAAGACAGAGTTCACCGATGTGCTTTGTGAATTATTGGCCTGGTTTGGACTGTTCTTAGTTTCAATATTTGCTTTACCAACATGGGAATTTCTATCGATAGCCTAGGGTCTTTATGTTTACAACAAGGAATTATGTATTTGTATAATATACTTCTATGCCAATTATACTGTTCGATTCATGAAAGACAATTCTTCGCTCTATATGCTATTGCAATTTGTTATGGTGTGAATAGAATATAGAAAATATGATTTATAGAAGTTCGAGTTATGGAAGTGCGACTGTATAAGTATCCATCCATGTATCTAAGCGTATCTAAGCGTACATATCTCTGTCTGTAATTGCAAAGATTTGATGAAGCCATTTTTCTCAAGAAAAAAAAAACTTGTACGACGATGATGGCGATGTCGACATTTTTGGTTGGTGAATTACTCTACATACATACATACATATGTACATACATACATACATACATACATGAGTATGAGTATGAGTATGTCCATGCATTTATCTATTGTATCTTATAGTAGTTTGGTATGTGTGTTGGCGTCATTGCCTTACAATAGTATTTACGTTACAATAATACAAGATTATGTTATTTAAATACATTCACATTTACTCATATGGCAGCAAATTGACATCGATATTGTGCTCGTGCATATCTATCTCTAAACACTTAAATATATGTATGTACTAACATACATAAATACTTGCATATGTGTTTGTGCATTTATTACTTATGCCGCCAAACGAGATGGCAGCAGCAACAGCAGCAGCAGCATCATTTAACTGATGCCAATTTACTGTTTAAATGGCAAACAAAAAGTGCTAACAACCGAAAAAATAACAAAAGATATACATACATAATAACAAGAACAAGAACAGTACAACAGCAGCAACAACAATAACAACAACAACAACAACACAAATAGCAAAAAGATACTTTTGCTCAAAGAAAAATAGAAGAACAAAATAACAGAAGCAACAAAGATAGCAAGCAACAGTAGTCGCATGCTGTTACCTTCTTGCTTTTGCTCTTGCTCTTGCTCTTGTCCTTCTTCTTTAACCGCGTTTTATGCTTTAAACCAGTTTCAATGGGCGGAGCAAAACGAACAGAAAAACAACAAAAATCGAAAAGAGAATTGAGATTACAACAATCAATGTTGCTGTTGTTGCTGTTGTTGCTGTTGCTGCCTGCTGCTGGATGCTGTGCAGAGCTGAGCTTTTTATATTGTTGTTGTGTTATGTTAGTAGTGTTGTTGTTGTTGTTGTTGTTGGTGTTATTGGGAGGTTGGGGGCCTTAGTGGTAGATATGGTAGGTCGTTCGGTCGGTTGGTTGAATATTCCTTTGTTTGTTTGTACATTTAGTGGGTTGGTTATTTTCTATTGTAAATATAATCGACAACATAATGTGCGCGTGTGTTGTGATGATGATGATGATGGTGATGGTGATGGTGGTAGTGGTTGAGGGTTGAGGTGAGTTAGTTGTTGTTCGCATTATACCATAAAAGCAAAGATTGAGGTGAGTTGAGTTGGATGTGTGTCGTGCGTACGTGTGTTGAATAAAATTTGCTATAAACATATTTTTATAGCAGAGAATCGTTTAATTGCCTGTGTGTGTTGTACTTATATTTACATTAGTCCCAGTAATAAAATCGACAGAGAATTTAATTCTATTAAAAAATTCATAACATAAAATTAAAAGAGTTCATAAATATGAAGATATGCAGTGAATTTCAAACCAATTGGTGAATTTAAGGAGATACTAAAAGAGTTCAGTATGCAATTGTATTTAAAATACAACCAATCCTAATTTTTGTCATCCAAATCATCAACATCATCATTATTTTTGATGGTACTCTGCTATTAGTGAGCTTTCTCTTTGTGCAATTCTTATTTAGATTCTTCTATTTAGTTGTCCATCGAAGGCTTTTGCGTTCCTTTCGTCACAATTAATATTTTTGTGTAGTCGGTAGTCAGCCATGAAGGGTTATACCACCCGTACTTGATTGCCAGATCCTCTTTTGTTATCGACAGGATGCATCAACGTTTAGGTGATGTCATGTTGGCAGTTGAATAGAAGCAGAAGCTTTATATTCCCATTATCATCCTAATTACGAAATCTCTGCAATAGGGTTCCTTATGGTACCCTTTTGGTCCGGAAGCGTAAAAATACTTCAGCTACTTTTGTGTTTTACATCTTATGAAAAGACCAATGTTGATTTTGTAATGAAGATGACGAGGTAACAGAGCATTTGTTATGCTATTGTGAGGTGTTAATATGGAATGGACTGATAGATTGAAATTGCAGATTTACCTCTTAAGAAAATCTTGGAATTCTTGATTAATACCACAATTCCAAAACATCGGTCACAATATGCTCATTGGAGGCTGCAGTGATAAGATAAATAAATACCGCCTTTTCCTTAATCTAATCCTAATCCTACATAAGCACTAAAATACCGTGTTTTTTACCTTTAGAAACTTTTCTTATGTTAACCTAAATGTGCATTTATCCACATACGAGTATGTCAATGCTGATGGTTTCGATGGTGTGCAACAAGTTGATTACATTCATAACATTTAATTTATTTTTCTATTTTGTCTATGTAAATTATCTGTCAATTTTATATTCCGATAAATTTTATTATAGTAGGCTTTGAAGTATAGAAATGTTTACCTGTCAAGCTGAGACACAAAAATTTTCATTCGTCAAACAGAACTCCACATGAAAACATACAGAAAAGTGAAAAAAAAAATTTGATTGTGAGTTTTATTATAAAAATTTTTTGGAAACAAATTGTTCTAATCAATATTTCACTAATTTAGGTGATTTTGGGAGGATGACCACTGGTTGGTGGAAACTGATTATGGAAAAAATATAGCGTAAGCATACTGCAGTGATGCATTTATCTAAACATAAGTACATCACATTGATTTATATTAATTTAGTTTCTTAGGCGGCCACCAAAGAAGCATGGACTCTAAAATAATATTCCCCAGTGGGTCCAAAACCCGAAAGTTTTTTTTATTTTGATTATATATTATATATAATATAGATATATATATATATAGATACATAATATCCTTACCAATTATACAAGATTACGACAAGCCATGAATAACAAACGATACAAACAGATTTTGAGTTTTTTCATTTTATATAAGTATGCAATTTATTATCTACAGGCAGAGAGAGAGAAAGAGAGTCTTTTAAAATTCTTCCGCTTCTTAGGAGACAATATTTGTGTTTATACATACTAATTTACTAAATTTGATGGAGCCTAGGCCAAACAAAGTGGACGTGGCAGAAACGCCAAGATAGAAAAGCGGTTGGCGTTACATTATTATTAAGTTATTACCATTTATCTTTTTGCTCAGCAGCTCTGAGTCGAAGGACTCATTAGAAGATATACTAAAATAACTTTTGTATGGATTCTTAGTAAGCAGCCTCATGTTATGTTTCTTGGCTGCTAAGTATAACCTCCTTGGCTGCAATCAGTTGGTTCCGGACCCAAAGAGTACCAAAGGGAACTCTATTGCAGGGACTTCGTAATCTGTCCGTCCCTCCTCGGGTCATATCTCATAAACTGCAATAGCTAAAGAGTTGAAATTTTCACAGAATATGAAATTCTATCCGAGCATCAGCAACAAATACTAAAACTAAAATATTTTCAAAAACGTAAAATGGTCCCCATACAAGAAACATTTTGGTTTGTATGGCAGCTATACGATCCAGTTATTCCACAATCTTGAAATTTGGACATTTGATGGCTATACATCAGAAACTTTTATTGTCGAAATTTCAGTTTGATCGGATTGATAGGGAGGTACCCTCCCATACAAACCCATCATTAAAATTCTGGTTCTTATTCGAAAAACTTTTTGGTTTTTTCACTATTGAACTGAAATTTAGACACAATAAGTTTTTAATACAGGCGCGGTACAATTGTTGGAATCACCTTAACCGGCAAACTAGGATGGGTAACTCCCATACAAACTCCAATCTGGTACGGAACACTCCGTGAGCTAGTCTGAATCGCTCTTGGCTGATTTTTTCATGTATAACATCAGTGCGTTTCGGTTAGTTGATGATTAATAAATCACTACACGGGAAAAACAATAAGAATTTTTCAATGAAATTATCTTCATCGATGAATAGAATTTTGAAATTGGCGCATTTGGGCTGAAGAAAATCCTAGAGGATTGTTTGAAAAGCCAATGAAACCAATAAAAGTCAGCATATGATGATGACAATCAAAATGACAATGCAATTCCTGTGAATGAAGCTCAATATCGAGAGATGATTAGAAACTTTTTGTGAAGTCAATTGGTATTGGATATTGATATAAGGTCACTTGAATAAGAATCTTTTTCATTTACTTTAATCTGCAATGAAAATGAATAAAATGGTCAAACAACTTGTGTCTTTAATTTAAAATTTCAAAAGATAAAGTAAATTTGAACATCTTTTATATTAATAAAAAGATTTTTTTTTTCGGGGGTTGCAATTTTATGTCAATTTTCGGGGACTCAGGTTAATAACACATACATACAAGACTTATTATGTATCCTGTAAGGATTCAAAGAAGTTTTATTTTAATGTTGTATCTAAAACCCATTTACTCAAAGGACAATGCATAAACTAAAGATATATGACTGCAATTTTCTGAATCCGAATAATCGAGGTGTAAATCTTTTTTGTTCTTATTGTTGTTGTGTTTGCTTTGGTTGATTTTTTGATTGAAGACAACAAACACACACTAATGAATGTCAATTGAAAGCAATTATGACCAATAAATGCAAGCAAGCAAAGACACAAACAAACACAAAAGACGAAACTCACCACAAATGAGCAATAAAAAAAAGAAGAAAAAAAAAACAGAACAACACAAAAGTAAGGAGACAAGCGCAAGCAAAGGCAATGAATGTGAGTGAAGTAGCCTTATAGTATTGAACACAACAAGTGCGAAAACGAGACAACGACAGGTGAGTGAGTAAGTGTAGATGATTGTGTGTATGAGTGTTGCATGGCGCTCGCGCTCTCTGCTTATCTCTCTTCTCACTAGCTCTTATTCTTTTACTCATTCAATGATTGATTGAATACTTATTTACGCTCTTACTCTCTTATTATGCGCGCGCGCACTTAAGCAACTTGTCTGTCTCACTGTCTCACTGGCGGCCGCCTGCATCAGCATGTGTGTGTGTGTGTGTGTGTGTGAGTATCTATCTCTCTGTGCTCAAAGTGAAGACTGGTTTTCGTTTGGTTGTTGTTGTTGTTGTTGTTGTTGTTGTTGTTGTTGGCTTAGCATTGTGGCCCACAACGACAAAACGATAAAACGACGAAATGATGAAAGGTAAATGGATCCAGTGGCTTTGGACGTTCGCTCAGTCGGCGGTTACAAGCATAGACGAGCGGTTCGTCATACGCACCGTAGACCCAGTTAAAACTCCAACGACAACGACAACAATAACAACAACCGTAATACTAAGAAAAAAACGTTTGGTTTAAAATTCAAATTAGAAATCCCCAAATAATCGTGGCGCGTCAATTAAATGCAATAAAAAAAAAACCAGAATTTCAATTTTAATTTTAAGAGAATGAAATCAAACTAAAAGTAAAACTAACAAACAAATGAAACATTGACTTCAATTTATTGCGTGAATTATTTTTTTTTTTTTGTATAAAAGTTTTTTTTTTCTTTGATGTTTTGCTTTTGCATAAACTGAAAGTGTTAAAGGGAAAGAATTAGGAGAAGCGAAGAAGCAATCCAATTGGAATAAAAACAAAACAAAAACAAAAACAAAAACAAAAAAAAGTGTTAAAAAGTTAATATACACAGATAGATTGTTGTTGGTGTCCAATGACAACGATGCCACCGGAGATGTCTGCTGCCACTGCTACCGCTGCTCCCACTGTTGCTTTAACATCCGGCGCATTAACAAATCGTGAATCCACAAGTGCCGTGTTGGCTACAGCGACTCGGTCACGTTTCATGATAACTGATATTTTGGCTGGTAGTGCTGCTGCAGCGGCAGCAGCTGCAGCAGCAGCAGCAGCGGCTGCAATGCATCAACGTAGCCGAAGTCGGAGTCGTAGTCGAAGTAGAAGTCCCCTAAGTCCAAGGCAGCAGCAGCAACAGCAGCATCAACAAGCACAGCAGACTCATTTAATGGCGCAACATATGCAGCAGCATCAACAACATCATCAACATCAACAACAACAACAACAACAGAATCATTCTTTTTATCAAAATCAACAGCAACAGCAGCAACAACAACAACAACAACAAACTCATCATCATCATCATGTTGCTTTACAACATTATTTAGCCCAACAGCAACACTTGTTGCAACAACATCAGCATCAGCAACAACAACAGCAACAACAACAACAACTTCATCATCATCATCATCAGCAGCAGCAGCAGCAACAACAAGTTCATTATCGTCATACACCTTCTTCATCAACATCATCAGCATCACCGCCTTTTGTTGGATCTGCCGCTGCCGCTGCTGCTGCTGCCGCTGCCTTTCATACGCTGCCTCCACATCATTCCGCTACACCTCAAGGCTCACCACCCATACCAGCTTTACTGGCAAGTGGAGTTGGCCTACCGCCAAATGGTTTACATCAACATTATGCAGCCGCTCTTCAACATGAACGAGAACAAAGAATACGTGAATTTGATGCAGCAACAGCAGCGTCTCGTTCCGTTGATCATGATGACCGTTCACGTTCGCCGCTTCTTTTACAAACCCTTACCGCTGATCGATCACATACAATGCATCTAAACAACAGCAACAACAACAACAACAATATTAACACAACAAACAACAACAACATTATTGGTAACAACAACAACAATCACTTAATAGCCGGCGGCAGCATTAGTGGGGATCAGGCGAGCACAATTGATGATAGCGACAGCGATTGCGGTAAGTAAAATATATTCAATATTCACTTGATTATGGAAAAAGTGTGGAATTATCATCATCCTGAAAAATGGATTTATCATTTTGAATGTTCCAAAAAAAAAAAAAAAAAAGAAAGAGGTGATACCTTAATAAATAGATAAAAAAAACATTAGGTCATCTTGCCTCATTTTCATATAGCAAATTCTTGTCAAAATATTAAAAGTTTTTTTTTTTTTGAAAATGCTTCAAATACCCTGAATAATAATAAATATATAAAAATATTAGGAAAGAGATAAGTTATTCCATATTCCATACAAAAAGTGTCCTGTTGTGCTATAGTAGATTATAATAACTCAATCATTACGATTACTAGAATTATGTTAATCAGAGCAGCAATAAAGCAATAGCATTTTTTTGAAATAATTTCAGTTGTGTATTTATACCTATATTTCTCAATAAAACTTCTAATCTCAATCACAAGTATTGAGGAACTTTAGGATTAATATTAAGTATTAGAAAACAATTCAGAGACACTGAATCCTATGGACAATCTGTCGCTGATGTTCATGGTCTTGAAATAAGATTTACTAAAAATTTATCTGATATTTGATTAAAGAAGTGAACAAGCTGATTAATCATATATATATATAATGATTTGATTGATATATGTATCATTAGTACAATATTTTTTCTCTATTTTTAAAACGTCAAATCATCCAAAAGGTTTCTAAACATTTGTAGTGTACATTTTTAGAAATTGCCACATGTGTTTCGAAGAATGTACATAATATCTAATGTATTTACAAATTCCTTTTGATGTAGTTTTAGTCATCCATGAGTTCTGTTATGAATTAGGGCCTTTGCTAGGGGGCGGTTAAAGAAATTGATTTGCTTCAGTAATGTTGCCATTTTAAAGCACGTAGCTGTAACGGTCAAAAATTATCTGGAAACGCTGAAATGGGAGATCTTACCCCACCCGCCGGTTTCTCCAGACCTTGCTCCGACTACTGGCTTTTTCGACGGATGCAAAACGATTTGGGGTGGTCACCGGTTCGGGTCTTTTGGTTGCATCAAGGCCAGAGAGGACTCATTTTTTAGAGATGGTATTCGAACATTACCAGAGAGATGGTAAAAAGTAGTCGCTTCCGGCGGACAATACTGTAAATGATGTATTTTTTACTTATTTTTTTTTTTCAATAAAAAACACTTTTTTGAACGCAAAAAAAAAAAATATAACCGACAGAATTAATTTGTACTTCCAATATTTTCGATATCGTCATATCTCATGAACAGTAATAGCTAGAGAGTTGAAATTTTCACAAATTTTGTAGTTCTATCCGGGCATTAGTAACAAATACTAAAACTAATATATTTGAAAAAAACTTAAAGGAGTCCCCATACAAGAAACATTTTGGTTTGTATGGCAGCTATACGATCCAGTAAATCCAGGATCTTGAAATTTGGTTGATTGGTGGTTATATATCAGAAACTTTTATTGTCAAAATTTCAGTTTGATCGGACTACTAGTGATGGAATCTCCCATACAAACCCCCATTATAATTCTGGTTCTTAATAGAAAAACTTCTTTGTTTTTTGTTCTATTGAACTGAAATTTTTACACTCACACTTACTCTCTACATCTGTTGGAATCAGCCAAAACGTCCAACGAGAAGGAGTACCTCCCATACAAATCCTACCATTTCAATTCAGTTTCTTATTTGAAAAACTTTTTTGTTTTTGGGCAATGGAACTGAAATTGAGACATTATAAGTTTCTGAACCCTCCGTGTAAAAGTCTGACTCGCACTTGGCCCTTTTTTTTTTGTTTTTTGTGCTTCATACTAAGTATGTTTTTTTTCTTGAGAATCACAATTTTACTTGATTTTTATGTCATTCAAAACATAAACAAATAAAATGTCGATACAATTGCATCTTAGCAAACCTAATACATTCAAAGACTTGAAATGATAAAGGGACTTTTTTCTATGCAGTGTAATGTATTCTTACATTCTGCATCCCAGGTTTTCTCTAATTTTTAAAATAAAATTGATTCGGTGAGACTGAAAAGATTTTTTTTTTTTTTTTTTTGGTGTCATATGATTATGGAACACACCATATAAAACAAAAAAAAAAATTATAAAAGTTTTTACATAATTCTGGCAATTATTGAGGGTTACTTTTATCAAAACCATATATTTGGAGAACATATAGAAACATATGTATACATATGGTAATTTACAAAAAAAGAGAGTTTAAAGCAAGAGAAACAAATGAACAAAACTTTGGCACAAAAGATGAAAAGTTAGATTTTTCATAGAAACAAAATATTATTCAAAAAGTATGCACTACTCTACTTATAACAAAGTGTTTATATTACAAAAAACAAAAGTAGACAACTTGGTTATGTATGACATTATTTCTATTCTATTTTTTATGATTATTTCAAGTTAAAATTTTGTTTCTTTTTTTTTTATTTTTTTTTAAATTTAATTTCTTTGAATGGCAGCACACGCAGGTGCATTCATGTAACTAAGTATGTTTTGATATATAAGTGTGTGTGTGTGTGTGTGTGAATGCATCTGAATGTGTGTAGAACTGTTGCTGTTACATTCATTTGGTTGAAAAATTAAATGGGCAACAGCAAAATATTAACAAAATCAAATAAAAGATACATTTGTATCTAGGTATGAGACTCATATTTGTGTGTTAATTTGTGCTTGTCAGTGTTTAGTCACACACACACACACACACACATAGATATCTCTTCACATACACACAGATACGTACATATGTCTGAAATACATGTAAACACGCATGTGTTGTTCATGTGTGTTGCGCTTGGTTAAGCGCGAAAAAAATGCACTTGCAACAAATTCTTATTGGAAATTAGTATGAGTACAAAAGCTTTCGTGTTTCTCAGTTTTCTGCGAATAGTATCTTTAACATATTATTAAGAGTTTAATCAAATGATTATATATTATTTTATTATTGTTGCAAATATAAATTATGAATTACAACTACAATGTATTCGCATCTAGGAATAGTTAAATCGTTCAACAATACTAAAGTCTATAATTATAAATTTGTAAAATCAGCAAAGGCGGACGCGGCGTGGCATTCATTAAGTAACTGGAATAACAGATACAATTCAAAAGAAAGACAATACAGCAAAACCACACAAAAATTTACACTTCAATAATGCGAGTACATAAATACAATAAGTAATTCTCTTGTTTGAGTTACACTACGAGTATGTACTTACAAATGTATCTTTTACTATAGTATGTAGTTTTTCCAATAATTATAATAATAATAATTGTAATAATAATAATAATGGAATGAAGTCATACTAGTCCTGCATTAAATGTTTTAACCATAAAACAAAATGTATAAAGTTCAAAAGTAACAAATCAATCATATACTTATTGTACATACATACAATATAGTGAAGAAAGATTCGACTGTAATAGCAAACAATGTGTAAAAAATTGCTAGGGATGTGTAGTTTTTACTACACATTACATTACATTATTGGCAAAATGCTGGCCACACCGCAGACTATTTAAAGCTCCCTCCAGGCTTGACGTCGAATCAAACTGTATTTTTTTTAACGCAAGCAATTTGGTTGGTCTATAAAAATTAAGCCTTGTGTAGAGGCCCCTAAGCAGTGAAAGTCTTACAACATTGCTTGTTAAGCAATAAGAAACAGTTTATATTCGAAATATTTTTAATTTAGGCTTTTACATTTCTAAACATGTGTAGCATTTTATAATAAGTTTTCATTCAGGGTCCCTCAGGTGTGTTACACATCCCCTCTGATGACGTGATGCCTTAGGTACAGTGCTTACAATGCCTCTATATATATTTAATAAGTATAATTCTGAAAGCAATTAAAAGAAAGTTGTTAAAATTTTGTAAATCAAAGGAAACTTAACATAAACAACATAACATTGTGTGAAGGGAAAGCTGGTTTTATCAGTCAAGAAACAGAAGAACTAAGTACTTAAGTATGTGGTCGGGACAATATTATGAACAATTGCTAATGGCTAAACACAATAAATGATTTGCTTCTAGTACAATAGTATGGAAACTATGGTTTATAGGGTTCCGGACCCAAAGGGTACCAAAAGAAACCCTATTGCAAAGACTTCATTGTCCATCCGTCCGTCCTCGGGTCATATCTCATAAGCCGCAATAGCTAGAGAGTTGAAATTTTCACAGAAGATGTAGTTCTATCCGGACAACTAAACTAAAAATTTCAAAAACTTAAAGGGGTCCCCATTCAAGAAACATTTTGTTTTGTATGGCAGCTATACGATCCAGTAATCTCACGGTCTTGAAATTTGGAAGGTTGAACATCAGAAACTTATATTGCCGTAATTTCAGTTTCATCGGATTGCTAGGGATACCTCCCATACAAAACCCTATTAAAATTCTGGTTCATATTAGAAAAACTTTTTTGTTTTCCGTTCTATCGAACTAAAATTTTGAAACTATAAATTTCTGATGTAGGCGCGGTACATCTGTTGGAATCAACCAAATCGGCCATCTAGGAGGGGTACCTCCAATACAAACGCACCATTAAAATTTAAGAAAAACTTATAAAAAAACTTTTTTTTTTTATCGATGGGACACATAGTGACTGAGGTTCTCCTTCACAACATTCGATGAATTGGAAGAATGGCTTGATGAATGGATTTTGTTGATTAAGGATGAAACTTTCTTTTGGAATGACATCCATAAATTACCTGATAGACAGATAAATTGTTTAGAAATCGAGTATCCTATTATTCCTACATTTTGCTGCATTTTTATTGTAATGAGAAAAAAAATGGGCCAAGTGCGAGTCAGATTCGTACACGGAGGGTTCCGTACCAGATTGGCGTTTGTATGGGAGTTACCCATCCTAGTTTGCCGGTTAAGCTGATTCCAACAATTGTACCGCGCCTGTATTAAAAACTTATTGTGTCTAAATTTCAGTTCAATAGTGAAAAAACAAAAAAGTTTTTTGAATAAGAACCAGAGTTGTAATGGTGCGTTTGTATGGGAGGTACCCTCCCTAGCAATCCGATCAAACTGAAATTTCTAAAATATAAGTTTCTGATGTATAGCAACCAGCCATAAAAATTTCGAGATCGTGGGAATACTGGATAGTATAGCTGACATACAAACCAAAATGTTTCTTGTATGGGAACCCCTTTAAGTTTTTGAAAACATTTTAGTTTTCCTATTTATTGCTGATGCCTGGATAGAACTATACATTCTGTTAAAATTTCAACTCTCTAGCTATTGCGGTTTATGTGATATGACCCAAGGACGGACGGACGGATTCCTTTTGTTACCCTATGGGTCCGGAACCCTAAAAACGACAATTTGAACTTGAATTGCCATGTTGTCATTATAGTATTCTAAGTGGTCTTTTTTCTTATACTTCAGAATAAAGTGAATAAGAAATTTATAAATAAATTATTGAATAAATAAAAAACAAAAAAATTTATAGATATAAAATTAATTGAATATGTTAAGTCAATATATGTTGAATTGAAAATGTTCATGTACTAAGTAGATCAATGTTGTGTCACTTGTATATCTGTGTAATATACACCTACATAAAAAACATATCTCATACCTCATACTTGTATCTATGGAAATAAATTCTTATGTCTACTTTAGTAATAAACCACACATATTTCAAGTCTATGATTTGTTTCTACCTTTTTTGTCTATTTGTGTCTATAATAATTCTTTTGTTTCTTTATGTATTTATATGTGCGTGTGTCTATAACTGTCTGCCTGCCTAACCATATACTATATAGTATCTATTATATATGCAAATATCGTCCATATACACATACGAGTATATGATGGCAGTATGTACATTTGTACGTAGATATTGTATCTTAAAGTTTTGTTTTAATATTTAAGTTGATTTGTTGTTGCTTTTTGTTTTTATTTCATCATTAAGTCTTATTAACTGTTTTAATCGTTATGCAAATTATGACAAACGACTTTTAAATGGTCTCTTTAATGTAACAAAAGTTTTTATTGTAGATACTTTTATTATTGATATTGTTGTTTTTAATTATTGTTCATATATTGTAGGTGTGTCTGACTGTCGCATGGCATTTTGGCATTTTGTCAAATTTGTGAAACAATAGATCGAAAGGTCTAATGAAAATCAGTACAGAGAAAGTTAACTTGTGAACATTAATATACTCGCAAGAAAGAAAATCATAGACTTAAAGTAACCCACTTTTCCATCGGCCTAATGGATGATGTCTAATACCCTTCATAATTATTGTAATTACTAAATTTAAAACATTCATAATATATACAATATCATACAGATGCATTAAACCTCTGCATGAGTCAAGACTAAACAAAAATGTATCCTCCCTCGGTCAAACGAATCATGTGTTACACGCAACACTATAGTGTAGTGACAATAATCAAACTGTCATTACGATTACTTTCACAAATCAATTGGATTTCGTCTGGTGTTGTGCATCAATGATCTATTGTAATTGAATTCATTAATAAAGGCCACTGTGTGTGCCACTGATTCATAGCAGAAAACACGAGTCGACAGACAAAATGAGTTGAATGATTTGAATCAGATAAACACATTTGACTTATTATCAAAAACACTGTGGACACTATTGCATTCGCACTCACACTTAACACATAATTAAATATTTACAAATATTCTTATTACATATAAAAAGTGGATTTTTGTTGACGATTGCAATTAGAGAATATACTTACATATATTATTCTGTACTTTGCTATAAGACAAAATGAAGTAAAAGGAAACCAATTCTTTTTCCAAAAGATGGCTTTAGTAATCTGTATCTCGCATTGATTAAGTACAATCAGATTACTCTAAATGGCGTTAGAAACATAAGATTTCTTAATCATATGATTATGCTTGACTTATATACATAGTAAAAATGTATAGAATATTCACTCTTAATGCTACTACAACTTCATTTGGTCCGAGTTATAGAAAATTCGAATCAAAGTACACAGCAAGTGTGCAATCTAAGTTTGACTGTAAATATTTATTTATTTATTTATCATAATTAAATCTAATATATAATACTAAACTTAATACTAATTTTAACGAGTAACTAGCTGCTGGGGCCTACGACACGCGATTTCATAATAGTTTGTAAGGGATTTAATGTAAAATAATAATGTAATAATGTAATGATTTAATTATAAGGTGGGAGGGACCCCCCAACTATGATCTTTTCCGAATTGTCGACAACAGCGAATGCAGTATTATGTTGTGTTTTTGACCCATCTGTGTAGAGCCAATTTATATCCCCGAGCTTTTCTTTCAGCGCTAGAAATCTCGTCAGGTATTCTGAGCTGGTAGTATTGTTTTTGGCTGCTACATGCAGACTGGTATTGATGCTGGGCTGATACCGAGCCCAATCTGGCTTGGGCTTTACAAAGTTGGAAAGTTGGGGTGGAGGCAATTCCAGTTCCGTACTATACTTGACGCATCGTCTGATAGTAGAAATGCATTTATATTGCCGCTTTTGTTTGAAGATGCCGACAAAAGCCTTTGCTAGTAGTGGATTGGGTGTCGTGTAGAGCTTGGGAATTAGCTGCATCGTGGTTTCCACAATCCTTTCCTCAATGCTGGGTAGCCCGGCTTCTGCGAGGATACAGGCAGTGGGAGATGTGGGGAAAGCGTTGATCGATCTGCGAACAGCTGCGTGATATGGTGGATGTATTTTTTTCATATGGGACTGTAAATAAAACAAGAACTTTGAAGTCAAATCTATATAAAAATTTGAAAAATAATTTCCATACATAATTCTTAGTAAAATTATCTTTACAAGTGAAAATTTTATAAACTGAAGAAAATTATACAATATTTTGCTGTAGAGAAAATAAAACAGGAAAGAAATACAGAAACAACACACAAGAAACAAGAAATGCTGATTTTACAAAATCTAAATGATGATTGCATTTATATTTTATTTAAATATCTTGATATTTTGAGTCATTATAATTTGGAAAAGATTTGAAGAAATTTTCCAAATTATATTTTTAAATAAAAAAACTCAATTTCGTTGGATTAATTGGAGCACTTTGGATCTCATTATGCCTTATGTTGAGCATCAAGATCATTTTATGAAATTGATCGATTGCAATGTTAAATTATGGGATTGCACTTTCGCTACGTAAGAGATGGAGGATATTACAAAATACTGTACTAACATTGGCTTACCACAGTGATAGTTTTGAGTATTTGCGGATGATGAAATCCTTGAAAACAATTTTCATATATTCAATTCATTCGAATGAAGACATCATTGACCGTCTCACATCTGTTTTACAGTATTAACCGAATTGAAAGCACTTACAATTGAAATTGAATATGATGTGGAATAGCGGTAAGATATTGAAAAGTTTATCGTATATGCATTGATAAGCATACAATATATTGTAGATACTTAGTATGTTTATATGTAGTTTTGTGGAGAAATTATAGATTAAATGAACTTTGAATTCACTTTTCCGATTCCGATTCTTATTTGACTAAGAGAGAACTTAAAATTTAGGATAGATTGTATGGAAACTATCATACACGTTGATATATGGATTGGATCGGTAATTGTGTAGAGACCGAATATTTTACCTCTTGTTGCAAGGTCATGCGAAATTTAGAAAGATTGGAATTGAAAGATATTACAGCGTGGCAATTTACAAAGGAAACATTTCAGGCAATGGGAGCTCATTGTAAAAATATTGAAATGTTATTGGTAATACAAGGGAAAATTAATGTTGAATACGAAACGGTGGCCAAAGTGCCGAAATTAAAATGTTTCAAATTCAATTGTTGCCACCTGCGATTTGAAATGATTGATTGAGCTCTGGTCAAATGAAAAACAAATTATGTTCAAGTTTTGAAAATTCCTTTAAACAAAATTCAAGATCAAACGGTCGCACATATTGGAAAACTGATAGCTTTGGATGAACTTGAGTGTGGGCCAATATGCCATTAACAAGTATTTTGAATGACATTTTTGTTAATGTTAATACGAGAGTTGCATAAATTGAGAATAGTCGATCTATACAAATGTGTTAATATAACATCGAATGTGTGTAGCTTCACCGATTGTGAAATTATTGCAAAAGCCTCTGTCGAATATAAGCTTTTCTTTGAGTTAATGGATATACTATACTATTATCATTGATGGTGGAAGGCATTGTAATTGCCTCCAGAATGGAAATTTTGTGTCATGGCAATTACTTGGATTCATAGATCCTCCTCGTATAGATACAGATATATTCAAGAAAATCAAATGTCTGATTTAAGGAAATATGAATGATGAAACTTTGTGAAGAGTATCACTATTATTATTTTGAGCTCAACGTATAAATTGACATGATGAGGGGCAGCGTGACAGGGAGAATCAATTTAGCTCTGTCCATCTGTGTAAGCATGCTGTACTCTTAGGTATCGTGCAGACGCATTTTATTTTGATTATGATAGGTATGTTAAAATCAGAGTTTCTCGATTACTGGAAGAGGTAGCCCCCATACATAATTCATGTAAATTTCATGATTTCACACAGTGAATAATATTTTATTATAAGTTTGTCTTGAAGTTTGCGACAAAGTTTTTCTTTCATTAGATGCTATACATAGACTATATTTCAGAATGAGCCGAATCGGCCTACTAGGAGTTGTACCTCCCATAAACACCCAAATTCAAATGCATGTTCTTATTAGAAAAAAAATGTTGTTTTCGGTAGAATCGAAAAAAAATTTAGATATTATAAAGATTTGATACATGTATATCAATGATGTTAATTTCAGGATCCTAAGATTACTGGATCGTATAGCTCCCATAGAAATTCAGACTTAAATTGAAGTACTTATTAGAAAAACTTATTTTCATTTTGATGGTATCAAACTAAAACTTGGTCTGAATAAGTGTCTGATCCATATTTCTTAACCGTGTCAATTTCAAGGTCCTAAGATTACTGGATCGTATAGCTGCCATACAAACCCACATTTAAATTGAAGTTCTTATTGGGAAAACTTATTTTTTTTGTTGTAGTTTCGAACTAAAACTTGGACTTAAAAAGTGTCTGATCTATATTCTTTAACCATGTTAATTTTAAGATCCTAAGATTACTGGATCATAAAGCTCCCATAAAAGCCCAGAAACAAACTCATTTTTTTTTTTTTTTTTTTTTTTCTCTGTTAAAACCTTAATTATACTGTTATTAAACTTAAACAACTTAAATTAAACTAAATACAAAACAATAACAAAACAACTTATATTAACAAGTGGGAAGGAACAAAAAATTTAATATGATCTAGTAGGGAGGTCGACAGGATGCGATCTTCTCAGCCTCCTCGACACCCTGACCCCTCCCTTACTGCGTCGCCTTAAAAGCCGCCTGGCTAGATCGTTTGGATGATTTGCCAACCGATTAATGTAGTCCTTGGCCTGACGATTAATTACGTCGCCAATTTTTGGTATTTTCAAGTCGTGCTCAAGGTCCGCTCATGTTCTTATTAGAAAAACTTTTTTGTTCTTCGTATTATCGAACTAATATTTGGAAATAATTGTCTGACCCATAATTCGTAACTGGGCAAACTTGAAGGTCCTAGGGTTACAGTGTTGTGCTCTATGAATACTGACTCTATGTACTCTCAATATCAGTCGAATCGGTAATGTAATATTTCTGTATATTTTTCACGGGAGTCTAGCCGAAATCATGTTATCATTTATTTGTAATTATTTGTTTTCAAGACACATATATATGCAGATAAATATATACAAAAATCGGGGCATGAAAGGTAAATCATCGTCGGTGAATCGAAGTTCTGTCTTGTTTCTTGTTGTTTTTGTTTTTTTTTTTGTGTGTTTGTTTTTCTTTTTTTGATCATTCTTTAACTAAGTAAATTGCTTTCAACGGCTTAATCGAGTCAAGTTTTAATTTTAATACCAAAAATAAAAAATAAAAAAACCAAAAGTATCCAACGACAAATTAACGCGCGAAAGCGTATCAATCACTTGAGGAATCAACGACAAAACAAAAAAACCAAAAAAAAAAAGTTGATCATTGTTGTTGTTTTCTTTTAATTTTGTTTCTTTTTAATTTTATTAAATGAAGAAAAAAACAAAAAAAAAATATCATTTCAACAATCTCCACTTGTCGCGTCACATTGTGTTTGACTCTTGACTCTTGTCACCCTCATCGTCATCATCGTCGTTGTCATCGTTAAAGTATCTTCTTCATATTAAATATCTTGTGTTTTAGTTAGTTTTATATATTTACTTTTTTGTTTTTGTATTTTAAAGATATTTTAGCTCTTTTTTTGTTTTTGTTTTGTTCCTTTAGGTTCTTTTTAAGCATTCAATGCCTGCGCCGCGTGTCACTTGAGACGCGTGCGATCGCCAGCTGATGTCCTTTTGCATGCTTTTACCTTATTCTTTCTTTTCCTTTTGCTTTTCAACAATAAAAGAGAAAAAATAAACAAAAATTCTCAAATTTTTTATTAATTTCTTTTTTTTTTTATATATATATTTTAATAAATTTTGTGTTGTTATTTTTTCTTTTTGGCCTTTGGGACAAAGTCATTTGAGTCGCGTTTACTTGTTTGAAATTGATCCTTGTTTGAGTTGAGTGTCTACTATAACAACTACACACATTGTTCAAATTTTTTGCCCAAATTGGTTGGTTGGTTGGTTGGTTGGTTTCTCCCTCTCTCTTTGAGATACTTTATGCCACATAGGTATTACCTGATCCAATGTCTGTTTGTCTGTCCATTTGTCTGTTTTTCTTTACCTTCATTCGTTTATTTTGTGTGTGTGTATGTGTCTCTGTCTATCTGTCTGATTGCCTTTCAAATGAAGTGTGTAGTGATCGCATTGACGTTGGATCACACTTCTTTGCAGTTGACTGAGCATTTGTACCAAAATTCAAAATAATATACGAAATAAAAATTGAACCACATCATGTGATCATGAGTGTGTGTGTGTGTGTGTGTGTGTGTGTGCGTGGTGGCAATGTATTGTATATTTGTATATTAAATATTGAAATTGATATTATAAATGGAATGTCAAAAATGTCCCGTTTGTCTATTTCGAAGGTTTAAATTTTTATCATTTTTTTTTTTGGTTTGTAATAATTTTTTTCTTACTTACATATATTTTATACATATGTATATTTATAGAAATACTACCAATTTGTAACAAAAAAGATGAAATGTTGTCAGCAGTTTTTGAACCACAATTGTTTGATATTTCATATCTGACAGGATTTTTGAAATCAAAAAAATTGTGTTTGACAAAAACTCCTTATGGCATAAACAACAGATATCACATCTGAATTAGAGCATTTTGATTTTCGTCAATATTTTTTGGATTTACTCTCCTTCGCTAAAGAAACTTCAAACCAAAAAACACAAAAAAAAAAAAAAAAATACTCCCAGCGCAGGACGCAAACTCCACGCCCTCGGTTTGCTATTCCCACTCTTTAATCACTATGCCGCGGAGACATTTCAATTGTATAAATAGCTACAATATAATAATAACACAGTCAAATTTAGATTTTCGTCACATTTCATCTTCATATTTTTTGAATTTACTCCCCTTCGCTAAAGACGCTTCACTTCAAAAAAAAAAAAAGGTGTTCTTCATTCTTTCGTAAGTAGCTTCGTAGATATTACATCAGAATATGGAGGTAAAATTTGCCAGCATTTCTATGACTTCTATGACATGTTAGTGAAGGACAGAGGCAGGAACTTTCCGAATGAAATTCAATTTGTAGAACATTGTCATGTGGCAATAATCAATATAATTCTACTCATTAGTTTGCTTTAAGAAGTTCATATCGTATTAAGGTTAATGTTAAATTCTGTGAATTTAAAATAAACGAGCAATGGGAAACATAATTCAGAATTTGTGTATGAATGATCAGAAATGTGCTGTGCGGTTGGGATAGTTGAAACACCGTCGGGGGTTTAAAGTCTTGATCTTAAATTCTTTTTCTTCTACATATAAAAATTCACACCATTGAAAGCAAAAAAAAAAAAAAAGTGAAGAAAACAAGTCGAATGAAATGAAGATAGAGAAGAGAAAATGAATTTATTATAAATCACAAAAAGTTTCTGGTGGTTTTGTTTTGCGGAAGATAAAATATTAACAAAAAAAAAAAGTTTAAGTTAAGTTTGTTACTTAAGTCTTTCGTTTCATTAAGGAAACCCAAATGCATTACAAAAAGATAAGTACAACAAAAATAATAAATTGAACAAAAAACACACTAAATTGTTTCACTTTACAGCGAAGAGTAGTCGAAATAGCAGAAAGAAAGATAATCAAAGAACAAAACAAAAACAAAAACAAAAAAAAAAAAAACATTGTAATTATAAATTATAACGCTGCACTAAACAATTCACCGTTATGTAAGTGCATAGATACAACAACAACAACAACAACAACAACAACAACAATTACAACAATAATGAGAAAGTCAGCGAGCTTTGCTCGTTCACTGGTTCGCCTTGCAACAAAACAAAAGAAAAGAAAAGCAAAAAAAAACAACAAAACTTGAATGCAAACATTATCAAACTGTTGATAAACGTTTAACAACAATAACAATAACAACAACAACAACAACATCAACAACAAATAAACCAACAACTACATTAGAGACTCGGAAAAGTGAACAAATTAAAATCACAAACCTTTCACGAATGATGAATTTTTGCTTAAATTTTGCTTTATTTTCATATAATCAAATTCGAAACTGATATGGACCCATATGTAGTATATGTAGAGATTCTCTAGATTCTTCAGCATAGTCTTTCAGATCCAATCAAAGAGGACATTGCGTGAGACATACCTACTAAGTATTAGACACTCTGGGCGGCTGAAGGATTATGTCAATCAATTTGCAATCCACCTGTTAGACAACAGCAGAACGCCTTAAAGAAGTTATCCTGTTTTTTTTTTTTTTTTTTTTTTTTTGTGAAGCAATATGTCCTTAGACAGGTTCTTAGGATTGTCCAGCAATTTAGTGACTCCTTCGAAAACAAACGATTCTGTATAGCTGCATTCCCAGATGTACAGCAAACTTTTGATAGAGTCCGTTATGGAGATCTCATCTATAAGTAAAAAAACATTGTGCCTGCCTCACAGTTCTCTGTTCTGATGACGGTCAACGAGGTCAAAGACAAACATGAGACTAATCAACGCAGGAGTTCCCAAAGGAACCGTCCTCGGATCAGTTGTTTTTTCAATTTTCAACAGCGACATAGCCACTTCGTGTTCGGACAGAATAACTGTACGGTACAGTGATATTAGCAGCCCTTCCCAAGCTGTGCAACTTCTTTAAGATGATCCAGCCCTATGATTGAAGGGCTGGAACATATTGATCAACCATCAAAAATCTGTTAATGTTGTCTTGCCCTTCTATTCAATGGCATTCTTCTTCCGAACAGTAACCTTCATTTCTACTTACATAGATAGTAAAATGATATGAACTCACCATATAAGAAGGATCCACCATAAGTGCACTGTTAAAAATTAAGAAACTCCACTTCAAAGAATTGATTTAAAAAACTGACATTGCCCCAACATTCTCCATTATCAATATCCTGATCAGAAAGTATTGCATCTTCTATCCAGTCGTGTTTTTATGATTTGTTCATATCCATTTTTAGTTCTCGATAAAAAAAATATTTTTCAATTTTCAAAAGTTCAGATAGATTTTCTTATCGTTTATTTTTTTTCGATATTTGTGGCAACTTTCTAGAACTTTTAAATAAGTGTTCCAATTGAAGTAGAGTGTTCACATTATCGCGAGTCTACTGTGGTTAGTTTCATTGTTATTGCAATTCTTGCATTTCTTATTGTTATTCTTTTAAAGCGTTTTCGGTCGACGTTTTCGCCTCTTAATTAAAATGCAAAAAGGCCAATTGCAGTTGATTTTGTGCAATTAAATTGTGGCGACGGCGGCTACGATGACGATGATAATGATGAAGACAAAGACCAAGCCAAGTGAACATAAGCAAAAATATATATATTTTTACATTCGCTTTTAACGATATTTAAACACCCTTTACAAAAGATTGCACTAAAAATGAGAATTACAATATAAGTTTAAATTATCAAAGCCCACACAGCTAAGTGATTGCCTTGTACTTTTTGGAAGATGGTTCCGTTTCCTCAGAAAAGTTTTCTTTAAAGATCTGCCTGGAGAGTCTGCCAGACTCCCTGACTTTACTTGTATATCAACATCAGCAAACAATGTCATCATCGGTATATTTCCTTGGGCCAGAACCAGATTACCTCTAAAAACAATCTGCTTAATCATTTCAAAAATGAAGAGATTAAACTCTACTTTGATTTCATATTCTAATAGTAGCAACAATTTATATTTGAAGGTTTCCCAAATAATTCGAAAGAATTGGAAAAGCTTAAAATTGAATAAAATTTCTAAAGATTTTCGATTATGTATAGCAAATTTGTATTGTAGTGCGAGCACCATTCAAATTCATAAGTATTTCAAATCCCAATGGGTATAAAAAAGAAGTGCACCTAGGAAGAAATGAAAAAGTCTAAATTGTTGTTATTGTTGTTGTTGTTCATTTATGTATTATTTCCTTTTCTACTCTTCTTCTAATGAAGAAGCAGCTACATGTTTATAAGTAAATACGAGTATGTATTTTTTTCTGTCTGTCTGTTTGTCTGTGAAGCGCCTGCGGTTGCGCATTTAAGCATGTTTAATGCAATTTAACCACAAGCACTTAATTACAAATGT
This sequence comes from Amiota minor, assembly GCA_037043295.1. NCBI lineage: Eukaryota > Metazoa > Arthropoda > Insecta > Diptera > Drosophilidae > Amiota > Amiota minor. The sequence continues at coordinate 1,839,880 of JBAMAW010002683.1, forward strand.
GCATAACTAACTAACTCACTAACTAACTAAGTAACTAACTAACTAACTAAATAACTGACTAACTAAATAACTGACTGACTAACTGACTAACTAACTGACTAACTAACTGACTGTCTGGCTGTTGACTGACTAAGACTAACAAATGAATGAATAAACAAACTTTGACTTGGTTTCAAACACTTGTGTATATCAGATAGTGTTGGATTGTGTTGTAAACTATTTCTTTTTAAGGGAGCAAGAGGAATACAACTATGGCGGAACGGGAAAATAATATTAACAATGTTACGGAAATGCAATTTCGTTTCTTTTTCTTCTACAACTTGCATTTCTTTTAATCATGAGGATGATAATGAAAATGATAATATTCAAGTATTGTATAAATAAAGAAAAAGAAGCAACCAAATAATCTTTATTTTATGAATTGAAATATAATTCAATGGATTCAAGTTGTTTTAATTTCATAAAAATTCTATTAAGATTTGTTCTATAATTGTATGATATTTTTTTCAATTAATCTTATTACAAAGTCCTTAATATTTATTGAAAACCTAAAATATTGATGATAAAGAGATTATTAATTTTTCTCATGAATTGAAGAATTTCCCCAATCCCATTATAATATTTACCAATAACGTGACACATAAATAAACCTCAATGTCTTTTTAGTTCTAGTTTTAATATGTTATTATTAGAGATGTAACGGATAGCCATTTTACCGGATGCCGGATACCAGATATTCGGACACCTTGTAGCCAGATAACTGCATATCTGGCCAACCTTGTAACTGGATAACCAGATTTCTGAACGAAAACAGTCGATTGTTGCGTTCATGAGCTAATTTAGTGTTTCACTGTCTTAAGGTAGGAATCCACTATACAAATGGGCAAATTTTGCCAAATGTTATGAAAAGAGAGAGAGAGAGAGAGCGCAAGTCATTTGTGTCGTCGATGGCCACGTTTGAGGGCTTGAGCAAATGTTTAGCGAAAATCAAAACGTTTTGATTTTCTTCAAATCTTTACTCTCACTTTTTTTTTGTGGTGATAAATATTTGTATAGTGCATTCTTACCTTTATTAAAAGGCTATTAAAAACATATAATGGTAGACAAAGACACATTGTTGTGCAGAAAAACAGGAGTAGAGCCTAAATTTATGTTGTGATGGTAGATTTGATACAAAATTCCTACCAAAAGTTGTAAAATACCACGCAATTTGCGACCAGATTTTATAAAACACCCTAAGTGTAATTTATATTCATTAAACAGCGCTCTCTAGCGGCCTTTGGTGGCAGTGTAAAATGTTTTTTTTTTTTTTTATAAATTTCAACTTCTTATAAGAAATCATTTAAAATTAATTAAATTTGGTTATTGTGGTTTCAATTACTTATATATGTATGTACGTATAATCCTTCTGTAATAAATTCTCTAAATAATAGTGAAAACCCTGTCAAAATCTATTGGGTGGCTTAGAAGTTCTGAGTATCGATTTGGACAGCAATTTCGTGTTTTGTTTTGTACTATGTAGTGATGAATTTTCAATTCATCTGAAGAACTGAAATATTCTTGTTGCATTCCTGGAATATAATTCATTAATTTAAGATTTATTGAGAGGGAAAAACTTTCAAACTTTTTTTGTTTTTTTTTTTTTGTTTTGTATGTTCAAGTTATTTCAGTAAATTTTTTATTTGTAATGGTTTATTATAGGTATAACATTTTAGACTGATAATATGTATTAAAAACAAAAGGTTATCCGTAGGTTTAAAGACAATAGTATTACAACTAATTCAGTGATGAGAAATAACCGAAATAATCTCCTTTGGATAGGCTTTCATTGGGATAGTAGAAACTGATTGAGTCTCAAGATTTCATTGCACAATTGTATCCTCATTGCTGGATCAATTCAGTTTGTCATATCACAAAGATTTGGTAAACTAAAGAATTGCTATTTTATTCTGAACTCCATTAAGATAAATGATGATGATGATGATCTACAAGACAAGTTTTTGAAAGGCTATGATTCAAGGGAATAGTGAAATCATAAACGATACCATTAAAATCTTCGATCTGCTTATAAATTTATAAATCAATCAATCAATCAATCAACGCATGAATCAAATGATGAATCAATTATTTGAAGTTTGTCGCTTGAGTCTTTTGTTTGAAATTGGTCTTTAAAATACAATACAACAATTTTATTGTAAATGAGTTCACAGATTTTCCAATCTTTCTTGCAGGTGGCAAAGATGATGATGGCAACAGCAGCATTAAGAGTGGTGGTGGCACTAGTGGCATTGGCGGTGGCAGTGGTGTCGATGGCCATTTATCTGGTCTGAGCGGTTTAAGCAAGAAACAACGTAAGGCACGCACTGCCTTCACAGATCATCAATTGCAAACGCTGGAGAAATCTTTCGAACGGCAAAAGTATCTAAGTGTACAGGATCGCATGGAATTGGCTAATAAATTGGAATTGAGTGATTGTCAAGTGAAGACTTGGTATCAGAATCGTAGGTGAGTACATAAAGAAATTTATTTATATACATATTGTACATACTTAGTAAGTACATACTCGTCGTATATATATTTCTCTTTTATTGCTTATTATGCCCTTGACACTCTTGCTGGCTCTTGTTGTCGGGGCGCATTCTTTTGTGTTATTATTTTGTTTTTGCATTTAAAAATTTTGAAAATTACCAAATCATCTTCGCATTGAAATGAATGGATAACGGACGAATGAATGAATTGATAGATAGATGGATGGATTGGACTACTGTGGTACTACTACTTCATGGTTTCGTTTTTCATTTCGTTTAATTCGTCCATTTTTTTTATTGTTTGAATCTTCGTTTATTTTGTTTTTTTTTGTATTTTCATTTTTAATTATTGCTCAATGACTTGTCAATTCTATTTTAATGAAGCATTTGTGCTGCTACTTAAAATGTTTTCTGTTTTCTTCTCTCTGTTTAGTTTAGTTTAGTTTTTTTTTTTTTTTTTACCATCAATAATGTATCTGTGTGTCTAACATATGTGTGCATATCTACAGCTTGGAAGTATGTGTATGTTTTGGTATGATGGTGTGATAGTAAAGCCGGATATTACGTTATAACCATTGGAGAGAAAATGCGCAATTTTAATCATTTTCACAGCATCTGCTGTTGCTCTCGCACTAAATTTACTTTTAAACAACAGAAAAAATCATGTGAAAATCATATGGTGAACTATTTATTACTGCTTAGTTTTCCACGATACAACAAAATGGATTAGCAAAAAAGTCTTTTCTTTTATTTTTGAGTTGATTATCTTTGGGTATAAAATCTCAGTGTAAATCATTTATTGACTATTACGGCTTTGTTTCGGTAGCTTGGTCCAAAAAAATTAATAATATTGAGCTCATGTCTTTTTAACCATTTGCCAAAACTGTGTGCTACTTGAGGGGAACTTGCTTGTTTCTAAGATTTGTTAAACTTCTCACCTCACCTTTGTTATACTGCATTTAGGTGCTGAGACTGAGCTACCTTTGGCATCACAAGGAACTTTTCATATATAAATCACTGCTTACATTATATACTGTGCTATATGTAGGATTATTGTTCCTTAAAAAAAGTATTTTTATTTAAAGAAATATATACCTACATATATTTGGGTGTTTCATATTGATAAGACTTTTTTAATTAAGAATTAAATTTATTGGTTAAAAATTAAAATTTTCTTTATTTACTAGTAAATGAAAGCTCTGCTGAACATCAACTTTGTTTCTTTTAGTAAGAATTGCACTTAATGATTATTTGCATGACCCGATTTTACTAATAGGCTCCACACATTGTCAACACGTTTTAAGTTCAGATTACAAGGCAGTCAGTCTACCGATAGTATGGATAATATTGTATCATTTACCAAAATCAGTTCTGTGCCATTGATCGATCATATGAGTGCGAACGATATTCTGTTTGGAAATTAATGACATCTGGTTATTTGCCTCAACAAAAGGTGGAAGACTGTTATCAATACTTGGATGTGTACTCTCTGCTTTTCATTTATGGTGATGTGAACATCACCCCTAAGAAATACAAAGGTACCAATGGAATTGTGTTTGGAAAAGTAAAGAGGATCTTATAAAAAATCACTTCAATATAATTGGGAACCATTTGGGCTATCAATCAGATGTTTTGCCGATATGTGATTAGATGATCTTCTGCAAATTGAAGACGTGCATGCTTCTGCCGTGGCAAAAGATGTGTTGATTTCATAATACACATTGGCACCCAAGTTGGCACAAAATTTGGCGGCCGACTTTCACTTTTTCCCCGAGAATAATTTCTTGTTCTCTTGAAAATGGTACCAGTTTTCTGCCAAATAGGTTTAATACCTCTTAGATATTAGGATTCCATTAAAAAATTTCGATCTACTCCATGATATCAGATTCGTCGTATACCGATATTTTTTTCAGTGTTACCAGACTTTTATGAGGACTCGCATTATCTTGGTGGAAGTGGAACACTACACCTTTTCTAATGATCAATTCTGGCCTTTTCTGTTTAAATGAATCATTTAGTTTGTCCAGCTGCTGACAGTATACTTCAGAATTGATTGTTTTATTGTCCGGTAGAAATTGAAAAAACGTATTTCATAACAGCTAACATCACCTTTATGTTGGTGAATATCGTGATTTGAGGCAGTTCATATTTCATACTACATGATATTTTGCATTCAACATTCGTTTAGACAAATCCATTCTCACCCCCCAGTGATGATAAGTTTTAAAAGTGGAAATTTTCTTGACGTTTGGGAATCAAATCGACTCAAATTTCTTTAAGAACCTGGGGAACCAATATATTTAGCCTTGAAATAAAACCTAGACGTTTCAAATGATAATGAACGGTCGAATCCGGTAAATTTAATATCTCAGTATTAGCATTAACTGGCGTTTTTGAAAGTGGCACCACTTCTTCAACATCAAAATTGCTGAACTGAAATTTTGCAAACCAGTTTTGTTACTGGTCAATACATTCTCTCCATAAACATTGTATAATTTTTTTTCAAGCTCGAACAGCAATTTTACCTTTTCGTTGGTAAAAAAGTAATATATTATGGAAATGTTGCGTAGCATTTTCCATATTTGTTAGGGTATCAACCAAAAACTACAATGCAGAATCAGTTGATCTCTTGATTTGGGACTTATGTAAGTATGAAGATGGCGACTATGAAACAATACAATTAAAGTGTCTCCGGAAATCGTGGATTAAATCCATCAAATGATATTGGACGTTCGGAAATAGAAAGTGTGTGAGGTGGATGAGATTGTAACCTTGAGTTGCTAAGGAATAATATACATGGTTGCTGCGATTGCTTTCAATCGACCATAAGCACAATTGTGTGTCCACTTCAAAGGAGTGTTCGACGATGTTCAACAGCAATCCGAAAAAGTTTTTGCATTGTGGACAAAACATTGATCTATCATAATTCACCTGAGACCATGGAAAAGTCAAATTAGTGGACTTCTTCAAGTGCATCAAAGAAGGCTACGGTAGGTCTGTTGGCAACAAGGCTAAGTCGACAGTTTTTGGGATGCTCGCGGTGTCATTCACATTGAATACCTTAAAAAAGGTAAAGAAAAAATCACCGATGAATATTATTCAGAATTGTTGGACAAAATTGAAATTTATTTGAAGCAAGAAACGAGAAAGTCCTTTTCCACTGCTACTCCATCCAAATTTAGTTCTCTGGAACAATTTCCTGTTTTCAAACCTAAAGAAATGGTTCGGCGGTCATTGAAACAAAAGACTATTTTGAGAAAACCTAAATAGTTTGTATGTTCTTCTACTTGTATCAAATATGACAAATGAAGTTCACTAATCAACCAATATTATAAGGGTTTTGATCTTTGTTTTACTATTTCTGTTATCTATTGAATTTTGAAATCATAAACAACATTTTTTAATTAATTTTATGAGAAAAATCTTTTAGATTCAATATCTTTGCCAAAATTCATTTTGATTTTATTTTAAAAATATTGTAGTATGTCAATTATTTCTTGAGTTCTCTTTGTTTTTGTGGCGCCAAGCAGCTTCCTTCCTTAAAGTGAACTGCTGCTGCCTTTGACTCATTAATTAAAGGATTTGCAAATAACAAATGATCTTTGCACTTGCACTTGTCCTTATTCTTAATTTTATTTATTGTATTTGGTCCTTATTTTTTTTTTTTTTGTTCCCTTTGCATTTGCGGTTAACAGGATTAAAATGACTAAAACCAATTATTTTTGAGTCTCAGACTGAAATGGAAAGGCGTCTGTCTATCTATCTATCCTTGTAGGCGTGTAGGCGTGTATCTGGCGCTACATTCTAGGATTTTAGTTTTAGTTTAAATTCAAGATTCACAAAAAGAGATAAATGACAAAACAATTATGTAAGTGCGACATTTAAACACAAATAATGAGAGAGCAAGAATTTCAAATTATAGTAGGCCACAGCAGGATATACAGGATATACAGGATACACATGGCATGAGTTTGGCAGTCTAAAATAGAAAAGAAGAACCGAAAAACAAAAATTGGAACTAGAACAATTTAGTAGGTATAAAATGACTTGACAGAAATTTAGAAATAGTAGACAAAAAAAAAAAAAAAAATGCATAAAAAACTTTGCTTCTCTCGACATGATTTATGATGAGTAAAATTTTGAATGGTGGCGCATGTCGTCTGCATTATCTTTTTGTGTTACCATAAAGCTATGAATCTGTGAGTGTGTGTGCATTTGTATTTATGTATTTGTTTTGTTTGTTTTATAAAGTTCTTATTCCCTTTGTTATTTTGCTGTTGTCACTCAGTCTTAGTGGTAAAAGCCGCCGGAACGAAATGGTTCTCAAATAAATTTTTTTGTTTAATTATGTGAAAGTGAAACCAAAACGAATTGAAAAGTGTGTTTGGTGAACTGTTACTTATACATATGTATATTTATTAGTTAATAAACAATTTTTTGCTTTTGTATTTCTTTGTTACAACAGAACAAAATGGAAACGTCAAACTGCAGTTGGCCTGGAACTCCTCGCCGAAGCTGGCAACTATGCGGCTTTCCAACGTTTATATGGTGCCGGTTCTCCATATCTAAGCGCTTGGCCTTATGCTAGTGTTGCTGCAGCGGCTGCTGCTGTCCAAATGCCACCCGAAATGGCTTATTATCGACAAGCGGCCGCCGTCGGTGCTGGGCTACAGAAACCAATGCCTCCAACTGCTGCTGCCGCTGCTGCAGCAGCTTATCGAATGTATCCGAGTATGAGTGCAGCAGCAGCTGCTGCCGCAGCTATGGGTCATCCGCATCCCCATACGCATCCACATGCACATGCTGCCACACATCCGCATGCTACATTGGGTGGTTACTATCAAGTGGCAGCTGTGGCTGCTGCAGCACAACAGCAACAACAACAAACTTCAGGTGTTCTTTTAACTTCTGCTTATTCACCACTTCATAGTCCAAGTGGTGGTGGTGGTGGTGGTGGTGGAATAGGTGCTGCTAATGAACGTTTAAGAGAAACACCAAGCCCACAATTGAATCCTGGTAGCCCACCAGTTCGACAATCACGTAAGCGTCATGCAAGCACCACCAGCACCAATAGCAGTTGCAACAATGAAAATGGCATAAACATTGAGGAGGCAGAGGTCATAACTGGATCAAAAGCTACAACGGCAGCAGCGTTTCCTCTCCGTTTGCATAATAAGAAACAAATGCAACGTGAAGCAGGGACGACGCCTCTAATAAGGATTCATAATTATAATCACAATGATGAAGGTGATGGCGATGGCAATAGTAAAGACAAAGACAATGATGATGATGATGATGATGTTGATGATGATGAAGATGAAGATGCAATTGAAGTATAAATGAAATATATACAATTCAGTCCAGTAGTTAAGTTGAGTTCACTTCACTTCACTTCTCTTCAGTCCAATCCAATCCAATCCAATCCAATCCAGTCCAGCTCAAAGCGAAACAAGAAAGGAACAAAATTTTCCAAAACAAATATTACAAAATAAAAAAGGTTGGTTGTTTTATTTTTTATACTAATTTTTTTTGAAAAGAAATTATACTTCTCTGCATCTAAGTATATGTTTTTTCCAACCTTATTAAGTATTTTGTTGGTGTTTCGCTTCTTTTCTTTACTTATAGCTTCAAACCTTCAATATGCTTCACATGAATGGAATCTTAGGAGGGGGCACAGCTTTTGGATCTCAAATGTTTATTTAATAATGAAATAACTTTTTTTTTTGTTTTTTTTTTAAATTGAAAATTTTTAAATTTTAAGGTAAATAACGAAATTATATAAAAAAATACTATAAATTGTAAAAATCATATAAATTATGAATATGTTAACATGAATGTACTAGTTTTATATACAAATAGAAATTGTAAATTTTTGTATATAAAGAATAATATTTTTTTTTTTTTTTGTATCTTTAATAGTAATAGACGTTTTTTTTTTCTCTTGTGCATGAATAAATGAATGTTTTGTCCTGAATGTGCTAAAAAATGAAAAAAAAAAAAAAAAATTGAGAAAAACAATAAAACAAAAAATAAAAACAATAAAAACAAAAATAAAATAAAATTAAATGTTTCAATGAAAATTTGAAAAATTGTATGAATTATTTTTTTTTTTTTAATTTTTGAAAAGGAAGAATGGAAGGAAATTTGTTTGTTATTTGTTAGAAAAGGAAGTTTGCAATAAAAGTAAAGGATGTTCAAATTTATGTTATCTTTTTAAATTTGAAATTAAAGATATAAATTATGTGAATTTTGTATTTATTTTTTTTTATTGAAAATCAATTCTTCTGGTTATTAGCTGTTAGCTTGGCACGCCTTTATTCCATTACCAAAATATGGAATAAAATTTTCGATTGATATTGTATTTGCTCGATGTTGAACAGTTTGAGTATATTTCGCATAAACTTTACTTATCAAGAAACCTCTGAATAAGAAGTCTTTCAATGGTGTATACGTCTGTTCTTCCAGAAATTATTCGAGTATTAAACTTGATAATGAAATAAACCTTTAATAATGAAAACATGTTGTTCACGATCCATTTCTACTAACCGGAATGTATTTACTTTATACATGGAAAAACATTTGTGGAATTCTGTGTTTCCAATAGAAACACCCTATAGTAAAAAAAAAAAAATGGTTTCATTTAGCCCAAAGAATTATATGAATATTATGTACCACTAAAAAAATCCACTTCAAACTGGAATAGTTGAATATTTGATGGGATCACAAGTGTTCTATAAGAAATCATGTGAAACCAGAACTTTTCATCGTGGAAATGTTCAGTCACATGTTGCGGGTCTAGTATTTGGATAATGTTGGATACCTTACCTTTCTTCTGACTTAAATTGATCTATTCCGTTCGGCGTACCATTTGATTAATTCAATTTCCTACCTTCTAACTAAGTGGAAGTTGTTTCGATTGAGTCACAATAACTTATCTGGAAAACTTTCCACTAAATTTCTTTTGGGAATATAGGCATACATAGCACTACCTAACTTTTTAAAATATGTCCTTAATATAAAAAAAAAAAAAAAAAAAAAAAGTTTTTCGAATAAGAACCTGAATTTTAATGGTGGCTTTGTATGGGAGGTACCCCACCTAGTAAGCCGATTTGATTGATTCCAACAAATGTATAGCACCTATATCAAAAACGTGTAGTGTTTAAATTTCAGTTCGATAGAACAAATAACAAAAAAGTTTTTCAAATAAGAACTTGAATTTAAAGGGGGTGTTTGTATGGGAGGTACCCTCCCCAGTGGTCCAAAGGAACTGAAATTTTGACAGTATAAGTTTCTAATATACAAACATCAAACATGCAAATTTCAAGATCGTGGGTTTACTAGATCGTATAGCTACTATACAAACCAAAATGTTTCTTGTATGGGGACCCCATTAAGTTTATGAAAATATTTCAGTTTTAATATTTATTGCTGATGTCCGAATAGAACTACATATTCTGTGAAAATTTCAACTCTTTAGCTTTTAGGGTTCATGGGATATGACCCGAGGACGGACGGATGGACAACGAAGTCTCTGCAATAGGGTTCCTTTTGGTACTCATTAGGTCCGGAACCCTAACAATGATTTTCTTATAGACCCAAGAAACTATTCACTGAACAACTGCTATTAGAATCAGGTATTCATTAAGAATTCCAAGACTTTTATAGAGATAAATCTACCATTTCTATTGGTTTTATTGTAGATACTCCAAATGAAGTTATCAAAATGGTAGAACAAATGTTCTACTGTGTCCTGGGCATACATATGTTTGAGTGCCTTGCATGCTTCCACTATGATACATTTCCATTTCAGTAAGATATGCCAAGAGAGGAGAATTGAATGGAATAGAATAGAATAAAGAGAAACCATGGTGGCGGCGGATGATGATGTTGATGATGTATTGTACATAGATGAGAATGATGATGATGATGATGAGTGGATTGCGCAATTGATGCCAAGTCGTGCACTCAATAAAATTTGTAAATCGTTCACACAAGTGTTTCCCAGCATCCTTAAGTATAACAACCTCCCAATTTCCCAACTCTTTCCAATCGACCAATCTCATTTAATTCTTTTACCATAGACCAGCCAAGATTATGCATACAATACATTCAGTCAGTAGTTGCTTCCTCAAGAGAATTTTCATATTCATTCACAGACACTTAAAACATTTAACATTTGTTAAAAATTTCTCAACTCCTCAAGAGCGTGACACACTCACACATATCTACATACTTCCATACATGTATGCACACTTTATATTTAGGTTTATTGTATTTGCGACTTTGTGACTTTTGCAAACTTTGCCTTCTGATTGCTCTCCTCTCTTTAATTCCTTTGCCACATTGCACATTCTGTGTGTTGTTTTTGTGTTGTTGAAACATGCAACATGCAAACTTAAGTTTTATTTAATTTTTTGTTCTTTTTTTGAATTTCGCCCTTCATTTCGTAATGTGATCAACCCTAATATCATTTTGAATTCAAATATCCTTTGATCCGTTGGTTGTCGGTCCTTCAGCTTTGATTTGGCATTGTTTGCACACACACACACATATATATATATATATATATATATATATACATTTATATACATTATGATGATGATGATGATGATGATGATGATGGTGATGATAATGATGATGACTTTATTTGCTTCTCAGTTTTATTACAATTTTATTTTTTTGGATTTGATTCAAGTGGTTTTCTTGCTTTTTGTTTTTTATTTCTGTGATTTAATATGAATTCATTTTTGAATCAGTTTCGCTTTAGTTTCAATTTTTGCTTTCAGTTTCAATCAGTTTCAGTTTCGATTTTAAGTCTATGATCATATCATGATGACGATTATAATATGGTGGTTGTTGGTTATACCGACCCTAGTCAACATACAATAGTATACGAGTGTATTTATCCCATTTAATTTCTTTACATTTTCTTGCTACACATTTTCCTTTGCTGTGCCTTTGACTTCATCTTTTCTACTTTATGTGCTTAAGTTTTTTTTTTTCTTTTTCATTTCTTCTTTTATAAACGAAAGTGAGTAGGTAAGTAAGTGTATCTTTGTTATTATTTTGATTATATTAAGGGGTTGCTCATTTCTTCTTTATTCATTGAATGAGATTTTGATTCTTTTTTTCGATTTGCTACCGTTTTGTGGTTGACAGACATCCTTCCTTCCATGCATGCTGCCTTTCAGTGGCCTTTGCTTAGTTTTCTTGACTGCCTCTTCATTTGTATAGTAAATTGATTTCAAGTTGACTTCAGTTTATGTTGCAAACTCAAGTTGTATGATGAGAGAGGTATGCGTGTGCCTGTGTGTGTGTGTGTGTGTGAAACGCCTCTGTTGCAAATCGATTAAGTTATGATTTTCGCATATAAAAACAAAACTCACAAAACATATAGAAATACAAATACAAATAAAATTCACCCATTTATTTATCCAACCATCCAAGGAATCATCAATTCCATTCATTTCAAGCATCCTTCGAACTTTGATACGATAATTTTATATTCATTTGATTTTTGTTATTTGCGGTCCCGAAATGATTTCATAAGTGGTTGTTGGCTGCGTTTATATTCCCTTAACTGAATATGTCTGGGCATGGATCTTGTTTAATGATGACGATGACGATGACGACGACGATGATGGTGATGGTGACTCTTCAAAACGGATACTTATAGATTTATAAGTGTCGCTTTATTGCTTGCCTTTTGACCATCAATGGGATTTTTTGATTTGTGGGTTTTCGTGGGAACTTCAAATGTATGCATTTGTTGCCAAGTTTTGAGTTAGAAGTTTGTGGATATTTCTGTGGTTTTTTCACTTTCCACTTTGTGCACCTTTGCAATATTTAATTTGGCTTTGGTAAAAAGCTACTGTATGGTTTGTTTTTTTTTTTTCTTAAAAGAAAATGAATCAATTATGAAGTCATGTGGAATTTAATTTTTCTTAGATGAAACTTTAATTTAGTCTTACAATCATTAAACAAAAAAAAAATATGAATTTACATACAATTATTATAAAAATATAATCGTCTTTATTTGCTGTTACTTGATCAATTTTGCGAGATGGAATGGTTAGCCCTGAGTCAACTCAAGAAGTCCCTTAAAGCTTCATTCTTAGCATTGAATGAATCTTTATACTTATTATTCGTCTCTTTTTCTACATATAAACCGTGTGGCTTGTATTTGAATAAATATTGTTGTTATTTACAGCAGGACTTTTAGTTGTTGGTCAGTTTTTTGTTTTGACAAGCTCGCAGCTGAGCCTGAAAAACAAGTTTTTACTTTATCAATCCATACTTCAACCGATGTGGACTTATGGAATACAGCTTTGGGGCACTGCCAGCAACTCAAACATTGAGATCCGTCAAAGGTTTCAGTCCAAAATACTGTGAAGACTTGTTGGAGCTCCCTGGTACGTGAGAAACTCAGTCCTACACAGAGATCTACGGACTCCCACGAGCCGTGAGGAGGTCGCAAAACTCATTAAATTAAGATAGAAACGTAATAAGAGTCTCCTCAACCAAATTCGCTGAATATCGTTTACGATAGATTGCAAATCTTTATATATAAAATTCGAGTGTACGAGATTTTGTGACTCTTAATCTTCTAAACGGCTAGACTAATTTTGATAAATGTTTTTTTTTCTTGGTTTACTCATGGAGTCACCAAAATGGTTTTTGCTTCAGTTGGATCTGGTAGGTGGTGCTGTTGTCGAGATACAGGCACTTTTTTAACAAATTTTTAACATTTTTTTTAAATCTAGCACACACTATACTAAGCCGATTTTAATTATTGTTTTTTAAATGAAAAATGAATGCTAAGGAAAAGAGTTGCATACTTAGTTTTTTCAGTTTTTAACTTTTAATATAATATTTTTATGTATTAAGTTTTTTGAAAACCACTGCAAGACCAAGCATAATGCTTTTAATACTTTGATTGTTTTGTTATTATTGTATTTTTCCTCTCTGTTTACGCACTTTTTACGCTCTTCGTTTCTGGATTTTATGTTCCTTTAAAGTGGGACAAGAAAGAGACAGTGTGTTTCGTTGTTTGAGCTTTTTCTTTCCTTTTTTCGCTTATTTAAATATTACCAAACATATTTCCAATATCACGCGTATAAAGTCATGGGCACAGCTTACCTAAAATAAAAGTTCTTATTGAGGAAAGAAAGTGAGAATAGAAAATTTTCAAAATTCGATTGGTAGTTCCAGCATGAAGCCGGGAAGATTGGTAACATCGTGCTGATTCGAAACCAGTGAATGCATGACTTTCTTGTCAGTATATTAGGGGACGATTGTAGGAAGGTTGTCGGTCATTTGGTAAAAATAGCTACTAATGATCTAATGGCAACCGAATTTTTGGTTAGAATCATCCATCCATGCATGATTACATCGTTGCTAGAATTTTTTAAACTTGTCTAACAACAATGAAAATTGTTCAGTGGATCACAGTTTAAGAAACTTGTATGAAACTATACCAAACTACATACAGTATACAATAGTTTAGAGATGAAATTTTATATAAATTTATTGTTCCTTTTAGTCTTCCACCAACTTAGACCAATTTTTTTAATAACTCATATTAAGAGATTGTACATAACATAGATAATTTTTCAACCCTAATGATTGGGCATATTGGTTAATATGAAATTCTTGTCTAATCAAATTATTTATTTTCCTTTGTAATTTCCAAATCAATTGTCAATCCCTTTGACTTCTTCGTTCAACATACCAATGTTTTTATTGTAATTTTTCATGAACAAATTGCAATATAAAATGCTTAATGGAATATAGTTCCTTTCCATCCAAACGCAGCTTCCATTGAATCGAATCGGATATAGATAGATATACATATGCATTTGTATATGTAGATAGATAGATAGATAGATAGATACTTTTGGTACTTATAAAGAAAGGAGTCAAATTGACATTTGCATAAATTTAGAATATTTAATGCAATCTCACAGTTCATTAAACTAAAGTAAAGTAAAGTAAAGTAAAAGCAAAGGGAAGCAAAAAGAAAATAAAACGTAAAGATAATGCACTGTGAAGCGAAGCGATAAAAATAGACAAAGCGAAGCAAAGCAAAGCAAAGCAAAGTAAAAAGAGTAAAAAGAAATGTCGCGGGAGACAAGAATTGGTAAAGAATTGGTTGAACGATTGAGGAAAAAAAAAAAATAAATGAAGGATATTAACAGGAAATGGGCAGGCAATGGTGTCTCTTTATTTTTCTTCTCCTCGTTTCTATTACTCACACTCCCTTTTGTTGCATCTGAACAAACGAATGAAAATTGGGTATCTAACTAAACTTACAATATTCACCCATCCATCCATCCAACCAACCATCCAACCAACCAAACAACCAACCATCCAAGCATTCATCTATCTTTTGAACTCAATCTGGCTAGAGGAGGGGCTACAACCGGAACTCTTAGAAGAAATTAGGGAAACGCAGCGCAGATTTTCAAAGTTTCCAAAACGTATTTTTTACGTTTCACAAAGCAAATGGAGGAAAACAAAAAGCAAAAAAAAAAAAAACCAGAAAAGAATTTCGCATTTATTCTTTTCTTCTTTAGGGTGACAGACCAACAGACACATAAACAGATAGTTGCATGCATGTGTGCGTGCGTGCGTGAGTCTCTAAATGACAAAGTGCTTTCACGCCGGAAGCTGATGCAATTTGTATGACTCACACAATGAGGAAGTTGGCTGATTTTGGTCAACGACGACGAGAACGACATTTTTGCCTAATTGCAGCATCAGAAGAAGAAGCCTTACTTCCTTACTTCTACATACATATATACATACATATATAATATATATATATATATATATATATATAGTAGCCTTCCTCCTGCGCTGTAAATTGTGAGATTCTGTTCCCATCCAAAGATCCTTGTTCTTTTATTATGTGTACTCGTATAATGAAAAAAAAACTAAAGTTGTTCGCTTTTATCGTTCGTTGGCTTTGCTCGCTTTTTTATGCACATTCTTTTCTTTTTTCCCTATTTCTATTTCTATTTCTATTTAATTTTTTTATTTTGTTTGCTTTCTTCAATTTGTGCTAATTTGTCACAGGATGCGCTGGACACGTGTCCATGCGGGTGACTCCTTCTCATCCCTTCGCTTTATCTCATTTATGTTGCTTTCATTTCTTTGCCATTTTGCCAAAATGTGTCTCTTTATTTGGCTATTTTATCATTCACTCATTTTATTTGTTTATTTTGTTTGTTTTTTATGTTTTTTTTTTTTTGTATTATTTATTCTTCTTTTTATTTCAATTCCTTCCTTCCTTCTTTGAATTGATTTTGTTTGAATTATTTCACAAGCAATTTGCTGCGTTTCTTTGTTGCCAGTGTGTACTCATCCTTTGGTCCTGTCAAACATTTGGTGCCTTTCGCCTTCCGTTCCTAATAAATTTTGCCCATAAATAGAAGATTAACCAATAATTTTCTGAATTTTCTGTTAACCATTAAATGGATTCAGTTAAAAAGGGAAAGAGGTTTCAATACTAAATATCCTTTGAACAGGGGTAAAATGATGATGATGCTGATGATGATGATGAGTTTGGGGAACATGACATTTTATCATCATCATACTCTTACTTATGTATACAAATCTACTTATGACTATTAAACTAAGTCAAAGAAAAGATATCATTATCACTCTCATTCTAATCCACACATCCTTCATTCTTTATTGTTTATATTTTCCTCATTTTGTATGCGTAAACACGTGCAAAATGTAAACAATAAAATAATAAAAAAAAAAAAACATCATATAAAATTATAAGGATAAAACAAAAAATCAAGACAACCAAAGCAAGGTCCCTTTTTTTAAGGCTTTGAAAAGATTTTCAGGTTCTTGGGGTTAAATCAAAGCAATGAAATCTTAATCTCTAAGTGAACCTTCATCATCTGATTCTTTTGATATTCTTGCTTATGTGAATGTTTCACGGATACAAGGATTTAGTGACGCTTTAAAGGATTTGCACATATGTATATAAATGTGTGTGTGTGTGTGTGTGGGCCTTTTTGCACTTTTCGTTCAGCTTGAGTGACTTTGCTGTTTTTTGTTTTTTTTTGGTTTGTGCCTTACCACACTTTTATCAACATGAATTTGTTTGTAATGAATTTGAGACATTTGCGAAAGGCCATGAAGCAAAGAAAAGGAGGCTTTTGGTGAAAGGAGGCTATCAATTTCAGGTCTATTAA
Organism: Amiota minor; assembly: GCA_037043295.1. Classification (NCBI taxonomy): domain Eukaryota; kingdom Metazoa; phylum Arthropoda; class Insecta; order Diptera; family Drosophilidae; genus Amiota; species Amiota minor. Next base: position 1,856,621 of record JBAMAW010002683.1, read on the forward strand.
TTTAATTGTTCGTTAATATATGGAATTGTCAAACGTTCAGATTGTTCAGATTGTTGTATTCCCATTTTGTTTTTTGTTTAGGGTTCCGGACTCAAAGGGTATCAAAAGGAACTAGATAGTTAATATTTTCACAAAATATGTAGTTCATTAGTTCCGGACATCAGCAACAAATACTAAAACTAAAATATTTTCAAAAACTTAAATGGGGACCCCCCATACAAACATCCATTAAAATTCAGGTTCTTATTTGAAAAACTTTTTTGTTTTTTGGACTATTGAACTGAAATTTAAGCACTATAAGCTTAGGACGGACACATGGATAGGAAAGTTCACTAAGAGGCCTGACGCCGCTTAGCGATACCTAAAATGTGGGGATATATCCTAATTTACGACAAAACAAGATGGGTTTCCAAAAAAGTAGTCTGCCATTCTACTCAGATCCTTAAACTTAAAACTTTCATTGCAAACGGTTTCGTCTTTAAAGAAGTGAGGTGGTTCTTTGGAGCAGCGGTTATGGCATTCCTGTTGGGGAACGATGACTTACTTTACTACTCTTAAACAACTTCCCTTGACGACTTAATACACCTGACGACCTTGCACACTTTTTTCCATGCCATTCGCTCTGCTGTTGCTCTACACTGTCATCGACTTAGAGCTGGATAAAATAACCAGGACTACATTCGATCATCTTGATACTCATCTGCCTCATATGAATCAAGTTCTTCATCCAAACCAAAACAATTGCACTTTTTATGTGGTCACAACAGGTAGACGGTGCTACAAAGTCTACTGTCTTTTGAATGTCGTATCGCTAGATTCTCTTGACCTTTACTACCATAACCTCGCTTGCCAATTTTTTGCTGCAATGAATTGGGGCTTCTATGAAATGGTAATCAAATTTGCAGCTTGCCGAACGTCATAGATTTTTTCCTAATATATTCTTCACTAAACAGGCAGTCAATAACTAAGCTGTTATATCTTCTGAAAAGAATCTCCCGTGATAAAAGTCTATGAAAATTGAAAGTTCAATCCTTTATGGGTTTTTAGCTTGCAATTTTCCCTCTCTGAAAGCGTTGTTCTTAAGCTTGTGACTAACCTAAGTATAAACTGAAAGGAATCTGAATGTGAAGTCTAAAGGATCTCTACTCTTGAGTCAAGGTGTGTACCCGTTAGATTTCAGCAGTCCCAATGTAATTGATATAATCCTGAAATCGTACTCTAAATCTTAAATATTCTATGTTGTATCTGAACATGATGTATGAAAAAGTATCAACTAAACTCTGCAGTAGCCACACACTTAAATTATCATTTAAGGATTCTAAATACTAAATCATGTCTGTGTGTATTTTTATCAGCTCAGTTTAAAGTCCTTTGGCATAATGACATTTGTGGCGCCATCAAGCCATTGACAACAATCAAAATTAATGTTTACACAAAAAATAATGTGGAAATGTGTCCTTTGTTGTTTTATCATCTTCATCATTATCATAATCATCATCATTGCTGCTATGCGTTTTGTGCTCAATGAAGCGTTTATAGTTCGATTTATTCGAAGAACCTTTTTTTTTTTTTGTATTTGAATAATTTGTCCATTTTATGTGTTCCAATTGCTTAACAATTTTGTCCTTTTTATTTCATTTTATTTTCGATTGTACGAGTATTTTCTATTGTGAATTACATCATAGCCTGCGGCCAAATATTTAAACAAACGTTATAATGATGATGTACAAATTTGTTTTGTTTTCTGACCCAAGTTGAGCGTGCATTGTGAGTTGAAATGAAATGAAATGAAATGAAATCGGGACAAAGTCAATTGGCACATGCCATTAGGACCACCCGTTGTCCTTGCAGTTGCTTTGTCATTGTTCGATTTTAGAGTTTCATTTAAATTACAACAAATAAATTGTATTTTCATTTTATTATTTGTATTCTTTATAAGCATCTTCAATAAGTATTTTGTATGAGTGATGAATCTTAATATTCGATGAGAAGCTTTAATTCAGTGATTCTTAAACTTAGGTATTTCATTCCTCAACAACCCTAGATACTTTGTGTCTATTAGAAAATTCAATTTTTAGCTCAATAAAATTGTTTTGGTCCCATTGCTTATTTATTTATTTATTTATTATATTGTATTAAGTTGAGTAAGTTATAAAATAAAGTTCCTAATGATATTAAAGTATTAGGAATTAAAGTCTATGACTATTAGTCAATATATTTATATTGTACTAGCGTTGCAACACCCACGTTGTGATGTTATGTTTGTCATAATTGTATGCCGCCAACATTATGTTCTATCTGTTCTTTCTCTTGAATGAATGAAGTGTGATCGATGCATTTCTAATTAAAAAAAAAAGAAGATATATGTGGATAGTATGAAAACCTTCTCCATAAAAAAAATACATACATGTGATAAATTTCATAGTAATCCGCCAAATGGTGTCGGAGTTTAGCACCGTCAAACAATTTTTTTCATCCATTTAGATATATATAGAATTACTAAGTTACAATGATTCAAATATCTACAGATTATATAACTGTTCTCATTTGCATGTTGTTGGAGGAGACCTGAGTGTATTGTATTGTTGGAAAAGTATGCTTGCCAAGTTTGGTTAGTGGGCCAACACTTGAACGACGGCTGTCACAGGAATAGTTTGTACAGGAGTTCCATTTAGTAGCTGACCAAAAGCCAAAATGCAGCCCAATTGGCCCCAGCTGCCCCATAGACGTACAATCCTCATCAGTTCTCGGTATGATTTTAGTATGGTGTCTTTGCAGGTCTTTATTAGTTGGTGGGTTGAATAAAATAACTGGCCCTTTGGTAACAGCATACGCTGCTCTATCTACGCGCCTTAATGGCTGAAAACCCAGAACAGAGGGAGTTTTTTTTGTTTGGGTGTTGCATGCAAAGGTTCCAAATGTCCGCTATTACATATTAGGTTTTTTACTGGGGCTATGGTAGATAAGCTGCCAATGCAGATTGAGAATGATCTTTTGTTTACATAAGCCTTCACAAACACCCAGAGACTCCTTTCCTTTCTATGATTTGTATTTTGCATTGAATTTTTAAACTGACAGAGTGACAACATAATATCAAAATTCTTTCACGGGAACTAGTTATGGTACCAGGAGACTTCCTATATGTGTGTATTATAAAATCGGCCAAATGCGAGTCTGACTTGTACACGGAGGGTTCCGTACCAAATTGGGGTTTGTATGGGACGTACCACACTTAATGGTCTGATCAAACTGAAATTTCGACACTATAAGTTTCTAATCCATTTCCAGCAATCAAGTAAATTTCAAGATTATTATATATATTTATAGTACGTATAGTATATGTTGCTATAGCCCGAATAGAACTATATATTCTCTGAAAGGTTCAGCTTTCTACCTATAACGGCTTATGAGAATATATCCCGACGACAGACGGACAGCGTAGCCTTATTAATAGGGTTCCGTTTTTGTACCCTTGGGGTTTTGAACCTTTTGGATATGTGAAGTTAATGTAAAAATTGACCCTAGGACGAGGGTTCGCAAATCATAGTTTAAAAGCAGTTGCCTTAATTGATTTCTTTAATGTTTTTTACTATTGTATTTCTTAGATAAGCAAAACTTCGTTTATTCTATTATATTTATCAAACTATCTACTAGAGTTACCCAAATAAGATTGTCTTACTTTATATTTTGTTTACATGAGATACAAACAGCAGCACCAACAATAACAACAACAACAACAACAACAACAGCAACAACAGCAATAATAATAAAACAACATAATCAACAATAACAAGAACAAGAACAAGAAGAACAACAAATGAAGGCAATTTGAGAGTTAAACATTTATTTGCTTGAGTCCGTGTCAGGATCAAGGACAACAATACTATAGCTGACTGACTGAATGACTGACTGACTAACTGTAAGTGAGTGGAGTAGCTGGAGTGACACGTGCAGGAAGCATGTCGACAGGAAGCACTAAAAGGCCAACAATGCCAACAACAAAAATTGTAACAAATTTTACACAAAAAATAAAGACGCGTGCTTAAAGTATTTCATTCAAAGCCAATCCAATCCACTCCACTCCACTTCACTCCATTCCACTTGGTAATGCATATCAAGTCATTTGTTATGTGGCAAGCATTAGCTTTACCTACTCCTACTCCCAGTTCTTGTCCTACTATGTACTCCATTGACATACTTAAGCGTCATTTTTGTTGACGCGTGTCCTTGTCTGTATGTAGCTGAGTGTGTCCCTGTGTGTAACTGAGTGTGTGTGTGTATGTGTGTGTGTGTGTATGGGTTGTCACGCGAATAAACGAAACTCAATATAACACAACTCAACTCAACTCAATCTAACCAAATCCAACTAAATCAAACCAAAGCAAATTAATGAACAATTACAAAAATTTCCAAATGCAGAATGAATAGACAAGTAAATAAATCCCAATTGAAATCCAAATTTTCCGATTTACCATTGCATCTGAGTCTGTGAATGTGAACTGTGAATGTTTGTCGTGTGACTGACTTCTGTTCATGTTTTAGAAGAACCCATAAACACTCCATAAACCATCTAAGCGCGGCGCATCATTTCAAGTGTTAATAATGGAAGTTTGCTTGAGGCCGGGCGTTTGCCTGGAAAATGTACATGAAGCACACGAAGTGATGAAGGCGTCGAAGCTAAAATAAGTAGTTAAACAACAGCAACAAGAAGCAACAACAACAACAACATTGAGAAAAGGGACAATAAAGAAAGGACAACATGCAGAGCATCAGCGTCTGTTAATCGTTAAAATTGTACAAATGTTAGAAATGTTGTGCTAACATTGTTCTTCTCTCATCCACTCATCCACTCATCCTTCCATCATCATCAAAAACATCATCAACAACATCATTACTATAATCATCATCACCATCTACATCACCATCACGAACATCATTGAAAGTAAACAGTTGCGCACGGGATCCAATTACGTTGATTTTGATATACAAAGCCAATTTATTCATTAGTTTGCCTAGCAGCAGTTAAAGCTAACATAAGGATCAACTACTACTACTACTACAACTACAACTACAACAATAGAATAAAATTGAAAAGAAAAGATACTACTAGCTAGAAGCGACCAGTAAGTAATGAAGAGGGGATGAATTTCAATAAATTGAAATGGTTTTCAAATTGAATTGAATTTTTTATTTATTTTTTTGTTAACCAATTTGTAGATACAACTATGCTATCCTTCCTTCGAGTGATCTTCATGTAATAAGTTATAGTAGTAGTAGTAGTAGAAGAAGTATTTATTCATTAATTTATTCATTCAATTCATCAAATTCCTGTCATTGTCGTTGTTATTTTGCCCTATAAAACTAATTTGTCATCAATTAGCATTGGGTGTTGATGTAGCGGTAAACCAAGTGGAAATTCATTCATTCAGTATTTTGCCTGGCTGGCACCCTAGAATTGTAGAGACCCCCCGTCATCACTTATTCTATTTTTCTACCATTGACATCATCAATATGAAACATGCAGCATACGCTACATGCCGCGCGCCTATCATAATCAAATTCAATGAGAATTTCTTCTTTCATTTGTTTTTCCTCTTTTCCTTAATGTTATGTTATTGTTGGCTTTTATCATTTCATTTCGTAAAATTACATTTGATTAACAAACATTTTTCCATTGCCATTGCCATTGCTATTTTCATTTCCATTTCCATTTTCATTTCCATTTCCATTTGTTTTTATGAATTCTACAATATTTCTTTTGTTATTCTACTTGGCTGCCGTTCCCAGCCATAATTTTAGCTTGTTAAGTCCTTTTGTTTGTACGAGTATATTGACAACATTTGGTTTTGCATAATTTTCACTCTTCAATTGAGAATTTACTTATGTACCATGCCATGAGCTTCTAAATATAAAATATGGAATATGTTAACAAGAAATCTTATGATCCTGGAAACTTACATACCTAAATGCTAATTGAACTCACATGCATTGTGTTTTCAAAAACTTTATCTTCATGAAAAATCAAACTTCCATATGTGATCGTCAATTGTGCTACTATTCAATATTATCAAAGGATCGTCTACATCATTTTTTTTTTTTGAAATACCTGGAATAAATTATTCCTCCATGGGAGTTGATATTGGATTTACTAGCACTGAGCAATAAGGTACATTAATATAGTCATCTGTTTAAATTCCATTGCATCCCCATTAATATAAAACTGAAAAGAAGTAGTGAAAGTTATATTTGGAGTCCATCTTATCCATACTTTGTAATGACCTCCATAATTTCAAGCTTCGATCTTTACTAGTATTAGTCAAGACGATGAATAGAATCTTTATTGATCGATGTAGAATAATGAATAAATCCAGATTGTCTGACTCTTGAAGTTTATAATCCATGCAATAGTGTTCTAGTGCCTCTCAGTCTTTGTTGTGTCTCTCACTTCTCATTTCGTTGCCTTGAGCTTATAGAATAATGCAACCAAAGTTCATACAATAAATACTATTTTCACATTTAGTGGCAAAAGTGTTTATATTTTAGGGTTCCGGACCCAAAGGGTATCGAAAGGAACCCTATTGCAGACTTCGTTGTCGTTTGTCCGCCCTCGGGTCATATCTCATGAACCGTAATAGCTAAAGAATTGACATTTTTACAGAATTTGTAGTTCTATCCGGGCATCAGCAACAAATGCTAAAAATAAGATATTTTCAAAAACTTAAAGGGGTCCCCATACAAGAAACATTTTGGTTTGTATGGCAGCTATACGATACAGTAATCTCACGATCTTGAAATTTGGTTGATTGGTGGTTATATATCTGAAACTTATATTGTCGAAATTTCAGTTTGATCGAACCACTTGGGAGGGTACCTCCCATACAAACCCACCATTTAAATTCAGGTTCTTATTAGAAAAACTTTTTTGTTTTTCGTTCTATCGAACTAAAATTTAGACACTATAAATTTTTGATATCGGTTAACTAAGAGGGGTACCTCCCATACAAAGCCACCATTCATATTCAGGTTCTTATTCGAAAAACGTTTTTATTTTTTGTCCAATCAACCTGAAATTTGGACACTATAAGTCTTTGAATTATTGTCTCGCTTATAGCCTCATATCACTTAATAAGATCGAGAGAGGTGTATGAATTTGACATAATTTTAAGTTGCCATACAAAAAAATATATGAGAAATGAAATCCATGATTAATAACTTTTTAAAAATGTTTTTATAAAAGTTGATTCCACAACCTTTCCAACAAGTATAAATACTATTTAGTTTATTTATTCCAATAACTTTTCAAAATATAGTATAGTATATAGTGGTCAGGATAGTATGATTATGTTAATGATGATTGGATGCTATATAAAATTAATATAAAATCCATTTGATGATTATACAATAATATTTGCACATTGAAAGTATTTAAATATTAAACACAATATAAATTTTTATTCAAATGACAATCTGAAACCATAAAGGGCAAGAAATTTTAAATAATTTTTATTATTCGTAAAGAGAAGAAATATACTAAATACATACCATAATATGTTAAAAGAAGAAAGAAAGCACAACAAAAACATATGCTGAATCAATCCAACTTTGATTATATTAACCAGTATATATACATAGCATGTATATGGTATATACTTTGGAAAAATACATACTCGTACTACAATAATTCGCTCCTACACAAGACGCCTTCAACCCACAAGTCTATAAGTTCTTATCTTGTCCTAAACTAAACTATATATGGGGGAGACAGACAAAAGACCACTTAAAACTTTGAAAACTAGATAAATGTTGTACAAATTGTTAACTGCTTTTTTATGCAAATCAAAAATAATTTCAATAAAATTTCAATAAAAACTGAAAGAAATGAAATATTTTCTTTAAATACAACAAAAATGATGATGATGATGATAATAATGATAATAAAAGATCAAATAAAATTTAAAATATATATAAATAAATTTTTGCACTGTTTTCTATAAACTAAAAAAGCAGGCATGATTTATAAACTCAAGAGTCAAATAAAAACAAAACCATTGATTTCAAAAGAGAGTGGATAGAAGAGTTATAAAGAATAAAATTGATGATATACTCTTAAGATGGATCCCCTTGCTGGATAATAAGGGTGTTCAATAGGTGTAAGGAGGCTGAAGCGTTACAAAATCCAGAATAATCCATGCCCTTATGATAACACTAAGTAGTGGTTATATTAAGATCTGCTGACTGAACCGTTCTGAGTAAATACCACCAAAAAAAAAAAAAAAAAAAAAAACATGGATCAAGTGCGAGTTAGACTGGTACACGGGGGGCGTTCCGTACCAGATTGTGGTTTGTATGGGAGGTACTCCCCCTAGTGGTTCGATTTGACTGATTCCAACAAATGTATCGCGCCTATATCAGAAATTTATAGTGTCTAAATTTCAGTTCAATAGTCCAAAAAACAAAAAAGTTTTAGTTTTTTTTAGTTTTAGTATTTATTGCTGATCCGGGCATCAGAACTACACACTCTTGGAAAATTTCAACTCTCTAGCTATTACGGTTCATGAGATACGACTCGAGGGCGGAAGGACAACGATGTCTCTGCAATGGGGTTCCCTTTAGTACCCTTTGCATCCGGAACCCTAAAAACAATGAGGTTAATTAAAACAGGTGTTGATTTGTCTCTGGCTCCTTCTCGCTACAACAGAAATCCTTAATAATGTCCAGTTGTTTTCTACTAAAGTATTGTACTAATATAAAATATTTTATTAATTTTTTTGAAAATCAATTCCCATCTTTTACCTAGATGTGGATATGATACATGACGATAGTTTTGTGATTATCTTATGTTGTTTTTTGAAGTGAAACTTCTTTAATGAAGAGGAGTGAATCCAAAAAACATACCATTGAAATGTGACGAAAATTAAAATTTGACGATTTTATTATTATATTAAAGCTATTTAGGCAAATATAATTGAAATATCTCCGTGGCGTTGTAGTTAGAGAGTAGGACTTGCAAACCGAGGGCGTGGGGTTCGAGTCCTGCACTTGGAATATTTTTTGAAGTGAACACTATCAGTAAAGTATTTTTTATCTCTCTCTTACTCATGCATAAGCTTTAATTCTCTACGCTGCAAACGAGCCCGCACAAGACAATGCGCATTGATTTTCGTCACATTTCATTTTCTAATTTTTGGATTTACCACCCTTCGCTAAAGAAGTTTCACTTCCATATTGTGCTTAAGAGGGTGAGGCACACTACTTAAATTTTTTGTTTTCTCATTTCTAAAGCTATAACAGAAATCATGCGATTAGAGGCCCTTCTATCATGAATCCCTATAAGATAATGTTCATTAATATTTCCTACCACAAACTTTAAATATATTCTATTGATGACATTTTTTCTTAAGACATTAGATTTTAGATGAAGTTTTAGTATGTTAGTTTATTATTTCCACTAGTAGATGAAGAACTATATAATTTACCCTCGTAAACATATGTGTGGACGTATGATATATGCATGTATGGTATATATGATATTGTGAAGATACTTGTATCTAGTATTTGTGTGTTTTGTATCTCTCTGTTTTTGTCAACGGCAATTTAAATGAAACGTTTTTTAAAAGTCTTCACCTTTCGATCATAAATTATTTTGCACTTAAGCGCGTTCGCTTTGTTCTGTTTTAAATATTGATTCCGATTCCGAATACATGTCAGAGACGCAAAACCTCTAGACACAAAAAAAAAAAAACTGATAAAAAAAAAAAAAAAAAACTGAAAATAAAGAAAAAATGAAAGAAAAATGAATAAAAAAGAGTAAGAGAATAAACGAAGACGACAACGATGAAGTTTGAATGATCGAACAAACCTTAATCAATGTAAAACGAGAAATAATAATAAAAACCTGTGAAGAAATGTAAATAAAAGTGATAAGGTACCCGCGATTAGACAATTTAAAAGCAATTTTATTGAGAGAGCAAAAATCGAAATCGAAATAAAATTTTCATTTTGATTTTGATTACGATTTTGAGGATGATGATGATGATGATGATGATGTTGATGATGATTTTTTCTTTATTTTCTTATTGTCTCATTCAAATTGATCATTGATCGATTTGATTTTGATTTGGAGGCGTTTCGATGAATAACAATATAAAAATATATAATCATAATAAAAGAAAAAATAAATCCAAAGTAAGTATGAGACAAACCTTGTTTTTTGTCTTCTTAACTGAATGAGTTTGTCACTTATTTAATTCATTCAGTCTTCGTATGGTGGCATAGAGATAGAGACTGAGAGATTGAAAGACAATTGATTGAGAATCGAGAATGACGATTTGGTTAAGTGATTTTAAAGCGTTTTTATGGCGTTAAGTTTTTAATACTTTATGCGTTCATAAATAAATTTAAATCAATTTCCGTACAAAATGAAAGATTGCATTAATTAATCTCATTCGATTCAATGCAATTCGTTTCGATTTATTCATTCAATCGGTCGATTGGTTTGTCGGTTAGTATATACATATGTATATTCTTGCTAACATACGAGTATACTACAGAAATTCATGTAGACATTATCACTTTAGTCTGATGTTTGGAACTCTATACTTATTATAATAGTATAAGTATTGTATAACTTGGAGATTTTCAGAAGAGGCAACTTTGATTTTTGTAAAAATAGAAAAGTCGTATTCTGGGACCTATAAAAAGGCTTCACTATACCAAGAGAGAGAGATAGAGAGATTCATCCACAAATATTCATCACATTTATAAAGTTAAAGTATATTACTTTATGTTAAATGTCCTTTCGTAAATCATTAAATTTTTCTGTATAAGTTGGACCGCCATGAACATGCCTAGAGAAGGAAGAAGTCACAATTTTAACTTTAAAAACCAAAAGTTTTCACAATTAAAGAATATTATGTATTTATGTATATGAAGAGTATGTAAATTTCAAGTGAAACCCACGAAGTTCAGGTGAATGAATGAGTGTTTTGGGCTCTCGACTCATTTGTTCGAATTGGCATTAATTTAATTATCTAATTAAATTAGCACAAGTAAATTAAATTATGTATTAATTGAATACAAAAGCGGATCCAGTTTCAGATAAAATCTTTTATTTTGACTCATGCATTTATTGATTTTAAGTAAATTGTTTTTTATGTTTTTTTTTTCACTTTCATTTTATGATTTTTTAAAATGCTAATAATTTTCTTAATATTTGATGCCAACAAAAACCCCAGACAATGATGATAATGATGATTATTATTATGTATATGTATGTATGTACATATTTGTATTTACTGAATTATTCATGGGGTTAATAGAATTTTTATAAACCAAAGATTCATTTTTGTTTCATAAAAATTAAGTTTAAATTCAACAAAGAAAGTTCTACAATATTTTATTGAGTATAGATAAATTATTAATATTAGGCAAATTAGCTATGTGTTAGTGTTTTTTTTTTTTTTTTTTGCTAAGGTCACAAAAGGTTAGAGATATTTCGTTAGAATACCAAAGAAATCTTGTATTTTATATTTAACATAAAAAATATTGTACTTAAAATACTAAAATATTGTCAAGTAAGAATTCTAATTTCAGAGCTTTCATTAACTTTAGTCTCTGTAATTATATTTAAGGATTTCTAATATTCAAAACAAAAACATATCTTAATACACATATCTTTATATCTGACCTTTCATGAGTAGAGTTCAAACTTTAATGTAGCATGGATGTTCAGGATGAAAATAGGCTGTTAACAACCAATTTTGAATCAGAATGTTACTTTTCACTTCAAACTATAAAACTGTAGAGTAATTCTGCACATAAGAAATACAATAAATCAAAATGCAAATGCTTTCTCTTTTGACTACTCATAGTCAAATGTAAAACAAAATCAAGGAAAATTGGAGACTAAAATATCTTTTAAATCTTCCGAAATGAATTTCAAGATTCCGACAAGTTCCTGTACTTTAATAAACCGACAATATTTATTTTCTTCAAGTATGCACTCCATTAAACTGAAAGTTATAATGTACCAATCTTATGGGTGTGTACAATTTGGATCATTTTATCCCCATCCTAGATAAAAGGGATAAGGAAACTTGAACGTACGTTCCTAAGGTTTTGTACATCCTTATCTTACTACTTTGAAAATTCACTATCTAATGGATATAAACCTCCCAAAATATTTTTACGGTTCCGGACCCAAAGGGTACCAAAAGGAATCCTCCGTCTGTCCTTGACTCATATCTCATAAACCGCAATAGCTAGAGAGTTGAAATTTTCACAGAATGTGTAGTTAAATTTGGGCATCATTATTATAGTAGGCTTTGAAGTACAGAAATGTTTACCTGTCAAGCTGAGACACAAAAATTTTCATTCGTCAAACAGAACTCCACATGAAAGCATACAAAAAAGTGAAAAAAAAAATTTTAATGTGAGTTTTATTATAAAAATTTTTTGGAAGCAAATTGTTCTAATCAATATTTCACTAATTTAGGTGATTTTGGGAGGATGACAACTGGTTGGTGAGAACTGATTATGCAGAAAATATAGCGTAAGCATAGTGCAGTGATGCATTTATCTAAACATAAGTACATCACATTGATTTATCTTAATTTAGTTTCTTAGGCGGCCACCAAAGAAGCATGGAAAACCAAATAATATACCCCAGTGGGTCCAAACCCGAAAGTTTTTTTTTATTCTGATTATATATTATATATAATATAGATATATATATATATAGATATATAATATCCTTACCAATTATACAAGATTACGACAAGCCATGAATAACAAACGATACAAACAGATTTTGAGTTTTTTCATTTATATAAGTATGCATTTATTATCTATAGGCAGAGAGAGAAAGAGAGTCTTTTAAAATTCTTCCGCTTCTTAGGAGACAATATTTGTGTTTATACATACTAATATACTAAATTTGATGAAGCCTAGGCCAAACAAAGTGGACGTGGCAGAAACGCCAAGATAGAAAAGCGGTTGGCGTTACATTATTATTAAGTTATTACCATTTATCTTTTTGCTCAGCAGCTCTGAGTCGAAGGACTCATTAGAAGATATACTAAAATAACTTCTGTATGGATTCTTAGTAAGCAGCCTCATGTTATGTTTCTTGGCTGCTAAGTATAACCTCCTTGGCTGCAATCAGTTGGTTCCGGACCCAAGATCAGGGAACTCTATTGCAGGGACTTCGTAATCTGTCCGTCCCTCCTCGGGTCATATCTCATAAACCGCAATAGCTAAAGAGTTGAAATTTTCACAGAATATGAAATTCTATCCGAGCATCAGCAACAAATACTAAAACTAAAATATTTTCAAAAACGTAAAGTGGCCCCCTTACAAGAAACATTTTGGTTTGTATGGCAGCTATATTAATTCCATGATCTTGAAATTTGGGTGATTGGTGGCTATATATCAGAAACTTATATTGTTAATAAATTTTTGATATAGGTGCTGCATATCTATTGGAATCAACTAAATCGGCCAACTAGGAGAGGTACGTCCCATACAAATCCACCATTAAATTTCAGGTTCTTATTCGAAAAAACTTTTTTGGTTTTTTGGACTATTGAACTAAAATTTTGACACTATAAGTTTCTAGTACGGAACTCTCCGTTTGCGAGTCTGACTCGCACTTGGCGGTTTTTTTTGTATTTTTATAAGTAGAGCAAAGACTATTTTCCTATATTATATCTCATACATTTATATAATAGCAGATCTAAGTCAAAAAAAGTGGTTCAGAAAGTGTTATCCACCTCTAACATCAGATTTGATGATTTGGTTCTCAAAAAAATGATATACTCGTAAACGAATCAACTTATACAGCTAAAAAGTATTGGTGGCTTTCATTCTAGTTGCTATATACAATAATTTCTCAATAATAAAATTATTAAGGAAAAATACTGTAAAGATCTCATAGCTATCAGCACCTTGGCCATACTTGGTGATCGATATAATGCATGTTCCTGGAACGATATGGACAAGAATAGATGTGGAGATAGAGAAATACCTATGTAATAATAAATTGGGGGTGAAAGTTATGTAAGCTTTGTTTGATTATGTTATTCTTGATTTCAAAAAATATACTACTTCCGGAGATACAATATTATTTTCTTGCATGCATCCACTATATTCACCAGACATTGCCCCATTCGATTAACACTTGTTCCGATCGATGGCACATGGCCTAGCTGAACAACAGTTTACATTATATGAAAATATCAAAAAACAAAAAAAAAAGAAAAATAGGTCGATTCAAAAGTCTAAACGTTCCGCATGCTGACAGAAATATTGTTAAAAGTAATGGCTATCTGAGGACAAAACTTTCAATAGAATATAAATAAATAAATATAAGGTTTCCCCTATACACAATTCCTTTTTGATTTGTTTTGTTATTTCTATGTCAAATTTAAGTTACTAGGCCTTAAAAAATTTAAATCATTAAAAATGGGTTAACATACAATATCATACCGAGTTTATTTTTACAAAATGGGCAACATAGGTAAACATGATATAAGACTTCAATATTAATAATTCAAAAGAAACTTAAGACAGAAAATAATATGCTTTGACATTTTGAGCTAATTTTTCATAATTCGAATATGTTTTATTAGATTTTTATGCAAATAAAGTTCGAAATATGTGGTGGTAAAAATGCTTAGTCAAAAGTTATAGGAAAACATAACAATATGGCATAGATACTAGAAGAAGAAGGTATTGTATTTCATTATAAAACGATATGTTAAACTGAGGTTCTCTCAATGATATACATATACTCACACTCGTCTCTATATTTAGATACATAAATACTCATACAATTTTTTACTTACTAAATGCAATTCAGTTGATGGTTTCAAGTTTCAAGTTTCAGGTTCTAGAATTACTTGTATCTTACCTATCTATACTTACCTAGTTAAGTTGGTAACTCTCTTTGATGTTTTATGATATAGTTTGGTTTGGTTTGATTTGATTTTATAGTATAGACCATGTGAATTGGATTGGATTGGATGGATGGATGGATGGATGGATGGATGGATGCATAGATGCATGGGATGATGGTATGGGTTATTCGGTGTGTGTTTGGGTGTTAAATTTATGTTTGGCTTTTAGCTAAATTCAAATTCTATCGCTCAATTATGTTGAGATAAAAGGAAATTGTTGCGACATTAACACTTTCTTAATCTGATGTTTTGAATTTATGTTTTTCGATGTTATTGTTTTTTTTTTTTTTTTTTTCATTTCATTTCTTTTTCCAATTCAGTTCAGTTGAGGTGTTGTTGTTGTTGGACTTAGTACCAACAAAAGAGTCAATGTTTCGAAAATTTGAATCCGGATCTTGGACATTGGCGGCAAGCAGTCAGTGTGCGTGGATCTTTGGCACAGAAGAGTCTGTTGCCGTTGCCGTTGTCGTTGCCGGCGTTAAGAAAACGATCACCTTTTTGGGAAATTAATGCCACGCGTACTAAATGCGTTCGGAACGCTTTTGAAACCCTTCTCAACGTTATGCCACAGTTTCGATTTGGTTCAACTCTTGTAGGTCGTTGTTTTTTTTTTTTTTTTTTTTGATTTCTTTCTCTCATTCATTCATTCATTTATTCTTTCTTTGTTTTGTTTTCTTTGTCTTTTATGGATGTATTATATACATGGATATGGTGATGTGACGATTCTTCTTGGGTTTGGATTGTTGTTTGTGTTTTTTGCCTGTTTATTTTAAAATTTATTACCAAAATTATCGACTAAACGATGCAAGCAAAAACAATCGATAAAAGTGAATTCCTTAGCCGGCTTTTTACACTAGTATTCTTTTTGTTGTTGGTGCTGGTTGCTTGATTGGTTGCTTGGTCACTTGGTGGGTTGGTTGGTTAAGCATATATATATAGAACGACAAATGGACAGATTTTTTTTGAGATGTGAGTTGAGTTGAGTTGAGTTGAGTCAGTACGGTTTAGTTGGAACATTGTGTTGAACCAAAAAGCTATAATATGGATCAAGAGAAGAAAAACCATGATCATGATGGCGTTGTCGTTGTCGTTGTTGATGTCGATGCTGATGCTGATGGTGATGGTGATGGTGTTGATGATGAGGTTTGATGTTCAGTGTTCGGTGTTTTGTTGTTGTGATGCTGTGTGCTCTTTGAATTTAAAAGCCATTGCATTAAACGTCAAGAAAAACCTTTTAATTTGCTTGTAACAAAAATTTGTTATCTCCTAAACTGTGCCATAAAAAACGAGAACGCGAACTAAAAGTGAAATAAAATACATAAAAATAAAACGACTGCAACGATGATACCAATGCCAATGACTATGATGATAATGATGATGATGATGATGATGCTGTTCATGTTGATGGTGATGATGATGACGACGAACGACTCTTTTCGAAACTGAAATAAGCGGCTAACACGATTTGAAAAACCATTTTAATATATCACACACACATGTTTGTTCCACACGACACACCATACCCATTTTCCAACTCAACTCTCGATTCAACCAAGTCATCAAGCTAAACTACACTTTTGGATGAAATCAGAAAAAAAAGACAGAGAGACAGACAGGAAGAGAGACAAATAGACAGATTGACTGTAAGTGTGTATACTTATTTGGCTTTGGCTCTTCAATGAATTCATTGTGAGCTTAGGCAGACAAACAGGCCCACGTAACCATCCATCGTTCCATCGATCCATCCAACCAAACAACAATCCTTGGCCTGTAAAGGCTCTTAAAAGGTGTTGATGTTTAAGTTTAACATTGTTTCTCGTTATCGTTATAGTTTAGTGTGCAATGCTATCCAAACTTCGAAGATGTCCAGCAACAAAATTGAACTCTAAGCCTGTTAAGCTTTAAGGCAGCAACAATTTTTTGGTTTATTTAACTTTATAGTACAATATCTGTAGGACTGACGTACTGACGAACTGATTTGGATACAAACTCAATGTGTGATGAAAATGAAGACGACTACAACGTCATCATGGTAGTGTTAATTGATTCAATTCTAGTCAATTAAGGTAAATATCTTTGCACTAAAATCAATTTGCTTTATGATAGCATGGGAAGATAGATTTTCCTTTTCTTCTACAATTGAATGTAAATTACATATAATTTAAGGAATCTTTCCAGTAATCAAAACTTCAGATTTTCATTAATATGCATACTTATATAAAATGAAAAAACTCAAAATCTGTTTGTATCGTTTGTTATTATTGGCTTTGTCGTAATCTTGTATAATTGGTAAGAAAATTAGTATATATATATTATAATATATATATAATATTATATATCAATACATAGTAATAGTAAAAAAACTCTCGGGGTTTGACCCACTGGGGTATATTATTTGGTTTTCCATGCTTCTTTGGGCGGCCGCTAAGAAACTAAATTAAGATAAATCAATGTGATGTACTTATGTTTAGATAAATGCATCACTGCACTTTGCTTACGCTATATTTTCTCCATAATCTGTTCCTACCAACCAGTTGTCATCCTCCCAAAATCACCTAAATTAGTGAAATATTGATTAGAACAATTTGTTTCCAAAAAATTTTTATAATAAAACTCACAATTAATTTTTTTTTTTCACTTTTCTGTATGCTTTCATCTGGAGTTCTGTTTGACGAATGAAAATTTTTGTGTCTCAGCTTGACAGGTAAACATTTCTGTACTTCAAAGCCTACTATAATAAAATTTATCGGAATATAAAATTGACAGATAATTTATATAGACAAAATAGAAAAATAAATTAAATGTTATGAATGTAATCAACTTGTTGCACACCATCGAAACCTCAGCATTGACATACTCGTATGTGGTTAAATGCACATTTAGGTTAACGTAAGAAAAGATTCTAAAGGTAAAAAACACGGTATTTTAGTGTTTATGTAGGATTAGGATTAGATTAAGGAAAAGGCGGTATTTATTTATCTTATCACTGCAGCCTCCAATGAGCATATTGTGACCGATGTTTTGGAATTGTGGTATTAATCAAGAATTCCAAGATTTTCTTAAGAGGTAAATCTGCAATTTTAATCTATCAGTCCATTCCAAATTAACACCTCACAATAGCATAACAAATGCTCTGTTACCTCGTCATCTTCATTACAAAATCAACATTGGTCTTTTTATAAGATGTAAAACACAAAAGTAGCTGAAGTATTTTTAGGATTCCGGACCCAAAGGATACCATAAGGAATCCTATTGCAGAGACTTCGTAATCCGTCCGTCGGTCCTCGGGTCATATCTCATGAACCGCAATAGCTAGAGAGTTGAAATTTACAGAATGTGTATTTCTATTCAGGCATCAGCAACAAATACTAAAACTGAAATATTTTCAAAAACTTAAAGGGCTTCCCATACAAGAAACATTTTGGTTTGTATGGCAGCTATACGATCCAGTAATTCCACGAACTTGAAATTTAGAGAGTTGCTGGCTTTACATCAGAAACTTTTATTGTCGAAATTTCAGTTTGATCGGATTGCTAGGGAGGGTACCTCCCATACAAACCCCCATTAAAATTCAGGTTCTTATTTGAAAAACTTTTTTTATTTTTTGCACATTTATTGGAATCAGCCAAATCGGCCAATTAGAAGGGTTACCTTCCATACAGGTAATGCAAACCTCGGGAAACTACACAACATATTTGTCTCCATGAAGTTTATAACACACAGAAGGAGACATTCAAAACCCCATAAACGAGGTCTGTTCAAAAAGTATTGCGAATTTTGAATTTACTCGAGCTACGTGTATTCGATTTTCGATTTTTTTGTGACGTTATGTTGACACTCACATCCTTGACTTATGCTGAATGTTTAGTTACTTTTTGACAGCTGTTTTGCTTGCACGTGTTTTTGGGTCATCTTCGATTTTTGCCTCTTGCCAAAGAAATGGATCAATGAATCTGAGTAAGTGCACGGACGCATTCCAAATATTGACTGTGTATATGGTGTAAGTACTACTACTAAATGTTATCAGAGACCCGAGGAGATATGAACGACGAAGATCATGATACTTTGTAATTGACTGCAATTGTCATTTTCTCATTTAAAAGATATCTGTGGGTGATGATGTTATACACAATTCGTAAGTGTGTAAAGATGGTGCATTTTGCTTTATACCTGTGTTGAAGAGGCAGCCAGTCTTTATATTGACGAGATTACAAAATTTCTATGATTGTCCTGCGCATGTCCTTCTCATTGGAAGGAGTTGTGGTTCGTCATTAACCAATACTAGCTTGGCTGCTGTGATGCACATTTCATTTTCAGCGATCCCTTGTATACAATACAATAATGTTAATGAAAATCTGTAGTTTTGATTACTGGAAAGATTCCTTACTATTGTTGCCAACAGTTCCAAACAGTTCCAAACAGTTTTTCTTCTAGCTTTACTCGCCAATATACCTACATATAGAAGGAGTCGTTGGCTTAATGTCTAAGCTACATTATATGTAATTTACATTCAATTGATTACGAAGTCACTGCAATAGGGTTCCTTATGGTACCCTTTGGGTCCGGAATCCTAAAAATACTTCAGCTACTTTTGTGTTTTACATCTTATAAAAAGACCAATGTTGATCTTGTAATGAAGATGACGAGGTAACAGAGCATTTGTTATGCTATTGTGAGGTGTTAATTTGGAATGGACTGATAGATTGAAATTGCAGATTTACCTCTTAAGAAAATCTTGGAATTCTTGATTAATGCCACAATTCCAAAACATCGGTCACAATATGCTCATTGGAGGCTGCAGTGATAAGATAAATAAATACCGCCTTTTCCTTAATCTAATCCTAATCCTACATAAACACTAAAATATCGTGTTTTTTACCTTTAGAATCTTTTCTTATGTTAACCGAAATATGCATTTAACCACATACGAGTATGTCAATGCTGATGGTTTCGATGGTGTGCAACAAGTTTACATTCATAACATTTTATTTATTTTTCTATTTTGTCTATGTAAATTATCTGTCAATTTTATATTCCGATAAATTATATTATAGTAGGCTTTGAAGTACAGAAATGTTTACCTGTCAAGCTGAGACATAAAAATTTTCATTCGTCAAACAGAACTCCACATGAAAACATACAGAAAAGTGAAAAAAAAAATTTTTTTGTGAGTTTTATTATAAAAATTTTTTGGAAGCAAATTGTTCTAATCAATATTTCACTAATTTAGGTGATTCTGGGAGGATGACAACTGGTTGGTGGAAACTGATTATGGAGAAAATATAGCGTAAGCATAGTGCAGTGATGCATTTATCTAAACATAAGTACATCACATTGATTTATCTTAATTTAGTTTCTTAGCGGCCGCCCAAAGAAGCATGGAAAACCAAATAATATACCCCAGTGGGTCAAACCCCGAGAGTTTTTTTACTATTACTATGTATTGATATATAATATTATATATATATTATAATATATATATACTAGTTTTCTTACCAATTATACAAGATTACGACAAAGCCAATAATAACAAACGATACAAACAGATTTTGAGTTTTTTCATTTTATATAAGTATGCATTTTGTTATCTATAGGCAGAGAGAGAGAAAGAGAATCCTTTAAAATTCTTCCGCTTCTAAGGAGACAATATTTGTATTTATTACATGATACAATATACTAAATTTGATGAAGCCTAGGCCAAACAAAGTGGACGTGGCAGAATCGTATCAAGGTTGTATTCCTTGCAATATTTTTAGCCAAGAACAGGTGTCAGTACGTCAGGACTCTAGTGTTTTTGCTCTATTTTTTTTTTGGTGATATTGTTTTTTCTCTAATAGATGCGGTGGTACAGTAATCATATCATTGGCTCCGTTAATTTTGTTTTCAGTTTTTGTTAAAGGAAAAGACTAATGAATGAATGAACAAAGAAATGACAGGAAGTCACAGTGAAACACTTAACTCTGTGCTCCAAGACAGCGACGACGTTCAAATGATTAATGAATCGAATCAATTAAGTTTCATTTATGTACAATTTTCGGTAGCCAAAGACCATAGATGATGGGGTTTTTGATGCATTCACTCATTCATTCCTTCATCCATTCATTCATTCATCCATTCATTCAAGTCATTGCCAGTTAAAAGAACACTTCAAGTGTCAATAATTTCATTTTCGATTCTTTCATTAATCGACCGACTACGGCGTCGTTGGTTGCTTCTTTTTTTTAACGCTTCAACGCTGCAACCTACTAATTTGGCTACTGTGCGCTGACCAAATCGATTCTACAATAAGAGCCGAACGACCGATCGATCGAGCTATCATCATCATTATCATCAGTGTTATTATAAACATTATTAATACTTATAATGATCATCATGATCATGATCATCATAGGTATGTAACATACACATATTGAATGCCATTTGTCTGGCTATTATTCCAGTGTGTGTTCGAATTTCTAAATAAAGTCTTAAATCAAAATAGAAACTTTTTCAAATTGTTAAAAACTATGAAAAAGAAGAAAAACAAAATCGAATATGTATTTGAGATATTTCTTTTTGAATTTCTTAAGTTTCTACTCATTTGCCTTTGTTTTGTTTTTTTTGTTTTTCTTTAACAATAGTATAGGGACAAGTATTAAACACTTTGGGTGGATGTTTGTAACATATAGAACTTGTAAGTCGAAGATTCCATCAAGTACAAATGAGAATGTTTAGTGTGTATGGTCAATTTTAACTATGAAATTTTGTACAGACATATTTCATTATCATATTCTAATGGTGTTTTAAAGATAGTTCAACTCTCGGATTATAATACATTTAAAAAACATTGTAAATGCAAAAATATGAAAATGAAATGTGACGAAAATCAAAATTTGAAGATATTATTATTATATTAGAGCTACTAGTAGTAGTTAGAGAGTAGGATTTGCAAACCGAGGGCGTGGGGTTCGAGTACTGCACTGGGAATATTTTATTTTTTTTTTATCATTTCATTTTGTAATTTCTCGATTTACCTCCCTTCGCTAAAGAAGTTTCACTTCCATATTGTGTGAGGGTGAGGCACACTACTTAATTTGTTTTTATTATGTGTTTTTCCTTTCTCTCTCTTTCTATGCTGGGGGTGTTAATGTGCAGAATCTTTCAATCTTCTGATGGTCATATGATGTGATAAGATGGGGACTATGATAATTATGCTGTCGCTCTTGTACTACTTATGTTGTGTAAGTTGTACTCAATTAAAGTGGAATCAGGTCTTAGATGATGTTGGCTGCTGCTGGCTGATGTTGGTGCTGCTGTTGCTGGAATTGGAACTCACACAGCGTATCCAATCACTAAAGATTTTTACATACCTTCACTTGATCTATTCATTCAATCATTCAGTCTTTTTTTCAGTTTCTTTTTTAGTTTTTTATTCATTCATTCATTCATACATTGTTTCATTCATTTATAGATTCAAATATTTTCATGTGAACCAATTGTGAATTGTAATTTAATAATAATTAAAGTTATTCGCTTGTCTGTTCCTCTGCCTGTTGGTCTGTTGGTTTGTTGGTCTGTTGATTTGCCTTAATGTCTTTTATCTGTTGATCTGCTCATTTTAGACTAAAGAAAATGTGGAACTTAGCGCTTCATTTGTCATCATCTTTTGTGGACAATCTCCGTGCCACGCATTGCTGCGCACTTAACTTGGTCAAAATGCTTGTTGAGTTGTTCGACTCGAAGAAGTATTGTATTCTTGCCTTTCGGTTTTGGTTTCAATTACATTGAGAGGGTGTTTCTCAATCGATTGATTTCTCCTTTTATTGTAAACAGAAGGGGGGGTTTGATATATGTATGTACATACAAATGTATAATATTGATAACCAATATAAAATATAGTAACTTTACAATTTATTTTGACATCTTTTCATTTTACCATTCACTTCATTGATGCGAAATCAAATAGTAATACAATTTTATAAAAATAAAATAAAATAATAAATAAAATACTTACGTTCAATCAAATGTTAAAATCTTTTGTAGACTTTTGTAAAATCATTTATGCTTATTTCTTAAAATGTGGTTGCAGTTTAAAACCAATATAAGAGAATTGAACTCATTCAAAATATTTATTTCAGTTAGAGTTTTTTAAATCGGTTTCTATCTTAAGTCCTTAAGTTACAATATTTTAAGCCTACGACAGTTTCTTGGAGTCAAACTCCTAGTTACTATAGTTCTAGTCTATGCTGCGCCGATTTGGTTTGATGCTAGTAAAATACACTCATACATGAGAGAAGTGAACTCAGTCTACAGATCATGTGCAATCAGCGTCTGTGCTGCTTTTCGAACGGTATCCAGCGATGCAATCCTGGTCATGGCGAGTATGATGCCTCTTGACATAGTTGTTGCAGAAATAAGTCGGCTGTTTGACGCTAAGAGGACCACTGGTGAAGTGAGAAGGCTAGATGAAAGGGCACTCAGTATGGTGGAGTGGCAGAGGAGATGGCAAAGCAAAGGCAGGTGGACCCATCAGCTCATTAACAACGTCGAAGAATGGGTGAACAGAAAGTTTGGAGAGGTTAACCATCACCTAGCTCAGTTCCTGAGCGGTCACGGGTGCTTTAAGGAGTATCTGTATAAGCGGGGATATGATGATGATCCCTTCTGTCCGAGTTGCACAGGCGAAAACGAAAATGCAGAACACGTCTTCCTGCAAGATTTGATGTTGCCAGATCAATGATCTCATCTGCGTTTGGTGAAGTGCCGACTGTGTCGAACTGCATCCGGCATATGTGTGAATCACAGCTGAATTGGGATGTGGTAAGTCAAACTCAAATCATGACAGAGCTGCGGCATATTGAACGATTACGACGAGTTCAGACGAACGAAGACGTGATAGGTCATTAGTTTGATATTGACAAGAAGTTGTAACGTAAATTTGTTTTGATTTACATGGGGTAAAAGCAGACTTATAGCTGTTATGCTCCCTCTTTCCTCCTTGACGTAATGCTTTGCGGTAGTGCCAGGGGGACTGTAGGACTTAGGACGGTGGGGTTTAGTGGGTGCAAGTCCCACATTTCGAATAGTAGATTCGTTCGGCTTTTAATGCTTCCCCATCGAAAAAAAAAATATAAAAGTTGATGAACTCTTGCACATAATTGTGGATAAAAACTATTGTTAGAGATTAAAACTATCTGTATAGCAATAGTGCGTTTACAAGAGATTGATATAAGAGCTGGATGCACAGTTTTTGTTTCATTATAAGAATATCTATCCATCCACAAGTTCCATCTGATGCTGGTATTTTATTCCTAAGGTAGCTAATTTCTGTTTGTTTACACTTGAATTGAAATATTTTCAGTAAATTCCTTCTTCTTTTTCCAATCCTTATGACTTTATTTCTCTTTTCCTTTCCTTTCCCTTTCTTTTGTTTTCTTTTTTCCTTTTTTCTTTTTCAAATATCTTTAATATAAAACTTCAATTCTGATTTGGATTTGGAGTTAACGCCCACACAATCCTCACTTCATCCCTTTGCGCCATACTAATGCCAAAATAACACAGAACAACAAATCCAACAGCATACAAACTGACTGCACCTTGGAATTCCAATAAATATCCATTAAGTTGACAAGGCTAATTGAATTACGAACATATATAACTCAATACTATAAACATGCATACATAGATATATAGATACATACGTATGTATGTATGTATATTGTTGTTGTGTATGTATATATTGTGTGATTTCGGTCTCTTTTTAGGCCCACGCAGTAATCACAACAACGAATTGATTGATGACAATTTGTCACACTTCTTTTATTTAACTGAAATACTTATAAGTAAACAGATTATTTAGTTTTTATGAACATTATAGGTAAAGAAAGAAGAGATATTAAGTACTTTAGTTACAGAGAATAATAAAATATTGTATAATAGAGAGAATCAGAGAATGACTTTTCCGATTTTATTATTAAACTTATCCTGCCATTCTGGGAGAAATACAGTAAGTTAAAAAATTGTTAGGCATATAAAGAAAATATATGAATATTTTGCAATTTTAGATTTAAAATAAGTAAAAGAAAATTAAAAAAAAGAAAAAATTTAATAATAATAAAAATCTTTAGTTATTTTAAAAAAAAAAAAAAAAAACAATAAAAATATTAATTTTTAAGAAAAAACTAAACAAAAAACCAAAGCAACCTCATGCGGAAAATTTTGCAATTATGCCTTATTTATGATATCAATACACACGCTCAGGCATATTTTCTACCAAATTTTGAATATGGTTCCTGGGAATAATATTCCATTTATGCTGCACTCTACTTCAAAGTAAATGTTCCATAATATATAGGATTTTAGAAGCCTTTCCAGCTCTAATGGTTCTAGATTTTCGCTCGGAATGAGGTGTGAACTTTGGATCGACCACTCCTTGAACTAAAATGGTGACCCTGACTCTGAGGCTTGGGGACATCATCTGACTGGATAAACTCTTTTAATGCATTTGATAATCAGCACACGTAAATAAACTCGTATCGGTTTTTGTATCAGCATTATTTGGATGCGAATGTACTGTATGGGTGCAATGGTTCGCTTTCAAAGCACAGCGCTTCAGTCAAAGGCATCAGCCGGACCACCACGGAATGGTCCACCATCTG
Organism: Amiota minor; assembly: GCA_037043295.1. Taxonomy (NCBI): domain Eukaryota; kingdom Metazoa; phylum Arthropoda; class Insecta; order Diptera; family Drosophilidae; genus Amiota; species Amiota minor. The sequence goes on from JBAMAW010002683.1 coordinate 1,882,212, forward strand.
AAACTTCTTTAGCTCCAGGATCACCAGCACCATTAAGTGAGCCACTTTCTCCTGAAGGACCATTACGTGATGGGCCACCAACACCTGAAGGACCTTTTTACCAAACGTCAAAGTCACTTTGACCAAATGCAACGGTTGCCATTTGCCTAACTGTAGTTGATTGTAAAGGGTTCGTTGGCTTGCGCCACCTGTAAGTATTGGCGCTGTTTAAGCGCAATCTGGCGAAGTTTTTGCGTCATTTCGTGACCGTCAATGAAACATGGATTCACTGGTACACACCAGAGACGAATCACCGAATGATATTGCTCGTTTTTCATTTTTCTAAAACTGACCGAAACGCTCGCTTCCAAAGGCTATCAAAACAAAACTAATAAAGGGAATTAATTGACTGAAACTTTGACAGTAGGCTACTAAAAGAATGTACTGCACGATGGAAACACTTGTCTTTTGTAATAACAGCGCCATCGTGCGGTGAGGCTAAGTACTTGTTGATTGACCCTCTTATGTACTTAGTATCAGCATCTGATTACTTTCTATTACGAAAAGAAGTTGCAGTTGACGAACTAATAGGTCTTGTGCCACTGCCAGATGATATCGATGAAGAAGAGGAGGTGAAAGCACAGAAATGTGTCCATGTCTTTCACAGTAACTCTATTGACAGTCAACCGAATCTTTTCTTGATTTTGTGCGAAACAACAAATGTACGATATGATATTGTATATCTCATGATATCATAAGATACGAACAAACGAACAAAAAAATATTAATTTTTTTGTATGAGATTCACAAAGAGAGAGCTTTGATTTGTGAGAAGTTTATAGTGGATTATAACTCAAATGCATTGACTCGCTTTAATTAGTGTGGAACGAGGGAAAATTATCATTGTGGACCCTTTACGCGAACTCAATTATTTTCATTTTTTAAAAGAATTTTATTGTATTGTATTGTATGGGTGGACGAAGTTCAAGGAAGTCCCGAGGTTTTTAATAAAATAGCCCCCTAGTTTGTTGATAAATTTATGACAGAGAATATCAAAGGATGATTCTTAATTCTTAGGAATTGAAATTTTTTTTTTTGGAATAACGATGTCGGCTTGTGTTCTGGACACTCTATACCAACCATACTTGCCCCCCCCTTTATGGTCATACAATCAACAAATATGTACAATACAAAAAACAATCCATTTAAGTTATAAATTTATTTTTTTTAAATTTTTCCTTCCATTATTTTATCCATTATTTGTTGTCCCTCTCTCCTATGTATACACATCTAAATACACATACATAGATATATAGGTATATAATGTATGTTCACAATAAACCTAACTAACCTTAGGACGACATATGGCGGTCAAGTGTGCATGATTGATGAATTATTTTGTTTTGCGGTAAATCAAAACAACACCAATTTCAATCCAAAATAAATACAAAAAAATTATACTACACACACTTAAGGCCTTGCAATGTTCCGCTTAGACTTCGTTGACATATTTTTAGGAAATTGATATTATACATTAATGCCCAACAACAACAACAACAACAAACATTTGATATTGAATTTTGATGAGCTAAGCACACAGAAAATAAAAGAAGGTTTGGCTCAAAACATGGTACATATTTTCAATTTCAATTTATATGGATAGTGGTGAACCCTCAACAACATAAAAAGGATATCAATTTTTGATAACATAACCAGATAGACTGATTGACTGACTGACTGACTGACTGCATGGCTGACATAAAAACATACAGACAGACAGACAGATAGATAGAGTGTGGACATGGTGAAATCAACCTTTTTCCCATTATAATACTACTTGCTTTTAAAGATGTTGTTTATGTGTTTGTTTCATCAAATCTACTTAATATACTTACAAACACATAGTTTATTTGGTATTATTACCATTGAAGGGGATATCGGTGATTCCAAAAGTATAATATGGAAATAAGCAGATCAGTTAATCAATTACATAATCCCTCAATTTTTGAACTATTGAATTGAACAGAGACATCAAAACGACTACAATGAAATCTCCAGTTTAAGTTCAAGAAGAGTAATACATATAATAATAATGAGTTGGAATATAAAAAAAAAAAACTGGAAGGATTGAACCCATTGAACCCATGGGTGGATTGTTCCAATATTTTGGCATAAAGAAATTTACAATTTTAGTTCTATGTTATGTTTATTTTAATAATAATAAGTAGAGTTTATCTATAAAAAATATTGGAGGGATTAGATCAATATTCATACTGGTAGATATTGTAAATACCACATGTGGTAGCTCCCATATATTGTGAGTTGCCTTAATATTTTTTTATATATTTATTTAGTTATAAAGCTGAAATTACATTTTGTCTATTCAGAACTACTACTTGTATATCTATGGATCGAAAAGTATATATTATTTATAAGTAAAAGGTATAGAATTTTCGTTGAAACTGAAATTTGTATTGTATCTTGTTTTCTTGTACGAGAATCTCATTTGGTTGCTGATTGAATTGTTTTGTTTTTTTTTTTTTCTTTTGTTTTTGTGTACAGAATTTGGTTTGGTTTGGTTTCAGTTTTTGGTTTTTTAAGTTTTAATTTGATTTTGATTTTGGATAATGGACAATGGACAATGGACTAACAAACAGACATACATTCATACATATGGTAAAGACCAAAATGTTATCAATTCATACTCATTGAGAAGTCTACAAAGTGTTTTAGTAAATTGAATTGTACGAGTATCAACGATGACGTTTGTTCGCTCATTTATGGATCATTGATTGAATCGGTCGGTTTGACCGGCGGCCTCATTGGTCTGATTGGTTGGATGAGGGGAACAGATGAAACCTTCTTGACATTCAATAGACCAAAAGTAATTTAGATTAATTTGTCATGATACAAATACACATTAAATAAATATAATTGTTTTAGTATATTTTTACCTTTTGTTTTTTTCTTTTTTTTTGTTGGATTTTGTCATTGTGCTTTAAAGGACATTAAAGGGTTAATCTTTGTATCTTTGTATCAGCAACAGTATTTCGTATTTCGAGGGCTAGTTTCGGGCAGGTGTTGTTCTTTTATAAGATTAATATATACAATATAATTGATTGATGACTGAGGGCTAATAATGATGTTTACTGCATTGATGATGATGATGATGATGATGATGATGGTATTGAGACATGGTCAATAATGTTTTTAATGTGAAAAATATTGATAAAAGTTTTATTCCTTAAGTGACATATATCGTTTTTAAGTCCCTTTATGTAATTAATAACAAAGGATGTATACTGAAATATCTAAGTATTAGTTAATAATTAAGAGGATACCGTGGAAAATTAAAGAAATCCTTTCGAATAATATTGTGAGTAATTGATGAGAATAAGAGACCTCATAAGTTCTTATATCAAATACCAAAACCAACTTGACTAACTAATAGAATTCTTATAATAGAGTCAAAACTTGATGAAAAGGAAAGAAAATATGACATCCATAACTAAAAGTAAGAGTTTTCAAAGAAATTAATATAATATAAGTAGCTGCCAATAAAATTGCCCTAAGGTTTTTTTTTTTTTCTTTTTAAAGGAAAGTTTATCATCTTATGTTTTATGGCTGACAAATAATTCTGAAGTTGGACCATGTCAGAACCTCGGTCAAATTGGGAACAAGCGATTCACCTAGCATGAACATGGAGAATCCCATACGATTAGTAAACTTTCATTTCATTTTCCAGATAAATAGTGACCCCCGACTTGGTTCTATGCTGTACAAATTTGGGGCATTTCTGCAATGTTCAAGGAAATCATTATACTCGGCTGCCATTACAATTAGCATCACACAAAATATTGTATACTGGAAGCATCTCTCACGCAAGCTGCGTCACGATGCAGACTAAAGAGGCTGCATCCAAACGATATTCCCCAAAGTGCAACATATTAAGTCATTAACATTTTTGTTATATGTCTTTTTTTTTTTTTTTGAAAAAGTTTAAGAAAAATATGATGCAGAAATATTAAAATCAAATATAAATACTTTACCCAAAAAGTATTTCATTAGACAGATTCTAGTTAATATCTTTGATTAAAAAACAAAAAATCAGACTAAGTCGTAAGCCAACCCTTGGAAAACAAAAGCAATAAATTGATAATTTGGTATTTGAATAGATGATGTCTTATAAGATTTGGACATCTGTGTGAGATTGATGCTTTTAAATTCCAATATTAATAATGGTTGAAGGGATTACATGTCATTATATTGACTTATTGGCTTTGAACAGGTGTATGCCAATGGGATTAAGGATAAGGATTCGGAGATCTAATCAAGAACTTAAACTTTATTTTCACTTTGTGTAGTCTGTAAGTAGCATAGCTGGTACTTTTGGATCAATGTTATATAGAAAAATCCAATAAAACGGCATGTTTCACGCTGCGTATTAGCAACAATTTTGATTTCAATATGGAAGGATTTATGTTATTTTCAGGAAAAATTAATTGAACGCTTCTAATGAGATTAAAGTAACTCTAGAATTAAATAATAATGATCCTACAATTGGTATACGAGCTTTCAAAAACGATTTAAGACCAATTACAGACCAGGGAAAACCATTGTTCATAAAAAAATCTTTTGCTATTGAAATTTAAGAAAAAATTTATTAATCACCATACTTTATTCTGAGTGTTACCAGAATAGGGTTTAATTAAACTGTAAGGAAGTGTAAACCAGTTTCGTTTAGTGACAAAATGAAAATATCATTGTACTCATATAATTTTCCCATATTATTTTTTTTATTTATATATTTCTTAGATGGTCTGAATATGATCTGAGTAGTAATTTTTCCTGTATAATCCACAGACCTTAGAAAACCCGAGTGAAATTTCAGAAAATAATGCTAAAAATAGAATCGTCAGATTTTTTTTCTGTTGGTTAGAGTGTTGCAGCCCTGCAAACGAATCCTGCATTGAGAATAATTTTTTTTTTTTTAATTTTATATTGAATATGATTGTTTTTTTTTTATTACATTGGAGTCAATTAGCAAACATGATTAAAATGTCTGCGTGGTGTAGTGGTTATAGAGTAGGACTGGCAAACCGAGGGCGTGGGCTTCGAGTCCTGCACTGGAAATATTTTTCTTTTAATTTTTTAATTAATTCTATCTTAACAGAACTCTCATTACCACATTACAACAGTCATAAGCGAAAACATCGTTCATTCTCTTTTGTGTTTTTGTGTTGAAAGAGAAACAAAACAAATAAATCAATAAAACTAATAATAAATAATAATAATAAAATTGAATCAAACAAAGGAAAGAAAAAAATAAATTTTTCAATAAATAAAAATAAAAATAATAAATAAACATTTTGTTCGGAATGGAGCTGCGCTTAACACGGGGGCCCCATGACACCTTTTTCTTTTTTCTTTAAGTTTAGTTCTTCACTAAATCGCATACTAGAATTTATCAATTTTGAAACGGAATAAAATGAGTTGTCTTTAGCAAAATTTCCGAGTTCCTTCTTACTTTTTTTTCTGTTTTTGGAGCTTAAGCCTGTGGCAATGAAAACTCAGAAAGTTCAGTATCAGTCAAAAAATTTCATTTTCGTTTTTTGTTTAGTACAAAATCCTTACAACGAATTATTTTGCATTTATAGGGTTTCTTGCCGCCTTTCTTTGCTTGAACGGGCTTCTAAGCGATGGTACTTGGAACTGGTTAGCAAATTCTTAAACTTCTTCAGAGAGCGTTTACACTAATTTTGAAGGAAAGATGCAGAGCATAGAATTGAAATCTTTTTTAATGGCAGTTGATACCAGTTAATACAATACTGACAGTCTTCTTGTGTACGAGACCTTTACAGCGTTAGGAGCTGACATTGGCCAAGTTATTGGCTTCAGTACTGAAAGCTTCTTCAAAAAGTCGGGAATAATCACTCAGTTCAGATCTCATTTTTCGTAGAGTATGAGACAGAAAAAGAAGTTCACATCTCACAAATACCCAACGAGACTTGATTATTAAGTTTATACCCACTAATTCAGAAATTGCCATTCAAACTCATTCAATCAACGCCGGATGCTTGTCCGGGCGTCTTTATTGGCAATCAGTTGCTGGAGCATCACTCGGGATATAAATACCTTGGTGTATATTTGGATAGGCGGCTAACGTTTAAAACCCATATCTCAAATATAACGAAGTCGCTCGGGCAGAGAATTAAGAAAATTGTATTGGCTCCTAAGCAGTCGCAATAAATTGTCACTAAGAAATAAGGTACACATCTACAAAGCAATAATTGCTCCTGCTTGGCGTTATGGCTTACAGGTGTACGGCATAGCAGCAAAAACAAATATTGCTAAGGTTAGAGTTCTGCAGGCCAAGACATTGCGCATGATTTCTGGGGCCCCTTGGTTCATGCGCACAGCGGACCTTGTGCACGACTTGAAAATACCAAAAATTGGCGACGTGATTAATCATCAGGCCAAAGACTACATTAATCGGTTGGCAAATCATCCAAACGATCTAACCAGGCGGCTTTTAAGGCGATGCAGAAAGGGAGGGGTCAGAGTGGCGAGGAGGCTGAGAAGATCGCATCCTGTTGACCTCCATACTAGATCATATTAAATGTTTTGTTAATATAAGTTGTTTTGTTATTGTTTTGTGTATAGTTTAATTTAAGTTGTTTCATAATAACAGAATAATTAAAATTTTAACAGAAAAAAAAAAAAAAAAAATCAACTCATTGTTTTATGTAATTTACTTGCTCAATATGATTCTGTGTTGTGTCAACTGGTTACTTTATATTTTGACCATGATTTAGAAAGCTCAAAAATGTAATAAAAAAAAAAAAAAATATTTATTTTCATATTAATTTCATTTTAATAGTATTCGCATCTTCTTATTGTACATTCATTCGAAATCCCTAGCAAATCCCAAATGACAAATTATATTTAACTTTTTAGTTCATAATTTTTACAGACCATAAAACTGTCGTCTCATTAATGAGGGACACCTGTAAGTATTGTATATTTTCAAAAACACAGAGACACAATAAGTTGATGAGTTGACAGAGACCAGTGGCCAGCGGTTAGTTGCTTCTGACCAGTCTGAACAAATATACGAGTATGTAGGAGCCATGCATGTACGAGTACATTATGTACCTAGGGATGGTAATTGAAATTAGCTTCAAATGAGTTCATGTGTGTTTGTGTTACCACCTCGTTTCCGTTATGATTACTATATAAGTAGTATGAGTATAATTTTTTATGAGTCAATTTGAAGTTGGCATAACATTTACTTTATTTATACAATATTTTGGACATTTTCTAAAACTAAACTGAAAAAATAAAATTTACTCATTTCTACTTAGTAATTTATGGACACGGTTCTTAAGCGCTCAACTTGACATAATATTTTTTTCTGTTTTGGTTTACTATTGAGTGGAGATGACAATATTTTATGATTTGATTCAAACCCAAGCAAGAAGATCAAAATGTGTTGCCTTGCGTTGCGTTGCCATGCGTAAAGTGAAACCCCATTTTTTTTTTTTTTTTAATTTCATATTTATTTCTCATTCACATTAAAGTTCGCTAATTAGCTTAAATTTCAATTAAAATATCTTTTGTTATTTTGGTTTAGGTTTTTTGGTAGTTTAAAGTACGACGATGCTTCTGAAATTCGAAACCCATTCACCGGAAACTTGTCTCACTCAAATGCTAATGAATGAAAATTAAAATTTTATATTTTTGTTATTATTAATATTTTTTATTTTTTTTTTTTATGTTTATAGTTAATTTCTTTGTTTTTTTTTTCTGTTTGTGTGTCCGAAGAAAATCTCTTCATTACCGCATAAATTAATTTAATTGCATTTCTTTTGTTTTTGAGTTGATTTTATGACAAAAAATAATAAACTAAAATGAATAAATGTCGCCACGAAATCATTTGTTACCTTGTTAGTAAGTGAAAAATGTTTAAATAAATATCAGATACATTAGTTCTTCATTTTATCGATTCTTGAGATTATTTTTAATTGAAATTTATTAAGTAAACCTCTCTATCTTCCTTAATTTTTGGTTTATGGAAGCATAGGACTGTTGTCCTTTTATTACGTGTTCACAAGCGAGTTAAATTTAAAAATAGATATAGATTTTTGTTTGTTTTGCATCTTTGATATCTATCCTAAGAATCGACAAAAAAAAAAAGACAAAACCAACCAGTGAGATATTTGCATAACTGTTCAGATCTTCGATGAAATGCAAGTGAAGTGTTCCAAAAATTGCAGTGAATATAATATACTTGATGATTTTATTCCTCTTCCTCATCAGCACAACTACAATAGAAGTCTAGACATGGGAATATGCATCCTTTGGGCTCTAATTCCCGATAGTGCAATGGTCGCTCATAAAACTGATATCAATGAATAAATTCATTCCTGTCTATATGCTGATCATAAAATAGAAATTTCAATAAGATTGGATTAGATAGATTGAAGAAAGAACAGTAGCTAGTCACCCAATTTCCATGGAATTTTGAATTAATGAAGCCGAGGTTGTTGCTGAGATTTTTGATGTTATACACCTCAGTACGTTTACTGATCTTAATGATTTTTTTTTTTTTGCTCATTTGTGGTCTGTGTGTGACCATTGCAAACAGACCTTTAAGAAATGGTCCCTCAATGTGTTGCCTTTGCACTCCATTAAAGTATTCGCACTTCTAACTGCATGTGGGAATATAAGGTGTCTGTAACAAATTTCATCTCGATGGACGAACGGGCGAAAAGATGGAAGGGAAGTGCCAAATTGTTTGAAGAAATGCGAGATTATTGGGTGCAAGTTGTTAACGGAGAAAGAGACACAAACTCCACACTATAAGATGAGGATTTTCGTACCTGACAACTTTATTGATAAGTCTCGCTTCTGAAACTTCCTTTGCCAGTTGAAGAAATTCAAGAAAACTTCTGGTGAGGTTGTTTTTTTTACGCAAGTTAAGTTTCTATTGTTCATTATGAGGGCAACAGGAAACTCTTCTCATACACGAAGCCAAGAACCTACTTCCAGTAAGTTGAACGATGGATTGTTGTGGTTTTATTCTAGTCATTTGTAACTTTACCAATAAACTCTTGAGAATAAAGATGGAATTATAAACACGCTAGTAATTCATACTACCAGTGTGAGAGGTTCACAAAATGTAATTCGAAGTACATAACGTAGTATGGACACCTTCTGGCCATTACAGCTCTTGCATGGAAATGGTAACTTGGCTTGTGGTGTGCGGTCGAATTGTGTTGTCTTACCAAAGAATCGAAGTCTCAGATTTGGGGACGGGTGAGAACTAGAGAACTACAGCTCGTCACTTGTGGTCATTAATATAAAAAATGATAACTTATAGCAAAACTACAAAAATGAATATGAAACATTTTCTTAATTTTTTTAATTATTTTTTTTTACTATTTATTATATTATTTACTTATGCAAAACTGATTCTATTCAAAATTAGTTCATTTTTGCATAACATCTGTGTATGAAGGAAGACTTGAACGTAGAAGGTAGGTGATTGGTTAATGGATTCGATTAAACATAGTTCAGGATATCAAAAAAATTGTACATCATTAAAAAACAAAAAGGAAGAAATATGCGTCTTATACGCGAATGTACTTTGTCTGGCCTTAGGCAAGCTCACAAAATCAATTTCGTCTATGCAAGGAACGGTCCATGACGTCAGTTTAGTCCTTGCACAATGGGATGACCTTGCCGCCGTCAATTTAGAGTCTTGATCTTGAGACCTTTGGAAAGAAATAATACCACACATTAGTGCAATATGATCATCATAAGGTTTTATTTTCTTTTAGCTTACCGAAAATTCTTATATTATGTTAAAACTTATAAAATTTTGTTTGTTGGTTCTCCGAAATATTTTTTTTTTCACATTTAATTTTGTTAAAATTTCTATCCGAGACTTGATGTGTGTCCAATGAATATTTTAAACGAATGAAAATTTCTGTGTGTCGAGTTTGACAGGTAAACATTTTTAGAGATTCAAAAGCCTACTAAGTAGAAAATTGAAATATTATAACAAATAATTATGATTCATGTCGGACAAAGTGTAGTATTAGTATGGACCGCCAGTTTGTTCCACAAGATCTTATGCCTCGTCTCACATTAAAAATATACCCTTTTACAAAGCAATCCAAGTGGATGAACCTTCTTCGCCATTACGCAAAGGTTCACGACAATAAATCATTGATAAGAAATATTATAGCCGTCGTGCTGCAAGGCTAACTCCAACAACAGTTGACACAGGCATCCTAGTAAACTCGGCCAAGAATTTTTAGAGTAACTACACTATTTCTTGCGAAGATTCCACGTCTGGCCCAAGCATTGGAACATCGGAATATTTGAAGAGAAATCGGCAAAATGCATACACACATTGAGACATGGCACTTGTCCAGTTGTCAGCTATGTTACCAGAATCATCCCACAGGTAGATCAAGTCTGTTACCATCGATTTATCCTGGAGAAGTGAGCTCACAAGGCGAGCTCAGATACCCAGCTCATATTTGGACCACCACCACCCCAAATGCTACTATGCACAACTACGTAGGCTTGACTGCGGCTGTGAGTGGGCCAATTGTTACAAAATCAACGTCTTTCTATTCATCCGTTTATTATAAAATGTTTAATTGCAATTTCTTCTATAAATTTTGATTTCCAATTACATTTCCTATCTTTTATATCGTTGGATATGAATCATCACTATTTGTAACAAAATGTAGACATACCAATGACTAAATTTAGTAGGCTATGAAATTTCAAATCTCCATACAAAATGTTTACCTGTCAAGTTCAGAGACAGAAATTTTCATTCTTCAACAACTTTTCATACAGAAAACATCAAAAAAAAATTTTCTGCTTACAAAACTACAAAATAAATTTAAAAGTGGAAAAAAAATTTAAAAGTGCATAAAAATTATTAAAAAAAAAAAAAAGTCAGGTGAGTTGCGAGTAGAAGAAAAAGATATGGTAATTACTAATAAGTTTCTTTTTCAATAATCGGTTCGATTACAGATGAATTAATAGATACATCTTGGAACAATTATTCAAAACGAAAAAGTACAAAAAAAATTTGCAGGTAAGATGCAAGAAAAGATACGCTAGACATATTGATCTAATCCAACAAATCATTGCTTTACCAGTTCACATATTTAGTTAATTACAACAGAATTCGAGGACAAAATTACACACAGATAACTTGACAATTGGACAAGTTAATATAAATGAAGAAAAGAAAGCGGTAAGATACAAAAAGATATTTGGTAATCACATTGATCTAATGTATTTACGTCAATTTAGGATGCCTTGGTTCAGATGGTTGGATGTGGAGTTTTCGGGTTGGAGAATTGACAAGTGACGCTGTCACTTAAAGAGAAGATAAGAAATTCCGCATGAAAACTAACAATTACTATGACAATTCACAAAAAAAAAAAAGTTAGGGATTGACATGTCCTTTTTATTTATTTTGAGAGCAACTCTTGTTTTATTTTGTTTCGTTATATTTTGTTTATTTTGATTTTGGTTTTTTTTTTCCTTATGTTTTTCTATAAATATCGAACATTTATTTTTCTTTTTTCTGGCACGGTTTTTTTTACATGCCTTCGTCTTGCGCTTAAGAGACTTTCGCTTCTGTCTTCATAATGTGAAATGTATAGATATTTGTCATACCATGCCAACCAATCAAATAAATACAATCACACGAAAAAACCAATTGTGCATTTTAATTTTTTTAGAATTTTTATATTTCTATGGCTAAAAGATCCTTAAGGTTGGTTTTCATAGGATATTCTCGCTCTTCTTTGTTTTTGATATAAAGCTCAACAAATTAGAAATAAACTAAGCTCTCTGGCTCAAAAACTGACATGGACATGGCTTATTCAATTCGTCCTTCGTTTCAATTGACATTTACTACTTTATCAAGAACACCACAACCATTCTTAGAGGTCTTTAGAACCCTCATAGGAAATGATGAGATCCTTTGATTGAGTCGAAATCATGGAATACAATATGAGCTTTGATAGAAATTCTGCTTAAACTTTATAGTTCCAGCGAAGACAAGTTACAAATGCTTTCATTAAGATCTTTGGAACCCCAATGATAAATAATGGAATTAGTAAATAGATTTAGCGGAAGTCATACGTCTGAATTCTAGGAAGAAGTTGCCAACTCATGAGTTGTTATCCCTAAGACTTTCCTTAGATTCACTACTTTTTTCACCTGATTTTTAGGATTACGTATTACTTCTTCATAATGGGAATGCCATCGCTGGATATTATATCATCTTCATTTCTTCCTTGTACTATGCAGTTGAAATACCAAAGTCTTGAATTCAATTTCTGTCATTTATTGTTCCAGTTCAATCAACAAATCTTTTAATAGAAGCTTCATCAGCAAAACAGTAAATAATGATTACAATGGTGATGATAATGAAATAATCTTATTTGGTTATATGGAATTCAGTTGTGGGGCTCTGCATCATATTCTAATATTGGGATACTGCAGAGAATTCAATCAAATATTTTCCATCAAACGAAATCTTTTATGTTCCATGAATCGTTCGTTATGTTAACATAAGTTCTAATTTTTTTTTTTATTTCTTTTTCAATTTTTAGTTTGCCAAATAATTAACTTAAAGTTCGTTGAACATATGTGAATAACAGTGGGTACATTTAAAGTAAATTACAAAACAATAGAGAACAATAAGTTTAGTGCGATCAAAGTTAAAACTAAGATTAACAGTAAGAAAGAACCTTAAAGAATAGGAAATGGTTTCATATTTCTGGAAAGAAAATTGAAAAAATAAAAGAAAATTTCTTAAAAACTTTGGCAGAACAAGAGCCTCAGTTCATTCTTTCTGTTTATTCTGGGTTATCCTTGGCATTTTGTAAATGAATGAAAACATAAAAGAAATATGTAACACAAAATAAAAAAAATAAAAAAATTAAGTAAAATAAAGATGGAAGGAAATAAGGAAAGAAAAAATGGAAAGCTGGAAAGTGAAAAAAGTTAGCAAGTAACAACAAATTAACATATTTTAACACCATTTGCATAATTTCCTTCATCATTTTCCATTTTCACGTCCTTTATTCGATGTACTATTCTATGTTATGTTTCTGTTTTTCTCACTTCATGCCCAGAACGAGTATTTTCATTCGTTTTGTTATTTTAACATTTTATCATTTTGCAGTTTTCAGCTTCCATTAAAAAAGTTCAAAAACGTTTCAAAATGACGCGCACTTATGCCAAATTATACTTTTCTATTTTCATTTATTTTATTTTCTGTTAATGAAACAACCAACACCAAGAAGTTTGATTCACCAAAGTAGATGAATTTTTCACCTTTTTTTTTTAAATATTCACCAAGTTTCTTCACAGAACTAGAAAAGTAACTTGAAAACAACAAATTGTTGAAAAAGTGTCATTGGATCTTGATTTTCCATTAATTTTTTATATTGGATCTGTTTCGTCTAGTAGTTGGAGAATTCTGATTTGATGAAACCAATTGCGCAGAACAATAAATTACTTCTGTCTGCTTTAAATTTGATAGCATGGATGAATCTGGTTCAATCATCCGACTCACAATTCTGTGCGTTACAAACATCAACATAAAGCGATGATGCCTAGGGTGAAAGATATAAAAATAACAACAAATGTACCTAGGAACGACTCCCCCACAACAAATTTGTGTATCTCAATGACAGTCAAATGGACCACTGCCGGACCAAGCCCACCAATGGCCATGGGCGGTTTGAACTAAGTTAGGCCCCCAGCCGGTTCAGAAATTGATTTGTTATGACTGGTGCGTTGCTCCCACAACCTGATTTGGAGATTTGTTGGATCCCTTAGAACTTAATTTGAAATTAAATCACATTCATTCAGAGAAGGATGATATTAACGATAAGACCAACAAACTTCTTTGGCTTGCAGCGACGTGGATCATCTGTCGTTTTGGATGCTTCATCAATGAATTCTTGGTAGAAGACTACTTGGCCTTAGTGATAGCTTGACGAATTGCATAGATCTGAGCAACATCTCCATCCCCATGTCAATTTCTCTTTGCCGAGCAATAAAAGCGACTCCTGTAATTTGTACTGAAGAACTTTGGGTTCAATTTGGTCCAAGGGACTCCCATTCACTTTCAACAAAACCATTGCCGAGCTTGAAGTACGCAATTTCTGTGATAGTTTTCTTGCGGACCACAAACAATAGCTTGAACTGATTCTCTATGCATTTGCTGCAGTTTGTGTGCTGAGCTGAGTAGGACTTCTTGGTATTTGGAGGCCCCCTAGACTGGAGGCCCAATGCCGACCATATCTTCTGCTCCCATTTGTTCGTTAGGGACTCTAGCTTACTTGGCCAGAGTGAGTGAGTGCATGTGAATGTTAAAATGAGTGAGAGTGAGTGCGAGTATCGCAAATTATTTAAACAAAAATGGCTGCGAGCATTTTTTCTTGTACGAGTATTTCTGCTTTTTATTTTATTTATTATTATACGTAAGTTTGTTTGTTTGTTTGTTGTGACACGGGATGCTGCACGTTCGTTAACATTTCTCCCCTTTCCACAATTTCTAGGCAATTTTGGATTTTATTAGCTTGGCGGTGGTGGTGGTGGTTCGGCATAAAAAATAACCAACTCTCTTGCCAGAGTCCCACAGACGTCGTCGTCGTCATCATCATCATCAGGCCATTATGTAACAAATTACTTTGGCAAAGTGCTCGTGTATTCGCTTTTTAAATATGCAAAAAGAGCGCAATTTACATAAATTTTCCCAACATTAAAACAATTTTAACTCGTCACACCAACTTTTCTGTTTCATTTTTTTTTTATTTTTTTGTATACCCATATCCTTCTCCTCCTCATTCTCCTGTACTCGTAAGGATTCCGTTTCCTCTTCACTCTGCTTTACTGTCCTATCCTGTACTGAGTTGAGCTTTCACTCAGTCACTTACCCATGCATTCATTCATTCATTCATTGAGTCATTCTCACCCCCCATTCCACAATTGCTTAACTTGGCTCATTCCATTGAATTGAATTGAAGTGAAGTGAAGTGAGTGGGTGAAAAAGTAAATGAGTGGAGGGGGCGGGAAGTGTAACATGGCAGTATATTAAGCATTACTGGGAATGGGGATGATGGAGTTGGTGATAGTGATGGTATTGCTGTTGTTCTTGTTGTTGTTATTCTGGTGGTTGTCATCGGTGCTAAATTAACAAATTTACGCCAACAACGTGTTCACATTTGACGTACTTTCATCAACCATTCACCCTGCCTTGCACCCTTGCACCTTCTTAATAATCGACCCAACCCAACCCAACCGAACCCCACCCCAAACCATCCTAGCTATGTATGTGGTCTACCTTTCTCTATGCTTATGTCCTCCATGTGGGTGTTGATTTGGTTTTCATATAGGGTGATATTGGGTCTTGGTGTTGATGTTGATGTTGACGTTAACGTTGTTGTAGAATGTTTCGCTTCTTTTGGGGGTTGCTTTTGCTTCTAACAAGCAGCAATTTTTTTCTGTTTTTCCGTTTTTCTTTCCTTTGCTTTTCACGGCTTTCATTTGACTTGATATTGTTGTTGTTGCTCTTTGGCTGGTGGTCGTAGCCTCCTGTTTTTCTACTTAAAACCGCCCTCAAAGCTCTTAGTCAAATGTTTGTTGCTGTTGGTGTCGCCGTCATCAAATTAAATATTCCGGCACCATTAGTGTTAAAAGTGCTCACATTAAAAACATTTTACATTTATTCTTGTTCTCCTCTTCAGTCTTCAGTTTCTTTACTCGTACTTTGTTTTCAATTTTCTCAGTAAGTTATTTTTTCCTTCTTTTTATTTTTTAATGTTAGTATGAACTTCTTTTTTCTCACATTTTGTTTTTATTTTTTATGTTTTCTTGTCAAAGGACATTTTGTTTTGCAGTCACAGGACATGAAACAGAAGAGATCCCCGATTACTGGAAATCATTTGAACTTTGACTGAAATTGCTTGTTTCTTTAATTGCAAAACTTATAAATTACCCATTCTTTAATCTGGCAAATCTATTACTACTAACTTTGTATAAAACTTAGAACTTCCAAAGAATTTTCAATCTCTA
Source organism: Amiota minor (assembly GCA_037043295.1). Lineage (NCBI taxonomy): Eukaryota > Metazoa > Arthropoda > Insecta > Diptera > Drosophilidae > Amiota > Amiota minor. The sequence continues at coordinate 1,898,322 of JBAMAW010002683.1, forward strand.
TAGGAAATGTTTACCTATGAAGCTCAGACACAGAATTTTTCATTCTTAAACAACTTTTCGTACAGAAAAATACCAAAAAAAAAAAAAAAATTATAAAAAATTTATAAAAAAAATACAAGTAAAACAAAAGAAATATATGGTAAGCAAACTGATCTAATCTAACAAATCATTGCTGTTCTTTAGATGTTTAATTGCTTACAAAAGATTTTGATTTCAAGTCTCTACCTATTGCGGTTCATGAGATACAGAATCACCAAAACATGACGATTTGTATTTTTTCCCTAAAATTTTTAGTATAAGTTTTTGCCCAACTCCAAAACGTCGCTAAAGAAGTTTCACTTCAACAAAAAATATCCATAATTGTGCATTATGTTTTTTAAATTTATTCTATTCCTTATGGTTGGTTTTCATTAAATATTATCGCTTTTCTTTGTTTTTTCTATAAAAGTAAACAAATTAGAAATAAAGTAAGAACCACTAAACTCTTACAGAAGTTTAATTAAATGAAGAAATCCTGCGTCATAGAATATTGTGGTAAACTCGGCATTTAGTCTGAATTAACCTTGTCTTTCAGGCGCCTGAATTACCCTCCAGTCTTTCTAGTAATTGAGGTCATAGAAAAAATTAAAGAAAAATTCTTAAGAAGTTTGTGATCATGTGTATGATTTTATTTCTTCCTATTTATTCTGTGTTATCCTTGCGGTGTTGGATCTAAGTTTCTCCACTTGACATCATGAAGGAAGTCACAATAAAACAAACAAATGTGTACAAAGGAAAAAATGTGTGAGAATCAAGAATCAAATAGTGAAGAATATTAAATGAGAAAGGGCAAAAGCATTTCTACTTATACAATATATTTTTTGTTTAATAAAAACATGCTGTTTGTCATTTTTTAAAATTCTAAATGTATATTTTGATTGACGACATTTGCAATTTAAATAAGATTGGATTAGATAGATTGGGGAAAGGACAGAAGAATAGTAGCTAGTCTCCTCGATTGGGTCTATTGTAACAAATCCGAATTTCCATGGAATTTTGAGTTAATAAAGCCGAGGTTGTTGCTGAGTAAGTTTACTGATCTTAATGATTTTTTTTGTTTTTTGCTCATTTGTGGTCTGTGTGTGACCATTGCAAACAGACCTTTGGGAAATGGTCCCTCAATGTGTTGCCTTTGCACTCCATTGAAGTATTCGTACTTCTAACTGCATGTGGGAATATAAGGTGTCTGTAACAAATTTCATCTCGATGGACGAACGGGCGAAAAGGTGGAAAGGAAGTGCCAAATTGTTTGAAGAATTGCGAGATTATTGGGTGCAAGTTGTTAATGGAGAAAGAGACACAAACTCCACTCTATAAGATGAGGATTTTCGTACCTGACAACTTTATTGATAAGTCTCGCTTCTGAAACTTCCTTTGCCAGTTGAAGAAATTCAAGAAAACTTCTGATGAGGTTGCTTCCCTTACGCAAGTTAAGTTTCTATTGTTCATTTTAAGGGCAACAGGAAACTCTTCTCATACACGAAGCCAAGAACCTACTTCCAGTAAGTTGGACAATGGATTGTTGTGGTTTTATTCTAGTCATTTGTAACTTTACCAATAAACTCTTGATAATAAAGATGGAATTATAAACACGTTAGTAATTCATACTACCAGTGTGAGAGGTTTACAAAATGTAATTCGAAGTACATAAGGTAGTATGGACACCTTCTAGCCATTTTAGTGGTAGGCCATCATCTCTCAGGTGTAAAAACTGGACTTATGATATTTAATCAGTTCCTTGATTAGATGTTTCCCCCAACAATACAGTTCTTGCATGGAAATGGTAACTTGGCTTGTGGTGTGCGGTCGAATTGTGTTGTCTTACCAAAGAATCGAAGTCTCAGATTTGGGGACGGGTGAGAACAAGAGAACTACAGCTCGTCATTTGTGGTCATTAATATAAAAAATGATAACTTATAGCAAAACTACAAAAATGAATATGAAACATTTTCTTAATTTTTTTTATTATTTTTTTTTACTATTTATTATATTATTTACTTATGCAAAACTGATTCTATTCAAAATTAGTTCATTTTTGCATAACATCTGTGTATGAAGGAAGACTTGAACGTAGAAGGTAGGTGATTGGTTAATGGATTCGATTAAACATAGTTCAGGATATCAAAAAAATTGTACATCATTAAAAAAGAAAAAAGGAAGAAATATGCGTCTTATACGCGAATGTACTTTGTCTGGCCTTAGGCGAGCTCACAAAATCAATTTCGTCTATGCAAGGAACGGTCCATGACGTCAGTTTAGTCCTTGCACAATGCCTTTACGTGGACTTTGCCGGCGTCAATTTTTAGTCTTGATTACAGAGACCTTTGGAAAAAAGATAAGTCACACATTAGCGAAATATGATCATCATGGTTTTTGTTGCATTTTGGCTTACCGAAAATTCTTATTTTATGTTAAAACTTAAAAAATTTTGTTTGTTGGTTTTCCGAAAAACATATTTTTTTTTCACATTTAATTTTGTTAAAATTTCTAGCCGAGGCTTGATGTGTGTCCAATGAATATTTTAAACGAATGAAAATTTCTGTGTGTCGAGTTTGACAGGTAAACATTTTTAGAAATTCAAAAGCCTACTAAGTAGAAAATTGAAATATTATAACAAATAATTATGATTCATGTCGGACAAAGTGTAGTATTAGTAAGGACCGACAGTCTGTTCCACAAGATCTTATGCCTCGTCTCACCTTAAAAATATACCCTTTTACAAAGCAATCCAAGTGGATGAACCTTCTTCGCCATTACGCAAAGGTTCACGACAATAAATCATTGATAAGAAATATTATAGCCGTCGTGCTGCAAGGCTAACTCCAACAACAGTTGACACAGGCATCCTAGTAAACTTGGCCAAGAATTTTTAGAGTAACGACACTATTTCTTGCGAAGATTCCACGTCTGGCCCAAGCATTGGAACATCGGAATATTTGAAGAGAAATCGGCAAAATGCATATACACATTGAGACATGGCACTTGTCCAGTTGTCAGCTATGTTACCAGAATCATCCCACAGGTAGATCAAGTCTGTTACCATCGATGGATCCTGGAGAAGTGAGCTCACAAGGCGAGCTCAGATAACCAGCTCATATTTGGACCACCACCACCACCACATGCTGCTATGCACAGCTACGCAGGCTTGACTGCGGCTGTGAGTGGGCCAATTGTTACAAAATCAACGTCTTTCTATTCATCCGTTTATTATAAAATGTTTAATTGCAATTTCTTCTATAAATTTTGATTTCCAATTACATTTCTTATCTTTTATATCGTTGGATATGAATCATCACTATTTGTAACAAAATTTAAATAAAATTTAGTAGGCTATGAAATTGCAAATCTCCATACAAAATGTTTACCTGTCAAGTTCAGAGACAGAAATTTTCATTCTTCAACAACTTTTCATACAGAAAACATCAAAAAAAAATTTTCTGCTTACTAAACTACAAAATAAATTTAAAAGTGGAAAAAAAATTTAAAAGTGCATAAAAATTATTAAAAAAAAAAAAAGTCAGGTGAGTTACGATAAGAAGAAAAAGATATGGTAATTACTAATAAGTTTCTTTTTCAATAATCGGTTCGATTACAGATGAATTAATAGATACATCTTGGAACAATTATTCAAAACGAAAAAGTACAAAAAAAATTTGCAGGTAAGATGCAAGAAAAGATACGCCACACATATTGATCTAATCTAGCAAATCATTGTTTTACCAGTTCACATATTTAGTTAATTACAACAGAATTCGAGGACAAAATTACACACAGATAACTTGACAATTGGACAAGTTAATATAAATGAAGAAAAGAAAGCGGTAAGATACAAAAAGATATTTGGTAATCACATTGATCTAATGTATTTACGTCAATTTAGGATGCCTTGATTAAGATGGTTGGATGTGGAGTTTTCGGGTTGGAGAATTGACAAGTGACGCTGTCACTTAAAGAGAAGAGCAAAATTAAAACGTGGCCTGATTTTAATTGTCTACATTAATTCTCGCTAAAATGTCCTCGGATAAGAAATTCCGCATGAAAACTAACAATTACTATGACAAAAAAAAAAAGAGGGATTGACATGTCCTTTTTATTTATTTTGAGAGCAATTCTTGTTTTATTTTGTTTCGTTATATTTTTTGTTATTTTGATTTTGGTTTTTTTTTTTTCCTTATGTTTTTCTATAAATATCAAACATTTATTTTTCTTTTTTCTGGCACGGTTTTTTTTACATGCCTTCTTCTTACGCTTAAGAGACTTTCGCTTCTGTCTTCATAATGTGAAATGTATAGATATTTGTCATACCATGTCAACCAATCAAATAAATACAATCCCACGAAAAAACCAATTGTGCATTTTAATTTTTTTAGAATTTTTATATTTCTATGGCTAAAAGATCCTTAAAGTTGGTTTTCATAGGATATTCTCGCTCTTCTTTGTT